>CM051376.1:13978989-14578989 GCA_028015245.1 Cardamine occulta | reverse complement strand
GCTGTAAAGCTGCTGAACTTCGATATCAAGCCAGCAGCAGAGAGACGTTTGATTCAGCTCAATGAGCTTGATGAGATTCGCCTCCATGCTTATGAAAGCTCTTAGCTGTACAAGGAAAGGACCAAAGCTTATCACGATAAGAAGATCATTTCCAAGACTTTCGAACCCAATGATCAGGTACTTCTGTATAACTCTCGCTTACAATTGTTTCCTGGGAAATTGCGTTCTCGTTGGTCAGGTCCTTTCACGGTCAAGGAGGTTCGACCATATGGTGCTGTTGTCTTTCTCAGTCCTGCGGGCAATGAATTTACAGTCAACGGTCAGAGGGTCAAACATTATTGGGCACATGCCACCATCCCGGACGGACACATACTGCGTCTGGATGATGCACCCTCCTCCTAAACCGTCACAACGTTAAGCTAATGACTTTAAACAAGCACTTGGTGGGAGGCAACCCACTGGTAAGTCGTGTATATATTTTATTGGATGACGACCATTGTTGACGGTGTCGATCGACACCATAAGTCGACATGACCAGCGCGTTAAACACCCAAAAACTTCTTTTTCCTCATTCACTCTATTCATTCCGAAAATTTTCCATACTCGATTTCTCTCTCAATTTTTGCTCGATTTCATCGATTCAAGTCTCTAACCTCATCAGATTTCCATCCTCTACCTGTTTCTAGTGCCGATTTTGAGTTTGGTGCAGATGGCTTCACGCGGTAAGCGATTTAGGTCAGACGGTGGTTCTCCCTCCAATCCGCCGGATTCCATGGCGGATTCGCCAGAATATGCTGTTCCTCCAGCCCATTCTCAGGTACAATCTCGACCTCCATGGCCCAAGAGAGAGAATAAAAAGATTGCATCAACGATTGTGTGGGATGATTCTCCTAAGGAAGAAGTAGAAAAAGATGAATGTGTTTATCGAACAATGTCGGAATCTTAGGATGAATATGATACATTGTTCTATAATGCTTGGTTAGGGGTTGATATTAAGCCAACTAGAATTGCTGATAGTGTTGCTATGAGACGGATGGGCATTAAAGAGGATGTGACTAGGTTAGTGCAGAGGATTGGTTTAGGCACCATAGCTTCCAGGCATTATGATATTTTCCCGGACTTAGTACGACAGTTTCTTGCCACTGCTAGAGTCTACTATAGGAATGAAATTGTGAAGAATGTGCAGGAAGGGACTCTTACCTTCCTAATTAGAGGAGTTCGGTACAGATTACCACTCTGCGATCTCTGTGAGCTTTATGGTTTCGATGCAGATTTGACAGGAGTTGCACTGCCAGCTCAGTTCTTGGACGGTCCAGCCTTCTGGTCTCATTTCGGGACAGGCCGTTACGACTCCAAGACATCTACACAGACTGATATTTGACATCCGGTCCTGAGGTATGTCGTTCGTATCATTGCCAACACCATTCTGTGTAAGATGGAGCCTGGGAAGATGAGGTTGGCCAAGTTAATTCTGCTTAGCTATGCTGTGGGTGATTATTGTGTTGATGGATATGAGTGGCCTGAGTTAGATTGGAATGTGAACTTAGGTGCTATGTTTGCTCATCACTTAGTCTCCCTAAAGATGAAGCCAATTTTGGGTCGAGGGACCAAGAGGGAGAGTGTAGGTAGTCTTTTGACACCTATTTTTCAGCACTTCGGGATTGACACATCTAGCTGCCAAATCGTCACTGCGCGTTCTGCTATGAACGAAGATTATTTGAAGAACGCTCACTGGATTAAGAGTGATTGGATCTGGTGCTTCCGCACAGCTACGGGGCAGCACATGATACAGCTTCCACAGCCCGCCCTCACAGCCATTACAGAAGATCCGCAGCAGCTGCGTTTTGATCCCGATCCCCGTCTCCTCACCACTGCACCACTGGCTAGACGCCGTAGAGGAGCTTCTTCTCGCATAACACCTACTGCTGCAGAGGATGCTCCGATACCAGACCTTGTTGGAGGTCTTTCGCATCAGCCCGGTTCTTCTGTGACTCCTCCGTTTGAGCTTCCTGTTGCTCCGGAGATTCCTATAGAGACAGCTGACTTTCAGCGATATATCGTGGAGAGTTTCCAGAGCGTCTGGAATGCATTAGCTGGACTATCTCGCTGCGGTTGCGTCCATCCTACTCGTCACCGCTCTCGATCACCTCGTCAGTCACCGGTTCCCCCACGCCCAAGAAGACCAGACGAGAGTTCTGAGGAGGATTAGTTTTCTTTTATCCTTGATCTTTGGTTTTTGGATATTTTTGAGTTATTTTTATGTCTTCATTGAGTCAGTTTGTCTTCTAACAATTACTCTATGTTATTTTCATCTTTTCATGTCCCTCACCTTGTCTTTTGATGATCTAATAGTGGTTGAACTCAGATTATTGGCTTCACAAACTTAGACCCGATTCTAACAACATCATAGTTTCGGATTACAGACCTGGTGTCGATCGACACCACCAGTCGGTGTCGATCGACACCCATGCTACGGATTCAGGTTTTGTGTTCTAAAATTTTGACTTTTCCAATATGGTTCATCAGTTTTATTTCCTTCTCACCAACTCCTTGCTTGATAACACTGGGGACAGTGTTGTTTAAGTCTGGGGGAGGTAGTTACTAACCATTCTTTTATTTTTCTTAGAGTCAGTCCAAGTATGTTTTATTGAGTCAAAATTTTGTCTGAATTATGATCCTTGTTTAGTTTGTTGCTTTGATTTGTTTTGTCTATGTGACCATAGTTACAGAACTATCTCCAGAATCCGACTAATGAAAAAGCTAAAAGATTGACCAGTTGACTCGAAACACCCATATCTTCAACAGAAATCCGGTAAACCCGAGCTAATTTTTTGTTTTTATCTCATTAATGTGACTGATTTCCATAGGGCTTGATTTGCCATTCATACTTGACAAACAAAACCACAGTAGAAAGTAACGGTATTCCTCTCCCCTGATTAAAGTTGGCAAAGAAATTATATGTACTCTTGAGTGTTGACCAAGGAATGAACCGGGAACTCGGTGGCAACCACCATCAGTTTTCGCGTCTCAAACCTTGACGGATTTATGCATTATGTTGAGAGGGGATGAACCGGGAACTCGGTGGCAAACACCATCGGTTTTCGTGTATCAAAACCTTGATATATATAGAGGAATAAACCGGGGATTCGGTGGCAAACACCATCAATACTCGCATCTCAAACCTCTAGCTCCCTATAGAAAAAGAAAAAAAAAAGGAAAGTACATGCAAAAGTATAAGTCTGGGGGAGAGAAAGATTACCTAATTATTATATAAATCGGTTTGTTTTGTCATGGTATTGTATGGGAAAGAGTCTAGAAGGTCCTTGGTTTCATGATCAAAGATGAGAATCATCGATGAAGGTTTAAGGATCAATGTTGTGTGATTTTGGGGATAATCGGGAAAAATTGCGAAGTCTACGGCGAAGTACATGGTGGTTCGATTTGGTTTGATTATGTGGCATGTGGATTACTCGATGAACGGTTACTGTGATGCCCTAAAGCAAGGTGAGTTTCTCTGTTTTCAAACCTCTTTCACAGGCTGAATGGTTGTTTTGCTTGAGGGCAAGCAAAAGCTATGTCTGGGGGAGTTGATATATCATGGTTTTTATGGGTTTTAACCATGATATAAGAGTCTTTAGTTGAGTCTTTTTGGTGTTTTTAGAGTCTATTACAGTCTTTTATCTTCAGGTATGCATTTAGGACTAATGTGAAGAATATGAGAGATTTTGGAGCAAAGACCGAAAAGTTGCATCGAAGAATCTTGCTTTGAGATGATATGTGACTTGCTGTCGATCGATGCCAGCCATGAGTGTCGATCGACACAAAATGCGGACAACTTCGGAAATTTTGGAAGATTTACAATTTTGCCCAGAAGATTTTAATATTTCAGCATTAGTCCCTGTACGAGTTTTTGGCTATTTATTGTGCTTTAGATCAGGGTTTTGAGGGACACTCTGGATCAGAAGTTTGTATCATCTTTCTCTAATCCCTGATTCTCTTTGTACTCCACTTTTATTTCTCTATTATATCGAATGATTTCTATTCATATCGTGAGGATTATTGCTTTCACCATGTCTGAGTAGTTCTCCTGTTAGGTTAAGGGTTTTCAAGGATTTCTGAAGAATTGTTGAATCATTAGGTTATTAGGGTTAATTGATAGAGTTCTTCATCTAGGATTGAACTTATTGCTTATTCTAGATTCGCGACCTAGAATCTGATTTAGGGTTATCAATTGACATGAAAGTGTAATTGGTTGCTAGATCTATCTTAGGTGAGCAAAATACCTATCTGCAAAGGAATTTGATTTAGGGATTTTGTGAACAAATTGAACCTGATCATTAACGCTTGTCGGATCTTAGAATTTAGCAAAGGAATTTGGAATTCTAGATTCGAGGGATAGATAGTTTACTGCGGAAGCTGGTAGGTTTTACAATTGTGTTTGAGTTTTAGAACGGTTCTTAATTATAATCCTGATAGTTAAATTGATTCACAGTTCTGAAGATTCCTGAGATTTCCCTATGCCTAACACTCTTCTCCATTGATTTACACTTTGTTTAATTATTCGCACTGCAATTTCCTTACATAATACTTTATTTAGCATAATACTTTTACTGGGATTTATTGAGTATTTCATAGTCCTTGTGGATTCGATCCCTAAGTACTACAGTGATCTCTTAATTTGAGAGAGTAGCTCAGGGTAAATTTGAGCATTATCAATAGATATCAACAAAAGAACCAACATATGGGTGTTATTGTTGATGGTAATCAAATGGTTCAAGAAAAATTCACTATTTGGACAACCAAGGAGGCTACCAAGGAAATGCTCCTAACCAAAACTTCCAACCAAGGCCCTTTGTCAACTTCCAACCTAGAAACCAATATCAACCCATCAACCGACAAGGGTTTCAACAAAGACCTCAATTCTCTAACCAACCCAACTTGTCTATCTAACCCCCTCCTCAAGACAATGAGATGAATGCAACGTTGAAGCGAATCTTGGAGGTTATGAGGATTTAGGTAAGAGGATTATTAAGATACACAACAAGATGGATGGTATGTATAATTATCTTGATGGTAAGATTAATAGCTTGGCTTCTCATATGAAGACCATTGATCTCAAGTTCGCTCAAGTCTTTTCAAGTTCCACAAACCCAAGTGGAGTATTACCAAGTAAACTCCAACCTAACCCCAAGGACTTTTGCAATGTTATTCTCACAAGTAATGAGAATGACCATGAAAGGGATGTAGAAGAGCTCTCTAGACTTCTCTATGGTGTGAATGGTGAAAATTTGATTGATAAGAACAAAGCTAAGGTGGAAGTGAGCACTAAGGAAGAAGACAAGGCTCTCATGGTTGAAAAGGAAAAAACACCCAGAGTTGAGACTTCTCCCTATGAGCCTCCACTACCATTTCCCGGGAGATTCTATACCAAAGCACAAAAGAAGGTGCTTTCAAGCTTCAAGGCAAGTATGAATGAGATTGGAGTTTCATTGCCTTCTATGGATAACTTGTACCAAGTGCCTACCCACAAGAAGTACATTCAAGCTATCCTTGATAACCAAGCAAAGGTAGAAGAAGTGATAAGGTTATATAAACCACCAAGTGAGACACCTCTTGAACCCAAGACCCTTTCAAAGCTTAAGGATCCCGGTACATTCATTATATCTTGCTCCCTTGGATATTTGAAAGTTGATAATATTTTGTGTGACTCAGGGGCTAGTGTGAATGTTATGACACAAGAGATGATGAAGAGTATTGGTATCAAAGAGATAAAGAACTACTCCTCTTCAATCACTTATGCGGGCGCCTCTTCGAAACCTCCACTTGGTGTGATTGAAGACTACCCTATTATGGTTGGAGGTTGTTTAGTCCCAACAAACTTCATAGTGGTAGATAGAGGGCAACCGGATAAGCTTTCGCTCATTCTTGGAACTCCATTCCTCAACACCGCTGGAGCAAACATCAACTTCCCAACCAAAAGAGTGATCCTCCACCATGTTAACTCCAAAGTCTCTTATCCAATGAAGCTTTCCTCCACAAAGTTTTGTGGAACTATCACCAATGAAGAATTATAAAGAAAGGAGGAGCTTAAGGTTGTGAATGAGAAGAACCTAGAAACTCTAAAGTTTGATGAGGAAACCTTGGATGGTGAATGTCTACACTCCTTATTCGATGAGGATGAAAGATATGGTAAAAAAAGAGGTTGGTGAAACCAAAGAAGGTTCTTGAAAAGAACAAGGTGAAGATGAAACCAGCTCCCACCCTTGGTCAGTCACCATTGGGCCCCCTTTCAATGACCTTAACACCTTTGAGACTTGTTGATGGGAAGCTAAAGTATAAAGTCTAGTGCAAAAGGCAGTCCAATCCGTTTGCATCGGCTAAGGCGACTCTCTCACCGGAGCTCATAGAAAATGGATCACAAGGAGTTGAATGGATGAAAGAGGTACTCACTATACAACTCAAGGGTGGAACACGCTTCTCCAATTCTTTTTCCACCAATCTCACCAGTCCACAGAGTTCAAAAACTCCTCATATCTCTCCTCTCCCTAAGTTCCCCGACTAGGGCCAAGGTATGGTCCTCTCCATTATCCTTGTATATACCATTATTATGCCTTTTTGTCTTTCTTTGTGTGTTTCTTAGTCTCTTCTTTGAATTTTATTTCACACCGAGAAGGTGTAAAGTAAGTTTGAGGGAGAAACCTGTCTACTAATCATGTGTTTTGTGTTCTTATATTCGAGGCTCATGCATACATTTATGTGCATTTAAAAAGCCAAAAAAATTGAAAATTTTTGAAAAACACAAAAAAGAAGCATGTAGTATCATTTTCAAATTAAGATTGAGTCTAGAAGCATTTGAATTTGCATTTGCACATGGGATTCTTACGTTGTAGAAGTTCAAGCTTAGGATTAAGATCATTGCCCTTAGTCATGGTTATTTGTTTCTTGAACATCTTTGAAAATATGAAAAATCCATATTTTGATCTTTGCATTTTTTGAAATTCAACTTCTACTTTTGTCAAGCTTGCATGATCTTTGAAGCATCTCTATCTTATTTGAACTTAATTAAATATTTAATTGTCTCACTTAGGGGTTTTAAATTCATCCTCATGGTCTTAATGAATTACTTGAGTTATCTTATCCAATTTTGCCACCCTTTGTTAATTCAAGTAGTTATCCTCATCATTAGGATAGTTCCACACCTACTTTTTGTTTCGACCAATGTTAAATCTTTGAGTGAGGCCTTTTCTTTGTGATTACACTTGCAATAATCTTTAGAGAGGTTGAACAACAAGAGTATTCTTCCACTAGAGTTAAGGTTTGTAACAAATAGCTTAGGGATGTGTAGTGATAAGAGAAAAGGGTATTTAGAATCAAGGAAAGATATAGTGATGACCAAAAGAGTCTATTAGGAAGTAAAAGCTACTAGAGAGTGCTAAAGTGAAAAGAGATTGCTCAAGTGAAAAATAAACAAAAAAAAGGAGAAAAAAAAAGTGTACAAATAAGAAGTTGAGCTTGTGATTGTGTATAAAGGTATATCTCTAGTTAGCAAACGAGAAAAAGAAAAGAAAAGACTCGGTCTAAGATAATCACCAAGAGTTAAGGTTTTGTGTTTGAGTGGTTAGAGATTCTTAAAAAGGGGTTGGGATGTGAATATTCAAGTTATAGAACTTCACTTGAATCATTAGAGCTTAAGCATAAGAATGGGTAGAGATGTGGAAGAATCTCTTGTACCAACATTTGTTTGCGAACTCTCCATTACTTATACTATGTGACTTGTATTTTGATTTTAGAGCAACCACCCAAAGAAAAACTCTTTTGAAACCACCACAAAAAGCTTTAACCCGAAACCGATTGAGATTGATTTGATTTCCATAAGCGAGACCGCACTATAACACATTAATGAATGTTGAAGAGATTTCTTTGGTTTGATTGTGAGTCTTTGCGTGAGTTTAGGAGTTGCATTAGAAACTTGCATTGAGTGAACATGGAGAAGTACTAAAGATTAAGATGTTTGTTCTTGCACTATTTAACCATCTTTGAGGACATTGCGTTCTCTAACTTCTTTCTCATCTTGTTTCTTACTGTTTGCTTGAGAACAAGCAAGAGATAAGTTTGGGGGAATTGGTATGTTGCCATTTTAGCTTGTTTTAAAGTTCATATCTCATATAGTATCTTGCATTCATATTACGTTCTTAGGAGTTTTAATTGCATATTTGCATATTTTCCCTTGTCTTTAGGCCTTGGAGTAAAGCTTGCAACATTTGAATCAAATGGAGTTAGAAAGGATCAAAAGAATAAACTTTTGATGAAGAAGACGATGTGCACTGGTATAAGGACAGCCGAGATGCTTCAGCGGGATCACGTCACCTCATCGTGTCAGTGATGAGGAGCAGCGGGCTCATGTGGCGGTCAAGGAACCACCGGTATGAAGCACACAGAACAAACCTAGAAGTGAAGAGAGGTCATGTAGCGGTGAAGTGACCACCGATGGAGGACAGCGACATAATGTAGCGGCTTGAAGACACTGATAACGCCCAGCAGTTTCTCGTAGCGGTGTGACGCCAACCGGTACAAACTCGTCCGAGAATGGCTAGGAAATGAGCGAGATGTTGTATCGACATGGCATAATTCAATGACCCATAGCAGGGTGCTTCACCGGGATATCATATGCCGATAGCCTTCACCAAGATGTTGCAGCGATTTTGTCACCGCCGATGAGACCAATCCGATTTTACTAATTTCATTCTAAACCAAGTCCAATCTGGTTTAATCCAAGCCTGACCAAGTTTCAATTTTTTTTCACCCATTTGTTTAAGTGTTAAACCAAATGTTATTTTCCCCTATAAATACTATTTTCCTAATTGTTAAGGGTTATGCTTTGTTTTAAAAGAGATTATCTTTTTGCCTCTTTGGGAGTCTTAAGAACCCTTGTATGAATTTCTTTGATTCAAAGTATCAAATCTTCTTATCTTCTTAAATCTTTCAACTATTCTTCTTATAATCATGATTATGCATCAATCAAACCAATTGATTTGTGTTTTCATGGCTATGAGTGAGTAGTCTTTTAGATGAGTTTACACTACAAGAAAACACACTAGAACAGATGGAAAAATCCATCGGAAATCCGTCGGAATTGGCCAATTCCGACAGATTTCCGATGGATTTTTATGTCTGTTCTATCTCATCGGAAATAAAAATTCCATCGGAAATCCATCAAAAATTGTAACGGATTTCCGACGGACACATTCCGACAGATTTCCGACGGACATATTTCCTACGGATTTCCGACGGACATATTTCCTACAGATTTCCGACGGACATATTTCCTACGGATTTCCGACGGACATATTTCAGACGGATTTCTGACGGATATAAAATTTTATTAATAATATTTAATTTATTGTAATTAATTATAATTAATTCAGAATAAATATAAATTAAGATTTAAAATTATAATTATAAATAAATTTTAATTATAAAATTTTAATTACAATTAAAATTAAATTTAAAATTAAATTTAAAATAAAAATAAAAAATTAAAATAAAAAATTCTTCTTCTTCTTCTTCTTCTTCTTCTTCTTCTTCTTCCAGATGGATTTCAAACTGATTTTAGATGGATTTCAGACGGATTACCGATGGATTTCCGATGGTTTTGTGGTTTCACGTGTCGCATTCTATGGTTTAGTCTGACATATGACTAGACAAGCCGAAAAAACAAATTCCGTCAAAAATCCGTCGGAAATCCATCTGAAATCCATCTAAAATCCATCTGAAATGTGTCTGAAATCCGTCTGAAATCCGTCTGAAATCCGTCGGAAATCCATCGATTTCCATGAGTATGATTCATCAAGCCAGGGACATAAATTTTAGTGGTGACTGTAGCATGCACTCAACCATTCAACAAAATTTAGGATCAATACTTTTCTAGTTGATTGAGAAAAAATTTAGAAAGTCTTTCTAAATTTTTATGAATACCTTCCTAAATTTTAGAAATTTAGGAATTATCACCAAAGTTTGTATGAATATTTCCTAAATATCTAGAATTATTTCTTAAATTTAGCAAAATTAAGAAGTTTTCTTGAATTATTAAGAAGGATTCATACAAATTTAGGAAAGACTTTTGAAATTATATGTTAATCTACTACTTATCAAATAAAATTTTAGGAAATTTTTCATAACGTTTAGGAAGAATTTCCTTTTTTTTTTTGAATTTTTAGGAACAATTTTCATAAATTTAAGAACATCATCCTAAATCATATGTTAATTACTACTTCATCAAATAGATTTTAGGAAGTGTTTCTAAAGATCTTCCTAAACCGTCATCAAGATTGAAAACATAATATTGGATCCTCCTAAGAGGGACAATTAAATGAGTCGATTGAAAAGCTCACACCTGCACTAACTTTTATTACAGATATTCTACGAAGCTACAAGAAATAGTAAAATTATCTTAAAGCATATTTAGTAAAGCACATAAACTTTCAAGAACACACAGCCATTATTGTTTAACAAAAAAAAAACTCTGTTTTAGAGTACATTTGTGAACAAATTAGTGATCTTTGGTTTTGCTTTCATGAACCATCTCTTCAACATCATCAAACTGATGATTGATTTCGGCGTATAAAAAAATCACCTCCTCCAAAAGCATCCATCTGATCAGCAGGGAACACCCAATTATGTCTGCTTTCTTCTTCTTCTGCAAGATATAATTAAAGAAAAATGTAAATGACATGGTAATCAGAAAGAAGTTGCATTAAATGGTAGCAGTAAGGCTGCATATTTATTATGTTACCTTCAATTGGTTCTAGATTCAGCTAGTCACACTCGAGAATACATCAAACAGAGTATCCACTGTATTTTAGTATAGGTTTATGGTTTAGATTTTTAGGCAGTTTTCCTATATATTCAGGAAGCCTTTCCCAAATATGTAGACTTAGATTGTTTTGATATCATTCCTCTTCATTTTGCTTATATCGATTGAGTGAATGGCAGTTTGCGGCAATACATCTCTAAGAATGTCTGTATCCATTTGACCATAGAACATAAATATTTTTAGGAAGTTTTCTTATATATTCAGGAAGCCCTTTCTAAATGCTTCCTGAATATATAGTCTTATATTGTTTTGATACCACAATATCTCTTTCTTTTGCTTATCTTGATTGTCTCTGTCCATCTGAAATACAAAAGAAGATAAAAATGACAAAGCTTCAAATTTAAGAATGCATTCATAAATGTTTAGAAAGCTTTCCTTGACTTTTCTTTTAAGTATTAATTAAAGTTTATGTATTCGAGGACCTCATGTTCTCCATTTCTTGAAGGATGTCATAGATAAGTGAGGTGCTTAGTACACTGCAAGCAAAAAAAAAAAAAAGATTAGCTAGGAAAATGCTACAGACTCTCTTCTCTACTAATCTCTTCATCTTCATAAACTATATTGACGTTTCACCAGTAAAAATTTTGTAAAGACTGATATTTATAAGCTGAGACTTTTTCGTTGGCACAAGTCAAATGGATATGTAACATCTCTCCAACATCAAAATTTTACCTTTCAAAAACCAGAAACTAAAACATGTACAACTCTCAACTATGAACAAGATTTTTTATTTCAAATCACAACTCTCAATCATGCAACCCAATAATATCCAAAGTACGAGCTTAAGAACAGCAACACAATGATGTTTCCTAAAGTTTTTTGCTTACTTCCGCACAAGAGAACATGAGATAGAATCCAGAGCTACTAAATTTTGGTTTTAATTGCAGTATTTAAACGAGAAGTCAAAGAATCTACAGAGGAACGGGAATATGAGATGGAAGCTAGAGTTACTATATTTTGACGAATACGATGACACCGACGACGAGAATCTTGGCGATTTCCAGCAACGATTTGGGCAATCGACAACGATTTTGGCAATCCATAACTGTTGAGAAATTAAAGAGAAAATGATTGCAAATAAAAGAGACAAGATAAAATTTGTTAACCGAGTTCACGGCCTCAAACCGCTACGTCTCGGCGGAGATCTCTTGCTCCCAAATTTCACTTATGAGAAAAGAGATTACACACCACTAAACTTGTGATGCTGTCTTGGTTTTACAGGTACACACTCAAGAGAAACACAAAGATCTAAGTCAAAGAAGAAAACTCTCTAAGAACACTTCTCTAGAACTCTCATTGTCTTTTCAACTTCACACACCCCTTCCCATTTATGATCCTTGTAATATATAGGTGTTCTTGCTCTTTGGTGTTTCTAGAGGCTTCCCTTTAGTGTCATTTTCATCTGGCCCATGAAAGGCCCATTTGTGAGTGTATTTGTCAAACCCATCAACAAATCTCCACCTTTTGACAAACACCACACATTATCTCACGACACCAGCACCATCAACCTTATCTCTTTCTCCCTTCGTGAAATTTATCACCACCAGATCAGAGTCTCCACCTGTAATTTACTCCGGCGAACTCCGTCTTACTCCGGCGAATCTCCATCTTTCTCCTCCAAACTCTCTTCCTTCGACATGGAGAGACGGTGCTTCAGTTTTTTTTTTCTTTGTCCAATCGAAATCTGAAGCTAATTCCGATCATCGTCACACACTCTCCAACGATTATCTATGGTGTGACCCAAAAAAACACATCCTTCTCGGCGGCTTTAATCTTTGACGAAACAAAAAAAAAGGAACATCTCTTCGTCTAGTATATTTGCTTCTTACCCCGACAGCTCCATATTCATCTCCCATGAAGCTTCTCTGGTGAAACAGACCACCACCACCTCTGTTCATCTTAGGTTACCACTAATCTCTCTCTTCCTTGTTGTTTTGACAATTAGAGATTAGGATTTTGCTGAAATTTTGATAATTAGAAACTCAAAATCAATTCTGAAATTGATTTTAGGACATGATATGCCACGTCTTCATCAAAAATTCACCATCTTCGGCAAACTCCAAGGCTGCTCCAGAAAAAGAAAAAAAAACCCATGTCATCGACATCTCCAGGTAACCTCTGTTGTCGATTTCTTATTTTCCAAAACTGATTCATGTTTTTTTTTTCCGATGACTCCACAACATTTCTCTGAAATCACCTTTGTCAGATACTCCACCTGGAACTAACGACTCCTTCATAGTTCCAGAATCTCCACAGGTAACTCCAACTCCATTTAAACCCTTTACTTAATTCTGATATTTAAGAATTTCTCAAAGAAAATAACTCAACTTGATTTTGTTGTTCTGTGAGAAAATTGGAGTTACCTGGAGGCGCAGCTTCACATTAGTGAATGTTGAGAAGCTCAGAGCAGAGCTGGAACTTTGGACCAGGTACCGTCTTAGTTAGAAAATCTGCTAGATTTGCTGTTGTGTGAATTTTTTGTAGAACCATATCGCCTTGTGCCACGATATCTCTGATGAAATGGAATTTGTTATCTATGTGTTTGGTCCTTTCATGATGAACTGAATTCTTTGCTAGGGCTAGAGCACTCTGTGAATCACAATGAACCTTCACACTTTCTTGTTTGAAACCCAATTCTGAACATAAACCTTTCAACCAAAGAGTCTCTTTCACTGCTTCGGTAAGAGCCATGTACTCTGCCTCAGTGGTTGAAAGAGCCACAACAGACTGCAAACATGACTTTCATGACACTGTATTTCCACCAACTTTAAACATATAGCCTGTAACTGACCTTCTCCTGTCCAAGTCTGTGGCAAAATCTGAATCTGAAAATCCTTCAAGGCAAAACTTAGAATTTTTCTTGAAAGTCAGATTTTGAGTGTATGAACCCTTTAAATACCTTAACACCCATTTCACTGCTGTCTAATGATCTCTTCCTGGATCAGTCATAAACCTGCTGATAAAATCAATTGCAAACCCCAAGTCTGGCCTTGAACCATCCATCCCATACATCAAGCTCCCCACAGCACTTGCATATGGAATTCTTTCCATGTGTACAACTTCTGTTTTCTTTTCTTCTTCTGATAAGCTCCTAAGTTTAAAATGAGAAGCAGTTGGTGTAGTTAACGGCTTTGTTTCAAACATTCTAAATGTTTTTAATACCTTCTCCATGTACTTTCCATGGGACAGAATCAATTCTCCCTTTTCTCTGTCTCTTATAATATCCATACCCAGAATTCTTGAAGCTTTTCCCAAGTCTTTCATCTCAAATTCACTGTGCAGCTTGTCTTTGAGATGTTGAATTTCTGTCATACTTCCTAAAGCTATCAGCATATCATCCATGTACAACAACAAGTAAACAGCTCGATCAGTCTGAATATTTTTCATGTAGACACACGGGTCATGACTACTCTTCTCAAACTGCTGCTCTTTCATAAACTTGTCAAACCTTTGATTCCAGTATCTAGGAGACTGTTTTAAGCCGTATAAGGACTTCTTCAACAAACAAACTTTTTCTTCATTTCCAGTCTGAACAAATCCTTCAGGTGGACTCATTAGAATCCTCTCCTCTAGATTCCCATGTAGAAAAGCTGTTTTGACATCCATTTGCTCTAATTCATAATCCATGTTAACCACAACAGACAACATTAATCTGATAGATGCATGCTTTACCACTGGAGGAAAAACTTCATTATAATCAATACCTTCCTGCTGCGAGAAACCTTTAGCAACTAACCTGGCCTTGTATCTCTGTTTTTCTACTCTTGGTATGTCTGGCTTTAATTTAAAAATCCATTTGCACCCTATCAGCTTCTGTTTTTCTGGTTTCTCAATTATATCCCAAGTATGACTCCTTTTATGAGAATTTATCTCTTCCTTCATTGCATTTTCCTAATACTTTCTCTTGCTGCTTTTCATTGCTTTTTCATAAGACTTTGGCTCTTCAATTTCCAAATCTTCTGTTGTTGCTAATGCATAGGCTATATACTTTGCATCTTCAAATCTGGATGGAGGTCGAATATTACTTTTTTTTTTCCTGTCCCTGGCCAGAAAATAATTATCTAGAGATTGTTCATTCTATGAACCATCAACTTCCTCATCTGATGCATATTCTTCTGAACTTTTTGAACTTTCTGAACTTCCTGAACTTTCTGAATTTTTTGAATTTTTAGAAGATGTCTCTCCACCTTGAGATGTTTCTCCCAGATCTGAATAGTCTGTAGAAGGACCTTTAATAAGATCATGACTGAAAGACACTCTCTTTCCAGCCTTCTTCAACCTTCTTTCCGCTTTTTCAACTTCCTCTTTCTTTTCATCTGCATTATTCAATGTGTTTTTGTACACCTCATTCTCATTAAACACCACGTTTCTACTTGTTGTGCATTTCTTTTCCTCAGGTAATTAGACCCTGTATCCTTTAACGCCAAAAGGATATCCCATAAAGACTCCTTTAACTGCTCTTGAACTTATTTTGTTTTGAGTTATATGGACAAAGGCTGAGCATCCAAACCTCTTTAGATGACTCAAATCTGATCTTGTGCCTGTCCACACCTCCTCAGGTAACATGAAACCAATAGATGAGTTCGGTGTTCTGTTGATTAAGTAAACTGCTGTACAAGTAGCCTCAGCCCAAAATTCTTGACCCAATCTTATTTCAGCTAGCATACTTCTAACCTTGTCCATAATGGTCTTGTTTATCCTCTCTGATACACCGTTTTGTTGTGGTGTATAGGTACATGTTCTATGCCTTATAATTCCTGCTTCCTTACACAAATTGTCAAACTGTGAGTTACAGAATTCAAGACCGTTATCTGTCCTTAGGTACTTAATCTTCTTCCCTACCTGATTCTCAACAGCTTGTTTCCATTCCTTGAACTTGTGAAATGCTTCATCTTTTGTTTTTAGGAAATAAACCCATACCTTCTTCAAAAAATCATCAATGAAGCTTACAAAATACCTACATCCACCAAGACTTTCTGGAGTAGAAGGAGATCCCCAAAGATCAGAGTGTATGTAATCAAGAATACCTCTTGTGTTGTGCTGTCCGGTTGGGAAACTCTGCTTATGAGACATTCCAAGTACACAACTCTCACAATAAACCAGCTTGTCTACTTCTTTCTCTAGCAGATAACCTTCCTTGACTAGAACATTCATGTTCTTTACGCTCATATGCCCTAGTCTTGAGTGCCAAATACTTGTCATGTCAACTTCTGATCTTGCCACAGCAACTTCTCCTTTTACTACCTTTCCTTGTAGATAGTACAAACCATCTTGATATGTTCCAGATATAACCTTCTGTCCATCTTTGTAGAAAGTGACTACGAAATCTTTTCCTTTATACTTGCAGCCACTTTTCTCCAATTGACAATATGAAATGAGATTCCTTCCCATCATAGGTATGTATCTAACAAGTGTCAATATAACCACAGAATCATCTGGATTTATGATTTTAATCTTATCAATCCCTTTCACTTCGCTGTGAGTCATATTACCCATCAAAACCTTGCCATCAAACTCTTCTAGGTCAAATAGAGAATCCTTGTCTGGTGTGATATGAAAACTGCCACCAGAATCCATTACCCATTCTTCTTTAGTTTCTTGAGTGCTGGCAGTTAGAACTAGTGGTTGTTTTGGCTCTGCTGCAATATTTGCTGAATTTGCAGGTTTGTTTGAAGATTTTTCAGAACAATCACTCTTCCAATGTCCTTCTTTCCCGCAGATAAAATAGCCCTTGTTGTTTTTATTGTACTTTGGTCTGGATTTTGATCTGCCTTTGCTTTTAGATCGTCCTCTCCATGGTTTGCCTTTTCCTTTGTCAAACCTCTTCTCAGATCTTCCTCTTATTTCAACGTACAAACCTTCATTTTGGGATCTTGAAAGCTTTCCACTTTCTGTCAGCTCCTTCTCCTTTGATTTTGCAGCCCCTCTGACTTCATTTAAACTCAAAGTATCTCTTCCACACTTGAGAGTCTCTTTGAATTGATCATACCTATTAGACAACGAACTCAAGAGAAGTATAGCTTGAACCTCTTTTGTAATGTTCACTCCTATGTTGTTTAGATCCGCAACAAGCTTAAGAAAATCATCCACATTCTCATCTATACTTTTGGAGTCAGTCATCTTGTAAGTATAGAATTTAAGCTGTAAGTATATGCGATTTGGGAGAGATGTTTCCATGTATAACCTGTTTAGAGTAGACCACATGGCTGCAGCTGTCTCACAATGTGTGATCTTCCTTAGTACTTGATTTCCCACATTTAGTACTATAAGATCTTTTGCTTTCTTTGATTTTTCAAACTTGACAAGATCGATGTTTGCAGGCAGTCTAGAATCTTCAGCTTCTTTTCTAGCTGCTGCAGCTTCCTCTTCTGTAGTAGGTGGATTTCTCAGCAACTGCTCATCGTTCAAGGTCATCTTCAGCCCTATAACACCAAAGTGAGCCAACATCCTGACTTTCCACAAAGAAAAGTCACCAGTTCCATCAAATCTGTCCACCTCAACCCGAGTGCTACTCATCTTGTAAGTCTTCTTGAAAAAACCTTCACTTGAACCTCTTTTGCAACCGTATACCGAGCATGGCGCTCTGATAGCACTTGTTGAGAAATTAAAGAGAAAACGATTGCAAATAAAAGAGACAAGATAAAATTTGTTAACCAAGTTCACGGCCTCAAACCGCTACGTCTCGGAGGAGATCTCTTGCTCCCAAATTTCACTTATGAGAAAAGAGATTACACACCACTAAACTTGTGATGTTGTCTTGGTTTTACAGGTACACACTCAAAAGAAACACAAAGATCTAAGTCAAAGAAAAAAACTCTCTAAGAACACTTCTCTAGAACTCTCTCTCTCTTTTTTCAACTTCACACACCCCTTCCCATTTACAATCCTTGTAATATATAGGTGTTCTTACTCTTTGGTGTTTCTAGAGGCTTCTCTTTAGTGTCATTTTCGTCTGGCCCATGAAAGACCTATTTGCGAGTGTATTTGTCAAACCCATCAACAATAACGATTCCGGAAATCAACAATAATTCTGACAATCGACAACGATTCCATTGACGATTATTAAAACATGATGATGCAAAGTTGGATTGAAGATGATGATAGTGTCACGAAGTGGAGGAACAATTTCTATTTTTTTTTGTTTTTTTTTCTGTTTTTGGAATCGTTCTCAGTGTTTGGTAGAACATGAGGAGGACAATATTTATTTTTCAAAGAGGAGAAATGCGATGATGATAGCTCTCAATGTTTGGTGTTTATTAGAAATGAGGGTAACTTAGTCTTTTTTCTTTTAATAATGCTAAAACTGGATTGTGCTAAATTTGTCTAAAAAACATATAACTGGTGCTATTTATGAAAATTGTCCTCTAGATTTTTTGTTAAGTCATAATATTTTAATTTGACCCAAAAAAAATTATTTAAAATAATATTAAGAAAACTTTCCCCTACGGACAGGTTATAATACTAGTTTAGATAATGACTCGGCAGTTTTCATTTTCAAAATTCAAGTCTTTTTAAATTAGATGACTTTTTGTAGATCCGAATAAAGTTGAGGATATTTTTAATATTTTATTTCTTAACCTCTGGTGTTCTTAAAGAAAACAGAAAAAAAAAAAAAAAAAAACAGTTAACGACAGGCGACAGCTACTGCGACAACTGTGCAGCCAAAAAAAATAAAAAAAATGGAAGAGTAACAGATTATTTCCCCTCGTCTCTATCTCTCTTCTTCTCGGTTTCTCCGTAAAGCACAAAGAGTTCTGTAAGTAAGGTTAGTTTCTGTTTTCTGTTTTTTTTGTCCTCGCTAATCTAATGTTTAGAACAAAATTGTGTTTTAGAAAAAAACCCTACAAATATTAATCGAATCTAGGTCTTGTCATTGCATTTTCAATTGTGTCTCTCGATGTAAAAGTTTGAGTCTCCGATTTAGATTTTAATGGTAGTATATGGAAAATAAAAGGTGTTAGGTTCCACAAAATATATTTTTATGTAAAGTTTATTTTGTTTCCGATTAATATTGTTGGGATTTTGATAGTTTTTTCAAATTAGAATGTCACATACAGATCTGTAATTGTGTATGATTTTGATTCTATACAAAACAGAGAAGCTATGGATGATGAGCAGAAGAGACCATTGTTGAATGGAGCAAGTGATCGGAATCTTCCTGATTTTAAAAAATCAGTGAAGCTTAAATATGTGAAGCTTGGTTACCATTATCTCATCACACATGGCATGTACCTCTTCCTATCTCCGCTTGTGCTTGTGATCGCTGCTCAGATCTCGA
Source organism: Cardamine occulta (assembly GCA_028015245.1). NCBI lineage: Eukaryota > Viridiplantae > Streptophyta > Magnoliopsida > Brassicales > Brassicaceae > Cardamine > Cardamine occulta. The sequence continues at coordinate 14,559,838 of CM051376.1, read as the reverse complement.
CGTTCTCTCTTAGCGATCTTCGCAACCTCTGGGAGCATCTTCAGTACAATCTTATCTCAGTGATTGTTTGTTCAACACTCTTTGTGTTTCTAATGACCATTTACTTCATGACTCGGCCACGTCCTGTCTACTTGGTTGATTTCTCCTGCTACAAACCCGATGATTCGCGTAAATGCACTAAAAAGATCTTTATGGACCGTTCGAAAATGACTGGCTCTTTCACAGAGGAGAATCTTGAGTTCCAACGCAAGATTCTACAACGTTCGGGGCTTGGTGAATCTACTTACTTACCTGAGGCTGTTCTCAATGTTCCTCCAAACCCGTGTATGAAAGAAGCTCGTAAAGAGGCGGAGACTGTTATGTTTGGAGCTATTGATGAGCTTCTTGCGAAGACGAATGTGAATCCCAAGGATATTGGGATTTTGATTGTTAACTGCAGTTTGTTTAATCCGACACCTTCGTTATCTGCAATGGTTGTTAATCACTATAAGCTCCGCGGTAACATACTCAGTTACAACTTGGGAGGAATGGGTTGTAGCGCGGGTTTGATTTCAATCGATCTTGCGAAACATCTTCTCCATACTATTCCCAATACTTATGCAATGGTGATTAGTATGGAGAATATTACATTGAATTGGTATTTCGGGAATGACCGTTCAAAGCTTGTCTCCAATTGTCTTTTTAGAATGGGAGGTTCAGCGATTCTTCTATCGAACAAACGATGGGACAGAAGGAGATCAAAATACGAGCTTGTTGATACAGTTAGGACCCATAAGGGAGCTGATGATAAGTGCTTTGGCTGCATAACTCAAGAAGAGGATTCCAATAGTAAGATTGGTGTAACCTTGTCCAAAGAACTAATGGCTGTTGCGGGTGATGCTCTAAAGACGAATATCACGACATTAGGACCGCTGGTTCTGCCGACATCTGAACAGCTTCTGTTCTTTGCGACATTAGTGGGACGAAAACTCTTCAAGATGAAGATCAAGCCATACATCCCAGACTTCAAACTAGCATTTGAGCATTTTTGTATTCACGCGGGAGGAAGAGCGGTTCTTGATGAGTTGGAGAAGAACTTGAAACTCTCAGATTGGCACATGGAACCTTCGAGAATGACACTCTACCGTTTTGGTAATACATCTAGTTCTTCTTTGTGGTATGAATTAGCATATAGTGAGGCCAAAGGAAGGATCAAGAAAGGTGATAGAATTTGGCAGATAGCTTTTGGTTCAGGTTTCAAGTGTAACAGCTCGGTTTGGAGAGCGGTAAAGTCGGTAAACCCGAAAAAAGAGAAGAACCCATGGATGGATGAAATTCATGAGTTTCCAGTAGATGTTCCCAAGGTCTCAACAATCTAGAAACCACTCAACCAACAGTGGCTATTGCTAAGAAGAGACCTCTCTTGAGTTTTTCAGCTTTTCGATATTCTGTCTGTTCGATTTTGTGTCTTCCTAATGAATTCACCTTGTTCTTGATTGGTTAACAGATACATTAAACTGGTAACCAATTTTTTCTCATCTTTTTTTCGGAAAAACATGTTTTAGACAGCAGCAGACCGTCGTGGCGTGGTCCAGCTAGTTTTGTTTATGCTATGTATGAATGTATATGTTCTTGAACCATTCTTTATTAACGGTTATTCATTTTTTTTGACAATGTTGTTAAAACAAAAATTATCAACTTTTCATTAAAAGCCATAGAGAAATTGGGACTCTTCTATGGCTGGTTAGAATCAGTTACAAATATGAGATGATCACCATCTCTTATAACATCTACATCGTCAATCTCTGCGTTGTTGTCTTTGCTCATAACTTTGGTAGCAACAATATCAAACTTGTTGGAACCCAATTCTAACAACTCCTTGAAACTCCCAGGAAGCAAAACCAACTTCCCTGCTACCTCATTTTTCTCCGCGCAACTAATTGTCACCCTCACCGGGTTTTTGGTCCTGCCTTCATCTACCGTGGGTAGTCCGTTCTTGGGCACGGTTTGATTAGCTAATATACCAAACAACGAGTTGTCAAAGTTGTTAGTTTTCCGTCTTGCCCTTGTTTCCCGGATTCTAAAAGACACTTCTCTTGATGCAGGACGGATGTTGGGTTCACTGGTGAATCTTCCAAGGAATCGAATCCCGCTTTTGAGTATAGGGACCGAAGAACTTGTCTCGATATGTACTCTCCTCTCATGTAACTTTTCTCGAAATAAGGCTTTAATATCTTCATGTCCTTGTTGCTCCGCAAGATCCCTCGGTGTCCAACCATGCATATCTTGTTTGTTAACATCCGCTCCTTGCTCCAGAAGATACTTCACCATCTCAATGTTCTCTTCGCATACAGCGGTATGGAGTGCAGAGGTGCCTGTAGCTCTTGGACGGGTAACGTCTCCACCATGTCTAACTATTTCTTTAAGTAGCTTCAAGTTGCCTTGCTCAGCCGCCGTGCAAGCAAAATGACCAACATCCCCTGCGTCTATGGTACCACCATTTTCTAACAATACTTTTACAACTTTCTCATGTCCTTCCACCATAGCTTCCCACAATGGTACACTCCCTTCAGTGTCTGCATTTACAGTAGTTCAGAAGAAGAGATTACCTTAAATCGTAAGCCAAGTATCTAAATTAAACAACTAAGTAAAGTACCTCTACAATTCGGGTCCGCGTGGTAATCCAAGAGAAGAAGCACACAATTCAGACTTCCTTTTGATGCTGCTATATGCTGTTTCAAGACAAGAAGTTATACTCTCTCTTAGAGCTCGGATCAGTAAATCAAGAACAGAAAAATGTGAACTTCACTAACCAGAGGAGTTCTGCCATTGTTATCCGATTCATTAGGATCAAGTCCTCTCTTTAACAACTGATGTAAAAGCATATCATCTTCTCTTATTGCAGCAAAGCATAAATTCAAAGGAAGATCCATTTTACCGCGCGCAAGCATGTTTTCAGTCTCTAGCAGAACATTTGTCATAACCGGATCATTCATTTCTTTCAAATGCTGCAGTCTCCAAAGAAATAGAGTCAGAACCAAGTAAATAACTGTTCACAGATGGTTTCTGATTTCAATTTGCTCACCTGAAGTAGATTATTCATGATTATGGTACCATCTCCAACATTAGCTTGAATAATATTCAGGAAAGTTGTACGGTTCATACGCAACAATTGGCATAACCGTTTTGTCCTAACTGTAAACAGTTGTGGTCTGTAACACAACACCCCTATCTCACCTATAATGTCTCCAGCTTTAACCTCTCTCACAGCCTGAATTGTTCCATAAGTTACACTTTGTGAATGCTTAGATACAAATGGAATAAACATAAAACTAGAAACAATTATAGTTCTCAAAGTGATGTGACTTACAGTGTCTGTTCCACTGTTTACATCTACCAAGTCCTGCATCATTATAGAAGTAAGTTAGTCTTGCATTCATATCATTTATGTCAACTCGAAAAAACTATAGAGAGCTTTCTTACCGCGGTACCGTTCACAAGAATGTAGAAATCTGTTGGCGCTTCGTTCTGTAAGATCACATCTTCTTTTGGTGGAAAGTACTCTGCTTTCATTTCCGAGACCTGCCAAATGTACAGTGTGATGGGAGCTTAGCAACAAGATCACATTTTCTTTTGATGAATGATGTTCAACATGGAAGAGAATTATGCATTTTAATGAGTTTACCAATTGGAAAAGAAGGTCATTGGATACACCGCGAAACAAGTAGACTTTATCCATGAGGGAGTAGAAAAGGAAGTGTGATATACTCGATCGAATTGCTTTTGGAAGCGCATCAAGAGTTTCTTGCTGTTGTAGCCCTTCAGAGTCGGTCCGATATTTCAAACATAAATGTGCAAGCATTTGATCTTGTAGACGAGGTGGTAAATGATTCCTATGAGCAAAATTTGAAGCAGCTTGGATTGTATCTCTCTGGAAAAGAAGAAACAAATATGTTAATCACGACGAATCATAGATTGAATAAGTTAATGATTCATATGCTAACTTACAAAATTTCTAGTCCGACTTGTTCCATGGACTACTAAATTGGTCATGTTACCAATCAAGTATGCGGTTAATCCAAGGTTGAAGAGCATATAGAAAATGTCAAATATCATCTCCTTTGTGTTCACAGGATGTAAATCACCATAACCAACAGTCGTTAGAGTTGTGATGGACCAATACATGGAAGTCACATATCTCATCCACAAGCTTTCCTCTAAGAAATTTTCAATGGATGCTCCAATCCATGTCTTTGCTGGGTCATGATTGCGTGCTGCGAGAAGATAATAGAAACACGCAGCACAATGAACCGCAAAAAGAGTGACCTGCAACACGCTTTGGTTAGTATCTACTATATTACTACATTGAGGGTAGAGGAATCCGGGTTTTGGCTCAGGTTTTTTGGATATTCGGTTTATCAAAAATGGTATTCAAACTAAAACCATATCTACAATAGATTGTTTGATACGGTTTTGGTTTCAATTTGGATATGAATAAAATATATCATTAATTTTAAAAGAAATTATCCATTGGTTTCTCAGATCTAGAAAAAAGTGAATATATCTATTTAAACCATATGAACATATGGATTGGTTTTCGGATTAAGTATCTCGGTTCGGTTTGGATCAGATTAGTTTATCGAGAAAACATTATTAGAATATAACACATTTTGATGTTCTTACACAAACGAGTTTTGCGCATCGGACCCAGAAGTAGTTAAAGTTACGATCTTTCTCTAGTCTGTGTAAAAAAAAAAAAGAATTTCAAGATTTAGAGAAGATAACGAAAGAAAGAAGAAATAAAACTGTATTGATATGAACCTGGCAAACAAGGCACTGACTCTGCGAAGACGCCAAAGACGAAGCATGTTAAATAATCCATAAGACTGAGTTGAGATTTTCATAGCCGCTTCTGAAGGGATGGTTGAAATGAGGTCAAGAAGGAACCAAGAACGCATGTACTTAAATGCAATCATTTTACGATCATCAACAATTAGGTAAGTTGATTTATCAAGGTAACCAACAAAGAATGTTACGATGATATCGATTGCGAAGAATGCATTGACAATGTTATCGGTGATAGAGAGTGGTGGCCTTGGCTTTCTCAAGAAACCAAACTCAAAGGGTGAAACCCAAGCAGTGTAAACCACAAGAATCACTAGGAAAGCCTCCCATATCCTGCATTCAATACTTTTATTTTAGTCTTAATCAATCTATCTAATTAGTTTTTTAAAATATATCATAGATTTAGAGAGCGATATAACATTAAACGCCTATCCAAACCTATTAGGAGTATTTTCCTAATAAAATAGTAGAATATAACGGACCCCAAAAAAGAAAATTATCAGGGTCTAAATTATAACGGAGTAGAGACATTGAAACGCAAATCTTAAAATTTATCAAACCATTTTCAATTAAATATGCCAAAACACGGTTTTTACTATGAAAAATGAACTTTATATATATTTTAGGGGGGAATATATAAAGTTCTTAAGTTGGAGCATAAAGATTGATCTAAGTTGAACACTAAACTATCAAAATGAGATCGGTCAATGAATCATTTGTTCGAATGTGAACCGAAGAGATCATATATAACTTCTTGTACATCATCACATATTGCATGATAATGTGTTTCAATATATATATATATATATATATATATATATATATATATATATATTTTTCTTCAAAGGTATGGTTAGTACTTAGTAGTGCTATGTATGGCGGCTCGACCATCCCAAAAAGAAAACGAATCGGGTGATGTTGAGAAAAGCCAAAGGTCGGGCATGAGTTATTTGAGCTATTTAAGTTCCTAAGTTTGAAACGACCATTAAAATATACTTTTCTTCGATGGAGGAGCATGTCACGGACACACTGAAAAAAAAATATAAGCGCTGAGAGACCGACGTGTCCATGGGCACGTGGCCTGGCTATAGTCACAATACGTAGTCAGTTGAAGATTGAAATCTAATCGTAAGAACTAAGAAGATTTCGACAAAGTGACCCCTTGAAGAACATACAACACGGAAAAGCAGCCTCATATTCCTAGTATGCTTTGTGAGATGCATGTATAGTTAAGCAGCCTCATATTCCTAGCATGCTTTGTGAGATGCATGTATAAACTATGAAAGAACGTGAACTCAATTAGAGAAGTTATTGCGTGTAATAATAATGAGGTAGATACGGCGACCAACGAGACGCCAATAAGATTCAAGATCCGAGAGAAGAGGACTTGGTCAATTAAATTTTAAAATAAGATTAAATGTCTATTCGAAACTTATGGACTTATCTACTAATAATATATATAATATATCCCAATAAGTCTCATATTTTTCAACGATCTGTGATTCACTATTACTGTCAGTTATTGTTTGATGACACTATGACACAACCAAGAAAAGAGTTTTTTTTTTTTTTTTTCTTTTTCCTAATTTTGGTTATAATAATAATTTATCAGATTTGCAACTATTGTTGAAATCAAGGAATGGGGGCTTTGAGCTTTCCCCATTCACATGCTCATTTAACTTATGTATTGTGTGCCAAAAAGCAAAAGCAAAAGCTAAAAGCGTCTTTTAAGCTAATCAGCCAGCCAAAGTAATAATGGAGGCCTTGAATATTCTGCATTTGCCTTCGCATTTATATGTCTTCTTTTGGACTATCAATTAAGAACGATAGGGAACTAAGATTTGAATATTCCAAATGTTGAATAGAACGAGAGCTATAGTTTTCTGGTAATTCAAGTTAACCAATAAATTTGAAAAATAATAATAACAGGGTTAATTAAGTATATTATTTTTAACGGTTATTTAGTTTAAATAATTTAGGTGATAAAATCTACTATATTAGAACATAAACATTTTAACTACGTGTGTCGCCACAAATTATCTCAGCAGTTTTCTTCAACTTTTTTTTTTGTTTCAATTGCATTTTGATTTTTTTTTAATTTTTGATGTAAATATTATTTAAAAAGTTTATATTTATTTTATTTAATTAGTATAATACATATTTTTAAATTAATCTTAACAGTAAAAATAAATAATAAATGCAATATTTCTAGGTTTTCTTAAAAAAAAAAAGTTTAATTCATCATATAATATTTTCTTAATCAACAGATAAATTACATTAATCATATTTACGATTATACTTGGAGTAAATCAAATCAGCATGGACTTCAAGAAACTTTATGCCAATGAGTATTCAATATTAAGCTATTTTACTGAATAAAGTAAAATTTTAATAAATATTTGGTGAGCTTCATAATATCAGTGAATGGAGAAAATAGGATTGGCAGATTAACGAGCAGCGTCTAGGCGGTGGTTTTTGTATCTCAAGCATTTAAATGAATTTTTTGTTATGCCAAATTATAGAACACTGGATTTTGTTTCTAATTTTTGATAATGTTACAATCAGAACATGATAAGATGCGATAATTTTAAGTTTAGGTTCAACCATAAATTTGCTTATTATATAATATCAAACTAATATATGTATTATTATTACAAGTTACTCACTATGCCACCAACATAATAAATAAAATATAATAAAATTTATAAGTTTTTTATAATATTTTTCAACCCGTACATAATACAGGGACATCCCCTAATCTTAATTAAGAGAAAAAAACTTTTTACTTGAATAAAATTTATTTTTGTATTTATGCGTAAATTTATTATTTTATCATTTTATAAAAAAACGTGGCATCTAGTAAAATAGCATACCATGGAAAAAGATGAAAATGTTTAGATAAAATTATTTTTATTTTTTTGAAAATGAAAATTGTAGATAAAATAATTTGATATCATTTCATAGCAAATTATTAATTGTTTGTACCATCATTATATAACCTTTCATAATTTGGGGTTGACATTTTTTTATCGACCAAATAGTTATTAACGTAGTTAATGGACAATATGGGGTTTTTTTTTTTTTTTTTTTGAAAATAATGGACAATATGGTTAGTCTAGTGTATATACTATATAGTATAATAATATACCCATGATGAAGAAAAACAAAAAGTTGATCACCAACCAAAACAACTAAAATTAAAAAAATTGCTAAATATGATCCTAAAATATATTAAAAATTGTGTTTCCGATCCTCCAAAAAATCAAAGAACAGAAGAATCAAAGCTATAATATGAAGGACATAGAGAGTTTGAAGATGTTTTGTAAAGTCGACAGAGAAGAAGAAAAATTATAAGAAGTGATAAAAGTTGAGACCTGTATCGTCGATCATAAGGAGATAAGATGCATCGCCTGAGCTTAACTCGTCGGTTACTTCTAGCACCGAGTGAAGGTAAAATTCCAGTAGAAAGACTAAAATGACTACTCTCTCTTGAGAGCTGTTCAATCTCATCTTCGGTATGTCCGCACAACAAAGCTCCTCTTGTCATCATCACCGATGTTTTCTTGGCTTCTTCTTGGTGCCTCTTATTATTTTATTTTTTTTGTTATAGGTTTTGGCAAAAGAGGCAAAATAAGTAGTAGCCCAAGGTTGGGTATTAATACGGGTGTCATTTCTGACTTTGGAGCCATCAGTTTTCAAGGTGTTACGTTTTCTTACTGGATGAGGTGGGGCCCGTTTTCACGTCTGTACCCCTTACTGTAGCATTTAATGTGACCTCTCCATTTCGAGAGAGAGAGAGATGCATATATAATAGTTTATCCTTGTTCGTAAATAATTGTATTATAAGAAGAAAAAAAATTATTAGACAGTAGAGGAAGAGTTGACCAAAAATGCAGACATGAGAGGATGATCACAATTTTTTAAGTCGTTATACTTACTATTTTTCACTGTTTATTTGACTTTCTATGTAAAGGAAAAAAACAAAAAGCAGATACTGCACGAAACAATAATAATGTATATTTATATATAGGATAAGGTATGTGTATAAATTGGGAAAAATGTCAAAAAAACATAAATTTATATTTTGTAGACATTTTAATCATTAACTTAGGAAATATCATTTAAATGCTAACGTTTTGTATTGTCTTTTTAATTAAATGGGTAATTTGTGTTGATTGTGTCATATAAGACACATCGTAAAACCGAGGGACAAAGCAAGTTTATGGGGTTAAAACTTCACTTAACAGCTTTTGTTTAATTAAAATGATGTTGTTTCTCTCTTATTAAAAAGTCATAACTTTCAAATTAATTATGCATGTTTAAATCCTCAACTTTTTTAAAATGCATTTAAATGCCTAAGTTTTCATTGACTTTAGGATTAAATGGTTAATTTATGTTGAGTATGCTATTTGAGGCACGACGTTAAATCGAGAGACGAAACATGTTTACGGGGATAAACCTTTAACATTATTTTATCGGTTATTTGAATTTTCAATGAGTATTAAGAAAAAATTTAATCGGTTATTGTCAACGCTTAACGCTTAAACCCTTTACCGACAAAAGAATGTTAAAGCTATTAAATATTTTCTTAATAACCGATTCGATGGATGCGGATCAAATCGGTTATTGCCAACGCTTAAATAAATTTTTTGAAACCTTGCATTCTAATTATGCTTGCATCTATGGGTATAGGTTTTGGGTAGGAGTGGGTATAATTTCCGTCCCGTCCTGTCTTATCCCATTACGTCGCATTGTATGTCCCAAATTTTTGTCCCATATAGAAATGTGTTTCCCATATGGTATATGTTTTGAATTCCTATTTGGGAATGGGAGTGGATGGGAAAGGGAATTACAAAAATCCCATTTGGGACAATTTTATATAATATATATATGGTAAATTGAACATATAGAATATAATGTATAAATTTAATTTGAATTTTTAAAACTTTTCTATGATATTGCTGACTTGTTATTATATTTCATATAATTTAAAGTTCTAGTTTGGTTTTAAATGAATCAAAAGCTTATAATTTATTTTAACTTTACTATGACTATATGATTTATGTTTAAGGGTTTACATATGTTGGTTTGTTGAATTTTAAAAATTTAATTATTAAATAACACAAATCGAACTTTATTTTTATTTGCTTTTTGGGTAATTTATAGATGATATATGATGGACAAGCAAATTTTAATTTTTAATTTTTGTCATGTTTCTAGTTTTGGGAATTCATGTTCATATCTCGTTCTGTTCCATCCCATTCATATTCGTCCTGAGTTCTTAAGACACATATGGGACATATTTTTACTTCCCAAATTTCTGTCTAATTCCTGTTCCCGCAAAAACCCATTTTCCCACCCCTTGTATTGGATAACTATTAAAAGGTGACCAAATATATGGTTATTTTGTTTTGACATCAAATATGATTCTTTCTTCTATAAAATCTTTTAAACTTTATCACTTCAATACATATAATTTGTTTCTTCTACTATATTAACTTTGTATAAGTTTTGTGATGCTTTGTGATAATCCAAGGTTTACCAATTACCCTATTGTACTTGTAGTATTTAGGGATCGAATCCACAGGGAAAATAACACTAACACACTATGATTGAGAAGATATCATCTTAATCTAAAGCAATATTTGTTTTTGGGGGTCTAATTAATATTTGAATTTAAATAGAGGGGTAAATGCTTAAGATGGTTTTAAAATAAAATTGAGGAAATCAAACTCTCGGGATAGAGGTATATTACTAGAGTGATCACTTCTTAACTAATTGAGCTTTATCAACTAATCTAATTTTATGGCACTAATCTCTTTTTTAATCACCTAATCAACAATAACTTCCGTTAGTTATCACGTAATCAAAGAGCGTTAATTACAAGCCGATAACCAACCTAATCAATTAAATAGCCACTAAACCTAATCAAGCCTAAATAACCACTAAATATAATCAAACCTAAATACAAACCTAACTAAAAGCCTAATCAAAGAGAATTAATTACCACTAAACCTGATCAACTATTTCATAGGCTAGGAATGTAAAGCTATTGATAATTTGGTTCGAGAATTTTATCGAACACCTTATGGGTGTGTGATATATCGGCTTTTTATTAACTTTTGTCACGTATTTTATATTCGTTTTGATCATTTTGTTATGTTAAAGTTCATCCTTTGTGACCTTTCGGTCTTCTCTTGAGTTTTGTTTAGGTCTGGAGGCGATGTACGAGAATTAGAGCTTTTTGGACGAACTTGAGCTGAACAAGATCAAAGAAGAAGAAAGTGATCGAATACTCAAGTATGTTGAAGTCTGCAGACTATATTTTGAAGTCTGTTGAAGTCTATTGAAGTCTGGTGAAGTCTGCAGACTATATTTTTGAAGTCTGCTAAAGTCTGATGAAATCTGCCGAAGGCTGCCTGCTACCCAGCCACTTATTTCCTTTTTCTGAATTTTTGCTATTTTCTATTTTTATTTATTTCTTTTATTTTGTAAGGGTATAAATATCCCAAAAACCTAGATTTCCAGGAGAATGTTTTTTTTTTCTTTTCATTTTGTCGCTTGAGGGCTAGACTTTTGTGAGCAACTCTTGCCTTAAGATCCATCCACTTTGACACTTTGGAGAAGATTACTAATCCCTTTTATCTATTTAATTGAAATCTAATTATATTTTCTTCAATCTCTTTTGTTGTTTCTTTCGCTATGTGTGAGTGGTCTTTTAATTGGGTTTTACGTTTCTAAGTAGGAGACTCATTGATTTCATGATTTAATTTTTGATTTAAATTCTCTATCGGCTACCTCTTTGATTCACATGTTCTTAATGCTAAAATTGGCATGATCATCTGATTTTAGATTATAGGGTTTTCTACGCATCGAAAGTGTTCGATAGAATGCCTGAAGGAATGTGAATTGAGCAATGTACTTCTAACCAATGAGAGTTAATGTAGAAAGTATTGTTAACTTAGTGAACTTGTTTGATAATGCTGATTTGACTAGGCGATTACAAATGAGATTTTACTAATTGAGTAATCAAATTTAGTGATTGATACCTTGAGAGAGGATTAATCTAATCTTGTGTTCATGTTCAAGGATGGTACTTAACTGTTGAATTTTGATTTCGCTTGTTTTATTAACCATTGATTTCTGAATTACCCTATGACCCAATGTTTTTAATCTTATAATTTACACTCGTTTGTCTTCTTTGTTAGTTTCATTATTGCAAGCACAAAAACCAAAACAAAAATCCAACCATTCTAGCTTTAAATGTCTCTCAGAAGTTTATAGTGTGACAATTTGTTCTTTGTGGATTCGATCCCCGCATATACTACTGCATACTTCACCATGCACTTGCGGTTTAAGTTTGTTGGGTTACAACTCGAGCTATCAGTGTGAAAATACATAATCTTTTCCTTCAACTAATCATCAATAACTTTCGCTAGTGATCACGTAATAAAAAACATTAATTACAAGTCTAAATAACCATTAAATCTAATCAACTAAATAATCAAGCCAAAATACAAGCCAAAATACAAACCTAATCAAAGAGCATTAATTACAGGCCTAAATAACCAATAAACCTAATCAAATATTTCCATAGACTAGGAATGTAAAGCTCTTGATAAATTTTGTTCGGACATTTTATCGAACACCTTGTGGATGTAAAAATGGCTAAGTCCTAAACTAGCATGATCAAGAATAATCTAGCATTAATATCACCTATCAAGCAAGAATATATGTTGTTACAAGCCTAAAATCCACTAATCTACTCCTAATAACCCTAGACCTACCATTCCCAAGAGCTCTAAGAAGACTACTCACTATTGATCATGATAACACAAAACAACAACGTTGATGATGAGAACATCCATACGAGCAACCCGGAGCCGAGGAGAGTGTCATCTCAATTCCACAACTATGGAGAAGCCCCAAGACTAGAGGAGGAATGAAGAGTGTATGAGAAGACTTCAACAAGTCCATGGAAAGCTTGATTACTCTAATGGAACATGAAGAGCTCAAAAGGACACTTCTCACTTAGGAGATTGATCAAGAAACTCTAAGGGAACCGACACACATAGAAAACACGCTAGAAGATGAGGATTCATTGCTAGCATCACTCGGACAACTCAATCTTCACTCGTAGCATTTTTGCCTGTTTTACAAGGATCCCAAGAATCAACACTCTTCGTCATCACAAAGGAAACAACGAGAGTATTTGAATTATATTTTGACTCACGAGTGTTTTATGTTTATTTTGCAGGGTTTTAATTTTCTTTTCTTCGAGTCTTAGAATGTCCCAACGTTTGTAATAAAGGGTCTAGACTACACGTTGTTTTGCTATTTCCTTATGTAGAATTTTGGCCAAGAAGCCACACGCCGCCGAGCTACTTTATAAAGATCCTTCTCATCTTGTATCATTTTTAACCTATCCAAAACGAACCAAAATTCTCTTCGCTGGAGAAACACTAGACGCTCTCACTCTCTTGCGTGTGACTTGCTTGCAGATTGAAGCTCAAAACTATCAAAACCTTTCCATCAGTCTTGTGACGTCTCTCTAATATGCTCAAAGTTTAATCCCTAGAGCTACTCTGCAAGTGCACAGATATACAATTATAGTATATAGGGGTCGAATCCACAGAGACTCACAATATTTCACAATAGATATTTTCGTTTCGAATTAAGCTAAGTTAAACAAGAGATAAATGAAAGCAATGCAAAAACAGTAAATGTAGTTTGTTGTATTCAAATGGGAAAAATGTCAAGCTCAGGGAATTTCTCAGGTATTTAGGAAATGAAAATCAATTAACTAGTTAGGATCAAATTAAATACCAGTTCTAAAACTCAAATCACTAATATAGAACTAACCAACTTTCGCAGTGAGAATTCTCTATGCCTAAAATCTAAGAAACCAAATTCCTTTGTGAGACTTAAGATTTTAAACAAGCATTAAGTTCAAGTTTGATTTGTTCACAAATGATCTAATCCAAATTCCTTTGTAATTATCTAATTTACTTACTCTACGTTCTGTCAAGTTTCAAATCACACCGTCGTATCAATTCAATAACCTAAGATCTAGATTCTAGGTGATCAGGCCAGATCTAGCATTAAGAACAACCTAGGTGAAGAACTTATAAAGTTATGAATCCTAACCAATCAATCAATCTTACAAATCCATGAAAACCCTAGTGAGAATCCCTGAACCTAAAAAGTAGTCTACTCAGACATAATCAATGAAATCAAAGACATAAAAACCATAAAAACCATGATATATCACTCTCACTCCATCGTTTATCACTCATCATCACCCCATCATGTCGCTTCTTCGAACAGAGTGTTACCACCATCCGGAAGGCTCCATCTCATCCACATCGATAATCTTTTGGCCAGCAGACTGAGTGTTACCACCGTCTGTTCGCCTTCGCCTCTATTGATAACATTGCATTTTGGCATGTTTTTACTATTGCTTTATTGCAACTTAGCATAGGTTTTAGGCATTACTCTTATCACTTATTGCATTTATTTGACATTTAGGATATTTAGTCTCTTTGCATTAGTTTGCATGCATTTTGCATACATGTGGTACTTTCAGGTACTTGGAGCTGCAAGGAGTCATCACTCGTGTGACCTCTCAGGCTATGAAGCGACGTGAGGATTTCTACAAGGAGTGCCTACTCGAGTGACTGGAAGCCATACAAGTGAAGACTGCCCAGGAAGCTCAAGCCACTCGATTGAGTTACACAGATAAAGACTCGATGCAAGCTACTCGACTAGTCCACTCGACTGCTTGGTCTAGTGGAGAGCAACGCCTCGACAAGATTCCATGATTTATAGCGAGATGTTCATTAACCCTAATTCTCTTGTATAAATACCAAGGTTAATGATAACTCGGGAGGGATTTTTTTGACCTTTTTTTATTTTGCGCCGTTTTTAGTAGATTTAGCTTATCTCTCTTAGTTTTCTCTCTCTAGTTGATTTTTACGATTTTGTCTTGGATTTTTGTAATTCTTTTGCAATTTTAATAGATCGAAGTTTATCGTTACTACTCCTTTTTCGTATCTTCTTCCTCTTCAGATCATCTTTTATCTATGATGAGTCAAAGCTCTTCTGGGTTCTTGATTTTAATGATGATCGCGATATGTGAGTAGTGAATTTAGGGATTTTGGGGATGGATTAGGGTGATCTCACTCGATCTGTATGGGTTTTTGTTGATTGTTCGTAGATTCGGCTTTAGATCCCTCTTGAGTTAGTGATTTTAATGCTTGCTCTTTTCTGGCCGATTAGAGCATGATCGTAGGTGACTTCATGAGCATCAAAAGTGCCTTGATCTACTTTTTTCAGGGATTAAGACACAATAGTGTGAGAGTCGGTGCATCAGATGTTGATTTACGTCACGACCTGACTACTCACTTGTTATGAGTCTTTCTTGGCTTTGACGGATCGATCCTTAGTGCAAGATCTGTAATCACTGGACCTCTAGGCTTGAGTAGGCTAGATCTTCAGATCCATCACCACGACAGTGGGTTGGGTTGGAAGTGAGATCCGTCGTCAAGAGATTCACCCTGAGTTTAGATTTTCAACACCTATAGAAGATTTAAGTGTAGATTACCCTATGACTCCACTCCTTGGGATCTTTATCGTTTTCCATAGTTTTAATCTTAGTTCTATCGTTTATTTCTATTGCTTAACTTAGTATTCACTGTTTTTGTTCCTGTAACTCGATCATTTCACTCGAGTGGTCCACTCGAGTAACTCACTCGATTGATACCAAACTTTGTGACTTTTCCTGTTAATTCAATGACTTGTTAAAAGGTGACAGACTTTAGCATTTCTAGGGTCTAGTTAAGTTTATTTATCTATTGCATCATTTATGACTGTTAGTATTCACAAACAACTTCTATAAACTTGGCTAGAATTAAATGTTAATGATCTCATCCATTTTGCTAATTTCATTCATCCGATGGATTGACACTTTACTATACTATCAATTGATTAAAACTCAGGATTTTAGTGTTATGTTTAGGGTGTTAGTTTCATCACTTCTCATCTTTCCACTACATAAAAAACCAAGTTTCAATTTGGTGCCGTTGCCATTTGGGTGATTTAGAATTACAATTAGGATTTCATTGCATTTGAGATCCAGTTCTTGTACATTCTATCATGTTACTAATTCTGGTACACTTCTTTCTATTTAGGTACCCGGGTCACCTAGTCGAGTGTATCACAACTTTACATGGCTACATCAATAGTCTCACACGAGACACCATTTCACACTCCAAAGAGACGTGGAATAGCTGCTCCAGAAGCATATGCTGATTTCAAAATCTCCAGGGGCATCATTTTCATAGTTTCAAATAACAGGTTTCACGGGTGGGCATCTGAAGACCCTCTTAAACATCTAGATGTCTTTGAACAAATCTACAGCCTCGCAAGGATCCGTGGGATTACTGAAGATGGATACAAGCTAAGACTGTTCCCATTCTCCTTAGCGGATAAAGCCACTACCTGGGAAAACTCTCTCCCACCAGGATCCATCACAACCTGGGAATTCTGTAAGGCTTCGTTCCTCACTAAGTTCTTCTCAATCCAACGAACTGCGATGTTTCGGCAAGCGATATCTACATTTTACTAGAAGTTGGGTGAAACTTTATATGACGCTTGGGACCGATTTAACAGTTATCTCATGAAGTGTCTACACCACGGTTTCTCTAAAGCATCATTACTTTGCATAATATACCGTGGCGTCTCACCCATGGTCAGGATGTGCCTTGACACTGGTAGGAATGACAATTTCTTAACCACTGACATACAAGCTGGTTGGATATTGGTAGAAAACTTAGCAAGATTAGACAGTATTTCCAACGAGGAATATGGATGAGGTATTCAGAATGTTCATGCATTCGAGGCCGATGGCATATCAGATATTCAGATTCTTCACGCGAAGGTTGATATGATGCTACTCAAATCTCAGCCACCTCCAGCACCAGTTGCACCAGATGGCGACATCAAGTTGTTATTACAACAGCTCATACATAGTCAAGACCAAGCCGCTATTGCTTCCACGAAGCAAACTCTTGATCTTCAGCAGCAGAATCTTGATATTAAGCAACAACTCAGCAACCTCTACACCGAACAACAGTCATTGCGCACACTGGTCCATTCTACTCATCCCAGTCCGACCGTAACTACACCCTTACCAGACCAGAAGATTAATGCGATCACACTGTGAAATGGAAAACAGCTACCACCACGAGACCCTGTTTCTATCCCTGAGGACAATGAGATCCAGGAGGGAGAGGGTGATTATCACGAGAAGACACAAGCACCAGTAGAACCACCACTCGAGTCAACTACTCGAGTGGCAGGTCGAGCGGCCTCGACTCCTGAAGATATTCTTATGAAGTCCAAGGAAAAAGACAATCATGATGACTTGCGCGCTTATGTACCTCCATTACCTTTCCCAGGGAGAAACAAGAAGCATCAGACAAATAAATACAAAAAACTCTTTGAGAAACATTTAAAAGATGTTGAACTTCAGATACCTCTTCTGGAAGCTCTAATGCTTATACCTCTAGCTTAGAAATATTTGAAAGATTTAGTCAAGGAGAAAACCAAAGAAATTCAAAGTATGGCACTTTTCACTCATTAATGCAGTGCCATCATATAGAAGCAGATAATATGCAAAGAAAAGCTTCAGGATCTAGGCTCCTTCATGCTACCATGCTCAATCGATGCTCTCACTTTCAAAAACTGCTTGTGTGACCTAGGAGCATCAGTAAGCCTCATGCCACTATCTGTTGCAAAAAGACTAGGGTATACCAGATTTTCTCCCAGCAATATCTCCATGTTATTAGTAGATCGATCTGTCCGTCATCCACATGGGTTGCTAGAAGATCTTCCCATTAGAATAGGGCACATCGAAGTTCCTACTGACTTCGAGGTTCTCGAAATGAACGAGGAACCCCAATACCCACTGATTATGGGAAGACCATTCTTGGCAACTACTGGAGCATTGATTGATGTGAAGAATGGCACCATTGATCTAAAGTTGGGAAAAGAAGTTATACAATTCAACATCAAGAACGCAATGAAGCAACCTCACATTCAAGTATTTGGAATAGGAGAGATAGAGGACTTGGCAGAAGAATTCTTTGAAGAGATAGTTGAAAAGGATCACTTGAAGATAGCCTTGACTACGTATAGCGGAGGAAGGCATGTACATCCCGAGGCATCTTTTTATGAAGGAATTCTAAATACACCTGAACGAGCAGGAGCAGAAGATACTGTCAAAACACTGGGGAAACTTGAGGAAATCTCAGCACTCGAGGAAGTCACTTGATCGGTGCACTCGAGTAGGCTACTCGAGTCGGCTCAGAGGAAACATCAATCGATTGACTCACTCGATTACCCACCCGAGTCACACAACATCGAACCATCCGAGTATTCTGAACATAAAGCACCAACTGTTGAACTCAAGCCACTTTCAGAAGGGCTATGGTACGCTTTCCTAGGTAAAAATTACACTTATCCCGTAATAGTGAATGATAAGTTAAAACCTGAAGAATTAAGCCTTTTGCTGAAAGAGTTGAGGAAATTTGGAAAAGCTATAGGTTACTCTCTTGATGATATAAAATAAATTTCACCTTCTCTATGCACTCATAGAATCCATCTTGAAAATGAAACACACACTAGTGTAGAGCACCAGAGACGTCTAAACCCCAACCTTAAAGAAGTAGTAAAAAAAGAAATCATTAAACTTTTGGATGCTGGGATAATCTATCCAATCTGCGACAGTACTTGGGTATCCCCTGTGCATTGTGTGCCTAAGAAAGGAGGAATCATTGTAGTTAAAACTGATAAAGATGAATTGATTCCAACTAGAACAATAATAGGTTATTGCATGTGCATCGATTATAGGAAGTTAAATGCTGCATCTAGGAAGGATCATTTCCCATTGCCATTCATAGACCAAGGCTTGAAAGACTTGCCAACCACCCATACTACTTTTTCCTTGATGGATATTGTGGTTTCTTTCAAATTCCCATACACCCCAATGACCAAGAAAAGACCACATTTACTTGTCCTTATGGGACTTTCGCCTATAGGAGAATGCCATTTGGGTTATGCAATACACCTGCGACTTTTCGAAGGTGCATGATCTCAATTTTCTCGGATTTGATAGAGGAGATGGTAGAGGTATTCATGGACGATTTTTCCGTCTATGGTTCTTCCTTCTCCTCATGTCTATCCAACCTTAGCAAAGTCTTAGCTAGGTGCGAAGAATCGAATCTAGTTCTGAATTGGGAAAAATGCCACTTCATGGTGACGGAAGGGATTATCCTCGGATATAAGATCTCGGAGAAGGGCATTGAGGTGGATAGAGCAAAAGTCAAAGTAATGATGCAACTGCAACCTCCAAGGACAGTCAAAGATGTCAGGAGTTTCCTAGGCCATGCTGGGTTCTACCGAAGATTCATCAAGGACTTTTCTAAGCTAGCAAGACCCCTCACACGTGCAAGGAGACCGTCGTCAAGGGATTCACCCTGAGTTTAGATTTTCAACACCTATAGAAGATTTAAGTGTAGATTACCCTATGACTCCACTCCATGGGATCTTTATCGTTTTCCATAGTTTTAATCTTAGTTCTATCGTTTATTTCTATTGCTTAACTTAGTATTCACTGTTTTTGTTCCTGTCACTCGATCATTTCACTCGAGTGGTCTACCCGAGTGACTCACTCGATTGATACCAAACTTTGTGACTTTTCCTGTTAATTCCATGAGTTGTTAAAGGGGGACAGACTTTAGCATTTCTAGGGTCTAGTTAAGTTTATTTATCTATTGCATCATTTAGGACTGTTAGTATTCACAAACAACTTCTATAAACTTGGTTTTGTAGTTACGTCACAAGGACTCAAGGTTGATGAGGAGAAGATTAAGGTAATCTAAGACTAGACCACACAATCTACGATCAATTAATTTTGGAGCTTTCATAGGCTAGCAAGTTTCTATAGGAGATTCGTCAAGGATTTTAGTACTATAGCACCACCATTGAGCACTGTGATCAAGAAGAACAGTGCCTTCACGTGGGGACAAGCTCAAGAGGATACGTTCAGCAAACTCAAGGATAGCCTCACTCATGCACCAGTCTTTGTACTCCCTAACTTTGACAAAATGTTTAAAATTCAATGCAATGCATCATGTACATGTATTAGAGCTGTACTGACCCAAGAAGGGAAACCCGCACATTCTTTAGTGAGAAACTTAGTTGGGATTCGTTGAACTACCCAACCTACGACAAGGAGCTCTATGCATTGGTAAGGAGTTTAGAAACTTGGCAACATTACCTTCGTCCAAAGAGTTTGTTATTCATACAGATCACGAGATGTTGAAGCACTTTAGAGGGCAGACCACACTTAAGAAAAGAAACGCTAGGTGGCTGGAGTTCGTGAAAACTTTTTTGTACGTGATCAAGTACAAGAAAGGTAAGGAGAACATTGTGGCAGATGCGCTTTCAAGGAGATACATGCTCATTACGATGATGGAAGCCAAGGTCATGGGGTTTGAGCATATCAAGACACTATACAGAGAAGATCCATATTTTCAAAGCATTTACACGGAGACTACCAAGGCTGCTTTTGGGATTTTCTATCAGCAAGATAGGTTCTTATTTAAGGGCAAGCGTCTTTGCATTCCACAGGGGTCGATGCAAGAGTTACTCATCAGGGAGGCTCATGGAGGAGGTCTCATGGGGCATTTTGGACAAGATAAGACGTTGAGCGTATTGATGGATCACTTCTTCTGGCCGTATTTGAAGAAAGACGTGGAGATATTCTGCTCCAAATGCGTCACATGCTTAAAGGCTAAATCTATGTTACATCCACACAGCTTGTACTTATCTTTACCTATTCCTAACATGCCTTGGGTGGATATATCGATGGACTTTGTCTTAGGACTTCCAAAGATAAACCACAAGGACTCTATTTTTGTGGTAGTTGACAGGTTTTCAAAGATGGCACACTTCATACCATGTAACAAAACCAATGACGCGACTCAAATGGCTGATCTATTCTTCAAAGAAGTTGTCCGTTTACATGGAGTGCCTAGGACCATCGTTTCCGACCATGACACCAAGTTCCTAACCCATTTTTGGCGAATGCTATGGAAGAAACTAGGGACTAAGCTACTTTTCTCCACCACTTGTCACCCCAGACCGATGGGCAGACCGAGGTAGTAACCCGAACCCTATCCATATTATTGAGGGCCACTGTCGGTAAGAATTTGCGTAATTAGTTAACATGCTTACCTTACACTGAGTTTGCATACTATCATGCCAAACATTCGGCTACTAATCATTCCCCATTTGAGATTGTCTATGGATTTAACCCTAGTACTCCACTATATCTTTCTCCTTTGCCCCCAAGCTATTTACTCTAGTGCAGAAGAAGAAACAAAGGACGACTTTGTCAAGAAGCTACACCAGCAAGTCAAGGAGAATTTGGAGAAGAAGTATGAGAAGATTAAAGAGCATGCTGACAAACGACGTAAGCAGATAACATTTGAACCAGGGGATTGGGTTTTGCTTCACATGCACCAAGAGATATTTCCAATTCAAAGGAAGTCCAAGCTCTCAACAAGGGGAGACGACCCATTTCGATTATTAGAGAAGATCAATGAAAATGCCTACAAGCTCGAGCTGGTGGGTGACATTAACATCTCTTTTACATTCAATGTTACTGACTTACTTCCTTTCCCTGCAGATGAACAAGTTCTGAGATCAGAACCTTTTCAAGAGGGAGAGAATGATGAGGACATCCATACGAGCAACCCCAGAGCCGAGGAGAGTGTCATCTCAATTCCACAACTACGGAGAAGCCCCAGGACTAGAGGAAGAATCAAGAGTGTACGAGAAGACTTCAACAAGTCCGTGGAAAGCATGATTACTCTAATGGAACATGAAGAGTGCAAAACGATACTTCTCACTAAAGAGATTGATCAAGAAACTCCAAGGGAACCGACACACATAGAAAACACGCTAGAAGACGAGGATTCATCGCTAGCATCACACAGACAACTCAAGTCCTCACCCGTAGCATTTTTGCCATCACAAAAGAAACAATGTGAGTATTTGAATTATATTTTGACTCATGAGTGTTTTATGTTTATTTTGCAGGATTTTTATTTTCTTTTCTTTGAGTCTTAGAATATCCCAGCGTTTGTAATAAAGGGTCTAGACTACGCGTTGTTTTGCTATTTCCTTATGTAGAATTTTGGCCAAGAAGCCACACGCCGCTGAGCTACTTTATAAAGCTCCTTCTCAGCTTGTATCATTTTTAACCTATCAATAACGAACCAAAATTCTCTTCGCTCAAGAAATCCTAGCCGCTCTCACTCTCTTGTGTGTGACTCGCTTGCAGATTGAAGCTCAGAATTATCAAGACCTTTCCATCAATCTTGTGGCGTCTCTCACTCCATCATTCACCACTCATCATCACTCCCATCACGTTGCTTCTTTGGACAGAGTGTTATCACCATCCGGAAGGCTCCATCTCATCCACATCGATCATGTTTTGGCCAGCAGACCGAGTGCTACCACCGTCTATTCGTCCTCGCCCCTATCCTATGCTCAGCTTACGGTTTAGTGCCTACACCAGTTGATCTTTGGCTAATCATGATTATAAGAAATATTTGAAATGGAAATGAAATTTGATAACTTAAAATAAAAGATTCATACAAGTTCTTGGAGAAAGCATAAAGACGCAAATAAATTCTCAAAAACATAACATAGATGTTTCTAATTAGGGTAAAGAGTATTTATAGTAAAAATAAATGAAACTAGATCAACCAGCAGCAAACCGGGTCACTTCGTCAGATAACACATAAATTTTGGTCTCGATGGTATCATGAAACTGGTGAGGTTGGCACTACACTCCATTGGTGGGCAGAATCCCGCTGCAGCATCCCGTTGCCGGCCATCGACATACATGAAGCCGATGCTCCACCCCGCCAAATTTCTATCAAGTTTTCGTCACATCACCATCGGCCTCCTGATCCCGCTGCAGGGTGCGGCTGCAGGTCATCGACGTCACAAAGTCACTATATCTCCCCGCTGAAGCCCAGCAGCTGCTCTCTTCCCGCTGCGTAAAGACGCCAAGGTTCCATCAAGATTTTTTCGAGTCTCCATTGGGTGCATTAAGCTGTGGCATGATGCCGCTGAGTTGCACCAAGGTCACCAAACTGCTGCACTACTCCGCCAATCACTCCGACCTTCAAAAATGCATTTCTTTTCATCCCTTTTGTTTCATTTTACCCTCCTAGCATCACACTTCAATCCAAAGACCTGCAAAATGAGAATGCACATGCAAAATATGATACTAACACCTAATATGGGATGCAAATGCAACAATTCAATGAGAAATGCAATCAAAAACTTCATCAAAAGTCAATGTATGACTTTGATTTTAGAACAGCAATACATAAGAACCAAAATATTAATTTATTTATGTGAAGGCTTAATCATTCAATTGAATATAATAAAAATGTTAAGTGAACAATTTCTTATAAGAAGCTATATAAACTACCATCAAATTAAAATATATTTTTTGATTAATGGGCTTATTTTGAGGAAAATACTTTACAAACGACACATCAGTAAATCTTTTTTTTGATAAAGTTTTATTTATTTATTAATTTTTTTTGTCCTAGAATTAAGTAGCAATTTAACAAAAGTTTTAAAATTTAGAGAGCAAGAAAAAAGAAAAAAGTTTGAAAAATTAGGAAAGTTATCAAGGATGACAATAACACATCAAAATGGTCAACAAAATTGGACAAACCGAGCAACTTGTTAGAAGACTACGTATTGATAATTAACTCTGAACCGTCCTTCTTAAAGTCTTGACAATCTTTGGGGGGAAAAAAAGTCTTGAGAATCTATTCTTGATGTAAAGTCTTGACTATCAAAATTCAAAAAAAAAAGAAAAAAGTCTTGACTATCGGTTCTGCCGTCTTGTTCAGGGAAATGTATAGGTTTAAATAGTAACGACTGATGAAAACGGTTATAACCGGCTTGGATTGTTTGATATGTTTGAAAATTTTATTATTTAGGGCGTTTTAAAATCGTGTTTCTACCGACATTGCTGATCTGGAGAAAAGTTTGAGGAACTGTTTGAAATTGTGTCTGCTGGATTATAAAGGTAAGGAATAAAAAAAGTAGTGAGTTCCACTTTACATCATTAGAAGAGGAATCTATAGCGCTTTGAGTAAAATTATCAGTTATAAAATAACGATAAAACGATACAAGCAATTTATGCTGATGCTCTCAACAAAAGCCTTACTTGCTAACAGATAATCAATCTGTTATATTCTTTCTTCGTACTCAAACTTAATCATATGCAATTTTTATTCTTGGTTATTCTTAACTTCATGAAAACTCCAAAAACTTTATCGCATGAAAACCGGTATTATTTTAGCC
The DNA here is from genome assembly GCA_028015245.1 of Cardamine occulta. Lineage (NCBI taxonomy): Eukaryota > Viridiplantae > Streptophyta > Magnoliopsida > Brassicales > Brassicaceae > Cardamine > Cardamine occulta. Next base: position 14,535,550 of record CM051376.1, on the reverse strand, counting down.
GAAAGCTCTGTCTTTACTCCCATGATGCCTTGTTCAATAACCATGTCTTTGATCCCTATGTAGATTTGGTTTCTGATTGGTTGCTAAATTTTTCTCTAACAAGGAAGAGATTTTTGAGAGAATAGATTGTTGGTATTTTTAACAATCTAACACAAAAGCCGAATGAACCGGGAGAAATCTCTACACGAGAGAGAACACAATTACCCATTAGAGCTGACCACGCTTGAATGAAACGGGAATGAGACCTTGCCGCATAACTTCAATACGAACGGTTATTGTCATATACCACCATTGGTGCCGCTCGAAGAAACCACCATGAACGGTTATTGATGTTGCAACAAAACCACCATCACATTTGAGATAAACATAGTCTCTTCTCATGATGCCACATCATCCTCTCAATCTCTAATATTGTGACACATTATCAATTGTTTCCTTATTATTTACACTTAAATTCTCATAATAACTAGCATTCTTTAATATAATAATTTTTTTTTTTTTTGAAAAGTCGTTTCTTTAGAAAAATGATCTAAAACATTCTAATTTAATAATTTTACTCTTATTAGATTTATTTATATAGTTTAGAAAATTATTTAAAATCAATCAAAGTATTAATAATTGTTATTATAACTTATGAATTTAAATTAAAGAGTTTCATGTTTATATATAATAGATTAAATTATTTATTTATATATTTTATAAAATTATTTAAAATAAAAATCAAAGTATTAATAATTGTTATTATGATATATGAACTTAAATTAAAGAGTTTCATGTTTATAAATAATAGATTACGTTATGTATACATTAACTCAAAAATATTATAATCTATAATATAAAACAATTAATAAGGATTAGTTCAAAACAATGTACATAAATTTTCAAACACCTTGCTCAATTTGATATTTTTAATTTTATAATTAGAAAAAATATTGAATTTAAATAGGTTACATGGAAAAAACATGCATTTTGATTATTAGAAATCGGTGTTCGAGCGAACTGATAGGTTGCCTTTTTAGTGTTTTTTTACATATCATTTATCATAGAAACCTTGCATTTATCATAGAAACCTTGCCTTTTTAGTGATAGGTATCATTTTATTTCATTGTTAACACATTTGCATATGCATTCTTGCTTATTAGGTTTTGGAGCTGAAGTGTACAAGAAGAGGGGCTAAATGGATCAAATGGAAGCTTTTGATGAAGAGCTAAAGATCCAGCAGCGAAGCACAGCGGCCTCATGTCGTCGTGGAGCTCCAGCAGTGAAGTGCAGCGACTTCAGCACACCGCAGCGAAGCCGACGAAAGGTCCCTGGTGGTTTTTCGAGGAGCTGCAGCGGGCTCATGACCTCGTGAGACTCCAGCGGGCTTCTCCATCGGTTTGACGACGTTGAAGAGCCCCAGCGGTGGTGTGTAGCGGCATAAGGTCACCGCTGTGGAGATGATGAAATAGACCTGGTGGTTTGTCGAGGAGCTGCAGCAGGATTATGTACCCGATGGACTCCAGCGGGCAGCTACAGCGGGATCACTACACCGCTGGCTCCCAGCGGCCACTCCCCACGACGTCACGTCACCGTGGAAACGCCTCTGAGCTTCCTTCTTTTGTTCCGAAACCGGGTGAAATTTGGTCTATTTCGATTTGACTTGGTTTATTTTGATTTATTTAGCTTCCCTTTGTCATTTAATATTAATAGATCTAAACCTAATTATAAAACCTTATGCTTTATTTTAGAGATTTTCCATTAGCATTTCGTGCCCGGAAGATGTTCCATGAAATCCTTGAAAGAACCTAAATGTGCTTTTCATGCTTAGCCTATGGAAGTAGTTGATTAAGGTGATAAGTGGACGGATTAGACATGATTATTAATGCTCATTAGTCTTTGAATTGCAAACGGAAGTTGTTGATGATTCATTGATTAGTGTAGGGACTAGTACCATGGAAGTGGATTAGTCTAGATAGTGATCCTTAACCTAGGATAGTGTTCTTAATATGTCATTAGCATCTTCAAACATTTATCATCTCATCTAAGTCATTGCCATTCCCAAGACTAATCATTTTTCTTATTTGATTTCAATCCATTTTTAATTATTTTCTGCTTTCTTTTACTTTGAATTTAGTTTCTAAAAAACAACCCCTTTATAGCTTATATTGAAAATGAAATCTATAATCCTAGTGTGTTAAACTTGTTTCCTTGTGGAATCGATACCCTTTATGCTCAATAGCATATAAGGTTATTTGATTACCTTGGTTGCAAAATCCTATTTATCAAATTGGCGCCGTTGCCGGGGAAACAAGCAATAACCATCAGGATTTGGTCTTGTTTGGAGAGTATGCTTTTCTTTTCTTTTATTTTGTTTTTACTAACCTTTAATCTCTTTGATTGGTTTGTGATCTCTTTCTCCTTAGGTGTATGAATTTGAGAAGCCACGCTCCACAAAACTTGGTTGATCGAGTTTAAGATATTTACCGGTTAGAGAGAAAAACAAGGAGAGCGGCAAGGGAAATTTTAGAACACATGAGACATTTGGGAATGGACGGTGAAAACCAAGGAGGAGGTCCACCGGTTGTCAGTTTGGGACAGCAAGCACTGGCCAATGGACAAGCGGATCTTAGACGGATATGAGCTTTTGATAAGCCTAACGCTAGACAGGTAGAAATGGGAATTTTGACCCCCGCCATTGTATCCAACAACTTTGAGAGTAAGTCGAGCTTGATTAACATGGTGCAAAACCAAAGGTACAATGGTTTGGCGATGGAAGACCCTTTAGATCATCTTAATCAATTTGAGAGGCTTTGAAGAATGGTGAAGATGAATGGTGTGCCCGAAGAATCTATCACGATGATCTTGTTTCCTTTCTCTCTAGGCAACAAAGCTTCTCAATGGGAGAAAAATATTGCCTCAGAGCTTGTATCTTCTTGGGATCAAGTTAAGAAGGAGTTCCTCACTAAGTTCTTCCCTAAGAAAAAGACCGCCAAGCTAAGTAACGACATCACTAAATTTAAGCAAGGATGTCAAGAAGGTCTCTATGATGCTTGGGAAAGGCTTAAGGGTCATACAAGGAGTTTTCCTCATCATGGAGTCTCCAAGGACACGGCTAGTTATGGAAGTTTTGCTAATTTGAATGTAAACCAAAGGGAGCAATTAATCGAGAATTTAGCTCAAAGCGATGCTTGCTGTGGAGGTGACTATGATAGGGACTTGAGAGACACCAGTACTCATGAACAAAAGCTTAAGGAGATTAATGAGAAGCTAGATAAGATGAGCAAGGCATTTCTCATTAGTCAAAAGCCGGTAAATTATGTTGTAAATTTGAAGGGTGTCAACAAGGTTATCAACAAGGGTATCAAGAGATGGGTGTGTATGTTGAGGGAAGTGAGGCGATACAAGAGGAAATCAACTATGTGGGAAACCAAGGTGGACTTCAAGGAAAGACCTTCAACCAAAACTACCAAAATCACCCAAACCTTTCATACTGAAGCACTAATGTAGAAAATCCTCAAGACCAAGTCTATCTCCACAACAACCCAAAAGCCGAAACTACAAACCAAAACCATTCGTTAACTACCAACAAAACCAACCTCAAGGCCAAAACTACCAACCAAGACCCCAAAATACAAACCAAAATTTCCAACCTAAAACAAAATACAATAACCCCACCCAAACCTATTATCTCCAAACCCAAACACAACCCCATATCCAAAACTCAACAGATGATATCCTAAAAAAACTCCTTGAGGGGCAAACCAAAAAGAACATGGAAATAGGCAAAAAGATTGATGTGGTGACCACTAGAATGAAATGGATGAATTCTATAATAAATGATATAAATTATAAGATGGATATGGTGCCTACAACGAGTTGAATAACAAGTTTGAACACTTGGCCTCCCATGTTAAATCGTTGGATAACCAAGTGGCACAAGTAGTGTCAACCTCTAAGCGGCCAATGGGTTCCTTACCCGGGAAGCCGGAGGCCAACCCCACTTTGGATCCTGGATCCAACACTCGAAATATAACGTTGGACTTGTGAAAGAGATGTATTGCTCATATGAAATTTGTAAAAAAATATGTATTATTGCTCTGAATGATTGAAAAAAAATGATCCCCTTTACAAAGGTAGGGGTCTTATATTTATACAATATAGAGAATTAAATGTTGCTACTACATTCTATGATTTCTTTTAAATGTGTCTGTTTTAATCCTGTCTTTAATGTTGTAACGTCTCTAGTTTGAATCTGATTGGGCCTTTGTCGGGTTCCTGCTCTGTTGGACTTGTCCTCGTGCTCGGTGGTCCATCATCCTTCCACCTTGCCTTCCCGAACTGATGACCGGTTAGCTTGTCTTAATGTCCTCAAGGTGCCATTATTTGGCCATTAATTCCAGGATTAACTCACAAAATAACTCCCATGATAATTAATTCATAAACTTAAATGACAAGTTTATTTTTTTGACCATGACCATTAGTTCTTGAATTGAATCACCAATTTATGTCAAGATTTGACCACCTGTTTTGTGCTATATGGAGCTTCTTGGGCTTTGGGAATCGATGGGCCTTCAATGCTCTAGATGGATCCGGTGTGCAAGATCCGGTATCAACAGAAGCCCCCCCAATTCTTCGGGTAAGTTAATTTGCTCGAAGAACTAATACTCTTGTTACGATACCAGAGACGAATTCATACTAAGTAGTTGTGAGGTGAACCTGGCGTATATGTCGTGAGTGGAGCTCGGATTAAATTGAAAACTATCAGAAATAATCTTGGAATCTTCTTTGTATAGCCGCATGAGAGAAGCCTCTAGTCCATGTTGAAGCTCCTAAAATTCTTGGTCTGATCCATTGGCTGGGAATGAAGATTGATGTATCCTTAGGATCCTCTGATAATATGAGGGACTTTCCTGGATGCCAAACTTGATTCCAATTCTCCATGAGTCTCTGATGAGTTGAAACTGCAGAATAATTCGCTTTGGAGGTAAAATTCCTTATGGTGTGGTCGGAATCCCCCAATGTATGCACGTAGGTTCTACTCGGGGAAGTTGGGGATCTCCTAGTTTGTAAATTAAAATAACTCCTTTATTTGAAGTTATATTGGGCTGATTCCACTTCGAAACATTCTGTAGTTGAGATATGAATATATTCCAAGTGGTCGCTGGGTCGGACCAGTTGATCTTGGACTTCGTCTGGACTAAACAAGGCTCAATGGTCTCCTCGGCTTGCCTCCAGGGATTTTACCGTAGTTCATACTTCCTCTTGTCAACTTCGAATCAATGTTCATGTTGATTCTTATATCAGATTGCAAAGTGAATCCAACGAGTGCACCGTGAGAAGAGCTTGAATTAAGTGATTGCAATGCGGGTTCAGTGGATGCGTCGTGAGTTGAACTCAGATTTTCTGCGAGGTGGATCAGGTAGGTGTGTCGTCTTTGACTATATATGGCGTGGGTGAAGGTCTTTATTCTTCAGCACTCTAAACTTGATCTCAATTGCATCGAGCTCCCGTTGTGCCAAAACTGTTACAACAACTTCACTTGCTACTGTTACAGTCATCTGCTTTCATGAAAACTTTTATGCCGCTCTCAATGTCGAGGTTGGGGCTAAAACTCGTCCTCTTGGTTGGGGGACTTCGCTGACAATTCCCTGTGGACTAATCAAGCGACTATATACTCGTTACCGCAAAGTCATGTGAAATTCATTGAGAAGGTACTATCCTTGAATAAATCTTCTAGTTTTAATTTTCCTCGAGTGTCCATTGCATCGTCTGTCATTCTTGAATTGCATGCTTCGTCAAGGGAGCTTGGTTTGGCAAAGTCTTGGTATATTTAACTTGGTGTCCCCATGGTTTCTATCTCGTATACCAAAGGGAATGGACCTTCTCCACTGGTTCTCCAAGGTGTAGTTCGGCTATAAAACTGGTTGAAAAATCCAACAATGAATACGTTGTTTCCGATTTTTAGCCTTAGCCCTGAGAATCTGTAGCGATTAGTAGTTACCCAAGGGGGTATTTTATGAACTTGACTTATGCTTTTATTGCCCAAGGGGGCTTTTTACTCTGAGTTAATGCTCTATTCTTTTCTTTGCCCAAGGGGGCTTTTGAACTTGCAGTCATTTTTGTTTATGGAATGTTCCTTGACATTTATCGTTGTTGGTATGCTTTTTGAACAAATGTGCCTGGTTTGCAAAGTCCAACTTGTTCGAAACTCTTGGTCGAGTTGTTTTCAAGAGAAAATGGCTTGATCAGACCCTTACCATTCCTAAAGAAAAACTCTATCCAGTTATCCTCGGTAAAATGCGAGATTGGGGCTCGGCTTATGAAGTGCTCAAGAGGGCTGATTCCATTGTTTTTGACCCGAACTCGTCAGTTCGATCATGGAATTTTGGTGCAAGAATTGAACTCCACTAATGGACATGGCAGCCCGAAATAGTATATATGTTGGAAAGTTGTGCTCTTCTACTGGTTATTCGAACCGAACAACCTAAGATCAAATTTATTAAATATAGATTGAAGTGAATTTTGCTCTACGAGAGAGTGAATAAATTTGCCGTGAGGTGGTATCTAATTTTTGTTAAGAGCGAACCCAACACTTATATTCCACCGAAGTGAACATATTTTCCCGAGAGTTAAGACTTGGAAAAATTTCCATAAGATGGAATCTAATTTTTTTGAAGAGCGAACTCAACACTTAGATTCCACCTTTTACTTGAAATTTTTGTTTATTTCGTGAGCGAGATTGAAACCTTGTGATTGCCATTGCCTTCTTGTTGATCATTATTCATCTGGTAAAGATATATTCTACCGAAATTATTTTTCTTCGGTCGGGAACGGAAGTAGATGCTAGTGCTGCCAGTGCGTCCACCGAGGTATTTGATATGCTCAAATTAATCCTAGAGAAACTCTCTCAAATTAAGAGATCGATTGTAGTACTTAGGGGTCAAATTCCATAGAGAACTCGCGTTCACACAATAGATTATCAGTTGTTGAATTAAGCTAAACATCATAAATTATAATTAAAACAGCAAAGCAATTAAATCGGGTTGTAAAACAATTAGAAAAAGAGCTAAGCTTAGAGAATTTCTCAGGTAATTCAGAATTGCAGAACAAATAAATTGTCAGGATTATTATTGAGAACCGTTCACAAACTCGAAACACAACGGTAAAATCAACCAGCTTTCGCTGTGGAAATTATCTGTCTAAATCTAAATCTAGAATTCCAAACATTAATTATCAGGTTCGATTGTTCACAAAATATCTAAACCAAATTATTTTGCTCATCTAAGATAGTTCAGGCAATCAATTACACTTTCGTGTAAACTAATCAACCTAATATCAGATTATAGGTCGCGAAGGTAGAACAATAAACACAATCCAGATGAAGAACTCTATTGATTCAATCCTAACAAATCTAACAATATAACAATTCATCATAAGCCTTTGAAAACCCCTAAACCTAACTAGCAAACTACTCAGACATGGTGAATGAAGCAAACATCATGAATAGAATAGAATAGATCTCTCAAAAATAAATCTCTCCAAGTCTGTCAATAGAATCCAAGAGTAGTGAAAAACATGGCATAAACAGGTGGCCAAAACTTTAAAAATAAAGCTAAACATGAGCCAATGTGGTCTCGGAAGATTCTGGAGATTTTTGGGTGAAAAGGAAATATTCTATAAATCTTTTTATGTGTCTGGTGTCTATGTCGATCGACACCACACTTGGTGTCGGTCGACACCACCATCTTTCGGCGTTTCTGGTACTAGTGTCGATCGACACCACCCTTAGTGTCGGTCGACACCAAGGTAAAAATATGGAATTTTTTCTGTGATCACTCCACCTCAAATCTGCTTTGACCCTTTTGAGTCCAAAAGCCTCCAAAAGCTCCATAACGGTCTAAATCATGCAAGAACCTGCAAAGACTCTAAAAGACTCGAAAACCACCGAAAAACTCGATAAAGACTACATATATCATGGCTAAAAACTGGTAAAAACCATAATATATGAACTCCCCCAGACTTAGCTTTTGCTTTCACTCTAACAAACATAAAACTATACCAGAGAAAGAAGTTTGCAAACACAGAAACTCATTTTTTCATAAGAGCACCACACTCACATTCACCATAGTAAGCCACTAGAAATTCTTACCTGACAAGATCAAGACTACCATGTACTTCACCGTAGACATTCACAGCTTTCCCGATTCAACCAAAAATTTTGCAACATAGTCCATAAGCCCTTCATCGCTGGGTCTCATCTTTGATCTCAATGCGAAGAACCTTCTAGACTCATTCCTGTACAATACCATGACAAAGCAACCATACAAAATTTTGGTACTCTTTCTCTCCCCCAGACTTTTTCTTTTCTTATTCTCTTTTCTTTTGCTTTTGATTCTTTGTTTTTTTTGAAATTTCAAAGGTGTAGACGAAGAACGGTATCACGGGAAATTCCTAACCTTGCTTCCACCTTTGATCATCTCAATTTTGCGTAAAATAATGAGGTCACGGGAAATATTTCTACCCCTTTACACAAAAGAGAATGATCTCATCTTTATATATTTATTAATTAGATCAAGGGAGAAGAGTACCCTTTATGTCAGGTATGAACCAGGAGTCACGCCCTTTGAACATCAATCACATCGATGAGGTAAAAGGAAAAATAAGAAATTAGCTTCAGCTTTAGAGGATTTCTGCTGGAAATGTGGATGTCTCTAGTCAACCGTTCAGCCTTTGGTTTTTCCATTAGTCTCGGATGTCAGACAAGTTTGAATCAGTGGTTACTTAAGTTCCTGCAAAATGTGGTGGTTTCCTCAAAAAATCATAGTTTCATACTAAATTTTCACTCGATAAAACAAAGACTCAACTGACTCTAAGAAAAGAAAAGACAACACTAGTAACTACCTCTCCCAGACTTAAACAACACTGTCCCTAGTGTTATAGAAGCATGCGTTCAGTTGAAAATGAAACATAACTGATAGAACAATAAAAATATTTCAACTTACCAGTGAGTTGCCTCCCACTAAGTGATAACATCGTATTTTCGCCCATTTTTTATGTTTTTATTAGGTTTTTAATGAAGAAACAAGTGATTATGAACACTTCAAGGCCATTTTCCACCATTTTCACTTCGTGGAGACTTTTAGAAGTTTTGAAGCAACAAGGACACAAAGTGGAGCAAAACCCGTTTTAAGGTAGTTTCAGAGCATCAGACGTTTGGCATTCGTTGAAGACATTCCCGTGCAGAAAATCAAGAGATCTTGGTGTCTATGGAAAGCTAGAAGAGTCAAGTTTTACCTGACACAAGAATCAATGCAATTCATTCAACCGTTTGAAAGATATGACCCAAAGAGTGAAGCCCTGTCAACCTCGGTCACAAGGAGTGTGACCGAGATCTAGCTTCTTGTCAACCTCGGTCATGGCACCTGTGACCGAGGCCAGCCTTCATCACCACCTTGGTTAGGACACCCATGTATTAGGCCAGAAGACTTCATCTATTCTTGCCTAGAACGCCAAGTTTTGCCCTAAAAACCTTAAAACTGACTTTCCACACCCCAAGGCCTATAAATACCCACTTAACGTAATTTTTTGGGGTGTGCTTCGCCTGTGCTTCTTCGGTGACCCTCTGTGCCTCTCCAGCCTCGCCATCAGAAACCCTAGGATGTCTCTACAGAGCCTCCTTCGTCGCCTCCAACCCTTGAAGTCGCCCCTTGAAGTTCTCATCCTTGTTCTTCATTGTTTCTCATCTCTCTCTACTCTTATTTGCTTTTGGGGAGACAAGTTATCTTCTGTGACATCTAGAGAAGTTTTCTTTGAACCCCCTTTGATTTATTGAATCGTTTATGATGTTATTTTCTATGATATCTATTGCGTTTCTTTGCATCATGAGCGAGTAGTTCTCTTTGTTGGGTTTTATGGAGTGATCCAAGGGAAATTCATGGTTCAATTCATCTAGGTTTTTAGATCTGATTTTTGTCTATTATTAGAGTTCTCTTAGGACATCTTTTACTTAATGCATGTTGCTTGAATTGATCACCAAGCACTGATCAAAAGGAATATGAGCGCTAACCGTGTAAACCTACTTCTCGAAACTAGTGTTACTGAAGCTTCGCGTCATAACCTGCAAGAGTTGAGTTATGGGGCTTTGAGAACTTATCGAATTTTTTTAGCTTGGTGGTTGATGTATGCCGTTGCCTACATAAGTTGAGTAATTGGGTGATGAGACTTTAGACATTCATTCTATGAACTATAGCTTGTTTGTTTATCCGTGTTCATAGTTGAGAATCTATAACGAAAACATATGCATATTATCATTCACTTGATTTGTTGAGAACCATGGAAACCCTAAGATGATTCCCTAGCTGCCTTTGAATTCGATAATAACTCTCGTCTAAGATACTTTGAATTTTTCCTTTGAATTTTTCAATTTTATTTTGCTTTTACTTCTTTGTTTCTCGATAACCTCTGTTTTCCCTTTTAGTTTTTTTTATTTTTGGATTTGCAGTGCATGAAAAGGAGCCAAAACTCTGAAGCCGTGACTCCAATCCAAGACATTGATCAACTAGAACGCGAACTTAGAAAACTTTGGAGACAACAACTCATGACCGAGTTAAGGATACAACACCAAGGTGTACTTGACGTCAACCAACAAAACCAAGCTGCTGCCCTTGATGCAGAAGGACAACTGATGCACGATGAGGATGACAATCTGATAACATCATATTTTACCTATTTTTAGTATCATTTTCATTTTTTTTGTATGAAGAGTTTGGTGTGTTTTCAAGGCTAAATAGGTTATTATCGAATATTTCTAGTTTCAAAGAGGTTTTACAGGTTTTTAGGGAAAATGAACCAAACAGCACCAAAACGGAGCAAAACCCGATTTAAGGCAGTTTCGGAGCATCAGAAGTTTGACATTCGTTAAAGACCTTCCCATGGACCAAATTCAGATATATTTCTATCCATGGAAAGCTGGAAGAGTCAAGATTCACCTCGGATAATAATCAAAGCAATCCATTCAGCCGTTTGGAAGATATAACCCAAAGAGTGACGACCTATCAACCTCGGTCACGAGGAGTGTGACCGAGGCCAACCTTCTTGGTGACCTCGGTCACAAGTCCCGTGACCGAGGCCAGGCTTCCTCACCACCTCGGTCACAAGGCCCGTGACCGAGGCTGACTCTCCTGCCTCCAAACTTATCAAAACGACAAGTTTAGCCTCCAAAACCCTAAAACCAACCTCTTGGACCCCAAGCCTTATAAATACTTGACCTAGTCATTAGGGTTTCGTGTGTTTTCATAGTTCCTTCAAAGTGCTTCTACAGAGACTTCATAGGAACCTCCAGAGACCCTAGAGACGACCAGAGGAGCCGCACTAAGCCCTCTTGCTCACCGATGCCCTAGAAGTTCACCACATCTTCTCTCCTTCAATCTCTAGTTACTTTGTAATCTCTGAACCTTTTCTTCTATATTTTATGCAATCTATGTATTACTTAAACCTTGATTTGATGATTCCTTTAAGCATGCTTGAGTAGTTTACTTGTTGGGTTTAAAGGGTTAATCAAATGGGGGAGATGATCTAGTTAGTTTTAGTGGCGAGTTCATTGTCTTTGCATCATCGTCTATACTGTTCTTTCATGCTGAGCTTTCTCTTAATGCATGTAGCTATGTTGTGATATCCGCTTGCTTAGTTTGCTAGAACCTAGTTTGGATGAATATTGCGCCATAACAAGCACATAGCCCTTAGTTATGAAGTTTTATGAATTAGGATTGAACTTGATATTAATGCTTTGATATATGTGTTATAGCCTGCAAAAGTTAAGTAATAGGATATATTGATCTCAGCTGGTTTTCTCTATGAATTGTAGGTTAATCGAGCTTTCGTGTTTCATAGTCCAAGACTTAGGAGTAGATATGCATTTACATGAAATTATTTTGAATGAACTGATCATCGAACCCCTTCGATCCCTTGAATGCCCAACGCCTCTCTCATATTAGTTTATATCTCGTTTTATTTGCTTTTTAGTTTACTTGTTGCGTGACACAACAAAACCCCCTTTCATATTTCAGTCCTAGCCTTACTTGTTCCTCTAGATTTGTAGTACAACTTCTCTCTCTGTGGGATCGATATACCTTAAGTACTACAATTGATTTGGCTGTCCACTTGCAGCTTTGTCATTGTGTTGTTTGAGGAAAACTTGACTACACATTATTTACACCACAACAAACAACACACATCATGTTTTTTGGCGCCGTTACCGGGGAGAGATTGTTTATTTACAAATCTAAGAACTAGAGTAACGTCTAGGACACTTTGCTTTTAAATTTTCTTTTTGGTTTTTACTGTTTCAGGAGACCTTGAGGATGAACTTCGACGTTCTACCTGAAGAGTTTCAGAACTTTACTCTTGCGCAACTCATGGCGTACTACAACACCATGGATGGAGACATCTCCGGACCACTCTCTAGCTCGTCTTATGGATCTTACCACAGCCACTCTCGGCTATCTCGTGGTACATCACTGATGAGGCACTCTGGTTGTCCATCACTATCTCGATCCTCTGGAGATCGACCAATGAGATCAGCTCATTCAAATCGCAATGGAGCAGCTCATTCACTTATTCCGCACCGCGCGGAAGGATTCTGTTTTGCTATGGATCAGAACTTTGATTCACAGGAAGTTGTGAGAATTGATGCATATGAAGACCACAGTCGGATGCTTACTATGATAGGATGATTAAAGCTATGCACCAACTTGCCAAGGAGCAGCAGAAACTTCATGAAGAACTCGATGCTAAACTTTCAAAGATGAAGACGGATTTCGACTCGAAGCTATCTACCATTGCTTGCCACATTAAGCGTGTGGAAGACCAAGTTGATGAGCTTAATGGAGAGTTATTGAACGATAAGGAAGAAATTAGAAACAAAACCCCCAAATTTGCAACATGGTGTACACCATCAACCAAGTAGAAGACCATCTAGAGTGGAAGATTGAAGCTTTGCAACAAGGATTCAATGACCCTAGTGACTATGCTAAATTGAAAGATGATCAAGCTTACCTAGCCTATGATCAAGAAGAAGAAGAAAGAGCTACTAGAGAAAAGCTCACTACCCCAACCAAGTCATTATAGTGGATTCACCAAAAAGACTATCAAACCGATGAAGAAGAAGCTTACTTTGAAGAACAAGCAAATGAAAGCCGATTTGGAGATTTGACAAGAGAGAATTCTGAGTTCAATGATTTATCTACTGGAGAAGATGAGGAAGAAGACCTAGGAGAAATCCATTGCTATATGACTACTCGGATCCCTTGTGAAGAAATTCCTGAAAACCGCAGTTTTCATCAATTTTGGAACCAAGGAGAAGCAAATCACCGAACCATCTTCAGACCATCTCCAGCACCCCACCATGTTCACCAGAACTTGGAGCAAGCCCCACGCCATACCCAAAGACAAGGAGACTGGCCTTGCAATGCTGCAGCAATTATAGAAGAAGTAAAGAGCTTGGAGCTAGAAGAAGAACCTGAGGAAGAAGAAGCCGAAGAGGACTATGAATCTGATCCTATGGAGGATGAAGACCAAGAACCCATTAAATTGCTGAGGTAAAAACAGCATCACGCTTTGATAATCCCCCAAGAAACAAGTTCTGAGTTTTGGTAAGAACAATTCCACTTCACATCCCTTTCGAAGAAGCATGGGCAAAGTTTCCACTTAAGCGTTTCTTCATGGAAAGTTACCTCAATGAGGAACATGTTGAAGAACACTTTAGGAGTGAGAGACTCTCTCTTTTTCCCGATGCTCCATCTCATGTCAAGGACTTATGGCGTAGGAGACGCATAAGCGAAGACAACTTAGAAGAATTCAACAAAACCGTTGTGCCTTCTAAATTTCGTGGAGCCTCTTTCTCGTGAGGAGAAGAATTCAACAAAACCATTCATTCTATGAACTATAGCTTGTTTATTTATCCGTGTTCGTAGTTGAGAACCTAGAACGAAAACATATGCATATTATCTTTCACTTGATTTTTTGAGAACCATGGAAACCCTAAGATGATTCTCCAAATGCCCAACGCCTTGATTCATTAGCTTACAACCGATTTTACTTTATTGCTTTCTTATTTCATTGCGTTAATCATTAGAAAATCTAAAAACAAACCCCTTTTATATTTCGTCTTAGTTAGATTTCTTCTTTGAATTCATTCTGCGTAGCTGTTACTCTCTGTGGGATCGATAACCTTAAATACTATAACCGATTTACTGTGCACTTGCAGTTTAAAAGTTGTGATTTTAAAGGAAAATTTTTTACAGCATCATCATCATCGTTATCAATCTCCTCACCTTCCTAAGGTCACAAGGCTTGCAAACAGTGGCAAAAACAACCCCTAGACTGGCCAACCCCTTGGCCGATGTATGCTGAAGGCGACGGATTGATCACAATCACTCTTGATCGAGGCCGAGAGTCCCCACCAAGTCGTGTGCCCTTGACTATTCACATCTCACGTGACCAGTGCCATATGAGTTATGATCGAAGAAATTTTGGAAAAGGAAGCTTGGATCGCACGATTGGCAACTACGTAGATTGACCGTTTCGCAGACTTAGATCAACCGTTCCGCACACGTAGATCGATCGTTCCACAGATGCATCGTTCCAAGGACTGCACCCCAACCGTTCCACGACTGTTCCGCGATTGTTCCACAAACCGTTCTACAACTGTTCTGCGACTGTTCCACGGACAACTCCACGACCAAGTCGTAACCTTATCAAGACCAATCATTGAAGACTTAAGTCACCACGGAAAAGATCTCAATCGTGGCCAATATGACATCAACGAGACATCATCACCACCATCTCACCATTACTTCCACCACAATTCTATATTTAGGTTTGTTTTTATTTTCTTTATTTACCAATACACAATTAGAAGAATTGAAATGATTATTTATATATAACTTCACCACCCACTTGGTTATATCAAATTTATTTGGTCAAATTGATAGTATTGAATTCCTACATTAATCACCGGTCAATTGAAAAATAAGTTCAATTGATTTTGCAATTATGGTCAAATAAATGACCAGAAAAAACAGTCCAATAAGCATAAACTTTGTGGATAGAAAACAAAAATTGGGATTAAACATCAAATACTATATTTTTATAATTTAACCACATTATGTAAATGTTTGAACATACAACGTATGACCTAACTACCCATTGAATTTTACAGGATAACCCTAATTGTTTATCATATCCTAATTTTGTTTCCTTCAAATTCCTTACAATCAGTGAAACGACCCGTCCCAAAACCACTAAACAGGGACAGGTTTAATAACACGTAAACCACACAAACCGGCTTTTTAAAATTTCTAAAAAATATATTCTAACAACTTAACCAATTAATTCATTTAATCCAACATAATAAAAAAAAATTCTAACAACCTAGCGGAAGCAATTCAGCAATAAACACCAATCTGAAATAAAAATACAAAATAAATGAAAACCCTCCCGGTATGTCATCCTAATTCGTCACCGCAGTTCCACGAGCTTCAGCTAGCTTAATCTTTTCCCTTACCTGCGCCATTACGAATAGACGCAGCCAGTATTTAATAAATACTGAGGAGGCGATCAACCCATTTACAAGATCAATTAGGACAAAATTACGAAAATACCCCTCCGACATAATCAAATGTCCAGACTCGACAAACAACACAACAATGATTTAATAAAATTAATTCATCGCAAACTAATGAATTAAATCAATCAACGGTAATTTAAAACAACCAAAAATTGACTAAAACAATTAATTCTCAACAATTAATTCAACAACAATTCATGGAAAATTACATAAAATAATCTCATAAATAACGGCAATTGGCAATTTTTTTTGGAATTTATCTCATCAATAAAAATACCGCGAAAATCACAGAACACAGAAATAAATCCTCGGGAAATAATTCCGTAAATCATCCGACCACGGTACTGCCCTCACCTTAGCCACTAGTAGCACTTTTCGACACAAATTTTCTGTGACTTCCGGAAACTTTTCTGCGTTGTCTATACCCTCGAATCCTGGACCCGCAACCTAATAATAATAAAATATTATTAAATTTCAATAATACAAATCTAACTAACTACGTGACTTAATTATAAGTCATCTTCTTCGCAAGAACATGCGACCATGGCGAACGTCACAACGTCGCCCCCACACACCCCCACCACCAGAGTTCACCATCGTACGAGACGCCGTCGACACCGATCAACGTCGCCAACCTCAATACAAATTCAAAGTCTAAAGACACCCACGCGATCACAGTCTCTATGATCACACATCGTCACGTCCACATCCCGTCCCCACCACCGGAGTTACGTGGATCACCACTGAAGCTATGTCGATCACCACCGAATCATACTTCAGTGCCTCTCGAATCGCAACAGCCCTTCCATTGTGACACCCTTTCCGATGGATCCCACCTTGACGAAACCGAACCATCACCTCACTCCACTGACAACATAAACCGCAAGGAGGAGGAGGAGATCTTACCGTGAGGAGATGGAAGAGACGACACACCACGCTGCCCAACACTTCTTTTTCTTCCTTGACTTCCACGACAAGCCGCCTCACTCTTTCTCCCTTGAATTCCACGATCGATCTCCAAGGGAAATGAAGGTGTGCGCTTAAAAAATGAAAGGCTAGGGTTCTCGTCAACTTTTGACAAATACACCGATCAGTTCTCTAACTTTTCTAACTTTACAAATCGGCCCCAAAACTTTTAGAATTATCAATTAAACCCTCTAGCCACAGATGTTATAATTCTCCCCCACTAACATAGATTCGTCCCCGAATCTAACATTTCAACAGACATCCACAGCATAACATAACCGTAAATCTACTCAGCAAAGTCACATGACCATAACATTTTCGGCATAGCCTTTTGACTAGTATGTCAACACTACATTGTTTATACTTAGTTCAAATACTCTCGGAATCCCCGGAACAGCTCAACGCAGTAACCATAACAAGCATCTCGGAGTCCAGCGTGACCCGATCAACAAGTCCAGTAAGATCCTAAGATCTCTAGTGGCTTACCGATACAACATCAGGAATCACACAGAAACTCGACCAATAAACACCACACAACGATAAGATTCTACAACATGGAACCCCATCAAACAGCTTTAGGACGAGGCTTAATCAGCCAAACCAAGTACTACGATCAATACGGCATGATCCTCACAGCCGAACTAAGTGTGAGCAAATTAACAGCACAACATATTCAACAAAAACTTTGCTTTATTATTCAATAAAAGGTAAAACTGTACATCGTTATAAGTTTCAGCAAAACTAAACGAGTACAACAGTTTAACAGCGAGAAAATACAACAACTCAACAAAACAGCAATGGGACTCAAGCTAAATCTCCAGCTTTTCAAACCACTTGGAAAACATCCGCTTTATCTTCACTTCTGGTTCCCAAGTCTCCTCCACCGCTCCATTGCAGTCCCACAAGATCTTCATCTCTGGAACTTGCTTCCTCCTAACCAACCTGACTCAACAGTCAAGTACCTCCAGAGGCCTTGCCTCTACAACCATACTTGGCAGAAGATTAGATGGAATCTCAGCCATCACCTGATTATCCCTATGCAGGCACTTCTTCAGCTTCGAAACATGAAACACCTTATGAAATGCCCGCATCACCTCTGGCAACTCAAGCCTATAAGCGACCAGTCCGATACGCTCCAACACTCTAACAGGACTCATATACCTAGGACTCAGCTTAGTCTCAGAAATAGACCTGTTTGGACCTCGCAGCATGGTCATCTTGAGATACACCATATCTCCAACATTAAACTCCAACTCCTTTCTACACTTGTCAGCGTAGCTCTTTTGCCTATCTTGTGCCTCCTTCATGTTCAGCTTAACAACATGGATCTTTTCCGTAGTCTCCTGCACAAAATTGGCCACCAGAAAATTCCTCTCCCCCACTTGAGTCCAGCACAACGGTGTCCTGCATGGTCTACCATTGAGAGCCTCAAATGGTGCCATACCAATACAAGCCTGGTAACTATTGTTGTACGCAAACTCTGCCAAACTCAAGTGGTCGACCCAATGTCCGCCCCAATCGATCACACACATTCGCAACAAATCCTCCAATGTTTGGATAGTGCGCTCTGACTGTCAATCCGTCTGCGGATGATAAGCTGTACTCATATGTACCTTAGTGCCCATCTCTCTCTGAAAAGCTCTCCAAAACAGCGATGAGAACTTTGGATCCCGATCTGACAATATACTCACAGGTACCCAATGCAGCTTCATAATCTCACTGACATATCTCCTAGCCAAGACCTCAGCTCCATCGATCTTTTTAATGGCCAGAAAATGTGCCGACTGGGTCAACCTATTAACAATGACCTAGATAGCATCTTTTGTTCGCGAAACCGGCAGACCCACCATGAAAACCATGGTGATCATGTCCGACTTTCACTCTGGAATGGGTAAACTCCTCAGCAAACCGCTCAGAACCTGATGTTTAGCCTTCACCAACTGGCAGGTATCACACCTGGCAACCCAGCTAGCAACATCCTTCTTCATCCCTACCCATTGATAATACCGTTTGAGATCATGGTACATCTTGGAAGCTCCTGGATAAATCGAGAACCGACTCTGGTGTGCTTCTCTAAGAATTTCCTACCTAAGCAAGTCATCCTTTGGCACACACACCCTACCATGTAGTAATATTGTCCCATTGCTGGAAACCTGATACTCTGACTTCTCTGCTCTAGAAGCCGCAATCAACTCCACATCCAACTCCTGTGCTACCCACACTCTACTCAGAATATCGGCCTGATTAGCTGCTTCTAAACCTAGTGGCTCAGGCTCCTCGGATACAGCACACAACCGCAAGGCACTCACCATGCGCACTAGAGTATCTGCATCCCTCTCTGTAACCGAGATCACTCACCTCCGGCTCAAGGCATCAGCCACGAGATTAGCTTTACCAGGATGGTAAGCTATCTCCAGATCATAATCCGCAACCAACTCCATCCAGCGCCTCTGCCTCAAGTACAGCTCGGGCTGAGTAAAGATGTATTTCAGACTTTTGTGGTCCGTGAACACCTGAACTTTTCTGCCATACAGATACGATCTCCAGATTTTCAACGCAAATACTACCGCAGCCATCTATATGTGAAACAGCTTCCCTACTCCGAAATGAATACTAGTAATTATGAGTTTTCTCCAATAACGCCTTTTATATGTAGTAGTGTTTATATATATATATATTCTATCTTATTTAGAGTCAATGCGTTGATGTCTCCTCTCACTAACCCTAATCTCCCTTCCTCCGTCGTATCCAGCACATCAATATTCGATAACGTACCTTCACTGTAGCCTCAACTCTTTACGTTTAGAATTAGAAACTGTGAGAAAAACATACTCCTCTGTTTGCTTTTTGTTTAGTTGGATTGATGTTTTTCGGTTTATACTGTAGGCAGGATATAGGAAGGTTATGGAGATTTTATTATTGAAGGACACGAAGATCAGAGTCTTGACGTTCGAGACATGATTGATTTGTGTATATTGTACATGCCTTGGATCGGTTAGGTTCCCAGTCTCTTGTACATGCCACTTACACTCTTTTGGTCCAAAATAGCTTCATGGTTACGAGAAAGAATGGGAGTGTCCAATCAACATTTTCTCCCCTAAAAACAACTTCGTGTCAGAGTTCAACTATCTTACAGCACACGCGAGTTTTAATTTTGTTAACTCTATTAGTGGGAATCTAAAGCTAGCTCTACAAATATGAAATGAGCTAGGAAGCTTGGCATCAATGGCCCGGGGTGTAGTAGACATGGAGCTGAATGTATAAGTAAAAAACCAGTATACACTACAAAAATACGGCTTTTTACGCAATGCGTGGAGCATTTTCTAGTATAATTGAAAAAGGGACTCTCTCGCGTTCTGACATGTGGCTGTACCTACTGTTGACACTTGTCATTTTGTTTTTGTGGAAAAAAAAATAACATCTTTGCAAAGAAATCTGAAGAGAAAACTTTTTGAGTTATTGACTTCTACAGATTGTAGTCTTCGACTTATTAACCCCTCCAAGTTGCTTTGGGTTTTCGTTTCATTCATTTCTATTCGGAAGATGAGAAATTGTCAAGCAATCCATTTCGTGGGGTTCAACTCTCCATTTCTGGACAACAACATTATCATCGGACGATTAGAAAGGTGTGGGGTCTGAGCGGAGATGTTTCGGACCACTCCAATTGGTGTTTGGTTCACGTCGTAGAGAGGTTTGCTTAAGTTCTTTTGTCCTTTCGTATCTACCTCAACCAAGGAATGCCTATTACTTGTTTGATGAAATTAGTAAGAGAGTTTTAAATCAGCCAAAATTTATCGCCTAGCTAAGATTTGGTTACTTGCTTTTGCAGTATTGCTAATTCTTGATTTAGATTCTACTGTGCGTTTTTTTGTTTACTTGCTAACTCTGGAATCAAAGAAACTTCTTACTGTGCGTTTTTTGTTTTGTTATGAACAGATAATTAACTGATTCATAATCTTGCAACAGCTTGTCTCATGGACTGAGTATATTCGAAGTAGGCGGAAACAGATAATTCGATGACTCAAGCTAGACACAAATACTGACTCTAAGCGAAAAGAAGGAGAAGTATGATTAAAGAGCGATTCAAAACCTGAAACATCTGGTCCTGAAAACCTGTAGAAGAAAGAAGCGAGTTTTCATTACCATGTCTCAGTAAAATTGTGTTATGCAGAAGCAAGATAGAAGTCAACATGGTACAAAACGTTTGGTGGGGTTCTAATGAGGATTTGCAGGAGAGTGGATGATGCAGAGAACATTCATCTCTCTCTCTTAATGTGGAAACTGTGCAATTAATTGCACAAAAAAGGACAAAAAGTACGGTAATTAGCATTATGTTAAAACTTTGGATTACTAACGATCCTTTGATGTAGTTTGTGTTCTGAAACTAAAATAAAGTGTCTTTGTTTTTTAACGTTGCAGGAAATTGGAGAAGGGACTCTCTCCTTTCATAATGACTTTCACACTAGGCCTGAGCATTCGGGTATTCGGGTCGGGTTCGGGTATTTCGGGTAGAGAGGTTTTGTACCCGTATGGGTATTATAGAATTTCGGGTCGGGTTCGGGTAGGAACCGATCAGGTTCGGGTCGGTTCGGATCCAAAAATCCAATACCCATAAAATCCCAAAAAAAATCGGATCGGTTTCGGTTCGGATATTTTCGGATATATTATACCCGAAATCGGTAAATTTTACCCGAAATACCCGAAAATACCAAAAAACCCGAAAATTTCACCCAAAATATCCAAAAATAAGCATATCCGTAAAAATAATTAATACCAAAATAATTAATGTTTCGGGTATTCGGGTACCCGATCGGGTATCGGGTAATACCCGTACCCGAACCGATACCCACGGGTATATGAATATAAGATCCAATGGGTAAAATAGGCATACCCGAACCCGAACCTGAACCGTTTTTTCGGGTCGGTTTCGGTTCGGTATTTCGGGTTCGGTTTTTTTGCCCAGGCCTATTTCACACAATCTAACAAGGCCTAAGATGCTGATTTTATCTGCAAAGCATAAGTTCTCGGCATACTACAAAGGAATGGTTGGTCTTACGTGGCATGTACTGCTTGCAACCGGAAATTGGACAGGACAAAAACAAGTTTAGCTTGCAACAATTGTATCACACCAAAAGGGTCTAGAGTTGTTAGGTGAATCACTCATTCTGATTAAATTAAAACAACCCCTAGAAAAATCACAATAACATAATGTTACAAATTCTATTCCAGGTATCAGGTAAAATGCCTTCGTGACCTTGCTGGCAAACAATTCCTTTTCCAATAAAGAGTGACTCCATTCAAATACCCACCCAAATTTCAAAGTTCACAGTCTTGCAGTAATGATCATATGACAACAGAATGAAATAACTATTATTCAGGGTTACAGCTTGTTACAAGGACCCAATTTGAACAACAAGGTGAACGAAACAACAAGTTTTGACATAGCTGGGGTTGACAAAAGATAACTCAACAAAAAAATAGTCCAACCCAGAAGCACCAATATGATAGCTGAAACACAGAACCAAAAACGCCACAAACTGTAGTGCTCTGCAAGAGCAGTCCACTATTCCGAGAACAAATCAACTACACTATTTAACTTCCTTTATTGAGCCAATGCTATCTTCCTTTCTTTCTTTCGTTTCCCTTTTATTTGGCTGAAAACTATGTTGCTTTCTTAATCTCCCTCAAATCACACTTATTTCGTTACTTTATTCTACTCGCTCTATGATGCTAAGTTTCATTTTAAACAATTAAAATGACAGCAAATAAACAAACACAAAAAACAAATCCCGCCTTTGCGTGGGTTCTCACCTAGTTATGTATATATTTTAGTTACCTTCCATACGATATCCGGTGGGTTAAAGTCCATAGCTCTAATAGTATACGCGAATCTGGTAATGTAGGATCATTTTCTATCGCTTTCACAAATTTCAGTTTCTGCATATATTAGTTTTCATTCATGTATATATATATATATATATATAAATACATAATGTACATAATCAAAGACTATTCGTTGTCTATAAAAAAGACTGGTCCAAAGATAGCATACCTCCAAAGCAAAGTTTAAAATTTGTTGTCTTTCTTAATTATTATATTCAAAATTCTATTAAATAATATAATTTTATCATAAATTTTCTAATATATAAATCTATATTTTTAAGGAATTCAATGAAATAAATAGTCTTTGATTATATCTTGCTTATAGAAAAAAAATTGTATTTTATTGTGTACAATTATGTATATATATATATACACGTGAATAATGAGATGTCAAAAAGATTAATAGATGCGTACACTGGAATTTGTGAAAGCGATAGGAAGAGATCCAACATTACCACATTCATGTGATCTTTTGACAGTTTCAAACTCTCTAGGAGACATATAGAGTCTACCATCAGAGCTCTTTTTATAGATTGCAACTCCACGATATCGTCTGGAATGTAACTAACTATATATACATAGAATATTTCATAATAAGTTATAAATACCTACTTGGTTTAGGTACTTGACTAATCAACGAATTTATGGGTATTAAAACCATTTTCGAAGCCAATAATACTTTGAGATAAATTTGAGACATATCCAATGACTAAACTCAATAAAATGTGTCAGAAGAACAAATAAAAATTGACCCCCCAAAGGTACTTGGGAAGACACTAAACAATTTTACGTTCTTTATTGAGGATAAAATGATTGGTCATGGACACCATCCTGTCAAGAAAGAAACTACAAAACAATTGCGCTGCAAAAAATACTATCGACAATTTTCCTATATTTCAAACACATTTTATATATACTTTCTATTTGAATCAACATGAGTATAAATAATCTTTTGATATGTTCTTATCAGTTATTTTAATTATGAATGAACCTAGCAATGCCGAAATGGAATAACCACATGAAAGACTTTTGTTAATTATGTTCTGTAAAACTAAAATTCATATGTATCTGGAGTCCATAGTATGTATTCATTAAAATAAGTTTTTTGAGATAACTTTTCAAATCGACGGTTTTTTGTCAAAAATATAGGTAAAAGTGAAGATACCTTGAAATGGTCCATGTTTATGAGTTGAGAGTATGTAAAAGTGAAGTCCATATTCATCAACCTACGATTATTTACCAAATATAAAGAATATTATTAGATAAAATAACACATTAAATACCTAACCATTTTTTGATAGAGAGAATGAATCTATCATGAAAGAGGTTAACACAATTTTAGTATTTGATTCGACCCAAGAAATTATTTTAAAAATTAAACACAATGTTTCGGAGACATCAATCTCTTAATCGCTTTTTGAGATCTAAAACACAACCCCTACAATATAACTAATTGAAACTAATCACCAGAATTTAATGACCCAAAAATATCTCAGATTCATGAATCATCGATTGCTGGAAGTCAATAATATATGCACCTTTTGGAAATTGAGCCAAAAGGTTATGAGAAATTAAATAGCAATTTAAGATTAGAATCATAAACCCGAGAGTATAACCTACTAAAAATTATAATTAGAGATTTATTGGAAAATTTACCTCACATATGTGAATTATCGATCGAGAGTTAGATAAAATTCATTCGTAGGAACGATAGCAATGGTGAATCGATAGTTGCAGCTTAGGAGATTCCTTAATTTCAAAACTCATTAGATAGACGTCACACATAGAATGGAGTGATCTGGAATAAGTCTAGAACACTCAGGCATCAAGGAATCACACAAAAGAAGGCTGGCGCGGCTGCTTTCTTTCAGAGAAGAAAATTAGGTCTTTATTGATATAAAAAAAACGTGAATATAATGCTGAGAATAGACTTTATTAAATAGTCAACAGCGGTGACCTTTTAGGGTCGAAAATAAGAAATGAACTAATACAAGGAATTATTGTAAAAAAATTTAGAAAAAGTACTAAATTTTAAATGTAAATAACTTACAAAACAGAATTGCTTCCATGTACTTATGTTATTTCCCTGTATTTTCCATTTACTTATGTTATTTGCTTCCATGTATTTTTATTCTGTGTTATTATTTACAGCACCCTTTCCTTTTATTTTATTTTATAACAGAACGTAGTGAAGTAGGTTTGGGGCGGGTGTGTGATCGTTACTAACACTTTGCTTTTTATTTTCTTATTTTATAGTCAGGTTTTGTTTTATCGAATCAAAACTTTTGGGAACTTTTATGTTGTTCTTGAATTTCTTTATTACAGTACTAGAAAATTATTTTTTCATCACTTATTTAACATCATTTACAAAAAAAATTGTTAAGCATCATTTTGCAAACAAATGACACTAAGTCACTAACTACCAATATTTTAGTATCATTTATTTTATTTGATGCAAATTGTAATTAATTTTGCATCATTTTAGTTATGATTGATATAATTTAACTATATTTTTAAAAACTTGAATTATAAACCCTAACTTTTCTATCTAAAGAAGAAGCGGCGGCGACTTCGACTCTTCTCCTTCCCTAATTTCTGATGCAGATCTGAAGCTCTTCTAGTTTGGATTCGCTCAGCCTTTCAATTGCAAGACCCTCACCAAGCTTTCCTTCTCCTCTGTCTCAAGTTTTCTCGCTCAGCCTCTTTACGATCTCACCGGCTCTCTCTCCACCGCGTAACCACATAATTAGGTTTTTGGATTTGAGATCTCAATTTTCTTCCACCCGACTTCATCGTTCTCACGTTGTTTTAAATCTTCTTCTCTCTCGCTTGTTCAGATACCTTGGCATTAAGTTCGAAAGATATTTCTGATCGTTTAGCTTCTTTTGAATTTCTGAAATCTGAATTTTCATTGATGGAAGTATCGAATTTGTTGTTGCGGTCAGGGGCGGCCCAATAATTTGGAGGTCCTGTGCCAACAAAAAAAATTTGGCCTTTTTTCTATACTAATTTTTTTAAAAAAATTTGGGCTTAAATTTTTTAATTTAGAACCTAAAAATGATCCAAAATTTTTTGGGCCCAGTGCAAATGCTCCACTTGCACTCCCCATCAACAGCCCCTGGTTGCGGTGAATTGGACTGGTTGATTTTGTTTGATTGGCCTCCGTGTTGTTTGCTTTGTTGTTAGTCATTGTGTAACTCTCTGACTGTGCAAGGTACATCTTTGTTGTATCTAGAGATCACACTATGTACCAATACGCATACCTCTTGTATGATGAATTGTCTCAATGACGAATTTCTGAAGTGCTTCTTTCTTAAGTGAAACTATCTCTAGTAGGAAAATGAAAAATTTGATAGTGCACTAGACCAATGTTCTTGGGAGGGATTAGTATTCCTATGGCTAAACCATGGAGCCTTTTGGCTTTAAAATGCAGATGCTTCTCTGATAATGTGTGTTTGTTCAAAATTGCCATTAAGGGTTTGATTGAGCATTGAGACTTATATTAACCTTTTCACTCTCTCCTCAAGGTAAGTTCTTAATGTTTGATCATAGCTTTTATAAAGGAACATAATTGAATATATAAAAAATGATTTTTTAAGATTCGTTAACAGAATTTAAAGTAGTTTTTTTGGACTTGCTTGGAAATTTGTTCCATGGTCAAAAGTGCTTCAATACTTAGATTTAGGCCTGGGCAAAAAAACCGAACCCGAAATACCAAACCGAAACCGATCCGAAAAAATCGGTTCGGGTCGGGTTCGGATATTCTAATTTTACCCATCGGTTCCTAGATTCATATACCCGTGGGTATCGGTTCGGGTATGGGTATTACCCGATACCCGATCAGGTACACGAATACCTGAAACATAATACATTAACATACATATATGTTTTTGGTATTTTGGTATTTTTGGATATTTCAGAACATTTCTAGTATTTTGCTATTAATTATTTTTACAGGTTCGGATATTTTTGGTATTTTTGGGTATTTCTGGTAAAACTTTTGGGTATTTTTTGGTAATATTGGTTATTTCGGGTAAAATTTTCTGATTTTGGGTATAATATACCTGAAAATACCCGAACCGATTTGTACTTGAAATTTTTTTGGGTTTTATGGGTAATAATGTTTTGGATCCGAACCGATCCGAACCCGATCGGTTCCTACCCGAACCCGATCGGTTCCTACCCGAACCCAATCCGAAACTCTATGGGTATCTATACAAGGTTCTTACCCGAACCTGACCTGAATACCCAAATGCCCAGACCTACTTAGATTGTCACCATATGCTGTTGCTCTGTAAATTGTCTTCTGTAAGTAATTTGATAATTTACAATTCCCAAAAGTTTTTTGATATCTACGGGAATGATTTCCCTCCCCTGTTCTTGTTTTCTTTTAAAAAATTTGCTACTGTGTTTGAATATGTTTCAAGCAGAGAAACATAGAGAGTAAAAATCAAAAATACAAAATCAATCTTTTAAGATTCTATGTTGATGATGGATGATGATGATGTTGAACTAGTTTGGTTTGTCACGTTAGTCAGAGAAAGATTCATTCATATTTTTTTAAGCATTTACGAATGCTTTTTTGTTTACTGGTTTGTCCAGTTATGGTTTCGTTTGCTTTTCTTGTTTCATATGCATTGCTTATGATGATGATTTTAACTATATATCTCTATTATGTGTTCATTTGGAAATATAGTATGCCTTTCTATTGAAAAGCAAATTGCTTCAAAGTTCAGAAAAATTGTTATCATATTTTTACATTGATATACAAAGATGATTTCTATTGGAGGTCATTTTCTAGCTTCTTCAGTCCAAGAGAGACTTTGAAATAATCCCATGGGAGCTTTGTTGAAGCTTTACAACTACTTGTTAGCCTTTTTCCTCTTTACTTAGTTACTTTAGTTTAACTTTTGGCTGTTGTTTGTTACAATTTGTTTCTCTTTTGATTATGAGTTTCTCGTTATTTGATAAGTGCATAATTGTAGGTTTGCTGATTTTATATTTCGTGATGTGTACATTCATTTTATTCAGTGTTTGTTGGTCTTCTTTTTTAGAGGAAAACTTGTTGAAAAAATGACTCATGAACAACAGAGAACATGACAATTATGTATGATGCAGAAGATGAATGTTGAATCTAATGGCAATTATAGGAGACATGAAGCAAGCTGATGATAAAGATTTAAGTGTTTGAATACACGTTAGTTTTGATAAAAATGAATCAATAGATGGGTTTTGGATTTGTATTTAGTAATCATAGTTTGAACTATGTATTTACATATTTTCTTTCATAAAATTAGCAGTAATCTTTTTTTGTTTACCATATTTATTTTTATTAGTAATTTTAAATACCCAATAATTATTTATATAGTAGTTTTGGGTCGTTTCAAGGAAATGACGTTAATGTAAATTTAATTTTAACATCATTTGTAAGAAATGATGTTTAACCATTGATTAATGTCATTTAAATATTATGATACTATTTAGCAACAATTACCAAAAATGATGCTAAATTTGAATTATTGAGTTACTTTATAAAGTAAGGCAAAAACATTTTAGTGTCGTTTTTAAAAGCAACTCAATAACTTTTGCATCATTTAAAAACTGACACTAAAACTTTAAAAATAATTGATGCTAAAATTAAATGTTTTTATGGTGTTAGCATTGACTATCTTTCTAAAAGACAACTAACGTTGATAGTTCTCAGTATATGAAGATTGGAAACACCATCGGTGTGATCGATTTTACCGGAAGTTCCCTATCCTTTGGAACTTTTAATGATCTAACATTGACTCTATCTTAAAAGATATTTAACACTAACTTAACATCTCAGGTTTTCACAGGTTTTGTTTTCGCATATCAGTTTTTTGTTTCCTTTCAACGTATGTAACTATATGCATTTAAATTTGTATAACCCATATTGTTGACAAAAAAAAATATTGTCAATTTCGAAAGTTATCTTTGTTACACCCAAAATTCGAGATGAAGAAGATCAATCAGATTTTGGGTTAAATTGATAAATTTGAAAGGTTTTGAAGCTATCTGATTTCAGGGGAATTTCATATCGATTCAAAAGTTGGAAGCCAAATCTGTAGTAGATAAAAGTACAAGGATTAAAGTTCAAAATCGTGAAAATCTGGATGAATTCGAGTTTTTCCTTTCCGAAAACGATGGGATAATTTTTGGCAAGTCGAATCTTCAGTTTTCAACACTAATACTGCGTATTTATATGTATTTTAAAGCCCCAAACATTGAGAAGCCAAATATTTTTTCAAATCCAAAACTGTTGGTTGTTTGAAGCCTCAGTTGTTGCTGCTTTAGTTCTATGTCGTCCCAGCCCTTGTAGAAGCGTTTGGGAGATCTAGGGTACTATATATAGGTCGTTAGAAACATCTCTATTTCCTGAATCCAACTCAAGTTACCGTTTCTCATTTGGTCTTTTGAATTGATCGAATTTTGAGTGGTGATGTACTTGGTATTCAAGAATCTTCGAAGAATTTTCGTTAGAGGGTTTGTTAAGCTGAAAATTCGTTTCGAGACGGCTTTGAGAAGAAACAACGTGTAGCTGAGATTTAAAGTGTTGAATTCGTTCGTAGCGCGTGACTTGGTAGTTTTCCTATGTATTATTTGCTCTTACTTCTTAGATTTGAAATTTTTATGAGATTTCAGACATTGTTTATTTTAGAATTTCGGTATTTTATTTAATTATTTTAATAACGTTCAAAAATAACCTTTTGAAAACTTTTTGGGGCGTTACAATCTCATAAAGCTTATTTTTACTGAAAACATACTAGAGACCCTAAAAAAATAGGAATTTTAGTTTTCCATAGCATAAATAACAAAAGTCTTGGGTGTGCTTGTTCCATTTCGACATTGCTAGTTTCATTCATAGGAAAAATGAAAAAATAAACTGTTACGAACATATAAAAAATATTATTTCTATTAAAGTTGATTCAAATACAAAGTACATATATATATATAATATCTCTGAAAAAAATAAGAAAATTGTCGTTAGCAATTTTTGCAGCGCGATTTTTTTTTTTTGCAGTTATTTCTTGACAGACTGGTGCCAATGTCCAACTATTTTACCCTTAATAAAGAAGATAAAAATATTTAGTTTCTTTCCAAATGTCTTTGGGGGGGGGGTTAATGTTAATTTCTTCTTCTGACACATCTCATTGAGTTATGTCATTTGATTTTCTAAAGGTACTATAGGCTCCAACAATGGTTTTAATACCTATATATTTAGTTTCAACCTCAAAACTTCATCCATTAATCATTTACTTCAACCTAGTAGATATTTATAACTTATTATGAAGTATATCTTATATAATAAAGTAGGTTATCTTTTGTTTGGAGTTCTGAAATGCTGCAATGTGTCCATTTCACAAATGACACATTTGCTCCTTCCTAATTTTACTTCATTTTGATTTTTTCCTTTCTAATCAACTTCATAAATACCAAATGTTTACACAATTCCATTTATCAATTATTTACACCATTTCATTTATTTAAATCTCATTCCTAAATTTCTTTTATTTTGATTTTTGTTTTTCTAACCAACTTCATAAACACCTAATTTTTAACAATTTCCCCAACTCTCTTTTTCCTCCTTCCTATTTTTTTTAATTTTCATTTCATTTTTCCTAACCAACTAATTAACCACCAATTATTTTAACCATTCCATTTATTTTAAAAATACAAAATAAAGACAACTCCAAATAAAAAAAATAAAAAATACATAATCATCTTTATTAAGACTAGTACAAAATAATTCATCTTCAAAGGATCTGATGGGATTTTTTATTTTTTTGTAAATGTTCTTTCGTTATGTGATGCTTTTTTTGTTTTATAATATGGGAAGTATTCACTATTTTATTATGATTTTATCTCTATATATTCTGTAACAAACACAACTTTCTTCAGTTTTTTTTTTGGTCAATCATTTTTATTCATTTTTCATTAATTAACATAAATTAAATTAGTTTGCAAAATTTAAACAAAATGTAGACTTTTAAAGAATTTTTTTTACTTTTCTATTTTGAAATATGATTTATCGGAGACATTTTTTGGGTTGGGGAAAGAAAAAGAGAAGAAATTAGTCAAAGTTTAGGAAAAAACGTTAGTGTAATAAGATTTTATTTAATATAAGATTTGTTTTTGATAGATAATAAAATTTCAAAAATTTTTATTTGGTTTTTGAAAGACATTTTTAGTATTTTTGGTTATAAAAATTAAGAAATTAGGAAAGGAAAAAATGAGTTAGAAGGTGAAACGTGTCAGCTTCTCAGAGGTTCTCACAAAATGGGTTAGCAGGTGACATGTTAGTAAGCTGTAAATAAAACATTACCAAAAATAGAGAACTTCTATATTTTTCATATGGGTTTTGGATATTTTATTGGCTTTTTATTGGCTTTTTTATTGTTTTTTTTATTTTTCCTAACCAACTAATTAACTAATATCTAATTTCTATAATATTTTAATAACCACTATAATATTTTAATAACTACAATAAGGTTTTTGGGAGACAGTTTGTGGAGTTATGGTTAGAAAATATAAAAAGATTTCAAATTTCTATGTTATTTTAGAGACAATTTTTGGGGTTTTGGTTAGAAAAATGAGAAATTCAGAAAGGGAAAATAAAGTTCAACACAAATAACACTAAAGAGAATTAAGACTAATAATCAAGGACAATTAAGACTAAAAATAAAAGCAATTAAATTTGATACAATAAGTCATTATTATAATCACCCTAAATAACCCTTATCTAATATAGTAAGGTTTCCTCTAACCTCAAGCTACGAGACTCTGACATGTGTCACTTCTAATTTTTTTTTTAATTTCATCATTCTTTTTAATAATTACTACAACTCAACAACACTTGATTATTATAATCACCTTAAAAAAAAAACCCTTTCATTTTATCAGTTTTTTAATAATTTAAACAATATCTAATTTTTATAATATTAAAAACTGGTCAGTATAGAATTAGAAAAAGAATGACACGTTTAATTAAAAAGTATGATGAAATTTAAAAAGACTATGATGAAAATAAAAAGTTTTTTTAAAATGGACACATGTCAACGTCTCGTAGCTTGAGATTAGAAGGAATATATCTATATTAGATAAGATATCTAATTTATATAATATTTTAATAACTACAATAAGGTTTTTGATAGACAGTTGGTGGAGTTTTGGTTAGAAAATATAATAAGATTTTAGTTTTTATGTTTTTTTTGGAGACAATTTTTGGGATTTTGGTTAGAAAAATGAGAAATTAAGAAAGGAAAAATAAAGTTCAACACTAATAACACTAAGAGAATTAAGACTAATAATCAAGGACAATTAAAACTAAAAATAAAAGTAATTAAATATGATACAATAAATCATTACTATAATCATCCTACACGACCGTTTAATTTATTTTTTCAATAATTACTACGATATCTAATTTCTACAATATTTTAATAACTACTATAACTTTTAGTTGGAATTTAATTTAATTACAGTTTTTGGGATACAGTTTGTGGAGAATTGGTTAGAAAATCTGCATAGATATTTGAAAACTTCTTATAAAATAGAAAAAATAACTAAAATCTAAAAATAATAAATTAAAGTATTATAAAATAATTAACAAAAACATGAAAAATGCAACAATAAAAACAATATTAAAAACAATATATATATATATACATATAGAAAGTGTAGTAAATAAACAAATATATTTTTAGTCGATGTGGATTTAATTGAAGTAGATCATTGACTAGAAAAATAGTGAAAGGGTAGAATGGTAAAACGGTGCAATGATAAAATTGAATAATTGATATTGACAATATAATCACAAAATATTTGAACGTGAATTTAGTAGATATATAGAAATTTTCATTCATTTATTGATTCGCTGTTGTCTTAGATTGAATCATATTTGACTCATATCGACCAGGTAATCAGTTCACTGTCGGTCTGAACATTCGACTATTCGGTTTGGTTTGTTCTGGATTAGTAGTTTAGATATGTTAATATACAATCTATATAGGAACTGAAATTTTTTTAGTAAGTGTTTTTTGGATCAATTTGGTATATATATACTATAATTGGAAACCAACTTAGAACTGAATATCCATGAGTATTCCGATATTCGCTTCAGTTTGGTTACTTTAAATTCGAAATAATTAAAATATCCAAAAAAAATCATAATAAAAAATTAAATAAATTGTATTTCATATTTTCACGTAATTTTAATTATTATAACTATCATTATAATTTGTTAATATATCGATTATTCCAAGTCTAAATATAATTAATAGTTTTGGGTAGATAATTGTATTTCATGTCCCCATACGATTTTTGGTTTGTTTTTGGTTCGGTTTAGGTATCCAAAATGTTTTTAAAAAGAAGCATTCATATATTTTTGGTTGTTCGGTTCTTCCTAATTCGATTCAGTTCTGGCAAAAATTAATGCTTTGGCCCAAAGAAGTTTCGTAAAAATTTTCTGAATTGCGTTGAACAACTTCTATCTCATTATGTAATTGGCAAGCAAATTTTATGCTCAACCACCAAAAGCGTTTGCGGTGTCTTTTATAATATATAAAAAAGACATGTTGGAAATATATATAGATAGACAAATATGAGAAGTGGCATAATTGATATTTTGCACTTGCACTCAAATATGTGTTCACTTGTGAAAAATGTGTTTGTTTGTCATCAAACTTAAACCTGTGTTTACACTTAGTTTTAGATTTTGTGTCCGCATTCACACTAGTATTTGCGTTTAACATTTATTTAAACTTTGAACTTTGTGTTTGTTTTTGTAAGTGTTTACATTCTTGTTTGCATTTAAACTTCCATACGAGTTTGTGTTTGCACTTTTGTTTGTGAAAACAATAATTATGTTTCCGTTTAGTGTAATGTATTCTCCCTTCGTGTATATGTGTTTATGTTTAGTGTATATGTGTTCAACTTCGTGTATTTTCGTTTCTGTTTATCTTAGTGTTTAGTGTATATGTGAAACAACCGCACACGTTTTTTTTTTTTTGTTTAATCAAATAATTAATACTTCCATAAATATTAATTATTCCCAAGCCAAATCAATTAAAATTCAACGAACTCATGAATAATAATTAATTCAATAATATAACCACTTTCTAAAATTAAACCGGAGTTAAACAATAAAATTCATCAATCAAGAACCTCAAAATCGAGTCCTAAATCATCATCCTCTCCTCGCCATGATTCCACGATCACACTTTTTCTTTTCCTATATCAAATAAAAACAGATGCATAAGTACTTAGTGAGGCAATCCTCCCATATACGAGATATACACACCGAAAAATGTAATATAAAAACATATAATCCAAATACCAATCATCCAAATCCAATTAAATAACATGCTATAAACTCTCATCCGATGGCCTCTACATAGGAAGACATGTTAATACATTCAAATTCCCAAAGCTAATCTCATGGTCATGCACTCACCTTATATTGAGGATAATTTTCCGGCCAAGGAAAACAACAACTCAAACCAGCGATGACTTCCTCATTTGCGTCGAGCTCTTCCTCGACACACCTACAATCCAACCAAAATCACACTCTACAACACGACACATCCCTCACACCAACAACAGTTCTCCATAAACTGAGACTTATGTCCATAAGTTCTCAAGGTTCCTACAAAGTTTAAGCTCAAACCGAGCTCATTTGCCCAAGCAAACAATACAACTCGTGAGATTACTCTATACAGATATGTCTCAGAAATACATGAATAAATCAACAACTAACCGTTGAAATCTCAATCCCACCTTTGAATCTTAAGATAGTAGTGCTATGAAGCTCTCTACAAAATTTCATCCAGATCAGACTTTAGATAAGCCTTCTACGTTTTTTGTTTTTAAAGTTGCTGCATCAGAACTGTTTTCGAGTTAGGGTTTCATATATTTGGTCAGAGTCGCTGTCGTACTCAAACTCTGATTCCAGGCAGAGTTTAAGTCAGAATCGTGATCGGTAAGCGGCTATGAAAAGATGACATCGAGAGCTTTCCAATGATATGTAGATGGCTTCATAACTCAATACGATTCGTCAGAAAACTTCTCTTGAAGTTAGACTTTCGCGAGGCTCGATCTGCAGAGAACTAACTCATTAAACGTCCATAACTTTCAAACCAGAACCCCGATTTGGGATCCGCTTGCGGCTATAGCTAGCTCTTGATGTCCTGCATCTCTCCATGAAATATAAGATGGAAAGAACTTTATTTTCTCATCCGTCTCCTCTTTCTCCCAAAACCGGTCGAATCTGTCTTTTTCTCTTATACTTCTTCTTTTCTCTCTTTGTCTCTTTTGTCTCTTATTCTTAGGGTCTCTCTCTAACAAAGAGGCACAAACTTTCAGAACCAAAACCCTAAAACCCCTTATATATGTCTCCTTTTTTTTATATAACCCTAAACAGAAAATTAACCGGAATTAATTAATTTTTTGTTCAATTAAATCAGCCTAGGGTTTGAAATTTAAACCTGAAAATTAACTAAAACTCCCTCCGTTAATTATTTAAATCGCAAACCGGCTCCTAAACCTAAAACCGGAGGTAACCAACTCCACTCTAAATCCCGTTAATTAACTTCAAATTTCCCGTTTTTGAGACACGGGCGTTACAATTCTCCCTCACTAACATAGATTCGTCTTCGAATCTAACATCTCAATCCATCTGTGATGAACTCAACCCACAATCGTCGCAACGATTCAACCAATCCTTAACCAACCCGGCCAACACAAACCAATCACGAGATCGAACACTATCGACGTCCGAGGTTTACATTCAGTTACTATGCTTAAGACTCCGGTCATAGACTCATTGCTCACAACTCAAACTCATACCTCTTCACTCTAAGACACCAAGTCTTATGAGTTCTGGGTATCCATACCACTCCGCTCTCAGGCCACAATGTCCTTTCGAGCTCTCGGTATCAAACTCATACTACTCCACTCTGGGCCATATAACCTTACGAGTTCTCGGTATTAAACTCATGCCACTCCACTCTGGGTAATATAACCTTACGAGTTCTCAATAATCACATACCACTCCACTCTAGGCTATACACCTTACGAGTTCTCGGCATCGTACTCATACCACTCAACTCTGGGCAATAAAACCTTATGGGTTCTCGCTATCACATACCACTCCACCCTGAACTATATACCTTACAAGTTCTATGTATCACACTCATACCACTTCACTCTGGGCAGTATAACCTTACAGGTTCTCAGTATCACATACCACTCCACCCTGGGCTATATATCCTACGAGTTATGGGTATCAGAGGACTAACCATCCTCCCTAGAGTTGTATAGGATCAGTCCGTCCTTTGAGCAATCATGACCCTTTATACATCTATAAGCACTCCCGACTGAAACTACCTCCCATGATCCGCGTACGATCTTGCAAGGTAATACCAGCGTCATCCATATTCCAAACCCAGAATATCACCCTTCCATAAGTCAATACTCAGGTTATCTCACCGCATACCCAGTCACTCAGGGTACTCACATTATCTCTTCCTGATTATAATTCAAGTTTTTACTCCCCATAAAAACTCTTTTCAGCACCTCATGTTCACTTATCTTTCATGACATCATCAGTCACCAAACAATAAGAAATACTTATCTTATTTAAACTCATCAAGAAATACCCCAACATAATATTCAATCCTTCAGAATCTCATCATAATGTATTCGAACTCTTCGAATATCCATGCAACATATCCTATTACTCAGGATATCTACTCACTAAATTCTATTCCCGGATTGTCACCACATCATAGTCTATTAATCCGACTATCACCTACCTCATATCTCGTACTTCAAGATATTAACGCAACATGTCCAATGACCCCGGACATCACCAAAATATATACAATACCTCAGGATATCTACAAAACGTATTCGATTCCAAAATGTCAAACCCAACATATCCTAACTCTTGGATATCAGCCCCAAACTCTAAAATCTCATTTAAGTTTTCCTTAATCAATTTCAGAACGCTATCGTTCCTTTATGATTAACAACATGGCACTCACCAGCCATCATTAATAAAATACTAACCCACATTTTTTTATTTATTTCAAGATGTAACAGTCGTTTCTAACTCCGAAACAAAAATACACACACAACAGGTCCTGGGAAACATGAATTATAAATTCCCCTACTATAAGTGGTCCACTTCCGAAGCTCAAACCTCGATTCCAGCTTCTTCTCAAACATTTTGGAGAATTCCAATTTCATCATTGCCTCTTATCCTCCAGTTTTCTCTACCACAACATCACAACTGAATAGATCTTGATCATTGGAACTTCCTTCCTTTGATCTGTTTGATTATTCTCTCAAGAATCTCTGCCGGCCTTGCCTCAACCAACATGTTAGACTGAAGATCAAAAATCTTAGCCAACACCTCACTATGCCAGCGTCCACATGTGTCGATACAGACATATCATCTGATACTAACACGCCCCACAACCCAGAACGGTCCCACATACCTCGGACTCAATGTTGTCCTAGAAATGAATCGGTTAAGATCCATCTCTCAACAGCGACCTCCTGAGATAACTTTATCTCCAACCTAGTCAGCATAACCCTTTTGCCGATCTCACGCTTCATTCATGTTCAGTTCTCAGAATCCCAGACCTCTTCCGTAGTCTCCTGAACAATATCTCCAGCAATACGTTCCCATTCCCCCACTACGGTTCAACATAATAGTGTACAACTTGGCCAACCATTAAAGACTTCCTATGGTGCAATCACAACAGCTAATGCTTTGCTTAGAACTCAAAATTCCCAATTCAACTTTTCGAACCCACTACTCAAAAAAAAAAATCAAGAGCCTACCACCCTGACTCTTCGCTAATAACTTAGGCCTCGGCCCATAACCAAAAGCTTAACTTAAACTTCTTGAAACCAACTGGTTTCTCGAGCTTTACCTATCAGATCATTCTTGATCCCATCCGCATAAGAATCCAAAGCACCTCCTGCTCTTAGAATACTTATCACCTTTTGTAACTTCACTTGATTACCAAGTTAACCAACACCACCGCTCACTAGTGCGGTTAACTACACGTTACCGAGCAATCCTTCCTGGATCCAATAAGCCTTGGCGAGCCTCGCGACTGCCAACTTATTTTCCTGGATCCCAATTCTCAGGTAACAACAAATCCCCCTTGATCTTTCCTTTCTGGGAAACTTCCCATTTTTAGGCCACTTCCCATTTTAGCCACATTTCCTTTTACGAAACTTTCTATTTTAGGCAAATTTCCATTTTTTGAAACCTTCTATTCTAGGCAACTATCCATTTTAGGAAACTTCAACCCCAAACCATACCACTCATGGTTCACTCTTCTAGAACTTCTCCGGAACTCTCCCAAACTTTTCCAGAACTCCTCTAGAACTTTTTCGGACCTCCTCCGAAACTCTCTCGAACTTTCCTGGGATTCTTCTGGAACTCTCCTGGAACTCTCTCGAACTATTTAGAAATTTCTTGGGACTCCTCAAGACTCTCCCGGAACTCCACCAGAACTCTCCCAGAACTCCTCCAGAACTCTCCCAGAATTCTCCCAGAATTCCTCCGGAACTCTCTCGGCCTCACTTTATCTCTCAGCTCCATCTTTCCAAGGAATAACTACAACTAACAGAGATTCAACATTTCATCTCACGCAACCCACTCCAGAGAGCGGACGGTCAAGACAACCTGATACTCCACTAAGTATCTACTTGAACAGAAATTCTACTCCAACATCCCAGTCAAGAGGTCCACATGATCCTTTTCAGGATCTTTTCCTTTTTAAGACACCAGTACCAACTCTACGGACCACCGGACTTCTGACCCGTTCAACCGTGACTTTCTGAGTCCTAAATCATCCTCCTCTCGTCGCCATGATTCCACGATCACACTTTTTCTTTTCCTGCATCAAATAAAAAGAGATGCATAAGTATTTTGATAAATACTTAGTGAGGCAATCCTTCTATATACGAGATATACAAACAGGAAAATGTAACGTAAAAACATATTATCCAAATACCAATCATCCAATCAAATAATATGCTATAGACTCTGATCTGATGGCCTCTACACAGGAAGACATGTTAATACATTCAAATTTCCACAGCTAATCTCATGGTCATGCACTTACCTTAGATTGAGGATAATTTTCCGGTCAAGGAAAACAACAACTCAAACCAGCGATGACTTCCTCATTTGCGTCGAGTTCTTCCTCGACACACCTACAATCCAACCAAAATCACACTCTACAACACGACACAGCCCTTCACATGCTAACAACAGTTCTCCATAAACTGAGACTTATATCCATAAGTTCTCAAGGTTCCTACAAACTTTAAGCTCAAATCGAGCACATTTGCCCAACCAAACAATACAACTTGTGAGATTACTCTATACAGATATGTCTCAGAAATATATGAATAAATCAACAACTAACCGTTGAAATTTCAATCCCACCTTTGAATCTTAAGATAGTAGTGCTATGAAGCTCTCCACCAAATTTCATCCAGATCAGACTTTAGATAAGCCTTCTACGTTTTTGTTTTTAAAGTTGATGCATCAAAACTGTTTTCGAGTTAGGGTTTCATATATTTGGTCACAGTCGCTGTCGTACTCAAACTCTGATTCCAGGTAGAGTTTAAGTCAAAATCATGATCGGTAAGCGGCTATGAAAATATGACATCGAGAGCTTTCCAATGATATGTAGATCCCTTCGTAACTCAATACGGTTCGTGAGAAAACTTCTCTTGAAGTTAGACTTTCGTGAGGCTCGATCTGCAGAGAACTAACTCATTAAACGTCCATAACTTTCAAACCAGAACCCCGATTTGGGATCCGCTTGCGGCTATAGCTAGCTCTTGATGTCCTGCATCTCTCCATGAAATATAAGATGGAAAGAACTTTATTTTCTTATCCGTCTCCTCTTTCTCCCAAAACCGGTCGAATCTATCTTTTTCTCTTATACTTCTTCTTTTCTCTCTTTCTCTCTTTTCTCTCTTATTCTTAGGGTCTCTCTCTAACAAAGAGGCATGAACTTTCAGAACAAAAACCCTAAAACCCCTTATGTATGTCTCTTTTTCATATATAACCTTAAATAGAAAATTAACCGGAATTAATTAATTTTTGGTTCAATTAAATCAGCCTAGGGTTTGAAATTTAAACCTGAAAATTAACTAAAACTCCCTTCGTTAATTATTTAAATCGCAAACCGGCTCCTCAACCTAAAAACCGTAGGTAACCAACTCCACTCCAAATCCCGTTAATTAACTTCAAATTTCCCATTTCAGGGACACAGGCGTTACAATATGCGTTAATGTTTTATGTTTGCGTTTAGTGTATATGTGTTCAACTTCTTGTATATGTGTTTATGTTTAGTGTTTATGTGTTCAACTTCATGTATTTGCATTTATGTTTGTGTTTGTATATGTGTTAGCTCTCTTTAGTGTCTTGCTCGAGCCTCAGACCAATCAAGCGTTGCACATCGATGTGCCTTCGTAAGAAAGATGAGCTACAAGAGCTAGGAACAAAGGATTAACTACATTTTTCATAAAGTCCCACCAGAACTATAAGCGATATAACTTTATACAGAAACTTTAATTTGCATGTCCCAGCTCACTAAGATATAGAGCTTATGCAGAGATCTGAATATTCTATATACATATTGTCCAGACACGATCACTCTTTCTTTAGTGCTTTGCTTGAGCCTCGAACTCATCAAGCATTGCACAATGATGTGCCTTCGCTGACTAGAAGAGCTACAAGAGCTAGGCGCAGATTTAAGCAGAAAACTGAATATTGGTAATGTGGTATCTTTCTCTCTGTCTCTAATGCCTTGCTTGAGCCTTAAACCGCTCAAGTGTTGCATAATGATGTGCCTTCAATGACCATAAGAGCTACAAGATCTAGGCATCGAAGATTAATTCAAAAAGCCTTTTCAATGGCAGGTCTAAGCAGATAAATGAATCTATACCATGCAGAAACTTCAATTTCCTTGTCCCAACTCAGTAAGACGTAGAGCTTATGCAGAATTATGAACTTTTCTCAATCTTGGAACATCATATGATGAACCTTATCAAGATGCTCTCTCTCTCTCTCTCTCTCTTTAGTGCCTTGCTCAAGCGTCGATCTCATTAATTGCTGTACAAAGATGTGCCTTCACTGATCAGATGAGCTACAAGAGTTAGGCATAGAGGATTAAGTACAATATTCATAAAGTCTCAACTTGAATTTCTTGATGTAAGGCCATAATATAACAAGCATTTTCAATGCAGATCTAAACTTTTGAATTTATCATTCTTGGGACAAGCCTTAATAAAGGCTGAGTACTTTTAAAGCATGGAACTGGATTTATCCGATATTCTCCTCCATCATTTCTTAGCAATCTCGGGACATCAAAATATAAGCCTTAAAAAATGTATAATAAAGAATTATCCAACCCAAGATGTATGATGGGTTAATTTGGAAACTTATTTGAAGATCACACATGCAAGTTTTCAAGCTGTTTGTACTATAGATTGATGTGTTTTATGCATTTTGTTTTTATGAATTCATGTACTAAACAAGATCAATAAACTTAAATATTATTAAAAAAAAACATTGCAGAAACAACAAATTTAAAAATCTTAAAAGAAAAAACAGATCTAAAAAGAGGGTTTTTGACTTGAAACAGATAGAAAACAAAAAAACACCCTAATTTGTAACAACAAAGGTAAAATCTTTGAACAAGTATCCCTCACAAACCAGAAAACAGAAATCCAAGAGAGGGTTTTTTATCTGCGGAAACAACAAATTTAAAATCTTAAAAGAGAACCGCAATTTTGAAATTAAAGAGAGCTTTTTGGTTTGCTTGGTAAAAATATCAGAAACTTAAAAGAAAACGAATTTGAAAATATGAGAATCAGAAACAAAAGCACAGCAAAAAAAAAGGTAAGTATATGATCAGAATTAAGCTCAAACAACAAGACAAAGATGTAGCTTGTGCTTACATGGATAACTTATCTATGGCCAGTCCCATCCCAGTAACTCTAAGTAATCTGAAGAGGCTCGTCTGCAAAACACAAAAAAAAAGTCAGACAATCTTCCTTGAATCAAGTGTCACTACTGAAGTTAGAAGTAACTGGAAAGTGGACAACTTTTAATCTGCTCTTGTTCACGAAGCCACTACTTCTTCAGCCTTTCACGTTCAGCTTGTTCCTCCGCCTCCCGCTCACTGAAAAAGCATCCTCAAACACCACAGCTAAACTTAAGACTAACTGCAAAAGCAGGCAGTGAAGATAAAGGTAAAGAAGAGAGTAAGAGATCACCTGTCAGGAAGGAAATTAGTTTCCACTGAGGGGTCCTTGCCAAGTTTTCCACAGCGTAAATTCATGGTCCCAGAAATTTCTGCATAAATAGTATAGTTACCAAATATGTAAACTCAAGAAGAAACTAAAAGATGATATTTTTCTAAAATTCCTACGCGCTATTTGCATCTCAAAAGGTCTAACAACCAGGTAAATAGCCTGGTATTTGCACGAGTAAATAAAGACCAAGATTTATCTTGCACGATCCCAAGATTGAGACTGAGAAACCAGAGTGCTTCAATAGACCAATTTCTGAGAATTGGAACGAGTACGACACGCTTTTCTCCAATGTGCGGTTGTATGTGGAGATCAAACCCCACGCGGTTCATAGACCATTCGACCATCAAGGCGATGGGTATACGAGATGATGTGCTATGGATTTTGTGCAAAATTAGTTTAGGTATGATACCTACGAAACAATATGATCTTTATCGAGACTTGGTGCGTCAGTTTCTAGCCACGTACATGACGTGTTTATACTATACCAATGAATGTATGAAGGTCGCACAAGAAGGGGTCCTGACCTTCATGTGCAAAAGATTTAGGTATCACCTTCTGATTTGTGACTTGTATGGATTGTATGGGTTCAAGAAGGAACCTATTCGAGCTATTCTCGCCCCCGAGTGGCATGACATCTAGACTTTCTGGTACTTCTTTGGTAATGGGGTCTATGAGTCGAAAGAGAGCAAGCAGACAGAGGTTAGACATCTAGTCCTGAGGTTATGTCATCTAAGTGGACATTTCTAACTTATTTAGATTGCTAGCATGAATCTCTAGGGCTCCTTTGGGAGTCTAGTGTTATGCAGATTCATAGTCAGATAGTTGGGATTGCGAGAGTATGATAGTTTTACCTTAGTGTTTCGAGTTTGAGAAATGTTCGTTAACAAATTCCTAGTTCATTATATAGCTTAGTCGATCATTGATACATGCAATATTTCCTGCGCCCTGCATCTTTCTTCATTTATTTTAACACATTTAATTCGTTTATTTACTTTCTTCAATCGTGACTACATACAATCTCTTTATTTCATTTTATCTCTACTCATTGCATCGCAATTCGTAATGTAATATTGGTCTTTGTGGGAATTAACCCTAATCTTTACTACAACGCACAACTGTGCACTTTCTGTGATAGGGAAGGCTAAAACCTGACATTATTCACGCTCCAGTTGCTCCAGATCCACGTGAGGAATTTTGCCAGCAATGAACTTTTCAGTTAACATGTCAAAAAGCTTTTTGCAGTCTATAGTGGCAGGCACATTCTTCTTATGAATATCATAGTACGCATTCTCGTTTCAAGCCCATTTGTTGCTTTGGAAAGCTCCATTTTTGCCTGGGCTTTGAGATTTTGTTCCTTTTCCTTTCTACATTCCTTTATCAACTTTGTAAGTTCCAAACTTTTTCAGTTCCTTGGGATCATGTGAGTCATACTTCTTAGCTAGTGATACTACAGGAAGCTTTGTTAACTTGAAGCGTTTCACAAGAGAGAACTTGTCCGGTGTGATTTATCTTGTATGGTTGGTGGTGTGTGCACAATTGATTTCTCGTGGAATCTAGACTTGTGCCACAGTCCGTTCTTTAATGCTAAAATTATTGCAGAATCAGACAAGTTAAGAAATTTTATCACTGTCTCCTTAAACTTTGTAAGGTACTTCATGAATGATTGAGTTCCTTGCTATAGATTCCACAGTTCAGCATCGATCATTCTCTCATCCATTGCGAGTGGACCAAAATTATCGATCGATCCTTCCTCAAGCTGGGTGAACCAAATCAAAGTCGGGCCAACCAGATTCTCAGCAAACAGCTTAAAGTAGTTGGCATCTTCTTTTCTTTCCTTGAGTTGGACTTTTCCAACCACTATACGAAATGCAATGAGATGGAACTTCGGGTTGGAGGTTATTTCGTAAGCTGGGAGTTTAACTTTCCTGGCATCTCGGATACATGTGCATGCGATCCTAGAGTTGAAAGGTGTTCTCCTCATATCTTTGATTACTGGATCGAGCTTGGGGCTACATAGGTTTCAAGGTGAACTTTAGATCCAATTGCCCGGATTTGTTTTTGTAAAATTTCCACCTCTGAATTGCCGTGAGCTGGCGATTCCTGGTTTTGATGAGGCCATGCAAGTTCCCGATCCTAATTCTGTTTGTTAACATTTGGTGTTAACATCAAATCAACGTGATGGGTGCGTTGAGTGGGTTGGTGAACTGGGAGTAAAGAAAAACTTGAAAACAACAAGGAAATTTGAAACTGGAAATTTTGTCCTATGTGGAAGATAGCCAAAGAGGGTACCAGAGAGAGTCCTCATCTTCCAAGAAGAGAAGGTGGAAAGACAGTTGATGTTGGTACTCTGGATTGACACAAAACTGGAGAAAATAATACAGAAGGAGGCGGGAGTAAAGCTAGGAGCCTCACATCGCCCTGTGTCATCGAGTTGTTCTGCCTAGAGAGGAGCTCATTTTTTGTTGGCGAGCTCCTACTTGGTTGAAGCTAGCAACTCAACATATTGCTCTAGAGTGTCGAATTGTTCTGAAACTGCGGCAGAATCTTTCTATTGTTGATCTGACTTGTCCCTCAAGTCTGATTATAGTTCGGCGATCTCATCGGACGTCAAAAGCTCACTTGAGGATGATGTTACTGACATGTTCGCGAAAGAACAAAAAAAATATATCAATGAGTCTGTACGTGTAATCCCCATAGACATTGCCAAATTTTTTATGTCGGATCCGGAGTTGTATTTATCGAATTAAGAAAAATAGAACTCACGCTTCCGTATTACGATATCTCTATTTTGTAAGAAATTATCAAGAACAATATGAAAGAAATGGGTGAAATTTATGTATAGTAATTGCCTGAAGAAGTCTGTTTTGGAGTTATGATTTCCATTGTCTCTTTATAGGGTTTACATTTTGTAACGGTTTACATTTGAACATTAAAATTCAGTAATAAATGGACTTCAATGTGTA
Organism: Cardamine occulta; assembly: GCA_028015245.1. Classification (NCBI taxonomy): domain Eukaryota; kingdom Viridiplantae; phylum Streptophyta; class Magnoliopsida; order Brassicales; family Brassicaceae; genus Cardamine; species Cardamine occulta. Next base: position 14,490,751 of record CM051376.1, on the reverse strand, counting down.
AGATATGTCATTAATACGAATAACTCGACAGTTATAATTTGATGCATTAACTCCCGCGGTCTAATCTTCAGCTCGATAAAACGCTAATTTACTTCGTCACTCTTCCTTCACTTTGCTAGATTCTTTCTCGCGAGCATTCCCCTGGGCTGAAATCGTAAGCACAATCATAAGTGGGCTTGGTTACTGATCCATGTCCAAATTATTACACCCACATATATGCTTTAGACTCAACCTTAATAAGAGGAAACAAATATGGCACTACATTATCTTTTTGAGTTTTTCAAATCTTTCAAAAAAAAATTAGTTTTTTCGAATGAATAAGAATATGAGCAATGCAAGACTCAAAAATGGAAGAAAACAACAAAAAAAACACAATATTATCTAGCTAGTTTTCTCCCGAACTTAAATCACACCGTCTCGATGTTAAAGAAAATTTGGGAAACAAGGTTATATTAAAATGAGACTTACATAGTGGTCGGCACATGAGTGTCCTCTTGGTTGAGGAGGTGGGGAGAGATCTTTTAGGTGGGCTTCTTGAAGTTCCACTTCTTCTTCTCCTAGGTGGTAGAAGTATAAGAGGATGTTGTCTTGATTAGAGGTTCTTTTCAACGGCTTGTTGGGCAATTGGATGGTCGTGGAGTGGCCACTTGCTGATCGGTATAAGGTTGATCAAAACATATGTTCTTCCTTCTTATTTTTTCTGTTCATTTCTTCTCTATTGCAATCCATCTCCAAGCGTATCCATGCATCTTTAGCTTCAAAAATTCCTTGAGATGTTCCATAGTACACCAACACTCTCTAGGACTACTATAAGAGTTACTAAACTCTAAACATGACAAAAACAATTCTAAGGAAATCATAAATTATACACTAAAGAGTATGAAACTATGAAAGATGAATGGTAAAATGCGGTAATTAATGTGAACATCACTTGCATTTGTGTAACAATATGTGAAGACGTTTTCAACTCGCATATCCTGAAGCATTTGGCACTTTACAAGGTATGCGAGTACAAATGCTTCTTCGTTGGTTCAACATATAAGAACATTAAATGCACACCCACTATTGCGAACATTGGAGTCAAGTCTCTACCAAGGTAGAGGATAGGCTATTGAGTTCTTGGTATCCATTTTTGGATTGCTATCCACTTAATAGCTAACACGCATTTTCAATTTTGATCTTGTTTAGAGAATAATGAGACATTCCTCGTTAATAATTAAGTATGAATGTGACGTAACTCAATTTTTAAAACTGATGGAGATCTACACTGTCAAATTTTCGATTGTGTAACTACACTATTTTTTCTTTTTTATGAGGACTATTTGATTTGCAATGATCTTAGATCAGTTAATTTTACCATGAGAAAGTCATATTTTAAATTTTCAAAATTTTAGTAATGTGGAGGTGAAATTATATCCATAAAGGCCATTGAGGAAGCATAAACATTGGGTTGTTTCAGAAATCATCAAGAAAGCTCGAATCTATTTTCCTCAAGATGTTATTGATATTGCTGCTTCTTCTTCTTCAGCTTCCATTGCTGATTCTTCTGCCCAGTTTCAGGTTCCTCCATCATCCACATCTTAAAGTGATTCATTTAGAAGCCGATTAGTAAGGACTGTTATTGTTGGCTTTCGCTGTAAAATGAGAAGTCGATTCTTCTGCCCAGTCTCACGTTCCTCCATCATCCACTTCTTAAATTGATTGATTTAGAAGCCAATTTGTAAGGACTATTACTGTTGGTTTTCGCTGTAACATGGGAAGAGACGAGTCGTTGATAAACGGGAAGAGAACAAGATGAGGGAAAACAACACCTTGAGGAACCATCATCCTAGAGTGGCCAATGAGAGTCGCATCGAAGCTCTAAGGCCCCCCCCCCCCCCCCCCCCGCCCTCCCCTAATAAATGTGGACCACCGCTGTGGAATGAAGAACAAAAATGGAAAGGGAACAAAGGGAGAAAGCTGGAGCAGGTTATGTCAGAGCCACCACTATTAGTCCTCTAAATGGACTTTGCAGCAGCATGAGCATCCAACCAACTTTCCTTGCTATAAGTAACTCTTGGTTTGAGAAGACACCAAAGACCATTAAAGCATGTCAAAGTGTTTAAAGAAGATTTCTTCAAATTAAAAATCAAGGAATGAGAAAAGAAAAGGGGAAATGGAGAAAGCAGAGAGGACATAGAGCGAATGGAAGAAAAGAGAAGGAAGAAGAAGATAAATACAACTGAGAATGACATCCATCACCACCAATCACCAAAACCACCGTGTGAGTCAACATCGCCGCGACCATCACCTATGTCTTCTCTTTCTCCACTATCATTGTCTTTTTATTTTAGAGAAAACTATAAAGATGAGGGCAATAATGACTTTTAAAATAGTTAAATATGCACGTGTTATTAAAACTTAACGGACGTTAACTTCTGGTAAATAACAAGTGTAAAATTTTAAAATATAAAAGTCAAGAGTATTAAAAAGGAAAATTTTATTATATGAGGTATCTTTTGGGTTAAAAAAAATAGTTTGTGTATTTTTCATCTTAGTATTTTTAATATACTAAGTTTGTAAATATTCTAATTTTTATTCATTAAAGTTCTTTACATTTTCACATTTTCACATTTTCACATCTTAAATTAATAATTATTTGTTAAAATTCGGTCCAACATGGGGGAATTGGTCATGGGCCTTACAAAGTTTGCACGGGTACAAAATTAAGAAGAAGCCCAATGTCAATTCCGGTTAGTAGAGATCGGAACTGCTCGCTCGATAAAGCCTAGGAAACTCACCTAGTAGTATCGGTGATTAGAAGATAGACTGTTTTGCGGCTGCGACGACGAGTCTAAGCTGTTGACCGGAGTAACCGATTCCCATCGACAACCATTCTCACCATCGAGCCTGGCCCACAACAAATCTCCCGGTCTCGATCAAACCCCAAGAAACGAAGACCCAACCCCCTCTAATCCCCTACCTAGCAAGAAGTGAAGTCGTTAGTTCTAACCCTCCACCTCCCGATGCCAAAAACCAGAGCTTCAATCTCTGAGACCAGTCATCCTTCAATCCAGTGAAGCAAAAACAAACCATGGAAGCCGAGGAGATGGGCAGCTCACACCAACCCTCTACAGCCAGAATCCGAGGCTCACCTTCCCATATTCGAATGGATCCGCTGTTAATCGCCCCGACATGCAACATAGAATCCACCGATCCACTAATGTCTTCTGGTGCTACCCGCAGCAGCCTCCAAGACCGGTTAAGCCACAAAAAATTTCCAACGAAACTCTTCTAGCATCCTCAACTAGAAGAGAAGAACCACATGAGCTTCCTTTGACCGCCGTTGAATTGCAGCATCAGCAACACCGACAAATACTCCACACCCAATGTTGTTGGAGAATGAAGCCGCCTCACCTGTGAGTTTGCCATGCAAGCCCATGCCACGTTTAAGATTCAATAGCAAAAAAAGAAAATTGAAAACCCTAGATCTAATTTCTTATGAGAAGAGAGAAGAGAGAAAATGGAAAACAATCGTCTTTCCCTGATGAAGCTCCTTACTTTTTCTCCATATTTCACATATTATACATAAACAATTACTTTTATATCTAATTTATTTATTTATAATTAAAAATTAGTAGCTTGCGGATCAATCCACCAATCCGAAGTCAATACTTACTAAATCTATGGTTTATTATGGTTAGCCCGCAAAACCGGTTTCTTAACGGGCTTAAAAGTTTATGTCAATATTTGTTGGGACGACTGCGTGAAATTCTTTATATTTTCCCCCATAGTGTGATATTGCTTTGTATTTACCACTAACTTATTTTCGTCTGCGCAATACCACCTGCGTTTATAAAAATCCAAATCGCATATAATCAAAACAGTGACTGGTTTTGAACCAAATAACTCAACCCATAACCCTGATTTAAACCAATAAACCTAATTTGATTTAAACCATTAACCAAAATCGATGGTTCTTCATCTTCATCGACAGTAAACATCTTCTTCTTCGCGATTGTGACCTTCCTCTGCAGATCCTTCAATTGTCTCTGCGATTCATGCTCACATGCTCTGCAGATCCTTCAATTGTCTATGCGATTGCTCCTTGGCCCAGGAACTCACTTCTTCATCCTTGGCTCATGAGTCTAGTTCTGGCTCTTCACCAATGAATGTTTTCACATATGAATCTATAATGAATCTGATGAATGTGATTGAGCACTTGATATAATGAATTTGTTTGAGAACTAGTTAGATTTGCTGTGCTTTTATTATACAATTTGTTGGAATTTCTTGTTAAAACAATTTGATTTTGGGTTGAGAAGTCTGATACAATGCCTAAATCCGAGCATTTGATACAATAAGCATTTGATATGCCATGATGTTGAAGCAGGAACAACATCCAAAAACGAGCACTCAAACATGGAGTTTGGTCCAAGCTAGGATGATGCAGAGAGGGTTTTGGTTTCTTTTGTAATGCTACTGAAGGAAGCAGCTGACAAGATAAGTGGTAACACAGCTGAAGAGGTGCTCAAGAGTGAAACTGCTCTATGTTGGAGCTGTCTAGGATTTTGCATTAGCAGATTGATGCAAGAAGTCTGATACAATGTATAAGTCTGAGCATGAGCATTTGATACAATGTATAAGTCTAAAGCACTTGTAAATATAGAGAGAATAAGGATATAACACAAAACATAAGCCTAAGAATAACATTCATTGTTTGCCAAAAACCAACCAATACAAACATTCATTGTTTGGTACCCAAAAGAAACAGATCCTAGATTTTGGTACCCAAAAACAACAATAGACCCCAATTTCATTGTTTGAACATAACAACATGTGACAACCTAAACCTGAAGTCAGTTCTTACCTAACCTTAACTAAAGTTTTTCACTCGGGTATTTGAGAGAGTTGAGTTAGTGAAATCGTGTCAGGTCGTCCAGTTGAACCTAAAGTTTGAACTTGACCTTGAGAAGAGCTTGTTTCCTAAAAATCAGAATGAATAGATTAAAAATAAGAGATTTAATAACAACAAACCAGAACCATAACTAAGACTAAATAGAGATATTGATACCATGTCTTGAAAATTCCTTGGCTTCTTCTTTGGATGTACCTTACAACCAAGGTAATGGTGACCTTCTTGACCACAGTTCGAACAGTGGATAATGCGGCCAGTCCTAGCCAATTTTTGAACCTGTCTGGCTTTCTTCTTTAGTGACTCATGCTTACCTTTTATTCTCTTCTTAGCCTTCTTTGATTTTTTCATTCTTCACGGCAATTCAGGTTCTGGAGGCTCTACTACCAGGCGATCAGTTCTCTTCATCCAGAATATTGTAGTCCTCTAATAGGTTTCATGTTGGTCTGATAATTCATTTTCCATATATCTTTGGAGAACCATGGAGAAACAAAGCCATCAACTTCAAAACCTGCATCTATAATAGCTCCATAGGCATGTTCACAAGGTATACCCATAAAAACAGTGAGTGAGTAACAAACATGACACCAATCAATATCAAAACTAATCATCAACACCAAGCTATAAACCAATAACTAATCATATAAGATATGAGTCATTATGAGTACATGTGATTTGATATTTTCCACATGAACAAGTGTTTTGCTTTAAGTTCACTGTGTAAGAATTCCCATAGACAAAGACTTCATATACTCCATGAGTCGCTGATATATCATGGTTTTTACGGTTTTTAAGTCATGATATATGTCCTTAATTAAGTATTTTATGTGTCTTTAGAGTCCTAGTAGAGTTTTTTACAGGTTTACACGTATTTGGAGATTCTTGGACCTTTTGGAGCATTTTGGAGCGTTGTTACTGAGAAGCTGAAGCTGGAGTATGGATAGACCCCTGGTGTCGATCGACACCACCATGGGTGTCGATCGACACGTGCCACCTGCTGAAGCTATACTCAGAAATTTATGTTTTGAAGATTTGCAACTTTTTCCAAAAGTTTCTATTATTTACAAAAAGACCCAAGTCGTGTTTTAAAGTCTCTTTTAGGGTTTTTATTCTTATGGATGTATCTAAGTTTTGGCAAGGAGACTTTGAGAGAGATTGAGAGTTTGGGGCTGATTTTACTCTGTAATTCTGAGAGAAGATCTTGAACCCCTGTTTCTATTTCCCTTTTTAGTTTATTTATGATATCTATTATATTCATGTCTACGGTTTCATTGATTATGTCTGAGTATATCACTTGTTAGGTTCAGGTATTCTCACTAGGGTTTTCATGGATTTGTAACTTTGATTGATTGGTTAGGATTCACAACTTTATAAGTTCTTCAGCGAGGTTGTTCTTAATGCTAGATCTAGCCTGATCACCTATGCATCTAGATCTTAGGTTATTGAATTAGCACGACGGTGTGATTTGAAACTTGACATAACCTAGAGTGAGCAAATTAGATAATTACAAAAGAATTTGGATTAGATAATTTGTGAACAAATCCAACTTGAACTTAATGCTTGTTTATAATCTTAAGTCTCACAAAGGAATTTGGTTTCTTAGGTTTTAAGCATAGAGAACTTTCACAGCGGGAGTTGGTTAGTTCTAAGTTAGTGTTTTGAGTTCTAGAACTGGAATTTAATTTGATCCTAGCCAATCCATTGATTTATATTTCCTAAATATTTGAGAAGTTCCTAGAGCTTGACGTTTTTCCCATTTGAATACAACAACTTTTATTTAGTTTTCTGCATTGTTTTTATTTATCACATATCTTACTTAGCTTAATTCAAAACTAAAGAATCTATTGTGAAATACTGTGAGCCTCTGTGGATTCGATCCCTGTATACTACAATTGTATATCTGTGAACTTACGGTGTAGCTCTAGGGTTTAAACTTTGAGCATATCATGTTTTTGGCGCCGTTGCTGGAGACTCTTGTTTCTAATAGATTTAAGTGTAGAATTTTGACAAAGTTTTTATTTTTCTGTTTATCTTACATATTTTCTTTTCTTCTTGTCTTGTGTTTTTCAGGTGTATGCCTAAGCATGTCACCAGGAGCAGCAAAGACAGCCAGCTTTTGTCTCTTCCGAATCAAGAGCTTGCAAAGTTAGAACGAGTAGGAAGAAAAGCAAAGAAACCAACAGAAATGGCTGAAAGAGTAGTATTACTTCAGGATGAAGCTGGTGTTCATAGGGACCAAGAGGGTCATGTGTGCAACAACCAAGGGCAGAGACTTGATGATAATGGAAATCCCATTGTACCAGTAGCTGTTGTAGGCGCAGAGATTGCACAAGAGAACGTGCCAGCGTGCGGGAAGAGGGAGAACACTTAGAGATTACAACAGACCTGATGAGTTTTATGTGAATAGGTATGCGATTCGACTTCCCACTTTCCAACGAGCTGATTTTGAGCTGAAGCCGTCCTACTACACCTTAGTTGGATAACATCTTTTCCATGGGCTTTCTCATTAGCACCCCATGGATCACATTGAGAGGTTTGAAGATCTGGTGACTAGCATGAAGCACAATGGAGTCAGCTATGACTACCTCTTTTGTAAGCTTTTCCCACACTCTCTTAGTGGTGAAGCTGCTTATTGGTTGAAGCAATTATCTATAGGGTCTTTAACCAATTGGGAAGATACCAAGAGAGCTTTTCTGCGAAACTTCTATGATGATGCAAGGTCTGAGGATTTGAGGAATAACATCTCTCCGTTCACGCAGAGACCTACTGAAGCATTCAAGGCTACTTGGGTGAGATTCAGGTCTTACCAGAGAGATTGTCCGCATTATGGTTTCAGTGAAGTTCAGCTGTTGGGTATTTTCTTCAGAGGTGTTGATTGGAGATATTAGATTGCTTTAGATGCTATTAGTAACGGGAATTTCAACACTAGGTCTCCAGAAGAAGCATATGAGTTAATTGAGAACTTGGCGTTTAGCAATAGCACCAAGAATGCTGATTTTGAGAGACAGAAGCAAGCTGGGAACATAGATGGAAAACAGATTACTGAGCCCGAAGACAAAGTTAGGTTCGGTTCATAACATTCTGGTGAATAAGAAGATGGTTCATTTTGCTGCAGAGGTTAAAACCTTTTAGCTTGAGGAAGAAGGATGTGATGAAGATGATGTGAATTACATTGGTGAGACTGGTTTTCAGAGTCAGAGATTTGGTAATCAACAAGGCAGAAGTTGTTACAACGGGAATAATCAGAGGAACACTTACTCAGGTAACCAGAACCCTTCTGGTTATGTTTATATGCCACATTATCAGAAGTCCTTTCAGAGCAACAATAGTTTCACTAGGAACTATGGATCCTCATCTTACCAGACACCTCCTGCACCAACTGAGCAAAGTGAAATAAAGTCTATGCTTGAACAGATTCTAGAGGGTCAGCAGAGTATTACAGTTGATTTTAATGGTAAGATTGATGCTCTGTACACGGACTTGAATGTGAAGTTTGAGGCTTTAAACACTTATGTCAAGCAATTGGATAATCAGATTACACAGACTGATGGGTCTGTGAAACGACAAGATGAAGCCCTTCCAGGAAGAGCGGATACTAATCCAAAGTATCAGTGTAGTGCCTTGACATTGAGAAGTGGATTAAGTGTTGATGAACTCGTGGAGTTAGATGAAATTGAAGAAGATGTTGCAGAAGAGGTGCCTGTGTCGATCGACATCACCTCTGGTATCGATCAACACCAGCCATCTGTTGAAACTCCACCGAGTCCTAAAGTGCCAGCATCGATCGATACCCCCTGGGTGTGTTAGACGATGTGCCTTTGCGTATAGGGGAATGCATGATTCCCACTGACTTTGTGGTGCTGCGATACACCGATGAGCCTAAGGACCCCCTTATCCTAGGCATGCTTTTCTTGGCTACAGCTGGTGCACTCATTGATGTGTGGAATGGTAAGATAGCTTTGAATGTTGGGAATGTTGGCGACCCACCATAGACGAACAGACTATCTATGTGCACACTCTCAGCAATCTCGCAGAGGAGATTTTCCGTGACATGCGTTTTGAAGATCTTTTCAAGAGAGCTCTACTTAATTTCACGCATGGAGTTGAGCATCTAGATGACATTGCTGCTGGGTATGTTAAGATGATGGATGCTAGTGAGAGTGTGATGTACTTGATCAAACAAGGAGAACTTGTTGGTAATCCCAAAAAAGTTGCAAAGCTGAGTGACTGGAGCGAGGAAAAGTCTCCAAAGATTGACCTTAAACAGCTCCTTACCGGGTTAAGGTATTCATTTCTAGGATGTAACTCAACTTATCCCGTCATTGTTAATACTTATTTAAACAACGCAGAGCTCACCCTATTGCTAAGTAAGCTGCGCAAGTATCGCAAAGCTCTTGGCTATTCTCTTAATGACATTTCAGGTATTTCTACGGACTTCTACATGCACATGATACATCTTGAGGATAAGACGAAATCATCAATTGAGAATCAAAGGAGGTTGAATCCGAATCTGAAGGATGTTGTCAAGAAAAAGATTTTGAAACTTCTAGAAGCTGGGATCATTTATCCTATCTCAGACAGCGATTGGATTAGTCCGGTGCATGTGGTTCCTAAGAAAGGGGGAGTCATCGTGGTCAAGAATGAGAAGGATGAGTTGATCCCTACACAGACTGTGACTGGACACAGGATGTGTATTGATTACAGAAAGTTGAATGCTGCAACACGGAAAGATCACTTCCCATTTCCATTCATCGATCAGATGCTTGAGAGGTTAGCCAATCATCCTTACTATTGCTTTTTGGATGGATACTCAGGTTTCTTTCAGATCCCTAGTAATCCCGACGATCAGAAGAAGACTACATTTACATGTCCCTACGGCACTTTCGCGTACCACAAATGCTATTTGGATTATGTAATCCCCAACGACATTCTAGAGATGTATGATGTCCATATTCACGGATATGATAGAAGATTATATGGAAGTATTCATGGATGATTTCTCCGTATATGGATCGTCTTATCATGAATGTTTGGATAATCTGTGTAAAGTGCTTGCTAGATGCGAAGAGAATCATTTGGTTTTGAATTGGGAGAAATGCCATTTTATGGTTCGAGATGGTATTGTTCTTCGACACAGGATTTTGTAGGACGGGATTGAGGTTGACCGCGCAAAGATTGAGGTGATGACGAGTTTGCAGGCACCGGATTCTGTCAAAGCTGTGAGGAGATTTCTAGGATATGCTGGGTTTTACAGGAGATTCATCAAGGACTTCAGCAAAATTGTGCGACCATGGACTGCTCTGCTATGTAAAGATGCAAAGTTTGAGTTCACCGTTGAATGCCAATCAATTTTCGAGCAGATTAAGCAAGCATTGGTTAATGCACCAATAGTACAATCCCTGGACTGGGAATTAGCCTACGAGGTAATGTGCGATGTTAGTGACTTTGCAGTTGGAGTTGTACTTGGACATAAGAAGGATAAGAAACTTCACGCTATTTACTATGCTAGCCGAACACTTGATGATGCGCAGAGAAACTATGCAACTACTGAGAAAGAGATGTTGGCTGTGGTGTTTGCATTTGAGAAGTTCCGACAGTACTTGGTTGGTTCTAAGGTGATAGTACACATAGATCATTCGGCTCTGAAGTACTTAATGTAGAAAAGGATGCAAAACCAAGGCTTCTTCGGTGGATTTTGCTTCTTCGGTGGATTTTGCTTCTTCAGGAGTTTGACATTGATGTCCGGAACAAGAAAGGTGTTGAGAATGGAGTCGCTGATCATTTATCCATGATCAAAGTTAATTGAAAGGTCCCTATTGATGATTTTTTACCTGAAGAGAACGTCTATGGAGTTGTAACTCCTAAGGACACAACTGAGGCATGAGCGCAGTACAGTCAATCTCGTGATGTTAAACAAACGCTGAGTGGGAGGCAACCCACTGGTAAGTCTGTATATACTTTTATTTTGAGTCTTGTTTTTGTTTAGTTTTTCGTTTTCGTATTGTTTGAGTCATGAAAAGCATAAAAAGGAGCTCTATGAGAGTCGGTGTCAATTGACACCACCCTTGGTGTCAGTCGACACCTGTGCAAAGAAGTAAAAACCTGTATAAAAGTGCTGGTGTCGGTCGACACCAGCCCCCACGAGGTAACCGTATAAATTTTTTCTTCTTCTTCTTCTTCCTCCTCTCCCTATTTCACGAAAACCATCTACAACTCTCACTCCCAAATCCTTAAAACCTTCGATTTTTCACCAAATCGTGTGATTCAAAGCCCTAACATCATTAGATTTCAGTGCTTATTCCATTTCTACACTCCATTTACTCAGAATCCAAGGTATGTTTTTCAAATCTCCCAATTTTCATTTTGAACCCTAAAAGTTGGATCTTCAATTTTGGTCTCTTATAGCTTGAATTATTAGTTGAATCTTGTTTATCTAGGCTATTAGAGGCATTCTACAACTTTGATTAGTGATTCCTTAGGCTGAATTATGCAATTTTGGGAATTATTGGTCTCGAAGTCGAAATCACATCGCGGTTCGTATGGGAATGAAAATTAGAACAATTTGCCTTGGATTGACATTGGATTTGACATTATGGGCTGTTGTTTGTGAAGTTTTGCATTCAATTTTGCATTTTTCTGAAATTTGCGTTTTGCTTCACTTGAGGGGTTTCTCGTTTTTCATGTTTTTTATGCAGATGCCTTCTAAGAAATCTGGTCAACAACGAGATGGTGCATCCAATTCACAGCCACCTGCACCTTCTCCATCACCGCCTCACTCACAGCCCTCCTCACCCCCATTTCCTCCATCTTCACCATCTTTTCGCGCAGATCCGCACCCCTTGGCCTAAAGCTGAGCACCTCAAGATTAAGAGGAGGGTCAATTGGGCCAATGATCCAAAGACGGAGATAGAGAAACCAGAGTGTTTCAACCGACCTATCTACGACGACTGGGACGAGTATGATACACTTTTCTACAATGCGTGGTTATCGGTGGAAATCAAGCCCACCCATTTCATCGATCAGAAGACTATTCAGGCAATGGGCATACGCGATGATGTGCTCAGGATTCTACAGTGGATCGGTTTAGGTACATTGGCGACAAAGCAATACAACCTTTATCCCGACTTGGTGCGGCAGTTTCTCGCTACATGTCAGATCTCTTACACCAACGAGGGGGCCAAGGTCGCACAAGAAGGGGTCATGTCCTTTATGTGAAAGGGAGCGAGGTATCAAATCCGTATTTGTGATCTCTGTGCTTTATATGGTTTTAGGAAGAATCCAAAGAAAGCGGTTCTCACCCCTGAGTGGCATGACATTCAGACATTATGGTCTCTCTTTGGTAATGGGGTTTATGACTCCAAAGAGAGCAAGCAGACAGAGGTTAGACATCCAGTTCTGAGGTATGTCTTACGTGTTTTGGGGAACACCATCCTCTGCAAGATCGAGCAGAGCAAGATGAGGAAGTTCGAGCTCATTCTTCTATACCACGGCATTGGTCACATGATTCCTGAGGCGCTATGGGAATGGGGAGAGCCATGCGAGGATCTCAACATGGGTGCTGTCTTTGCTAACCATCTCTGCACTCTGAAGACCAAGGCATTTGCAGAGAAGAAGGTTGAGGGTGTCGGGAATCTTTTGACTCTGATCTTTGAGTACTTCAAGATTGTCTTGAGCAATAACACCATCAACACCGATAGGTTGCTCATGGACCAGGTCCATCTGCAGAGCGCTACTTCGATAAAACCTGGCCTCTATTGGGTTTTCACAGATGCACAGGATCGCGATTGGAGTGTCCAGCTCCCCCCGCCTAACCTCACATCCCTCGCCAACGATGACTTTTAGCGACTGAGCTTCCAGCCAGATCCCAGACTCCTTTGCTCTGTCCCCCGCCGCAAGCTCCGTAAGGGAGCCTCTTCTAGCTATGCACCTTCTGCTACTAAGGATGATGCAGTTGATGAGCGTACTAGTACTCCGCCTCTTGAGCTTACATTCCCAGAGTCTTCAGCAGGCTATGATGAGGATGCTCCTGCTTTCAAACGCTACATGGTCAGCACTATGCGGCAAATGTGGAGGATGATTGTTGCTGGTATTACTTGTAAACGTCCTGCTCCACAGACTCATAGACGTTGTCGCTTACCTACACTAGATGCTGCCGTTATTGCTGAAGCCTATGCCGATGACGACGAGGATTAACTTCCTCATGCTTTTCATTTTTCTGACTTTTCTTTTCTTTCCCTTTTAGCTTCTATGTTTTTGTCTCTTTAGCTTTATGATATTTTTTATGTTTCCTTTTAGTTTTATCTTTGTCTTTTAACTCTAAAAATGGATTATGATATTATGTTGCAGTTTTTATGATTGGTTTTGAGTTGTTTATCATAGCTTACAGGTTCTTATTCCACCCGTTTGCAAAAATCTGTGTTGATGCATATGGCTGGTGTCGATCGATACCACTAGCTGTATCGGTCGACACCACCACTAAACTCATACCCCCTTCACGATTCAAGCATGTGTCGATCGACACAGGGACCCTGTATAGGTAATTATTATTTTTCCATATTCAGAGTTTTTCAGTTTTCTTTTCACCGAACTCATGTTTCTATAACATTGGGGACAATATTATTTAAGTCTGGAGGAGGTAGTTACTAACATTTTCTTTTATTTTCTTAAGAGTCAATTGAGTCGTTGTTTTATTGAGTCAAATTCAGTATGAAACTAGGATTTTTCGAGGAAACCACCATATTTTGCAGGAGCTTAAGTAACCATTTGGTTCAAACTTGACTGACGTCTGAGACTAATGGAAAAACCAAAGTCTGACCGGTTGACTAGAGACATCCATATTTCCAGCTGAAATCCACTAAAGCCTGAGCTAATTTCTGATTTTTTTCTTTTACCTCATCGATGTGATTGATGCTCTTAGGGCTTGACTCCTCATTCTTACTTGACAGCAGAACGACCTATGTATACGAAACGGTACTCCTCTCACTTATTCTATAAAAAAAAAAAGAAAAAGAAAAAGATGAGAAGACTTTCTTTCAAGTAAAGGGGTAGGAAAATTTCTAATGACCCCATTATTTTACTTTGAAAGAGACGATCACACGAAGGTTGGAAGCGAGGTTAGGAAAATTTCCTATTCGCCTACACCTTTGTCAAAAAAAAAACATTGAGAATAAGGAAAATAACAAGTTTGGGGGAGAGAAAGAGTACCAAAATAAAAAAGTTCTGTAATGGTTGATGCGTCATTGTATAGTATGGGAATGAGTGAAGAAGGTCCTTGACATTAAGATCAGAGATAAGACCCAACGATGAGGGCTTATGGACTATGTTGCAAAATTGTGGGTTGAATCTGGAAAACTGCGAATGTCTACGGTGAACTACATGGTGGTCTGGATCCTGTCAGGTAAGAAATCTTAGTGGTTTACTATGGTGAATGTGAGTGTGGTGCTCCTATGACGAAATGAGTTTCTGTGTTTTTAAACTTTTTTCTCTGGTTTAATTCTATGTTTGTTTGAGGGCAAACAAAAAGCTAAGTTTGGGAGAGTTGATATATCATGGTATTTACAAATTTTAAGCCATGATATATGTCCTTAATTGAGTATTTTATGTGTATTTAGAGTCCTAGTAAAGTCTTTTACAGGTTTACACGTATTTGGAGGTTCTTGGACCTTTTAGAGCATTTTGGAGGGTTATTGCTGAGAAGCTGAAGCTCGAGTATGGATAGACCCCTGGTGTCGATCGACACGTGCCACCTGCTGAAGCTATACTCGGAAATTTACAAGTTTTGAAGATTTGTAACATTGCCCAGAAGTTTCTATTATTTACAAAAAGACCCAAGTCGTGTTTCAGAGTCTATTTTAGGGTTTTTAGTTCTTATGGATGTATCTAAGTTTTGGCAAGGAGACTTTGAGAGAGATTGAAAGCTTGGGGCTGATTTTACTCTGTACTTCTGAGAGAAGATCTTGAACCCCTGTTTCTATTTCCATTTTCAGTTTATTTATGATATCTATTCTATTCATGTCTACGGTTTTATTGATTATGTCTGAGTAGATCACTTATTAGGTTCAGGGATTCTCACTAGGGTTTTCATGGATTTGTAACTTTGATTATTGTTTACGATTCACAACTTTATAAGTTCTTCACCTAGGTTGTTCTTAATGCTAGATCTAGTCTGATCATCTATGCATCTAGATCTTAAGTTATTGAATTAGCACGACGGTGTGATTTAAAACTTGATAGAACCTAGAGTGAGTAAATTAGATAATTACTAAGGAATTTGGATTAAATAATTTGTGAACAAATCAAACTTGAACTTAATGCTTGTTTCTAATCTTAAGTCTCACAAAAGAATTTGGTTTCTTAGGTTTTAAGCATATAGAACTTTCACAGCGGGAGTTGGTTAGTTCTATGTTAGTGTTTTGAGTTCTAGAACTGGAATTTAATTTGATCCTAGCCAATCGATTGATTTACATTTCCTGAATATTTGAGAAGTTCCCTAGGCTTGACGTTTTTCCCATTTGCATACAACCACTTTCATTTACTTTTCTGCATTGTTTTTATTTATCACCTATCTTACTTAGCTTAATTCGAAACTAAAGAATCTACTGTGAAATACTGTGAGTCTCTATGGATTCGACCCCTGTATACTACAATTGCATATATGTGCACTTGCGGTATAGCTCTAGGGTTTAAACTTTGAACATATCAGTCGCAGGTGTTGTTGTGCATATTTCAACAACCTTCCTTTCCACTGCAAGGGTCTTCTTCACATACATTGTACAAAGTCCTTCCCATTTCTCAGATTTCTTCATTCTTTTCGTATTACGAGCCATAGCCTGCCTCTGAATCATCTCTAACATAGGTACTAAAACCTTTGCTCGAGCTTTGGTAATGGTTGAGTTGAATGACTGTTGAATTGTTGTCGACGTCCTCACAACAGTTTCCAATCTTGTAAAATGCAAGAGACCAAGTCTGAGGCTTCTTCTTCATCACATCTTCATATAAACTCCAGCTATAATCCTTCAGCTTTCAAACCATTGGCTTTAACAGATCCTTGTGTTGCATAACTATTGTTCTTCAAATTTTCCACAATGTGTTTAACACACATTCTGTGTTCAACCGATAGTAACTCCTCTCTCACAGCATTAATAAGTCCCTGCAAAATCATATATAAGCAAAACCAAAACCAATCATAATCAAAACCAATCAAAACCAACAGAATCCAAAAACAACTAAAACCTATTGAATCCGAAAACAGAAAACAAAGAACTGAATCTAAAAACAATCAAAACCAATCACAAATCATAACCAAAAACAAGCAAAAACCAAGACCAACTTAATCCAAAAACCAACTGAATCCAAAAACAATCAAAACCAATCACAAATCATAACCAAAAACAAGCAAAAACAAGACCAACTCAATCCAAAAACCAACTGAATCCAAAAACATACTTACCTTTGCCCTATCCGAGATGATGATTACTCATAGTCCAGTTGAAAAAACTAAATCATTCTTCAGCTTTTGTATGAACCACAACCAATTTGGCCCATTTTCCTTTTGAACCACTTCCCAAGCAATGAGATATATTTGATTGTTGGCATCATGTCCAACAGATGTCAATAACACTCCTTTCACAGTAGCTTTCAAGAATGTCCCATCAAGACCAATAATTGGTCGACAAGTCCCACACCAACTATTTTTTAGGGCTGCAATACAAACATAAAACCTGTTAAAATCTTATTTAATTGGGTGAATTGGTTTAAATCGGTAAGAATTGATTGAAATCTGATTTAATTGGGTTAATTGGATTTTAATCAGGTTTAGGGCCGGTTTAATTAAATTGAATCGGGGTAAACGCAATCACTGTTTTGATTAAACGCGATTTTGTGAAACTAATCGCTATTTATTGAAATTGATTGCAATTGGGGTAACGCAAGTGGAATTGCGTAGATGAAAATAATTTAGGGATAAATACAAAATAATATCACACTATAAGAGGAATATAAAGAATTTCAGAATTTGAAGGGATTCAAGCAGAAGCCATACTCTAGAAGGAACGACTTGTTTCATTGGAAGAAACGGATTGGGTCCCACCAGTTTTTCCCAATAATAAACTAATAAAATATTAAATGCAAAAACTAAAAGATATGCTCAAACGAGACTATTAAAATTGGATATTCCATAAACAAAACCACGAATATTCCACATTTAAATATAAAACGATATCTTAGCCACCACACCACCATCAAGCCTCAACCAAAAAAAATTCACTTATTCTTCAGCTACCATGAAATTCGGCAAAAGCCTAAGCAACCAGATCGAAGAAACCTTACCTGAATGGCGCGACAAATTTCTCTCTTACAAAGAACTCAAGAAGAAGCTGAAGCTCATGGAGCCACGTGGCGGCGAGAATCGCCTAAACAAACGTTCAAGATCCGACCCGAATTCGATCGAAGCATATCCAACGTTAGGTATGACAAAAGAAGAGATCGATTTCATAAGTCTTCTTGAAGACGAGCTTGAGAAATTCAATTCATTCTTCGTTGAACAAGAAGAAGAGTACATCATTAGATTGAAGGTACCTCCAAAAATATTTCGAATTGAAATCAAAAACGTATTTTTTTGGTGAATTTTGATGAAGAAACAGAGCTTTTATTAATTCGTATGACCTAATTCAGTTTCTTTAAATATTTTACATATTATTTGTAAGCGATTCTATTGGTTGGGATGATCAATATTTTAAAATGTAAATTGCATATTCTGATTGTGAATTTCATTTCAAAGGCTCAGACTTTAGGATTCTAAATTTATCATTAGTCGATATGTTATATAGGCTTTCAAACCCACTGATAGAGCTCTGTTTATTAAGTGTTTTACATATTATTTGTAAATTTTTAGAAATATGTGACTCATAATGGTTTGGATGATTAGGTAATTACTTATATTCTAATGTAAATGTAAACTTTATGTTCTGATTGTAAATTCCAATTCCAATGCCCAAATTTTAGGATTCTTTAGCCTATTTGTTTAAACTAATTGAAGAAAAAAAATTAGATATGAACATAATTAGTTAGAGATTTTTGTAGCACTGACTTACAATCTTTTAAAAGTTTCAAAGGTTTAGCAATTTTTTTTTGTGAGGAGCATATTTGTTTTTAAACAGCATATTCAAACTTTTGTTTTGTGAATTGGAATCTTCAGGAATTGAAGGACCAAGTGGCAAAGGCAAAGAATTCAAATGAAGAGATGATAAATATAAAGAAAGAGATTGTGGACTTTCATGGAGAAATGGTTCTATTGATGAATTACAGTGCTCTTAACTATACAGGTGAAAAACTTTCTTACTCATATTTTCTCCATTTTCTTTGGTAGATTCTAAAACGCCAACATTGAGTTAAGCTGATTCCTGACCAGAACAAGCTCACTAAACATAACATGTTAACAATCAATAGCTTCCTAGGCTTCGATTGGTAACATTGCATAATTGTTGAATGAAATAAGCTATTAAATATCTTCTAATTTGCATAATAGACTTTAACTTGTATTTTGTTTGGCCAAAATGCCAATCACAATTTTTTTTATTGGTAAACTACTTGTAGAATTGCATTAGAAAGCGCCATTCCTCTATTATACGGGTTACCAATTGAATAAATGTCAAAATCTAGGATAGCTATATCCATTTTGGTCAATGGGCAATACTTTTATGGTTTTGCAAGTTCTTAGTAAGTCTATGGGAAGAGTCATATTCTCCATGATCTGTATAAGATTTGCTAAATAAAAATGTGTCCACATGTTGGAATATACTCTACATTGTTTATTAGGCCCATTCATCGCAGATGCTTTCCTTATACTTTTTCTTAAGTATAACTTGAGGTTTATGCCTTTGTTCTTATTCGCTAAATGTTTAGAATTTGGTTCTATTGGTTTACAGGATTAGCAAAGATTCTTAAAAAGTATGATAAAAGAACCGGTGCTTTAATCCGTTTACCATTCATCCAAAAGGTTCTGCAAGAACCTTTCTTCACGACCGATTTACTCAACACATTTGTGAAAGAGTGTGAGGCTATGCTTGACTGCCTCTTCCCATCCAACAAAAGCCGGAATCTTGAGGAAGAAGGAGAGCCAACAACTTCTGGAGCGGTCAAGACAGCAACAGATGATTCTGATCTACTCAGAGTACCAAAAGAACTATCTGAGATCGAGTACATGGAGAGCTTGTATATGAAGAGTACTGTTTCGGCATTAAAGGTATTAAAGGAAATTCGCAGCGGTAGCTCCACGGTTAGTGTTTTCTCGTTGCCGCCATTACAGGGAAGTGGATTAGAAGATGATTCATGGAAGAAGAAAGTTGGCGTTCTTGAACAAGTAGCAAAATGAATTATGACATTATTATTTTAAATCTCTTTTTTTTTTTTGTTCTTTAAAATAGTTATGTACAAGTAATTTGTATCCGCTTAGAGTTGTAAAAGATGGATCAAAACTTAAGTGTGATCATCTTTCCACATTCAAAACTTTGTTCCGTGCACTTTTTTTTTACTTTTGCTCATATCATGAATGTAAAATCTTCTCTGTAACACCAATTTCAGGCAATAGAGAGATCACTAAATTACAAATGTTATTCGGAGGCTCATATATGCTCATTTTAGCATTTGTAGATTAATATTAGTCTCTCTGCACCTATCTGGCGAGAGTAAATCCAATTTATGAGACTTATTAGCATACATTTGATACAAACATATAGACTCACCAAGTGGTGTAGAATCAAGGTTCGATGAAGAAGTTGAAAAAGTTTCCTCAATGTTTTATGGAAAAGGTTAAGCTAACTTAACAATTATTTTAGATCTCCCATTGTGATGTAACGTGGCCCAGTTAGCATCTTGTTATGCCTTATGGGCTTATGAAATGGGTCCTGGTAATGCATGGACTCTTTATGCGAGTAGACTTAAATAAGGCTTTGACCGATCTTGGTTCATCATAGTCATGTTAGGCGTTTCAAATTAACCATTGATCGAATTTGGAGTGGAAGAAACGAGAGACGATATCAGCCCGGGCACCAGTCATTAAGATAAGCTATGCCATTTTATTGATGTAAAAGATTGAACCACATCCAACATGTTCCTCCGTTTTAAACTTAATCTTCACTATCTTCCTCATCTTTTTGTTTTCTATGTCCATTCTGATGTATGTTCATTGACTTGAGCATTGTAATATTTTTTTATAAAACCTTACTCATTTTTCTCTCAAAGATTAGTTTGAACATGTCAACATTTTGGGATACCAGAGCTTAACTCTCATAACGTGCATTCTCAAATGCTTTAAATTTTTTTTGGATTTGTCATTAAATCTTCTAGAAGTTCATGTGAGTATTCCAATGTTGAACTAATTCTCGTTCACTCGAGCACCAATGTCTGACCATAAAAATGCATGTGTTTAATTTATTCTCATGTAACCTATTTAAATTAAATATTTTTTTCTAATTAGAAAATTGAAAAATATCAAACTATGCAATTTATTTAAATTTTATGTACAATTTTATAAACAAATCTTAATATTTTTTATTTAATTTATTCCATAATTTTTAAACACAAAACTCTATAATCTTTTTAAATTATTTCTATTATAATATGAAAGAAAATTCATAAATTAGAACAATTTTTATTAATAGTTTTATTTAATTATTTGAAGATAAATGTTTTTTAAACTATATAAATATATATAATAATACTAAAATTATTAAATTAGAGTTTTAGATCATTTTCTAAGAAACTAATTTTTCAAATTCATTTTAAAATTACTAGATTAAGACTTGTCTGATGGATGGTTTTAAAACTTTTAAAATAAATTTATTTTACGTAATAAATAAATCAAAATTTTATTGTAAGTGATATATCTTAAAATCCTTTTAGAAAAGAAGTAGAAAGCGTTTTAAGTTATGGAATAAAGTTATTTACATAATTTGTTCTCTATGTGAATAAATTAATTTGTGTATCTATAATGTCATTATTAATGTAACATCCCGATTTCTGAGAGGAGGTTAAGAGGTTTGATTTGGCTACCTATATCACCAAAGTGCACTTATCTTTTCTGTCACTCCTCTACTTAGAACTCTAGAGTTAAGCCAGCTTAGACTGGAGTAGAACTAGAAAGGGTGACCTACTGGGAAGTGGTTGTCGGTACCGTGTGAGTGAGGGCAAAGCATGGGAAAATATCATGTGGTGATTTGTAGGGATAATAACAAGTCTCTAAGACCTCGAGAAATTAATGCACCGGCCATCGGACGAAGGTGGAGTTACGAGACATGCCTCGTAAATCACACAATGACCATACAAAATTAAACACAACATTCAAAATTCAAATGAGATAGAGAAGAGATATGGGCCACGCCTATGATGAAGAAAATGGGCCTGGAGGTGGATCAAACTCAGCAAATGGCAAGATGGACATGAGACCCAATGCACCTCATTAAAAACCTTTCCCGGAAAACCACTTGGAAAAACCGAGAAGAAGGGAAAAAGAGTATGCATGGTCCTCATGGCCATTTACTAAGTCTCTTGGGCGTGTATCTTGACCAGTGAAGTCTTGATATCCTCATGACAGCGCAAGTGATCCATATAAGTAGTCACATGAAGTGAGACCCTAAATCTTTGGTAAAACTCTCCTTTTCTAGCCCGAGTAATCGTTCCAATTTGCTCCTCCAATGCATCCTTTGCTCCTTATTGGATCTCCTTATCTTCATAAGCTTCCATTTCCTCTTCCAGCTCCTTAGTGCTTCCTAGGATCGCATCATCCTCCCCCAGTTGAAAAGGATTTGTTCTCAAATCTGTTTGACCTGCCGCAAACAACACTAAGTTAGAACCATCAAAGAGTAACATAATGGGATACTTACCTCGGAGATCAAGTCGATAGGCATTGTTGATGATTCTTCTTTTTAGGTGAAATGAACCATCAATCATTGGTGTCCATACTCGTTCTCCAACCTGAAAGATCATCCTAAAATAATCAATGGGTTTCTTATGCTGCATGAAAACATCTCCGATTCCAGTCCTCGCAAAGATATTGGACAAGAGAACTTCGAGGTCAGGTGGCTCCTTTTTTTACCTGTAATGTAGTCAACACTTTTGGCAAAGAGCAAGCATATTATCACATTCATGGAGTCAAATAAACAAGTATCATTTTGGACCCAATAGTTATCCTCATCATGTTCTTCTTTTACTTGAGTCCTAAGACAAGAGTTTGGTTCAAAATGTTCCTTGAATAATCCAAACATTTTCTCAATGATTTCTAAATATATTACACTCATACTCACAGCCCTTAAGTCATGAGAAACATATCGAGAAAAAGAAATACTTATCTTAATAAGTTCCTTGTTGTGTTCGGTGTTCATAAGTATCACGGTAAATGGGAGTGGTGTTGGATCCGGGGGTTTTTCTTGGACCAGTATCATGAAGAGATTGACGCGTTGTTGTTTATCCTGGTCTTGATCAGTTGGCTTGAATCGTTTGTCTTCCTTTCTCTTTCCGTCCTCTCTCTTTTCAGTTCTTCTTGTATGTTTCAAGACTACCCTAAAACCTTTGTTTGGCTCTTGTGACAGAGACAAGCGAATTATATCTGCGTGATCAGGGATAAAATGATTCTTGGGAACAAAGATACTTACCTTGTTGAGTTCAAGTTCTTTGTCTCTGAGCATAGGCTGCGTCTGGTGGTTCATCTTTGAAATTCGAAGAAAATTTGACTGCGTTCCCATGTTTGCCGTTTCCTGCAATGTCCTTAGTTGCATTTCTATTCTTTAATTCAAACATCTTTTTCTTGTAAGCCTTAGGATATCTTGCTTTTATCCTAACAAGACAAAAAGAAATTTCCATGTTAGTAATCAAGAAATCATCCATATGACCCGGTTGTAATATTATAAAAGTTAAGCCCTTTAAAATTATTTTGATGATGAAATGAAGTTCTTGTTTCTTCAGAACGATCATGGTATGAACTTGTATGGATTCTTCAGACTCCTTGTGAGGAAAAACTGCATATGTAAATAGTTTCTTCTCGACAATATCAGCAAAGGTTTTGGCACCCAAATCAGCTTGGTAGTTCTCGAGAGCTTCATTAATCCTTTGTCCTCTGTTTTCATTGAATTTAACAAGAATCTTATTATCATAGATCAGGATCACACTGTAGTCGTGGAAGTTATCAAAGGGAAGCTTCCGTGAGTTGTTTCCTAAAGACAAATCCTGCAAAAATTTGTTAAGCTCACTCGGCGGCACCGGTGCAAGGTTAGATACACAAGAGAATTTATCCAAAGAGACAAATATTTTATGATAAAAATATTCAGCATCATTAACCTTCCTAACCATAGCAAAAAGATTAGATTTCTTACCTTGCTCTTGATTCTCTTTGGGTTTGATTTTGTCAAGGTTAAACTCATGAGCCGGCAATGGCACAAGAGTAGTCTTCTTTTCTTGAAAATGTTTTGACCTGACTATTGTACAATCTGCACCAAGAGAAAGTAAGTTAGCTCTCATTCGTTTTTGAGAGTCTAGATAGTTACCTAGGGTTTTAATTGCTGGTCGAGCATCCGGTGGTTTCTCCTTGCTATTGCACACATCTAAGGTATATGTATCTTCCTTGGCACTTAAGGGCAGAATCAAGTGCATTATACTTGAAATTTCAACATTTAAAACATGTTGTTTGAAATTACGAGTGAATGTGGAATTATTCCAATTCCAAATAAACTCGCAAGCTAAACTTACCTGAGTACCAAGTAAGATGTTTGGTAATATTTTAGCTTTGAAGAGGGTGAAATCTGATTCACAGGTAGCTGGGGTTGGACATGGTTTAGTCACCACACGGTTTTCATAATTAATTTGCTCACACTTGTTATCTCGGCAAGCTTGTGAAGTGGTTGACACCGACTGTGGATTCTTCTCTTTTATGCTTCCTTCAGTTTTGTCATCCTTATGTTCCATAGTATGACCTGAATCAATATCCTTTGACAAGACCAAGTGCATCATACAAGAACTGGAAGTTTCTACCCCTTGATTAACTACTTCACTACTTGAGTTTTCTGAACTCAGTTTTGATCCTAATGAAGTGATATTCAGCTCGTGTTTTTCAGGGCAAGTGGCAGCAAAATATCCTTTCTTACGAGAGTTATAACAAGTATCTTCCTTGGATTTTGAGGACTTACATTGCTTTGGTTCACCGCTTGAGTCAAGTGACGGATTTAGGCTTTGCTTGTGAACCACGACTTGTTCAGTGGCCTTCTTGGGTTGAGATGTTGACTTAGCCTCCATTTGCTCATTTAGAACTGTCTTGGACACTTCTTTTGGCTGAGGGCTGTAAGCTTCTTTTTGTACTAAAATCTTTCGTGCATACTTATTCCTCATTAGTTCCTTAAGATCTCTCCACGAGGTGATAGGGGGCTCCTTGTAATACAAGCGATCATCAACCTCTTGCACCCACCATTTATAGGCGTTTCCAGTGAGTTGTCCAATTGCATGAGCTAATCTCTTTTCTTTGAGGATGTGGTTGTAGTGAAACCAATCGTCCATGTTTCTTTCCCATTCTAGGTAGTTTCTTTTTCCTGAAAATCTAAGGAGTTGAAGTTCATTAGCATGTTGATAATCAGAACTGACATAAAACGTAGATTTTGGAGTGTGAGAGGTTTTCTATGAGCTGCTCCATGTTGAGCTCGATGTGTTGTCTGGTGGGTTGGGCTTAATCTCTTGTTCCCTCCTTTGTCGGTCATTGATGGATCTTTCTATTTCAGCTCTCATGGTTGCCATACTTTCGTCCATTATGGCTCTTAAGGAATCAAGGAGTTGTTTGTTGGAGTTTGACGATTCCTCTTCACCATTGCTGGTTCCCACCATGGTACCTGTTCAGATTCAAACAAGTAACAAGTAAAAATGCCCAAAGAAACACAACACATAAAAACTCAGCAAGCTTTCTAGAATCCTAAACGAATGTTTGACTTGATCGAACAGAATAAATTATCAAAACACGTTCAAAATTTTAGAAACAATTTTGTAAAATACTAGACTCTTTTTTAAAACAGATTGAACCGATCTCAAGATTTTAGCAATTAAAACGGATTTATGAAAATAAAAAAACTGAAAATCGCAGAAATCCTTTCCTCGAAAACACTTGAAGATGATCGATCAGATTAAAATATCAAATCGTGTCCAAAAATTCCGAAATCAATTTTCACAGAAACTAGACTCGTAATAGGTTCTTTAGAAACTGATTTCACGATTTTATCAATCACTAAATAATTATGAAAATTCTAGCAATCAACAGACAGAATCGATTCAAATGATCTGCGGAATATGAAAAGAGACACAACCTGGTATGGAGTGGGCTCTGATACCACTTGATATGATCCTAGATGAGGATCAACATCCCTGAATGTTCTCCAATGGTTGTGATGAGTAGAGTGAACGGATATGAGTGCGGAAGTGATGAAATGGAGTGAAGGGGATGAGTCGGATTGAATGAGTGATATTCCAAAGGTGATGAGTAGCCTTTGAACACTCGGGGCTTGCTCCACGAGTGGGTGAAACCCAAACTCGGCAAGAACAAGAGGTGGATTGATGTGAAACGTCAAAGGATTATGAAGCGATCCAATGATTTCAAACTTGTCAAGGTGTGGATGATGATCCTTTACACCAGAGAACAAGGCGATCAAACAAGAAAGAGTTTTGAGAATAAAGAGAAGAGAAGGAAGTAGCAATAAAGAGTGTAGAGTTACGAGACATGCCTCGTAAATCACACAATGACCATACAGAATTAAACACAATATTCAAAATTCAAATGAGATAGAGAAGAGATATGGGCCACGCCTATGATGAAGTAAATGGGCCTGGAGGTGGATCAAACTCAGCAAATGGCAAGATGGACATGAGACCCAATGCACCTCATTAAAAACCTTTCCCGGAAAACCACTTGGGAAAAACCGAGGAGAAGGGAAAAAGAGTATGCATGGTCCTCATGGCCATTTACTAAGTCTCTTGGGCGTGTATCTTGACCAGTGAAGTCTTGATACCCTCATGACAGCGCAAGTGATCCATATAAGTAGTCACATGAAGTGAGACCCTAAATCTTTGGTAAAACTCTCATTTTCTAGCCCGAGTAATCGTTCCAATTTGCTCCTCCAATGCATCCTTTGCTCCTTGTTGGATCTCCTTATCTTCATAAGCTTCCATTTCCTCTTCCAGCTCCTTAGTGCTTCCTAGGATCGCATCACTCATGGACGGTGGCGGGCGGGGCATTACAATTGGTATCAGAGCTCTAGGTTATGTCAAACTGGTTCTGATCCGAGAGCCAGTCCTGAGGGCGATGGGTGCGCAACGAGGAATATTTGTGCATCAATCAAATAATATTAAGAAAATCTTAAAACACTTTTACATGGATAAAGCGACTCTTTTGAGTACTCCAATGGTCAATAAAACTATGAATATTGAGAAAGATCTATTCAGACCTTGTGAAGATAACGAGAAAATACTTGGTTCCAAAGTACCTTATATGAGTGCTATCGGTGGATTTATGTATCTTGCAAATTGTACAAGACCAGATATAGCATTTGCTACTAATTTGCTCGCAAGATACAACTCATCTCCTACACGGAGACATTGGAATGGTAATAAACACATTTTTTGTTATTTCCAAGGCACAATTGATTTAGGGTTATTTTACCCTAGAAACTCCATGTTTGGTTTTGCAGATACATGCTATTTATCAGATACATGCTATTTATCAGATCCACATAAAACTGATCCCAAACCAGATATATTTTCACAATTAGAGGAACTGCAATCTTGTGACGTTCACAAAAACAGACGTTAATCGCCACTTCCTCAAACCATGCAGAAATCATTGCACTTCATGAAGCATGCAGAGAATGTGTCTGGCTCAGATCTATGATTCATCATATACAAGAAACAAGTAGAGTAGCCACAAATAAAGAGCCGATAAGACTTTACGAAGATAATGTTGCATGTGTCGCCCAACTCAAAGAAGGTTTTATTAAGAGTGATAGAACGAAGCATACCCCCCCCCCAAGATTTTTCTCTTACACTCAAGAACTTGAGAATAATCAAGAAGTTGATATTCAGTACATCCACTCAAGTGACAACGCAACAGATTACAAAAGTGCTTCCTACTTCAACATTCAGAAAGCATATTCATAAGATTGGATTGCGTCAACTATGAGATCTATAAATACATAATCTTTTCTAAGGGGAGATTGCGCTCACTGCACTCTTTTTTTCTTGTCATGATTTTTATCTCAATGGTTTTTTCTATGATAAGATTTTTAATGAGGCAGTATGCAATATGTCAATAGTAATGAATAATAAGGGGGAGTGTTATGGATAATGATTATTCATTAGTATAGAATAATATCAATTATATTTTCTTAATGATTAAATTACTTGACCAGCAAGATTAGTGCTAGTATAAATACATAGTCTCACTTGATGTAATAAGACACAACACAATATCAAAAGTAAGAATACAAAGCTTCCTTTTGTCTCTACGCCACTTCTTCAAATTTCTTTATAAATTATTATTATTTAAACAATATATATTTTATAGAAATCATACAACCAAATAAACTACTTTTAAGTGGTGTACTTTTTAGAATGTACATAATAATATGTTGTAAAATGTTTATAAAATTCAATTTGATTCAAGGATTGTTAGGATCTAAATCTTTAAAATATCAAACATGCGTAAATTAGGGATAAGCAAAATCGAATACCCTAAAATTTCAGAATGAACCCTGAATAAATCTGAAATTTAAATTATAGCTCTAAAAAAATTGTATGATTCAATTTGCCAAATAAGTAGAGTCTGAGATAAAGGCTTTCTTAAACAAAGCCCACTAAAAAAATCAGTCGGTTGTGTTTTCAGTTTTCACATAAAAAATTTCTCTTCAATAAGCAAAATATAAAAAAAAATCACCGGTGTCATTGGAGAATAGAGATGATGAGCAAGACGCTGATTCTTTAACAACATACGAGACGTATCCTCGCTAAGAATAGTATCAAAACTTGTTTGTTTCGCCACTCCTACAATACCCTATCGTCTGTGAAGACGAATTTAGAACAATGGAGCAAACAAGGGGATAAAGTGAAGCCGTCTTACGTCAGAGGCATGATCAAGGATTTTCAAGACTCCAAGAATTTTTCTAATGCACTTAATGTTATTCACTTTTGATCTTTAATCTCTCACTCGCTTTGTGTAGACTTTGATATGAAGTTTTGTGTAATGTGTTAGGCATCGGAGTGGATGTGTGAACAAAGGGTCGTTACTATTTTTTCGGAAGATTATGCATCAACGACTTCAACTGGTTGAGACTGTTCTTGGTTTGAAAGAAGCGGAGAAGTTCTTTGAAAGCATTCCTGAGAATATGAGAGATTACACTGTCTACGACAATCTCTTGAGATGTTACACAAAATCTGAGAAAACATTAGATAAAGCTGAGGCCACGTTTGAGAAAATGAGAGATCTTGGTTTCCCCTTGAAACCTTCCCCGTACAACTCTATGATTAGTCTCTACGATCAGCTTGAGAAATAAGAAATGGTCAAGAAGCTTCAACTTGAGTTGGTGGAGAAGAATGTAGGCGAGAATGAGGACGGAAACAAAAGAGATATGAAGGATGATGAATGTCGACGTATGATTAGCTCTTTCTTGAGGCAGGACGATATAGAAGAAGCAGATAAGGTATATGAAGAGTGGCAACCGGTAGGACCGGGTTCCCTGGATATGCACATACCGAATTTGCTGATTTCTTGGCATCATGCCAAAGGGAATAAATCCAAGGTTGACGAAAGAAAGAAGAGATTTGTTTTGTATTTAACTACTGAAACAGATATGTTGTTAGTTTTTCTAGAAGTTTACCTTGAACCCGAAGATAAGCTTAATCACAACTCTAGAAGGTAATAATAGGAAGAAAGACCACCTCAAAGATGAAGGATTTGTGATATGGTGACGTTGGTGTACAATGAGATTAGAGAGAAAGAGATTGGAGATAAGATAAACTTTTTGATTAGGTTTTCTTAATGCGGCTGAGTAGCCTTACATAGAGTTTTTCAGAAATTAAACCATCGGTACTAATTAAGATTATCCTGGAATTATATTCAAAATAAGTTTAAACCAAAATAAAGATAAACTGGAGATGAAATGTGAGATAACCGGATTTCTTCAGCTTCCTATCACAATACTTCCCGCTTGAGATCATCCTTGTCCTCAAGGATGGAATGATGGATACTTGGCGATGAAATCTTGGTAAAACTCCCAAGTAGCTTTATCTGGTGGCTGACCCTTCCATTGGACAAGTACCTTAGTAATAGGCTTGTTCTGCCGCTTCACCATCTTCTTTTCAAGGATTGCCTCAGGTTCCTTGTCTATGCCCACATCGAGTAAGTACTGTGGCAGAGCTGTATGTGAATCTGATGGGTTGGGGCAGAGCTTCAATTGTCTTACGTGGAATACATTGAGAATAGCTGCATCTGGTGGTAGTGCTAAGTGATATGCAACGGTGCCCAGACGATCTGTAACAGGGAATGGTCCATAAAAACGAGGAGAGAGTTTATGCGGTACCTTCCTGTTCTTCATTGAGTGTTGCCTGTATGGTTGCAGTTTGAGATAGACATGATCCCCAACATTGAATTCTCTAGCTGATCTGTGGGAGTCAGCCTGCTGTTTCATTCGATTCTGAGCTCTGAGAAGGTGGAACTTAAGCATATTAATCAGTTCTTCTTGCTTTTGTAAACTCCTATCCACAACTGCAGATGTACTTTCCCCTGTGAGGTATGGAAGGTGAGTGGAGGAGGTTGCCCATAGATTATCTCAAACGGGGTGGCTCTAATTGCAGAGTGAAAAGTTGTATTGTACCATTATTCTGCGAGAAGAAGTCACTTACTCCATGTGTGTGGAGCATCGATGGCATGCACCGAAAGTATGTTTCCAAGGTTTTGTTTGTTACCTCGGTCTGCCCGTCTGATTGAGGGTGGTAGGCTGCCAAAACACGGAGATCAACCCCATGAACCCTGAATAGTTATGTCCAAACCTCGCTGAGGAAAGTAGGTTCCCTGTCATTGATAATATTTTGTGGCATCCCATAGAGTTTAAACACGTTGTCAAGATAAACCTGGGCCACATCAAGCGCTGTATATGGGTGTGATAGATGGATGAAGTGTGCTTGTTTACTCAGCCAGTCAACAACCACAAGAATGCAATGCTTACCGAAAGATGTAGGGAGACCTTTGATAAAATCCATGCTGATTGATTGCCACACACCTTCTGGCAGTGGTAGTGGTTGTAATAACTCTGGTTTAGCTGCCAGATCATATTTATTCCACTGACAAACTGAGCAGTTCCTCACATAATTTTGCACTTCAAACTCATTTTAGGCCAGTAAAATAGAGATTTAACCCTGTGTAGGATAGCATCGCGACCTGAGTGTCCTCCAATAGCTGAGTCGTAAAGCCATTTCAGGATATGAGTCTGTACATCCACATCATTGCCCACCACCAATTTTTCCGTGTGACGTAATTCTTCATTCGTATAGGTGAAGGCTGGATGGGATAGAGGACTGACCTGAAGATCAGCTATGATGTTTTGGAGGTGAGGATTAAT
The DNA here is from genome assembly GCA_028015245.1 of Cardamine occulta. NCBI lineage: Eukaryota > Viridiplantae > Streptophyta > Magnoliopsida > Brassicales > Brassicaceae > Cardamine > Cardamine occulta. The sequence continues at coordinate 14,460,226 of CM051376.1, read as the reverse complement.
TTTCTACAACAGTTGGAGGGAGTCGTAGAAACCTTTATGGGCTTGGGATAGAGTAATATGTAAAAGCTAGGAACTAAAAACTTGGGATAATGCGTCTGCAGCTAAGTTTTCTTTTCCCTGTTTGTACTCAATAAAAAATGTGTAATCCATTAGTTTAGAAACCCACATGTGTTGAAATGGAGTTGTAAACTTCTGATCCAGCAGGTATTTCAAGCTTTTCTAATCAGTTCGGATAGTAAATTCTCGGTGGGCTAGATAAGCATTCCAAACCTGAACTGCATGAACCACGCATTAGCTCCATCTCATAAACTAATAAAGATTGATGCCTGGGGCCCAATGCTCAACTGATGTAACAAATTGGGTGTCTGTCCTGCATTAATACCGCACTAATACCAGTGTTGGAGGCATCTGTTTCAACCACAAATCTCTTTTAAAATTAGGTAAGGCAAGGACAGGCGCAGATGTGAGGGCTAGCTTCAAAGCATCAAATGCATCTGCAGTATTTGAATCCCAATGAAATCCATCTTTTCTCAACAGATTACTCAGTGGTCTTGCAATAATACTGTAGCTCTTGATGAACCTTCTATAGTAGTTTGCGAGACCCAAGAAACTGCAGAGCTGTTTCTGATAGATAGGGGCAGGCCATTGTTTGATTGCTAGAATCTTGTTGGGATCAGTGCTAACCCCTGCAGCTGAGATGAAGTGCCCTAAGTACTCAATCCTTGTGGCACCAAATGAGCACTTAGATGGTTTTAAATAAAGTTGCTGGTGCCTTAGGATAGAGAACACTTCTTGGAGGTGTTGGAGGTGATCTGGCCAGCTGGTACTGTATACAAGGATGCCGTCGAAGAAGACTAACAAAAACTTGCGAGTGATAGCCTTGAAGACATGATTCATCAACCCTTAAAATGTGCACTGAGCATTTGTTAAGCTAGATGGCATAACTAGATATTCGTAATGCCCGACATGAGTTTTGAAGGTTGTCTTGTGTACATCTTGAGAAGACATCCTCAATTGGTGAAAACCAGCATGCAAATCCAGTTTTATGAAGTACTTGGCACTGCACAGTTCATCCAATAAATCTTCCAAGAGTGGAATAAGATACTTATCTTTGATTGTTTATTTGTTGAAGCCCTTATAGTCAACGCATAGTCTCCATGTACCATCCTTCTTCTTAACCAGCACTATAGGATAGGCATAAGGACTAGAGTTGTATTGGATGATCCCCTGCTCAAGCTTATCTTGAACCATTTTGTCAATGACATTCTTTTGTACTGTCGAGTACCTATACGGTTTCAAGTTGACTGGATGGCACCTGCAGTAAGTGGTATTCGATGATCAAAGCCTTCTCGAAAAGGAAAAAGTGTAGATGGCTCCTCAAAAATGTCTTCATAATTGTGCAAGAGGGATTTGAGTGATTCATCATTAGCTGATTCACTGTCGCTTGCTGTAATATGTGCGACCAGAGCTTCAGGTTGTATGGTGTGAGACTGAGATGTATGTTCTCTCAACTCTCAGATTTATAGCAGGGAAATTTGAGGTTTCTGCATCATCAATTTATTCAAACTACCTCCTTTGACTACCTTGCAACCAGCTTTTGTTACTCCTCTCAGCACATACTTTTGTCCATTCAACTTGAATTCCATCCGCAAATGGCTTAACTCCCATAGTACTGGTCCTAATGGGGCAAGCCATTGCACTCCTAGCACCAAGTCACAACAATCAAGTGAAAGGGTTCGGACTTCTATATTGAAAGTATAGCCTTGTACCTTCCATGTGAAGACATTACACTTGTAATGTGATTGCATATTATTTCCATCTGCTGCAGCCACTTCCATAGGTCTGATAGTCTCCAAAAGACAGCCAATCTCCTTTGCAACAGCAAGATCGAAGAAGTTATAAGTGCTGCTGATGTAGGCACCGGATCTGATGTCTACAAGCTTGCATGATGGAGAGTCTCTAGTTGGCCGTACAGCTCTCTCTAGGGTGACTCGGTGAGGATAAGATGTGATACACGAACTGGGGAAGGTGGGAGACACCACACATACCTATTGAATGATCTCTGATAAGTCTACGACATTCAAATTCACAAGGCTTCGCACACAAGTGAAGAGAAGTGGTCGGCTGCTTCTAAGAAGAAGAAAGTGATTTCTTATTAAAATTCTAGGGTAACCAATGTAATTTCGGACATAGGGTTTTATAACATAACCCTTAGGTCAGATAACACAGCTAAAATAAAAAAACAACAAGCAGTTTTAATGAAACAGCAAGATGTGTGAAATAGAATAAAAATACTAAAAAGGAAAGTCTTGGTCTGAAGAGATTTTTGGCAATGGCTGAGAATACTAAGGCATTCTTGAGCTTGTGAATAATGTAGTGAAGTGGTAACAAACTCGGGAATGTGCACTAAGGGTATTGCCTCGTTAAAACCTTTCCCAGAAAACCCAGTGGGATAAAACCGAGATAAGGAAAAAGAGTACAATTCCTTAGCATGTCTTTGTGTGCCTTCAGCCTAGTGAGGTAGCGAAGACACATCTCCTGGATGCCAACATAACTCTCCAACAATGTTCTTAAGTTCTTCTCTGGCCGAGATGATGAATACGGATGTTTCGGAGCAACCTTGTAAAACCGGCAAAAAGAAGACGTCCTGTTTCTTGGGCTGCAAGCAAAGGTTCTCATGGTCCTTGTTGACTTTGTGGTGAATCCTTAGCTCTGCATGGTCACCTCCTAAGCTCTCTTCGATGTCTTGGAACTTGGTGGTGATAGGATCTCCTTTAGGCGCTAGCGGGGTTTCTTGAATGATCTCCTTGGTGAGCAAGCTTCCTTTCAGTTCTTCATGCTCTATGAGTGTGAATAGACTCTCAAGTGACTTGTTGAATTCCTCTCTTAAGCTTCGTGTTCCAGACCTTGTCCTTGGGGCTTGCCTCATGACTGGTATGTTGACTCCTTCAGCAACTTCTAGGGAACTTGCTTCGATGTCCTCATCATTCCCTCCCTCTTGAGAAGGTTCTGACCCCAGATTGGTTTCACCTACATGAAAAGGAGATAAATCAGATACATTGAAAGTTGGGAAAATGTTTAACTCACCTAGCAGCTCCAGCTTGTAAGCGTTGTTGTTGATCCGTTCGAGCACTCGAAAATGACCATCTCCTCGCGGTAACAGCTTTGATTTCCTCTGGTTGGGAAACCTCTCGTGCCTCATGTGTAACCACACCCATTCTCCCGGTTCAAATGTGATCTCCTTCCACCCTCGGTCAGCTTGCTACTTGTACTTATCCGTCTTCTTCTCTAGATTCTCTTTAACTCGCTGGTGCAGTTTCTTCACAAATTCCGCTTTGGTTTCACCTGTGGGACTATAATAAATAGCTTGGGGCAAAGGTGAAAGATCCAATGGAGTCAAGGGGTTAAAACCACAAACAGTTTCAAATGGAGATTGTTTAGTAGCAGAATGCCTAGCATGATTATATGCAAACTCGATATAAGGCAAACAAGACACCCAATTTCTTAAATTCTTATCCACCGTCGCTCTCAGCAAAGTCGAGAGTGTACGGTTTACTACCTCAGTTTGGCCAATGGTCTGAGGGTGGCATGTGGTAGAGAATAAGAGCTTATCCCCAGCTTTTTCCATAATGTCTTCCAGAAGTGACTCAAGAACTTAGTGTCGCGGTCTGAAACAATTTTTCGGGGCACTCCATGCAGGTGTACAACTTCCTTGAAGAAGAGATCAGTTGTTTGAGTAGCGTCATTGGTCTTGTTGCATGGAATAAAATGGGCCATCTTGGAAAACCTGTCAATAACTACGAAAATAGAATCTTTGTGGTTGACATGCGGTAAACCTAAGACAAAATCCATGGAAATATCTACCCAAGATAGGTGAGGAATAGGCAAAGGCATATATAAATCATGTGGATGTGACCTGGATTTCGCTTTCAAGCAAGTGATGCACTTGGCACAGAACCGTTCAATGTCCTTCCTTAGATGCGGCCAGAAGAAATGTTCCATGAGCACACTTAAAGTCTTTTCTCGGCCAAAATGTCCTATTAGACCTCCACTGTGTGCTTCTCTAATTATTAAATCCCTCATTGATCCTTGCGGTATGCACAGTCTCTTGTCTCGGAATAAGAACCCTTCCTGCTGATAGAATGATCCCATGGCAGCTTTACTTGTTTCCTTGTTACTTCTTGAAAATCCGGATCAGCCTCATATAAATCTTTGACATGCTCGAATCCCATGATTTTTGCCTCCATGGTGGTGATGAGTGCGTATCTTCGAAATAAGGCGTCAGCTACAATATTCTCCTTACCTTCTTATACCTGATTATGTATGGAAAAGTCTCCACAAACTCCAGCCACTTGGAATGTCTCCTCTTGAGTGTAGTTTGTCCTCTCAAATGCTTGAGAGTCTCGTGATCTGTATGAATAACAAACTCTTTCGACAACAAATAATGCTGCCAAGTTTCTAGGGATCTTACCAACGCATAAAGCTCCTTATCATAGACGGGGTAGTTTAGAGAGGCACCACTGAGTTTTTCGCTGAAATACGCTATGGGCTTGCCTCCTTGAGTTAAGACAGCACCTATACCAGTTTCAGAAGCATCACATTCTATTTCAAAGGTTTTATTAAAATTTGAAAGTACCAAAACCGGAGCATGCGTCAAGCTATCCTTAAGCTTGTTGAATGCGTCTTCTTGTGCGGGACCCCACTTGAAAGTGACATCCTTCTTAATCACAGAGGTGAGAGGGGCGGCTAAGGTACTGAATTTGCGTACGAATCTCCTATAAAAGCTGGCCAGTCCGTGAAAGCTCCTAACATGTCCGATGGTGGTTGGGGTCTGCCAGTCCCGAATTGCTTTGATCTTCTCTTCGTCCACCTTTAATCCCTGTGAACTTACAACAAATCCTAAAAACACAACTTGATCAGTGCAAAATGTGCATTTCTTTAGGTTAGCATATAAGTGTTCTAGCCGAAGCGTTTCAAGCACTTGTTCTAAATGTGATAAATGATCAGCGAGACAAGTACTATAGATAACAATGTCGTCAATGTATACTACAAAAAAACTTACAGATGTAGGCCCTCAGCATATGATTCATGAGCCTCATGAAGGTGCTGGGAGCGTTGGTGAGTCCGAAGGGCATTACTAACCACTCGTATAAACCTCTTTTGGTCTTAAATGCAGTCTTCCACTCGTCTTCCTCCTTCATCCTTACCTGGTGGTACCCACTTCGCAGATCAATCTTTGAAAATATTGTGGCACCATTGAGTTCATCTAGCATATCGTCAAGTCGAGGAATAAGGTGCCGGTATTTGATAGTGATGTTGTTGATGGCGTGACACACATCCTCCAAGATCCATCTTTCTTAGGTACCAAAAGCACGGGTACGGTGCAGGGACTTAAACTCTCTCTAATATATTCTTTAGACATCAGCTATTGTACTTGCCGCTCTAACTCTTTAGCTTCTTCTGGATTGACTCTATAGGCAGCTCGGTTCGGCAATGGTGCTCCAGGCACTAGACCAATTTGATGTTCAATACCTCTAACCGGGGGAAGACCCGGTGGTATATCTTCCGGAAACACGTTGGAGAACTTGCCCAAGAGTCCTTGAACTTCCGTCGAAAAGCTTTTTGCATCTTGACCTGTGACTAAACTCTCTTTGAAGATCATTAGTAGCACTGTGTCTTTTGATTCAAGAGATTTTAAAATAGCAGTAGGAGTAATGTAAATGTTAGTCTTACTTACCTGGTCCCCTTTGTCTATAGTCTTCTGCATTTCAAAGACTTCTTGTGGGGTAAGTGGTGCGAGACTATGCTTCTTATCCTTGTGCATGAAGGTGTAATGATTGGTGCGTCCATTATGTAGAGCCACTTTGTCAAATTGCCAAGGTCATCCTAGCAGATGATGCCCGACTTGCATGGCAACTACATCACACAATACCTGGTCCGTATACTTTCCGATGCTGAATAGAACTGTTACTTGCTCGGAAATTTTGAGCTCGGTATCATTGTTAAGCCACCTAAGTCTGTAGGGTCATGGATGCTTGGTCTTCGGGAGACCTATCTTATCAGCCAAATACTTGCTGGCCATGTTAGTGCATGAACCCCCATCAATAATTAAACTACATACCTTGGCGTTAATGGTACAAAGGGACTGGAAAATATTTTCTCGTTGAATAGTTTCTGGGTCGTAAAGTGTACTAAGAACCCGCCTTATCATCAGAAGATCTCCCATTTCTGGGTACTCCACGATTTCTTCTTTAGATTCTTCTTGCTCGCCATCCGCCTCATCTTGGGATTCATACTCACCATTCGGTTTCAGAATCATCACCCTTTCGTTGGGACAGTCTCTGGCGTAATGCCCCTTTCCCTGACATTTAAAACATGTGATATCTCGAGTTCTTTGGGTAGGAAACTTACCTTGGTCATGTCTGGTGCCTTTGGAAGTTTCAGGCGCCGACTTCTTGAATTTGGAGTCATCGGCAATAGCTTTTCCCTTGTCGATGGTTCGAGGTGGTGGATTCCACGGGGTTTTGTGGCGAGTGGCAGAAGCAGATTTCCTCTTGATATGTTGCTCAGCTTGGACCGCATGATGCAGCAGCTCGTTAAATCCATGGTAAGCTTGTCCCTCCACCTTTCTTGCTACACGATCATGTAACCCATCAAGAAACTGTGCCATCAAAGTCTCTTCAGAATCTTCAGTCTCTAATCTGTTCTTGAGAGTCTCAAACTCGTCAAAATATTCCTCCACTGATTTGGATCCTTGGGTAAGTCTCCGAAACCTCTTTTGTAGCTCCCTGTGGAAATAAGAAGGTACATATCTCTTCTTCAAGCTGAACCGCATGTCTTCCCAATTAGTAACAGGACCATGTCTAAGCCTTCTCCTCTCGGAAACATCTCTGTCCCACCACGCTAAAGCATTTTCAGTGAGCTGAGCTGAAGCTAAGGATACCTTTCGTGCATCCGAATAGTTGTAGTACTCAAAGATATACTTCATTCTTTTCTCCCAGTCCAGATATGCTTCAGGATTAACTCTCCCTGCGAATGTTGGTGCCGTGAGCTTAACATCCTTTCCTCCATGTCTTGGTTGATCATCATCCATCTCTCGTGCTCGTGCTCTTTCTTGTCACCTAGGTCTCCGGTTGGGAGCTGGGTCATCTTCATAATCCTCTGAATCAGCAACAATCTCATTATCTAAATTAGGTCTCTGTCGATTGGGGTGTTCTCCTTGGCCTCCTCTAGCTAGTTGAGGTAGAGCTTCCAAGCGTGCTAGCCGATCATTGACATTCTGAATGGCTTCTAGGAGCTGGTTCATGTTGACGGGTGCGTCCTCTCCCATAACTGATTAGGAACCTTTTGAAGCTCTGATTTCGTGGAGTTCCTGCAAAGAATTCAGAACAAGAAATCAAAGTTTTTTCAAGTAAACACAAAACAGAGAAAACAAATACAGAATTCTGCGGTTGAAGTTTTGATGAACAAAAAAAAAAAATACTAAATTGATTCCTAATTTTAAAGAGACAATTTTTATGGGTTTTTGAATGTTTTGAAAAGCTAAAACAAAAGATGAAACATTTTTTTGAGTTTTTATGGATTTTATAAAATTGAAACACTGAAACAGACAAAACTGAAACGAAAAATTTATGGGGTTTAAGTTTTGATGAACGAAAAATACTAAATGAACTTCTAATTTTAAAACGACATTTTTTATGATTTTTTGTATGTTTTAAGAAGCTAAAACAAAAGACGAAATATTTTTATGAGTTGTTTTGGATTTTATAAAATTAAAACAACAAAACTGACGAAAAACTGAAACAGTGATAACATAAACTTTTTACGGGGGTTTTTTCTTTTTTTTTTTGAATGGAAAACTAACTAGATACAGCAACAGAACATAAAGGGGATAGATACACCTGATACTTTGAGCCTAGGCTCTGATACCAAGATGATGTAGGCACTGGATCTGATGTCTACAAGCTTGCTTGATGGAGATTCTCTAGTTGGCCGTACAGCTCTCTCTAGGGTGACTCGGTGAGGATGAGATATGATACACGAACTGGGGAAGGTGGGAGATGCCACACAAACCTATGGAATGATCTGTGATAAGTCTAAGATACTCAAATTCACAAGGCTTCGCACACAAGTGAAGAGAAGTGGTCAGCTGCTTCTAAGAAGAAGAAAGCGATTTCTTATTAAAATTCTAGGGTAACCAATGTAATTTCAAACATAGGGTTTTATAAACATAACCCTTAGGTCAGACAACACAGCTGGAATAAAAAAACAACAAGCAGTTTTAATGAAACAGCAAGATGTGTGAAATAGAATAAAAATACTAAAAAGGAAAGTCTTGGTCTGAAGAGATTTTTGGCAATGGCTGAGAATACTAAGGCATTCTTGAGCTTGTGAATAATGTAGTGAAGTGGTAACAAACTCGGGAATGCGCACTAAGGGTGTTGCCTCCTTAAAACCTTTCCCGAAAAACCCAATGGGATAAAACCGAGATAAGGAAAAAGAGTACAATTCCTTAGCACGTCTTTGTGTGCCTTCAGCCTAGTGAGGTGGCGAAGACACATCTCTTGGATGCCAACATAACTCTCCAGCAATGTTCTTAGGTTCTTCTCTGGCCAAGATGATGAATACGGATGTTTCGGAGCAACCTTCTAAAACCGGCAAAAAGAAGACGTCCTATTTCTTGGGCTGCAAGAAAAGGTTCTCGTGGTCCTTGTTGACTTCGTGGTGAATCCTTAGCTCTGCATGGTCACCTCCTAAGCTCTCTTCGTTGTCTTGGAACTTGGTGGTGATAGGATCTCCTTTAGGCGCTAGGTTTCTTGAATGATCTCCTTGGTGAGCAAGCTTTCTTTCAGTTCCTCATGCTCTATGAGTGTAAATAGACTCTCCAGTGACTTGTTGAATTCCTCTCTTAAGCTTCGTGTTCCAGACCTTGTCCTTAGGGCTTGCCTCATGACCGGTATGTTGACTCCTTCGGGAGCTTGTAGGGAACTTGCTACGATGTCCTCATCAGCTGCCTGGATCAATCAAAATGTGAAGTTTTCTCTTGTCATATTGACCCACCAAGCGCATACAATTGAATGTGGTAGAATCCTCCAAAGCATAAGAAACTTTAAAGTCACCACCAAAGCTCCCTTTAATTCCTACCAAAAACCAAATAACCAAAGTCACTACAAAAATTCAAACACCACACCATTGCTCCAAACACCTAAACAGACCGAAACCACAAAACACCTATCCTATAAACCAAATTTCATCCCCAAAAAACTTGAACACTCAAACAGGAAAGTTTCTTATGCTTTGGAGGATTCTACCACATTCAATTGTACGATGTCCTCATCAGCTGCCTGGATCAATCAAAATGTGAAGTTTTCTCTTGTCATATTGACCCACCAAGCGCATACAATTGAATGTGGTAGAATTTATTTGGTGTTTGAGTTTTATAGAGACTTTGGTTTATTTAATTTTGTAGGGATTAAAGGGAGCTTTGGTGGTGACTTTAATGGGGGTGTGAAGTAGGGCTGACTCATGGAGCTTAGCTATCTTCGCTGCAGCCTCCAGAGTAGTAACATTGAACTGTTGGACGTGTAAGGAGAGGTGAGGGTTCATATTGGTGTGGAAAATGCTGAGAGAATGGGTTGGAGGTAAGGTCAAACGAGTTAAAGCACACTCAAACTTCTCCAAATAAACTTCAACCTGGTCTCCTGCTTACTTCACAGCCATTAGCTTGGCCAAAGGATCATCAAAAAATTCCTTGGCAAATCGAGAGAAGATAGCTACCACATACTCATGCCATAGAGGATAAATGTCATACCTCATGGACATGTAATTATGGTGCCATTGCAAAGTCTTGCCTTCCATGTACATGGCCGCATATCTTACCTTTAGCTCAGCTGGTGCGTTATCCAACGAGAAATATTGCTCACAGCGGTAGACCCATTCTTCGAGCATAGTTCCATTAAACGCAGGGAAACCCATCTTAGATAACCTCGATGAAAACCCATTTGGTGGCAATAGAGCTCTGTCTACTTTCGATGAGTTAACACCAGATGCAGATGGGCCGGATCTGTTGAAATCAGGCGGATCTGGGAGCTGGGGCTGCTTAAACGAAGAAATCGCCATGGCTGATGGCATCGGAGTTGGAGAGGAAGCTGGAGATGCGACCGACTGCGGATCTGGGGGACGCGGGTTCAGATATTTAGCGAAGATCGCTGTCTGAGAAACGACCTGGCTCATCATCATTGCGAGACCTGCGATTTGGCCACTCATTCTGCCAACATCGGACCTGAGAGCTTTGGTGGTTCGTTTCTGCTCCTCAGATAGCTGGATTTGCATGAGCCTCATTTCATCGATCTGCTGGCTCATTTCCACCAGAGTCTTCTGTCTTGTTTGAGCTGGATCTGCCATGGTTGCCAAGATCTGAGCTCTGATACCAATGAAACAGATATGTTGTTAGCTTTTCTAGTAATTCACCTTGAACCCGAAGATAAGCTTAATCACAACTCTAGAAGGTAGTAATAGGAAGAAAGACCACCTCGAAGATGAAGGATTCATGATATGGTGACGTTGGTGTACGATGAGATTAGAGAGAAAGAAGTTGGAGATTAGATAAACTTTTTGATTAGGTTTTCTTAATGCGGCTGAGTAGCCTTATATAGAGTTTTGCAGAAATTCAACCATCGATACTAATTAAGATTGTACCGGAATTATATTCAAAATAAGTTTAAACCAAAATAGAGATAAACCGGAGATGAAATGTGAGATAACCGGATTTTTTCAGCTTCCTATCACAATTACTTTATTAGGTTTGTTGATCATGTGGCTTGCTATTGCGGGTATCATTAAGGTCCCTATTAATAGGTTTAGTGCGTCACTCATTAAAGAGTAGGAAGAAGAAAACTAATCATGAATCAAATCCGATATCGTCGATTGCGTACCTCTACTTCATGTTTATGTGTTTTTGTCTTTGTATTCTGAATCAGTAGAAGTTATTACGCATATCCACGGGCTGTTGAACCTTTTTTTTAGATTGATTACATTTAACAAACCAAATTATTTTACTTGAAACAGATACGTATATATATTGTTGTGACTTGCATGTATATCAAATAATCAAAGGATGTAATGTTGTTTTTGATTTTTTTTATTTTTTGATAAAAGATTTTTTTAAGGATGTAATGTTGTTGTTCATTAGCTTTCTTATTTAAACTTTTATTGAGTAATCTATATGATTATATAAACTTTGGTTGCTCTCACGAGAACTCGACACGTGTCAAAATTATAACTAATAGGATCACGACACGTGTCGGTTGATATTTTAGATGTTGACACATGTAAAAAACTTATGTTATTATTTTCTTTAATAAATAAATAAAAAGATAACTAATAAAAAAGATAAATAATTTAATAGATAATTTAATTTTTAATTATTTTTAATACATATTAAGTCTTATTATTTAGTTTTTAATAAAAGTTAAACTTCTTTTTCAAATTTATGTGTTTTTTATTTTGTTTCACAAGAGTTCCACATATATCAAAATTAAGATCACGACATATGTTGGTTGATCGATTATATATGTTACTTTTCCACTCTAAGTAGTTTACTTTTCCTAAAAATTTATAGAGTTGAAGCACATTAGTAGGTTGAAAATCTGAATCAAAATACAACTTCGATTTGGGGGTGTGAGAGGTTTTTTGTTGGCTGCTCCATGTTGATCTCAGTGTGTTGTCTGGTGGCTTGGGATTAAGCTCATGTTCCGTCCTTTGTCATGCTTTGTTCTGCTCTTGAAGAAGTCCTTGACGAAGTGCATCCATTTTGCTATCCCACACTTGCTTCATTTTTGCTGAAATCGTTTCAATCAAGAGCTTATTGCGGTTGTTGATTGTTTTCTCTTTAAGATTGGACATCTCTGGCTGCAAATCAATACAACGAGACACCAGTAAAGAGTTCTTTGAAAAGAAATCAAGATCCAACACACAAAACACGAAAATGACTCTTCGAATGACGAAGAACCCTAATCGCGACACTTGAAGGAGAGGGGTCACTTAAAAATATCAAATCGACTCCAAAAATTCTAGAATCAATTTTAACAAACACTAGACTCACCCTAGGTTCCAAAATAGTTAATTTCGAAATTTTATAGCACACCAATGATTTCTAAAAATTCGAAAAAATTGGACTAAAATTGACTTAACTTCTTGATGGTAGCTCTAATACCACTTGATGCGATTCCAGAAAGGAACCACACCCAATCTCGACACGTGAATTCAAGACGATGCAGATCTCAAACTAGACTCGAAAACCGAGCAATCTAGTAAGAGAAATGGATGATAGGTGATGATGAAGTGGATTGAATGATGCCATGACAAGCCGCGGAAAAGCTTATCGATAAGTCAGTTGATCTCTGGATATACACACCGAGAGATCGGGTTGGATCTATGGATAAACACACCACAGCCCCGGGCATGATCGATGAATATATGCACCAAAAATTGAGTTCGAAAAATTGGATAAACACACCAATGTTCTAGTCGGAATCACTCCAACAAAAAAGATGAAAATCTCAAATATAATATTTATTAAAAATATGGTTAAAGAACTAAAGATTTTTTACCAGAATATAAGAAGAGAAAGAGATGAGAGAAAGGGTGTGTTTACGAGACATGCCTCGGTAAACAGCACACTTGAAAACATAACAACACTTAAGACAAAGTTTGAATTTGAAAATGACTCTTGAAGTCATTTTCTTTCTATCTTGAGTGTAGGCCACGAAATTCTTCATACAAAATGGGCCTTGATCATGATTAACAAAATGGGCAATGATAGAGTATGGACCATCAACCTCATTAAAAACCTTTCTTCGGAAAACCCAATGGGACAAAACTGAAGAGAAGGGAAAAAGAGTGTTAATGGGTCATACACCCATTTGTAAATCCTCTTGAGCATGTATCGGCACCAGTGTGGCTCGAATAACATATTCATGGCTCAAGTGATCCTTGTGAGTTAATGCTTGGTGATGAAAAACTCCAACATCTTGGGCTGACACGTTGGTCCGGAGACAAGTCTTGGGTCCAAAAAGGGTTTTTCATGTTTCTTTAGCTCCTTGCTCGTCCATGGCCTCATATTCCTTCCATGCTCCAGGTCCTTAGAGCTATCCAGAATCGCATCAAGATATAAGGTCGTTGAGTTTGGGGAAGAAGTAAAACCGATCACATTGATTCACATTCTGGTCCTTTCCATGAAATGTCAAGTTGTGCTTGGTCTTAGTACTGAGATAGAAAACCCTTTCATACTCACGAGTCTTCTTGATTAGACAAGCTTCTTCAATAAAATGGAAGTTAACAAAGACACCCTCTACGCCACCAAGTAAAAGAAGTCCGAGCAAGTGGATGTTCAACGTACACGAGAGTTGGGAAATGGCAATCCTTCATTCACGACAGTAGGAGATAAGAAATCGAGGAAAAGAAAACCAAAAAGTATGACTCGTATAGGTAAATGTATCCTTCGGGACAATGCCATGGCATGACTTCGAACTCTGGAATTCTTATCTCTACTTGATCGGATATCCCACTTGTCGACATCATCGTTCTAATTGATTCTTCGGTGCACCAGGACGGCAGAATCCTATCATCATTATCATAGACAAAATACTCTGGACCTCTTTCCAATTGTTTTCTTCTTGGTCTTTGTCGTCTCGCCCTTTTAGGTGGATGAGGAAACAAGCTCAGTAAAGGATCTTCCTTAGAAGAACTAGAGCTAATCGCAACTTCTTCACGCAACTATTCGTCCGGAGTTTGGAAGTCAGGCGAACCCTCTGGAGTTGGCTCATCCACATAAGAGCTCGACGGTAGATCGACGAGTGTCGCCTTCCTTTGGTTATTTCTTACTAACTTCGAACACATTGAAGTGATTTGAACGAAGATGTGGAGATTGGCCAATAAATAACTAAGGGTTTGAAGATCTCTCCGGAAAAATTACTAATTCATGGCGAAGTTATAACGAAAGTAGTATTGATATGACATGAAATAAATTACTCAAGATCATAGTGAGAAATTATACCTTTTATTTCGGATGAACAAGTGAGGAATAGGCAACGCGAAGTCACTATTTATTAGAAGAAGGCAACCTTTCAGTGTCCAACCTACACGACTCCTCGACTTCTAACATAGAAGCCGCCCTAAAATATTAGCAATCCCAAAAATCGAGGTAAGTTCGTAAATCCAATATTCTCAAATATAGTCTGGCATATTGATGAGGACATTGATACAAGTCTAGAAAAGTCTGGTGAAGTCTGGCAGAACAAGTCTGGTGTTGGTGAAGTTTGTCTAGACAAGTCTGGTGAAGTCTGGCAGAACAAGTCTGGTGAATCTACCAATATAACAACCATAGATCATCTACCAAGGACAAGGTCAGGAACCAAACGCTTGAGAGAAAAGTTCAACATATCCGTAGAAAGTCTTATCACAGTCAGAGAGTATGAAGAACTCCAAGAAGACAAGATCCACAGGGGAATACTAGAAGACGCTCAAGAGAAATTCAATACGCTAACAAATATGTTTTTGTCGGTCTTTTAAGGAATTAAAGAAGTTGCATTGTTCATCATTTCAAGCGAAGATGAAGCTGCTTAAATCATCCATGGAGAACACATTTATCTAAGGTATGTTTTTAGTTTGAATAAATAACGGCTTTTTTCTTGTTTTGTAGGAATATTACCGTTGGGTTTTATTTAAGAGTCTTTTATTTTTAAGTCCTTTTCGAGTCTGTTGTTTTTGCAAGTTTAGTCCTTTAATTGTAATAATTTTCAACCCTAGAAGGTCACCTGCTGTTGGACTATTTATAAAGTCCCTTCTCAGCTTGTAAGACTCAATTTTTGATGAAAAAAACCTAGTTTTCTTCTAATGAAGAAACAAAACGTCTCAGCCTTCTTGTGTGTGAATCCTTGAAGCTTGAGAGTTCTAGACTTATCACAGATCTTCCATCATCTGTATGGCGTCTCTCGATCCCCCCTGTTAAAAATCTATTCATAAATCATCCACTAGATTCTTCAAAGAGTAACCTCAGTCTAGTTGAAGAGTCTCCATCGAATCCACTCTATTTCATCGCCATTCACTTGGATCTGTTGAGAGTGACCTTAGTCCAGCAACAGCTCCACCATCGTTCATCCCCTTCTAGATCTATCATCACGTTTCTATGCATACATCACATATTCCATACCAATCACACTAAAGTAAGATGAGACCTATCTTGCATCATAAGCCGACCTTCACTACGCAGAATAAGTTGAGCTTAGTCTTGCATTCTAAGCCTCTCTGAAACATGCATTATAAGCCAATCTCAAGATCACATCGTAAGCTAAAATTAAACATGCGAATGTAAGTCGAGCTACATCTCGCAATGATAAGCTGTACTCAGCTCTTCAGAATGAATCCGATCTCAATTTACATCAGGTCATTTCTCTTTACTTTGTTAAAACCCAACTACATATTTGTTCTAATGAACTGGGGGGACTAACTGTTGGTACCGAGTTTAGAACCCTGCCATAATCCAGTCCAAATCAAGACCGATCTATTCTTAAAAGCCCAATTAGGTTGGCTCATGGAGATTGAAGAACCGATCTACTAAAAAGTGAAACCTGACCGGAAAAGGAAAGTATAGAGAAAAGGAAGATCAGGAAGTGAAAAGGAAAAGCCCATCAGAAAAGCCCAGGCCGACTAAAAACCGGCTTAAAATCACTATAAATGAGCTTTCCATCATTCAAACCATCCAAAATTCATAAAGAAGACCTAGAAAGCAGCTCCAGAATCTCTTGTTCTTCTTTAATCATAAAATCCTAAATCTATTTGTAATCACAGATTTTATTCCTAATCAATAAACGAGACTTCTCTCTTAAACCCTAGATTTCTTTCTAATTGAACCTACGGTTCAACAATTGGCGCCGTCTGTGGGAAATTTTTACAAAAAGCTCTAATTCAAGATGGCTGTCGAAGATCTCATCACCCTTCCCGACGATCACAATCCACCATAAAATCTTCATGATCGACCTCTGATCGGCGCTACTAACGGTGCATCACCGCCAGGGAACAACAACACAACACCCACTAATACCAAAACAACCACCCAAATCCCACTTGCACAAGCGTCCGATCTATCACTCCTAATTCAAAAATAAACATAACAACCTCCACAACCAGCAAAACCTAGAAGCAAACAACGGTTTCCACATACCTACCGTCAAACTACGAGCTCGGAATATCCACCCTTCTTTACTTCAAGATGCCACACCTCAGATGCTAACTCCCTAAGCACTTTACAACTAGCTCACCATAACAAGAGAACATGAGGAAGAGTTCGTCAAAACCATCAAGGCATTGAAGTCATAGATGCATAAAATGACTAGCTCGGCACCCAATATTGAATAGTTCTGGAAGAAGCCCAGAAAACTCTATACACAAAACACATATTTGAAGCAGATATGAGTCATGTCGATAAGACAAAGATACCAAACTACAATGGAACAACTCTTGGAACGATGGATCATAAGCCATATGACCACCTTTACGATTTTTACCAATCAAGCTCACTTGTCAGCCGAAGAAAAAGATGCAGTTCTCTGCCAACTGTTCGTTGAGAAGTTTAGCAGTGCCGCACTACAGTGGTTCGCCAAGCTGAAATCTTGCACCATCAACTCTTTCAACAACCTCTCCCAGGCATTCATGAAGCAATAAACCATACATATCCCACACGGAGAATCTTCTACGTCAGCAAAACACTTAAAGCCGCAGAAACTAGATATTCACCTTCTGAAAAAATCGCATTTGCAATCGTCACCTCAGCTTGTAAACTCAGACCTTACTTCCAGAGTCATCCTATCATCGTATTATCTGACGTAAATATCAAAATAGTTTTTCATTCTTCAAATTAATCGGGTCGACTAACCAAGTGGGCAAAAGAGCTCAGTGAGTATGACATCACATATCAACCACAAAAAGGCACACAAATCTCAAGTATTGGCTAATTTCTTGATCAAGCTACCTCAAGAGATCACGGGTCCAGATGAAGTTGAGCAGACATGGGAGTTACACGTTGGCAATGCCGCATCACATCAAGGCTATAGAATTGGCATTCAACTCAGATCTTGCACATAGGAAACATTCAAACAGGCATTCCGTCTAAATTTCAGACCAACCAATAATGAAGAAGAATATGAGGCTTCGATCGCCGACCTCCGACTAGCAAAAGCCATTGGCGTAGAACACTTGTAAGCTCATTGCGACTTTCAGTTAGTCGCAAACCAATTCAGCAGGGAGTACGAAGTGAAAGATGATGATATGCTCAAGTTTTAAATCCCTAGAGCTACATCGCAAGTGCACAGAAATGCAATTGTAGTATAAAGGGGTCGAATCCACAGAGACTCTGAAATTTTCACAGTAGACCTTTTCGTTTCGAATTAAGTGAAGTTAGACAAGAGATAAATTAAAACAATGCATAGTAGTAAATGATGTTTGTTGTATTCAAATGGAAAAAAACGTCAAGTCCAAGGAATTTCTCAAGAATTTAAGTAATGCAGACTAATTAATCGGCTAGGATCAAATTAAGTACCAGTTCTAGAACTCAAATCACAAGTATAAAATTAACCAACTGTCGTTGTGAGAATTTACTATATCTAAAACCTAAGAAACCAAATTTCTTTGCGAGATTTAAGATTTTAAACAAGCATTAAGTTCAAGTTTGATTTGTTCACAAATTATCTAATCCAAATTCTTTTGCAATTAACTATTTTGCTCACTCTAGATTCTGTCAGATTTTAAACCACATCGTCGTGTCAATTTAACAACCTTAGATCTAGATTCTAGGTGATCAGGCCATAACTAGCTTTAAGAACAACCTAAGTGAAGAACTATCAAGTTATGAATCCTAACCAATCAATCAATTTACAATTCCATGAAAACCCTAGTGAAAATCCCTGAACCTAACAAGAGATCTACTCAGATATATTCATTGAAATAAAAGACATGAATTGAATAGATTTCATATAAAACAATTAAGAGAAAGAGAAACAGGGGTTCAAAATCTTCTCTGAAATGTACAGAGTAAAATCAGCCACAAGCTCTCAATCTCTCCAATAATTTCTTGCAAAGATGAACTCTCTCTTATCTAAACCAAAAAACCCTACTTAATAGTCTAAAACATGATTTGAGCTATTTTGTAAATACATAAAACTTCTGGATAAAGTTTCAGATCTTCAAAACTTGTTAATTTCCATGAATGGTGTCAGCATGTGGCCCGTGTCGATCGACACTCATGGTCTGGTCTGGCACCAACTTCAGCTTCTCAGCAACAATGCTCTAAAATGCTCCATAACGTCCAAAAATTCTCAAATGTATGTAAACCTGTAAAAGACTCTAATAGCACTATAAAAACACATAAAAGACTTGGTTATAAACATACATCATGGCTTAAAAACTATAAAAATCATGATATATCAGATGACAGAATGGACATATATCTTAAATTGGTCTAAGGACTCTCAAAAGACTTTGCAATGTCCGAGCTCGTTAAAATATCACGAGCAGATAACAAGTCCATCGATGCTTTAACAGCCCTTGACACTAAAGCTAACCCTGGCCACAAAGCAATCACCAAACCAAGCATCGATTTGCCCCATGGAGTATGCAATATAAACAAAGAGGATGACCATGTAGAATCCAACGACAAAGTAACCGACCTTTAGAACAGCCCATCAACAGAGGATTGGCGCATTCCCATCAAAAATTACATCTCCAATAGCACTACACCAACTGATAAATTGGAAGCTCGGCGACTTAAGGCAAGAACAGCATGCTATACGATAATTAGAGATGACCTCTATCACTAGAGTTCTTCCGGTTTATTGTTAGTTTGCATTCACGACACAGAAACTGCTCGGGTAATGACAGAAACACATGAGGGAGCAGGAGGTAATCACTTCGGTGGGCGAGCTCTAGCACTGAAAATAAAAAAGCACGGACACTATTGGCCGAGCATAGTCACGGATTGTGAGAAGTTTATAGCTAAATGTTATAAGCATGCGCACATAATTAATTCTCCAACAGAACTATTAACTACCGGAGCAGCACCTTATCATTTTATGCGAAGGGCTATGGATATTGTCGGACCATTACCAAGCTCTAGTGGCAAAAATTTCAGCCTTGTTCTCACATACTATTTCACCTAGTGGGTGGAGGCAAAGACATATCCCAAAATACAAGATGAAAATGTACAAAAATTTAGTTGGGAATACATCATCTGCCGTCATGGTTTACCTTACGAGATCGTTATTGATAATGGCTCAAATCTAACTTCTACCCAGATTGAAGGATTATGCGGCAAATAGAAAATCCGACTATGCAAATCAACTCCTCAATATCCTCAAGAGAATGGTCAAACGGAGGCCACCAACAAAAGTACTATAAACGACCTCAAGAAGCGACTCGGAAAAAAGAAAGGCCTCTGGACAGACGAGTTAGACGGGGTGCTCTGGTCACACTAAACTACGCCAAGGCGAGCTACGAATCAATCACCTTTTTCACTAGCTCACAGAATCGAAGCCTAAGAGCCAACCGAAGAAAAAGTTTATACTCTACGACGAATAATAATGCCTGAGAACACCGACCTCAACGATGAAATGTTGCTAAATAGTCTAGATGAGATAGAAGAATTGTGTTATCAAGCCTTACATCGAATGCAGAATTACCAGCAATCGGCAGCTCGGTATTACAAAAAAGAAGGTACGAAACAAATTCTTTGAAGAAGACGATCTCGTTCTCAGGAAAGTTTTTGACAACACAAAATAGTGCAACAATAAAATGAGAGCTAAATGGAAAGGCCCTTACCTGATTTCCAAGTTTGTCAAACCCGGGGTGTACGAGCTCGTGACGTTGTCTTCAGAACCATTTTTGCATTCATGGAACTCCATCAAGCTCAAGCGCTACTACTACTAGATCAACTATCTCCATGTCGGCACACCAGGACTTGAACTATGTTCGACTTAATCCCGCTACAACGGGTATGTAGGCAAAAAAAAAAACTACGTTTTGGCTTGACCCCTTTAATGGGTATGTTGGCAGTCTCTTTAAGACACATCTATTATATTTAATAAAAATCATTTTCTATTCACGGAACTGAGTCAAACTAAAGCCTCACATCTAAGTAACCCGAGCTAAGTCTTACAAGTTGAGGCAGTTCAAAGACAAATCTTTTGATGTATTTTGAGCTTAGCCTTGTCTTCTATGTAAATCGAGGTCAATCTCGTCTTTGATGTAAATCGAGCTCAGTCTCATCTTCTATGTAAACTAAGCATTGTCTCATCATCTATGTAAGCCGAGCTCAAGACTTGTATTTTTTAACATCTTCATCTTGGCTAAGTGTTCAATCCTTGTACTTTTACGTATTTCACATAGAGACAGTGATGAAATAACCCACAAAGTATATATGTCGCGGCTAGTCTCGTACAAACTTTAAGTCACCTGAGACAAATGAATAAATGAATTTTTGAACATGGATATTGACCCCTATAAAAATTATTTTAATATTATAGAAAAAGACCAGAAATTATTCTTTTTTTATATACCCATACCATACCATTATTCGAACCATATGGAGTAAAAGCAGCACATTGTGACATGGGCAATCAAATATATTGTCGGTAATACATCGACCCGTAATGAAAGTCACTTGTTCAATTTTTTTTTTTTTTTTAATTTACCTCTCATCGTTATCTGCATTATAGAAAATCGTGGAGCGGGCAAAATCATGTTTTTTATTTACTTTAAAAGTCGCTTAATATTGTATTACTGAAATAAAATATTTGCCCCTCTTTAAAAATTCAATTAGAAATTGTATCTCTCCCTTCTTCTCTATTCTATTCCTTCAAGGCAACTAAAACTACATTGCGTGACTTCTTCTGAAACCATACTTCTTCTGTGCTTTCTCCGATCAAAACCATGGCTTATTTAGCTTCAGTTTCTTCATCCTTATCAATCTTCAAAAATCCCCAACTCTCAAGATTCCAATTTTCTTTTGCCCCACCAAATTCTCTTTCTCTTCGACCTAGGATTCAATTTTTAAGTATGCCCATGAACAAGACTTCATCTTTAGTGGTGGTTGCGGCTACAACAGCGGCTGAGAAGCAAAAGAAAAGATATCCAGGAGAATCTAAGGGTTTTGTGGAAGAGATGAGGTTTGTAGCGATGAGACTTCATACGAAAGAGCAAGCTAAGGAAGGTGAGAAAGTGACTAAAGCTCCTGAGGAACGTCCTGTGGCTAAATGGGAACCAACTGTTGAAGGTTACTTGAACTTTCTTGTGGATAGTAAATTGGTTTATGATACGCTTGAACGGATTATTCAAGATTCTACTTTCCCAACTTGTGAGTTTTTTTCTTCTCCTTTTCTTATTGATACTGGTTTTAGATTGAAAATTTGAAGTGATTTTAGAGATTACTTCTCTATGTTTGGAGTGTTTAGATTTTAGTGTGTACCCATTTGATAAAAGATGGTTCCTTTATCTTGTTTTGGATTTATGAGGAACTTAGTTTTTTCTTGGATTGAGTTGGTTATAGTGATGGTTTGTATGAATAGTTCTATACGTTTGGCATCTTACTTTTTACTCTTGGATTGAGTTGTTTTTGTAAATTGGTGTATAACACAGTTAAACAGATTATTGAAGATTCTACTTTCCCAACTTGTGAGTTCGTTCTTGTTTTACTCTTGATATTGATTTTAGATGGAAAAGTTGAAGTGATTTTGGAGAATAGTTCTCTATGTTTGGAGTGTTTAGATTTTAGTATCTACACATTTGATTTTGGAGATGATTCCTTTGCCTCATTTCTTATCTTGTTTTGGATTTGATTCGTTCGGGGTTTTTGGCAACTTAGGTTTTTTTTTAACTCTTGGATTGAGATGGTTATAATGATGGTTTGTGTGAATGATTTGGAAATACTTCTATACGTTTGGCAACTTAGTTTTTTACTCTTGGATTCTGTTAGTTATAGAGATGGGTTCGTATGAATGATTTGGAGAATATTACTATAAGTTTGGACTGTTTAGATTCTACTATCTACACGTTTGATAAAGATGATTACTTTGCCTCGTTTCTTAACGTGTTTTAGATTTGATTCGTTTAGATTTTTTGGCAACTTATTTTTCTTTTTACTCTTGAATTGATTTGGTTATAGTGATGGTTTATGTATGAATGATGCATATCTTGAGATCTCTTCAATGGTGGATTTGAGGCTGAATATATAAGTTTCGGTGTTTATGTCTATCAATCTTAATGTTGTCTCTTTTTCTTGGTCTATATATGTCATTGCAAAACTTACATAGAATGAGAGTATTTAAACAATCTCTGAGGGATCACTGTTATGCTAACCCGGAATTAGATACTAAGTTTTCTTATGTATTGGAAATAGATACCAGCTTGGGGAAGATCTTTACGTAAAAGTAGGTTTTCTTTAATTGTGTAACCTTCTCAGTATCCATTTCTTCATAATGTGTTTTATGTAGATGCGGAATTCAAGAACACGGGACTGGAAAGGGCAGATAAATTGGCCAAGGATTTGGAGTGGTTCAAGGAACAAGGTTACGAGATTCCAGAAGCAACTGCTCCTGGTCTGACATATTCTCAGTATTTAAAGGATTTAGCTGAGAAGGATCCTCAAGCATTCATTTGTCATTTCTACAACATCTACTTCGCCCATAGCGCTGGTGGCCGAATGATTGGGAGAAAGGTAAAAGCTTTGTGTACTAAAATCGCTTGGAAATCAGCCAAAGCTTCTTCTGAAACTTTTACCAAATTTTGCAGGTAGCAGAGAGAATACTAGACAAGAAAGAACTCGAGTTCTACAAATGGGATGGCGAACTTTCCCAATTGTTGCAGAACGTAAGGGAAAAACTGAACAAAGTTGCCGAGGATTGGACGAGAGAAGAAAAGGATCATTGTTTGGAAGAGACGGAGAAATCATTCAAGTATTCTGGTGAGATACTTCGTCTCATATTGACCTGATTTGAATCACACTCTCTAGATCTCTCGATACGTCCTTCTGGCAACTAAAAATCCTGCTCATTGTTTATATTCCTGTATTATATTTTATTATCTTCTACTTGTTTTAAACTCTTCTTTGCTTCGAAGCTATTACAACTTTCAAGGTTAAAACTTTTCTGCCATTTATGGCTCAAATAGGGTTGAATGGTAAGTTCAATGATAAGTGTACATTTGATTTAGCCAAAGGACTGTCTGTGTTCTATATTAAATTGTAAGTGTTTGTGTACATCTGATTCTATTGAAGAGTCGATGAAGCATCAACAACAGATGTTTACTAGTTAGAACTAATCATTGATATGCATCACAGACATGTACCACAAAAATGAGTATGTATTACAAGGAGAACAAACATGACTGACCAAATTTAACAAGTTATAAACTGAACCTTTATCTCTGCAAACAACAATGGTTCAATTTCCTAATATTCCTCAACTTGTATAGCCTCTTATTACCACTTTTCGGGCAAGTCCGATGTCTATCACTCCTTGGTACAATGCGCATCTGTGCCCTGCTGGGTACACTTGTTATATCCAACGGTTTTTAAGAAATCACGTATCTCTTTGGAACTACTATTGCTTGCCTTGAGCAATCTCTCATCTTCTTCATAGATTAGATAAGGAGCTTCTGCTGGTTTCCTTGAAAGCAGCTTCTTTGCGCCTTTTAAAACGTGGTATTCCCAACCTTGAACGTCGATCTTGATAAGAAGAACAGGTTGCGAAGGGGGGATGAGTTTGTCAAGTGGTATGGATTTAACTTGGACTGCTACTTCTTTATTGGACTTGAAAGCAAGTCTTGCCCCCACCTCTGAAATCGCGCTATTGTCTAGCCGTCCAACTAACTGTTTAAGCAACAATGGAATCAACAATTAGAAAGACTCAATATAAACACAATGTAGTGGTAAAACCAAGTCTCGCCTATAGCAGATAAAGCCTATGCATAAAAGGTACATCTTTGTATAGTTCTTCCACATTTATCATATACGAAAAATCATTCCACATTGCAACTTTTTATCTTCTATATCAACATTTTCCAAAGTAATCATGGATTCTATACTAATCAGTAATCTAGCTATTAAACAGAAACCAAAAAAGCTCTGTTCTCACTAAACTAAGGTCAGACTAACAAAAATAATACCTTGTGGACAGTAATGTCACCATTTCTGTCTGAAGCAGCAGCTTCAAACACAGTAACCAAATCAGCAACTCTATTAAACCAAATCCCATCACAAATCCTCTGTAAATTCTCAAAAACAGGCTCAAAGGCAAGAACTTTAAACCCCATAGCTGCAGCAGCAAAGCTAGCCATACCAACATTAGCTCCAACATCAACAACTAAACCATTTGTACCATTACTTGTCAATTTTTCCAAAACCTCTTGAATCGTTGCGGAGATGTCTGGTTTCCTAAAGGGTTTACCTTTAAGCAATCTAACAATGTTCTTGTGTGGTTTCTCTGGGAGATTACCAAGATCAGCTAGTGAATAGACAAAAGGGTACTTTAGATTCTCGACTACGTTTGCGATTATTGGTGTTGATTGTGGACATTTGAAGCAATCAAAAGGAGGGATTGGGAATGAGGTGTGGATTGAGAGATTGGGATTTGAGTATTGGAGAGATGAGGTAGAAAAGAAGAAGAAGAGAGATGAGAGAAAGATAATGGAGAAGACAAGCAGTGAGATTACTGTCTTTGGTGATAAAAGTTTTTGGTTTTTGTCTCTTTTCCAGGCGTTCGCCATGGAAATGGACGTTTGGATCTGATTTAGCTTTATGATTTCAGATCTGATGAACAACAAGTAGAGAACTTGAGATTGGTTATCGCTTTGTTAAAGAAACACATAGGAGAAGGGAGTTTCGGAAATTTCAGTTAAGACATGAGATTTTTTTTTTTTTTTGTAAAATTAATACATGAGATTTACAGGACCACTAAAGAGACACAATGGCACGTGTCTCTATCTATGTCCCTCTGCAAAAGTTTTATATGAAGATGAAAGTTTTATTATTAATGGAGGACAATTTCGAAATATTAACTACTGTAATATTTACTGTCAAATAATATTATATCAGATTAGGAATGTTAGGCAAGTAAACTTATTACTAAAACCAAAAATAAAACCAAAAAAAAAAGTAAAAATATTATTTTCAAATGATATTACAGAATTAGTCTATTAGTGGATGACTAGTACTTGATAAGCATGGAGATTATTATTTAAAAATAAATTCTAAAATTTAAGGCTATAACTTTAAAAAATAATATCAGTGTAAGAACTATATTTTAGGCATGTTATTTAATTTTAATTGAAAGTTCATCATAGTTTACAAAGCAATAATATGTATGATGAAACAGACTTTGGTATTATATGTCATTTTTCACAGAGGGATTTTACAAAGTGGAGAAAGAGAAAGAAGAACTTCAGTGGTTTGAATACTATAATTTCTAAAACTCTCTCTTCATATCAAATACTATGAGTATTACAGAGTTGCGGACCTTTCAAATGTCTTCAATCAGTTCTTCTATTTTCAGAGAAAAATAACTAGAGTTATAAACTTCTGACTTCCTTTTTCCTCTATATCTAAAACAGAAAGACAAATCTAATAAATAAAATTAGTCAAAATGAGTAAAAAATAGCTTAAAGACACAGTTAAATGTTCTTTCTAAACGAATAATTCTTACATATAAAGATCTTCATAGTCGAACATCTATCAATCGTAGCTAATAATGTTACTCTCCAGAATTTAAAATTAGCGTTTCTCAACATCAGTATAAACAATAGAAATTTTGCATGACCAACCAACATAGAAAACGAAACTAAAATACATATTCAAACACTTTTCAAACTCAAATCATCTTAAATTGATCAATCAGTTTAGTTACCAATTGAATTTTTTTCCTAAAATCTAAAAAATTAAAAAAATGAAGTAATGAATCGACTCACTTATCTTTTTATGCACAGAATAAACAAGCACCACATCATCGCCGATTACCCCCTCCGAAACTCTCATTCGTAAGATTCCGTTGTTCCCAAATAATTGATTTGAATTTGATCAGATCGAACAGCCTTGATTATGTTCATCGATTGTAACAATCCGTTGTTCCCAACTTTGTTTCTCAAATGGGGCATAATTTAACAACACCAAACCCAACAGTATTTTATATTTCCCATACTTTTTTGAAAACAATAAGTTATAGTCAAACCCAACATTAAAATGTCCCACTAAAACAATTTATACTTTTTAGTAGGCCCAATTTAAAGTGTTATTCCATAAAATCTTAGGGATTACATTAAGAAATATACTAATGTTGTGAGCAAAAGAGATTAGGGAATAGTTATCTTGTTGTTGTTATTATTCATGAGACATATACAATATATATAGGGATACAAAGCTAGAGTTTAGCTTGAAGTATAAGTATTCTATAACATTCTAATGGGCCCGATAATGGGCATCCATCTAATACTAAATTATCCATAACACTCCTCCTGGATGACCATTATAATAAATTGGTATCCAATGCGCTTGAGATGATACCTCGTTAAAAACCTTACTTGGAAAACCCAGTGGGAAAAAAAATAGTTAAGGGAAAAAGAGTGCAGTGCGCATTTATTCCCCCTCATGAATACATCATTGATCTTTGAGATTACGTGATTCAATCTTGGTGAACTAACATCTTGAAAGTGACAGTTTGGAATGTCTTGATAAATAAGCTTGCAAAATTTTTACTTGAATGAATCTTCATTCCACGTACATCGTTGTTCTTCTGCAGTTCATAGGTCTCATAGATGACTCATCTTAAACATTCTAGTGATCTCATTAATGTATGATAATGACCTTAAAAGAGTGATACACTTTTATCATTGTGATTATAACATTTTCCCCTTAAGTGTTTACCAATTCCGTGTTTTTTGTTGTCTTATTAAAAACATTTTCATGCAAAAACCCAAATGGGACAAAAAGCCATGATAAAGGAAAAGAGTACAACCACACACATAATCATATTCATCCCATAGAAGTATCATCTTCATGATATTATTTATGATCATATACATAATCTTTTAGGAATTTTTACAAGTAGAGCATTATGCACTAACTCTTATTATTGTCATATAATCTCTCGAGTTATTGGACTTCTGATCCATAGCATCCTTCTCACATAAATTATGTCTCATCTATTTGGACTTCAAGCCAAATTTCCTTTTACATATAGTCTTTCAGACATTTATCCTCTTCTTGTAAGATTTACTATTTTGCTTTCCTTTTTAGCATAAAATCACATCTTTCAATTATTAAAGAGATTAATAAATTGCTCAAGTAGCATTTTAAGTATGGTACATCTAGACCAAATATATGCAAACATCTCTTATTTAAAATCCTACAACGATGTCTGAGATAATATCTCTTTTTACTAGATGTTCTATTTAAAATACCTGAAGATAATTATATATTTCCAAGGTTTTTTACCTCATATTCTTCTCATCATACTACTTGCAATAACTCTTCAAGAATTTCACTGATGTTCAAATTACTTTTCCATTTGGTCTGTGCAAAAGTAGTGCAGACTAAGAACCGTGCAAAATTCGAGTATAATCATATCCATACAAAATACAGAATTCATACAGAATTAGGGTTATGCAATACCAACATAATCTGATTCGTGCAAAATACGGTTCGTGCAAATTTTGGGCATCACCAGATACAATATTTGCATATATCATGAAGACTCATATTTATACAGAGCTCGTGCAAAATCCGATTTTGCATTTACTAGAAAAATGTTTTCATCTCATCTTCTATCTTCAAATATTCCACTGAATATGAAATCTCTCCAGAAGTTCTAATAATTGCACATACACCCTTATACTTTATATAGTATATACTGCACAATACCATTATGGTAATTGAAACTTTTTTCGAGCTGCTTTTAGGATCTTAAATCCTTATGCATGCTTATAGCATCTTAAACCCTTATAGCTGCTTCTAGCAGTTTAAATATTTCTGAATTGCTTCTAGCAATTTAAATCCCTTTGGGGCTGCTTCTAGCAGTTTAAATTTTGGGATTAAATAAGATATCTCTCTTATTGCCAGACTATTTAGGAAGTTAAACATAGTTGCATCCACCACTAGAGATTTATAGGTCTTTCTCAGAACCTTTATGTATCTCTTATAATATCATGATCTTTGTTCCTCTTGTCTCACTAATTTTACACATTCACGTGTATGGACTACTAATCCACATACTTATCTCTGCAAGAGATTATTTGCTTTCACTTTGGCCAATCATCACTTTGTGTACACCTTTAGTAAAATTTATATACTGCGGTTTATGATCCTCGATTTTCGTCCATAAAATCAACTACTACATTGATTTGCTTTTCTGGTTCCATTCCAGACATGAATCAACTAGTTGAAATCTCTTACCATTATCATTACTAGGTACCTAGATTTCTTTCTTTGTCATGTCTAATGTCTCTTCTAGAGATCTTTAATATCTCAACTACCTCGGTTCTGCCATATTTGCTCCTTTTATTTTCCGAGGACTTTTATCTTTGGAACCAAGATCTATCACGCTTCATGTGATCTTTAGACTCATTTGCAGTTGGTACTGTCATTTTAGGACATCAATTATAATCGGAGCACAGCTATATATATGATTGTATAGCACTATTCTAGTTAGTAAGCGTCTGGCAATAACTACGCTAAACTTGTTTTTTTTAATGAATTATCTTTTGAACTTCTAGTTCACATTCGTTACTATGAGGAGGATCAATGATAACTCCTTTCAAACTATTTTTTCCAGCTGTTTACTATCTCCCCCTTATGTTGGAATTACTAACTCACTGAAATAATACTCTCCTCTTCAAGGGAGTTTTATATCTGAAACGACCGCACCCGTTTTTTTTTTTTTTACAAATAATAATAATAATATTCCCATAAATATTAAAATCTACCAATTTAAAATAAAATTAAATAATTCAAGAAAATTCATATTAATTTAATTAACTCAACTTAACCAAATTAAACCATCAAATACATCACACAAAAACTCAACCATAATTAATTCATTGATTAAAACATGATTAAAATCATCACAATTAATTACCTAAATTCTGAAACTAAAATCATATTACTTCCGAAATTATCAAATAATTTAGCCAAATTTCTAACATGATTTTAACTCCAAAAATCATAACGTAAATAATTCGCAACAATTCAACAATTATTCGAATTAAACTAAGTCAACCGTAAAAACCTCAACCGAATTCTAGATCATCCCCTTTTCCTCGCCATAATCTCACAGTCACACTTTTTCTTTTCCTGCATCAAATAAAAGGAGATGCATAAGTATTTCGATAAATACTTAGTGAGGCATTACTCCCATCTACAAGCTATACACACAAACGATTTAAATTATTTAACGTATTTAAACAAGAAAATAGCAAATTAAATCAACCATCTCACGAAACACTCGATCTAGATCCACCCGAGATCATACACAATCTATATTCATGCAAAACACATCAAATAATTAAATCGTTCAGATAAGCTTATGGTCCTGCATTCACCTTAGCCAAGCACAGACATTTCCGCGATAAAATTCTGTAATTTTCTGGAACTCTCGGGATGAATAAACCCTAGATTCCCCGATGCACACCTAAAATAGTAATAAAATAGTAAAACTTGTGCATCAAGAAACTAACTTAACGTTTTCTAGAATCACAAAAGGACAAAAAGATGATTCTCACGAATCATCTTCTTCCTCAATCCATAATTCGATCATCTTCTTTGTAAAACTCCTGCAACAACACCACCCCAGCCATAACGAAGATCACGACAACGGCCATCAATGACACACATCATCGAACTTGACGACACCCAAAACCATTACTGACATCGCCACCGTTCCGGATCAAATTCTCATTACGTCACCACCATGACTCCGTTACGTCTCATCGCCAAACTCCAACATCAAAACTCGACATGGACAACTAAGAGGAGAGAGAGAGACATTACCGTACGAAATGAGAGGTGAGAGAGACGAAGCTAGGTGAAGATCGATCCAACCACGAGATCAACACCACCGCGACAGCAGCCTCCTCTTCTCACGTCAAGCACACCACAACCCCGCTCTTCTCTCCTTTCTCTTCCACTCGCCAAAACCCAGCTACTACGAACCCACGCACCGCTCAGCTCTCTTTCTTCTTCTCACCACAACGCCAACGTCACTCTTCTCTTCTCTCACACACACGATGGCGGCGTCAACAATAAGAAGAAGAAGACTAGGGTTTTCGATATTTACAGCCTTGTCCCTGAATTCTGGAATGTTTACAATCAGCCCTCAAACTTTCAAATTGATCAAAAATACCCCGTACTAACTTTTGAATTGATCAATTTACCCCCAATTCTGCGTGTTATTAATTTGTGGCTCACTTAATCCCGATCGGAGTTACAAATTATTCTGAAATTAATTAAAACTACTCCGGTTAGTTATTTAAAATCATAAACCGGCTCCTCAACTCCAAAACCGGAGTTAACCAATTCTACTCTAAATTTCTGAAATAAATTCAAATTTCCCTTTTCTGTGACACGGGCGTTACAATATCCAACATACTTTTCCAACTTTCTTAAGGTCCTATCTTAGATTACTTTGGTGGAACAACTCAACATATATATCATATTCAAAAACTTTAATATGAAAAATATCTGGTTCCTGACCAAAAACCAATGGGGATGGGGAGATCTCATAATAATTTATTGGCTTGATACGAATCAATGCTACTACATGTAATATTTTGTGTATGAACATGAGCTACATGATGTTCAAAACTTATCCCAATGGATATATAATAATCATTAAAGGCTTGAGACATGAATTTACCAGCATTATCAAGACGAATTGCCTTTAAAGGAAAATATGAAAATGTGCTTATAGTTTAATCAATTGAGCCAATAGCCTCACAAATACTAGGTTGCGGGTCGATAACAAGGATACATGTGACCATCTAGTCGATACGTCACTTAGAACCATAAAATATCTAAAGGTTCTATACGGTGGATAAATCAGTCCACATATATCATCTTGTATCTGTCCCATAAAATTAATCAATTCAGAATTTATCTTAGCTGGTAAAAGCCTTATGATTAGCTTGTCTTGTGAACAAGCAGTACATGTAAAATCATTAAAAAGAATCCTCTCGTTCTTCAATGAATGTCCACATATATTCATTATTATTTCTTGCATCATCATCGAACCAGAATGGGCCTAACCGGTCGTGCCAAACATTGAGGTTATCAGTAAACTTCTAGTTTACTTTAACATTTGCCTCAATCATACTAATCTTAGTATAGTACAACACAGTGGAGAATGCGGGTAGTCTTTCCACAATAATTTTTAGAACCTTTGATAATACTTATCATATGAAGGTATTAATCATTTCCTTCTCTCATAGTCTCAATATGATATCCATTTCTATGGATATCATTAAAACTCAATAGGTTTCTATCTTGAAGTACAAGTATTCTAGAATATTCTAATGGGCCCGATAATGGGCATCCATCTAATACTAAATTATCCATAACAACTAAACTTTAATCTTTTTTTGTTTCTTTGTTGGTCCTTGTGTTATATCCTTTTCGGGTGGTTGAATTCTAATAGCACCAGATTTTCTCTAAAAATGCATCCCATTAACTGGCTTTATCGAATCACTATAAATACTTTGCCACTTTGAAGTCAAATACCAATCCGATATGTAATCCTCAGCTTTTAAATTCTTGGAGTATAGCTTTCAAAGCATGTAGACAAGGTATCCCAGTCATTTCCCACCTACGACACTTACATTTCCTTGCTGTAAGATTAAGCGCATATGAACAGCCTTTCTCATTCACTTCAAATAGACCATTAGCTCCAGGAATGAACTGGCTATACTTCAACTCTTCCTCTTCTTCCGCAATCATCTCTGCTACTTTGAGATTGTATTTTCCCCTATGCTTATTTGATTTTGCCTTCTGCGCATCAATATGAAACATACATTATCTCCTTACTGTCTCTAGCATCTCCACTAAAGACATTGACCATGCTTTATTAATTGCACTGTTGTAGGACTCTGAGAAATTATTATGAACATCTTCACATGTTGATGTAGTCTTGAAGAAAGCATGACTACAGTTTTTTGGGTTCTTTGCCATTATAGCTTCAAATACAGCAAGATCATATCTCTTCATAGCTTCTATTGCTTATTCATAATCAGCCTTGTTGTAACTCTCAACAACAGCCCAAAATAAAGGCTTCATTCGAGACTTTCCAGGAAATTTGCTCCTCAGATTTCCATAAATGTGGCGAGCACACATTCTATGTTCCACCTTAGGCAAGAGTTGATCAACTGCAATAAGCAAACCCTATAATAAAAATAAACAATAATTGTTAATCTTCTATCAAATATCTGTAATATTAAAATCTCTTAAAGTACTTACTTTTTATCTATCCAAGATAAGTGTGAAGCCATCTCCATCGTTGAGTTTAAAATCTGTTTGGAGCTTCTTGATGAACCATAACCAAGTGTCAGTGTTTTCCACTTGAACTACTGCCCATGCTACATGGTAAAATTGGTTGTTTGCATTTCTCCCCACAGCAGCCAACAATTGGTCTTTCGCATAAGACTTCAAAAAACAACCATCAATCTCAATGATTGGGTGACAATGTTGCAGCCATGTTCACTATAGTACTTCCAAGCACACATAAAATCGATCAAACATCTCTACTCGTCCATCTATAGTGACAGTTCCAAGCTCAACTGTTGACCATTTATTACACATATCCATAAAAATCACATAATATTATGAGTTATTGTACATTAAGCAAAACATAAAATCTTGAGATGAAGTCATTATACTTACTGTAACAACTCATTCTTGTAGTCTTTGAGTCTTGAAAATTGCTCATCGTATTCTTTTTCAATCTTTTTTAGTACTTTTGATTTACCTTTTCTACATATGTCATGTGAGACTATCAAATTATAACGATCTAGAACATGATATTGCATTTCTTTTGGCTTAAACTGCGGATTCTTCCTAATGTCATTCAAGAACATCTTCGCCATAACCTTTCCACTCAATAACTTGGAAGACCTATCTTTGATACAAATGTGCTTATCATCAAAGGTCTTTATCATGAACTTTCCAATTGGTTCTTCAAATGAGCAATATATTTTGAATGGACAGCCACCACCAACTGTACACTTTACTTCACACTTTTTAGATCTCCACCTTGTATATTTCACATTCCCTCTTTCTTTAAGAACATATTCCACCACAGCTTCCTTGAACGTAGGTATACTATCAAATACTTGATTTAACTTAAGCTCTCCACTACCTCTTCTCCATGTTTCATATCTTCCACGAGGCTGAACATCCTCGAAATCTGAATTCACAGGAGTATCATGATAATTGAGATTCTCTTCATCATCTACAAATCCTTGCATATTGTCTTCACCCCTAGGTTATTCCTCTAATGTATCTTCATCTTCATTACAAGCATAATCACCACCAATTTCAACATCAACTCTACCATCTTCCTCTAATGTAGCTCCTTCATAATCACGACCAATTTCAACATTATGATAAGCTTCATAATCTACATTAGCATCATCACGAGAAGCAATACCACGATTTTCAGCACCACAAGAAGCATTATCACGACCATCATCACCACAAGTAGAATCGCCATAAGCATCATCACAACCAACATTGACATTGTCTTCTTCTAGAAAAATGTCGATTCCAAAAATCCAAACTGCTGCTTGACATATTTGCTGAAATTTTTTAGAACCATTGCACAACAATTTCAGATCTTTCATGTCCTCAAATGGCAACTTATACCATATTCTTTTCCCATAGAGAGACACTCCCAACGCAGCCGGCAAGTTTCTAAACAAGGATTGGGCTTGGCATTCAAGGTTATGAACTTCTCCTCCACGGTAAATAGTTATTCCATTAATCACTTCAAACTTCCCTTTGTAGTGGCAGTAGAAGAATGTATCTTTGCTGAAAAAACAAACAAATATACAGGAATTTGAAATTTCAATGTCACAGAAACATTTTATCAAACACTTGGTGCGCATTAAATCTCAGTTCTCTTTTTTCTCAAAATCGATCAACAACAACACACACAAGACTCATTTTTCAAAAATCATACACTAATACAAGTAAATAATCAATTATTTCATCTAAAAGAAGCATAAACTTCATCTTGAATGAAATCTCCATAGAACATACCTGATCTTCTTCGCCAAAATACAAGTATCTTACAATGCAATCCCCAATTGAACTTCTCCTCCCTAGCTAAACAAACAAAACCAATAAGATGAACAAACCAAAATAAACAAACTATGTCACGATGAAGAAAAAGAAAAGAAGAAGAAAATATGTGGGAAAATATGTCGAGAGTTTCAAGAAGAAGAAGAAGAAGAAGAAGAAGAAGAAGAAAAAAGGAAAAAAAACAAAACGACGTTGTTTTCAACAAAGTATCAGATTTTTTAATTTCACTATTTTTTAATAAAAGGTGATTATTGTACACGTCATTAATGACGTGTAATACGAATCAGCAGTGTTAACGGTGATTTAAACATCGTTATCGAATATGAATAAATTGGCACAATTTGTATCATTTACGCATGAATTAACTGCAATCATTACTTCATGTATAAATTGGCCACGTTATATAATCTGGGTATAAATTGGACTTAATCATACTCTTCAGATATGAATTGGCCGACTTCTCCTCAAATATAAGGCAGTTCGTAAATAGATTAAGTTAGAGAAACATGTTTTTGGATGTTCAAATACTAAATTTATATTAAGTTGTATTGAAGAATTAAGAATATGTAGCATAAGTTAGAGAACACATGTTTTTACAACTATTTCTGTCAGTCTTTCTTCATTGATTTGGTTTTCATCTTAGGCGTAAATTAGTATAAACACGTGTATCGGCATCCATGTACGTATATGTATGCATGTATGTATATATCTCATTCTTCGAGATTGTCAATTTGCAGAAAAGAGAAAGGCTGAAGCTAGAACCTAACAACATTTTTTTGATTGGAGAAAACAACATTGGTATAAAAATTATTGCTCATAATATTCTCTTTAGATTATGATTTAGAATTTTAGAATTTTTTGAATCATTAAAAAAACTAACGTTAACCTTTAATAAATTGAAATAAGAGTAGTTTATCTTTTTTATAACCTATATTTTTAATTCTAACAGATTTGACTATTTGTTTTTGTCGGCCAAACTTTTTATTTCATAGTCCAAATGGACTTTTCATACAAGTGAAATCGTATCAGTTACAACCCTATAACATAAACTTGAAGCAATAATGTCCCAACATTGGACCAATACAACAAACTAATGACATGTGTAAAAACACGCGATATCTTTAGGGTTGAAGGTGGAAAGCTCTACCACTTAATTGCTCATTTCCACCGCTAACCGCACGAACCTTCAAATCAGCTCAGAAACCACCGCCATTGCCCAATGCTCTGTAGACACAATCATGCTTTTCTTTCTGCATGTTCACTTGTAAATATTCTTTGGCTAACTTCTGATGCTCTTTTTCGATCTTCTCCTCCTCTTCCCCCGATGGGAAATCAGACTCGACCTTTGAATAGAAGTTTTGATCCACCTCTAATCACTATGATAGACGGACTTCGTCCTCTAACACGAAGATAATAGATATTACTCTACATCAAAGGTATTAATAATCATAGAAAAGGTTTGAAGATTAAAAGTTGAGTCGTCAAGATTTTTATATGAACAACCGAAGAAGAGAAGAGAATCACACCTTTATTGATATCCAAGCATGTTCAAAACTGACACAAGGTCGGAAGTTTTAACCGGTATAACAATTGGATTTATTAACCGACATTTAGCCGGAGATTTTTCCTTTACACAATCGGAAATCTAAATCGACACTGAATCAAAAATATTTAGAACAAAAGAGGAGGAAATATCTCTTTTTCTCTCTCTCTCAAAAATAGAAATGAGAGAAGAGAGAGAGAGAAAGAAAAACTCCGGTTAACCCAAAAATCGCCTTCCAGAGAGGATTCTGACACGCCTCTAACTATTATTTTTAGATTTAAGGTAAATTAACAGATTTGACCTTTTTTTTTATAATTTCAGGGTTTTTTCATAATTTTCTGAAAGTCATAAACCTTTAATAAAAACCAAAATCATTTAAATAAATATTTTTTAAATTCTTTTAACTAAGTATCAATTATTTTAAAAATTGCATATTTATGGTATTCATACAAAACTCATTTTTAAAAAAGTTTCTACCAAAAAACATTGATAAAATACAGAAATAATGTTTTCCCACAAAAGACCACATATAAAATTGAGAAACTGTATTTTTATTCACGATCTATTTGTCCACAATAAAACATAAACATTTTTCAATGTATTATTCACAATTGTTTTTTTTTCCACCATAAATAATGGATACTTGTGTCCAAATAAATCTTAAATGTTTATTGATCCACCATATGTCAGATACAGAGGCTACATCAGCATGCAATTCACTATAGAATCTTGACATTTTTTAAGAAAAATATATGATATTATCAAACCTCCTAAACATCTGTAAGGACGTAGGAAATTACATCATTAAAATATCGTGGAAGTAGAATATATATATAGAATCACCAAGGCCTCTGACATCAATTTAAACCATGGCAGCTCTCTGAAATTTTTGCATTAATTGGAACAACATTAACTGGTTAATTGCTTTCCCAAGTGAAAACTTGTGAAACCAATACCGAAAAAGAAATCAAAGACCGTCTCTTTGCAAACTCCAGCGCATAATCCATTGTAGTTTTTGACCTAAATACATACTCCCTCCTTTTTTAAAGAGTGTCGTTTTAAGGTTTAGTTTTTGTTTCACAAAAAATATCGTTTTCAATTTCTAATGAGATTTTTTAATCTAAATCTCAATTTTATCCCTATTATTTCACCTTATTAATTAAAGAGAGAATTATTATTAGTGTATTAAAAAGAGTATTATTATCCCTATTATTTCACCTTATTTCACATTATTTTCTTACTTTATGTGAAAAGTGTTAGAATGATACTCTTTCAAAAACAGAGAGAATAGTAAATAAACTTAATTCGGATCCATTGGAAGAAAATTTGAGTATAACCAAATAGAATTCCTCAAAAGATTTACATTTGTGGAAGAAGACTATTTATCCATTGAGACATTTCACGGCAAAAACTTGATAGGATATAGTTGGTATAATCATCATCCATTCACAAAAAATAATACGAAACTAGAATCGGACCATTTAAATTTATGACATCCATATATTTTATTCATATATTTATAAAATGAATTTATTTAATATTTAAATTTATGATATAATTTAGTTGTTACATGTATATTTTTTAAACTAATGAAAACATTTCTAACAGTTTGATTATGAGTGTTAAATCAGATTTGGGTTTTAGTTTGGATTAATTCAGTACATAATCTATGTGTATCTATTTTGGAACGAAAAACAGTCTCGTCTGGTATCCATAAAAAATCTTCTTTCCCATAACTGTTCCTTTAGAAATAATTATTCGTTCGACAATTTTAACCCCAACAAAATTACCGAACGAATAATGATATTAGAGTAATCAAAATTTAATTATTAGTTTTGGTAGTATATGTAGTTAGTAAAATAAATTACTTAAAAAACTAGTGTAATTTAGAAAAATCAAATTATATACACAAGAAAATAGATTTAATGTGAATTTTCTTGGGGCATATATATTTTGTTTTTGGGATCCAAAGGGGCATTTATGTTTATTTGACATTTTTATCGATTTTTAAATATTTAATATTTGAAACTAAGTATTTAAAATATTTTTATTTATTTTAATCGGTAAAATTTTTGTTTAAATAAAAAATCAGATTAAACTAATAAAATTTTAAACTTGGACTCCTAAATAAAGTAATGTTTTTGCTCATTCTGATTTTTAATTAATAATTTTGATCATTTTTATAGTATGACTTAAAACTACTGTTCAAAATTTTTAACTGATGTTGGACTTTGAACACACATTTTCTTTTCATCGATTGAGTAATATATCTTCGTTTCTAAAAGAAAAATCTACATTTTTATCAACTAAAAATATTATATGATAATTCAAAATAATTTGAAAAAAAGATAAAACAAAGATGATAGAAGAATCATAATTTTAGTATAGATAACATTAGATACACCAGCCAATAGGGTTGATTAAACTAAATAGTATCCTACAAAGGTCATGTGAAATTGCAGAACAAGAAAAAATCTAAAAATTCTGTTAAATTGGCAAACTTTAAGAACATTACCATATCCCCAACCTAACCTTTGAACCTCTACCACAAACTCTTTTAAATTGGTCTTCAGTAGGGGAAAAAAGTTTGAAAAATTATTTACCACACATCATTTTTGGAAGTCAATCTTAATTTATTTAGAGTTTGGAAATTATCTCAATAATCACAAAAGCACAATTCTGAAGAAAAAACATAAAAGGAAAATCTGAAAACATAAAAGGCAAAACAATTTGGAAAAAATTCTAGAAACATTTAGATAGATTTGACCAAAATAATAACAACACGTGCTGGATGTAATCTATCTATCTAGTATAAAGATTAGTCACTATGGCCCTAGCTATAGTCCTCCATGGCTACCTTGAGCTCTGGTATTCATGCCGTCACCAGATCTCCGGACTCACCGCTCAAAGCTAACGTCCCATAGCTCCTGGCCTACATTGTTATGGAGCACTGTAAGGTAGAGGTAAGGGCATAGAAATCCACGTGGCGATCCGATGGCCCTATAGTCCTCCATGGCCCTATATCCACACTAACGGAAGAGAAGATGTTTGTGGTTGGAGACATGACATGGTTCAGGTCATTGATTTGATTGTTTCATTTCATCATTTGTTTATTTTTTTCGGGAAAAAAACTGTTGGATTGTGGTTTTGTGTACAGTTTCGAGAATTAGTGTCGGAATTGAGGAACCCCTCAGATTATTGTCTCTCTAACTCAGGTTTGTCCTCTCTTTTTGATGCCTTTAGAAATGTGTGACATGAAACATGATTATATCTTTGGTTCCATGAGCAAAATAATTACCTGAATAAACAACTCATCGTACAAATAAGAATGAAAATTCACAAAATGAATGAAAAACAAATTATTTTGATAACCGAATGCTATCTCCTCTTTGTGGTTTTGATGGGTAACCTTTACTAAAGAAAATTGGACCAAACATTCACTAATCAAACCCCTTATAGTTTGTTTCTTCAAAGACACCAGTTCTTACCCAACTTTTGAACAATCTCATTTATCCTCAGATATTTTTTCTTTATAAGGAATTAAAAATATGAAACAATATTTACCACACATCATTTATTGAAGTCAATATGTCTATCTAAATATATTTAGATTTTATAGATTATCTCAATAATCCAAAATGTTGATTAACAAATATGAATGTAAAATCTGGAGGTTGGTGAAGAAGACCACAAAGAAAGTTCAAGGCTCATATATCTGTTTAAGTTTTTGACAAGTATCCACAATTTTTTTTTTTTTATGCATTTGGTAGATATAAACTAACTTTGTGTACTTTTTAACACATATATATATATATATACACTAGATAATTGTATAAACTCCTGAAGTACATCATTTTTGCTATTCCTCATATCTGGTAAGCTCCACTTATTTGTTTTCCCCTGTTTGATGATTTTAAAACATTAGATGACGTTAGTAATGATTAATAATGATAATTTTGGGTAATTAGAGCATTTAATTGGATGTTAGAAACTTACTTTCGTGGAATAAAATATCTTTGACATCATATGTTGTTGAAGACTTCTTGTTATACAATGTTTTGAAGAACATCATTGTCGTAGGATTTTGTTCCAACATTAAGAATTTTTAGTCCTACAGTTGTTGTCACTCTTGATAACACCACATATAATTGTCCGTGGGAAAAGAATGGATTTGGCAAATATAAACTAACTTTATTCAAGCTTTGCCCTTGGCTCGTATTAATTGGCATTGCATAACAAACTCTGATAGGGAATTGACACCTTTT
The DNA here is from genome assembly GCA_028015245.1 of Cardamine occulta. Classification (NCBI taxonomy): domain Eukaryota; kingdom Viridiplantae; phylum Streptophyta; class Magnoliopsida; order Brassicales; family Brassicaceae; genus Cardamine; species Cardamine occulta. The sequence continues at coordinate 14,420,040 of CM051376.1, read as the reverse complement.
CAGTTTGAAAGGCCATCTTGCATCCGTTGGTGTGAGAATTATTTTAGGAATTATAACCGTTTTCCCAACATAGGTTCCAGTAAGTATCTCTGCTTCGATTATCCTTGTCCCTAGGCGAGTTACTACTAATCTTGTTTCATTGCATAGTCTCTCTCTTTGATTTATATTTCTTAGAAGCATGATTTGCACACATATCTTCAGAGTTAGTTGTTGGTTAGGTATTCTTGAAAATTTCAATGTGTTTAAAAATTCTGTAGGGTAAAGAATATGTTGGTTTGCCATTTCTTCTTTTTCATCACCGATATTATCTGAACTTAAATATTCCTTCGCTTCTCCTTCTAGGCAAGATATCATGTAACTATTCACTTCGTCCACCGTCTCATTTCTTGGAGTGAGTATGGCACGCTCTATTAGATAATTCTTGTTTTTAAACTCATCAGAGAAATCATGATATGTAGACTTTGCAATGTTTTCAACATATTCTCCATCTTTTTGCAGAAGCAAGTCTTTGTCTATTGGTACCATGGGTGTATCATCATCTGAGTTTCCATGTTTAAGATGCTTTGGTGTTTTGCCATGACCAACATCTAATAGCCATTTTGCAAAATCTTTCTCAGGTTGGTGCAACCTCATATTTGTCTCAAGAGTGAATCTAGAGCAATATTTTCACAAATGTGAACGGTTGGTTGCCTACTGTCTTGTGGTATTACCGAAAGAATCTGTTTAAAATCTCCTCCTAGAAGCACTGTTTTTCCACCAAAGATTTTGTTAGCTGCATCTGGATCTGTCGCTGAGAGCACATCTCGTAAACTTCTACCAAGAGCTTCAAATGCAAATCGATGGCACATAGGTGCTTCATCCCAAATTATAAGGTCTGTGTTGTAAAAAATCAGCAGGCATGGTGTTACGACTGATGTTACACATACTGTCTTGATGAAGGTCTGTTGGAACTTTGAAACGGGAAATTGCAGTTCGACCATTAGGTAAAAGTAAAGTTCATCAGGAACTTGTGATCTGAAACTCTGTAGTTTTAATTGCAATCTTGCACAAAAAAGTTGCTAATTTCAATAATATTTCTCTGTCACATAATTGATCTCCAAATTTTTTTAGAAGAGAATGATGCATAGTTCCTGGGATTGTATTATCCTGTGTAGAAGAATGAAAATTTTAGTTAGATATATAATGAATAATTATTAATTGTAATAAACTTTTTAAAGAATGATGCATGGTAAGCAAGAAAAGAGACTAACCTTCTCATCAAGTAATAGTAAATTCATTCCTATGAGTTCATTTTCTTTTTTTGAAGTTTCTGAATTCCCACTTTCGAAGAAGTCATACTATAGCATGACTATCACGATAAACACGCCTGCGATCTAATTGATCTAATGTCAAATAACTTTTAGCACTATAGTTACTCTTTTAATTTCTCAATTGTTTCAGCAGCGGAGTGGTAGCTGTGGTGGAGGATGTTGTTCATGGCACTCCAAATCTCGTAATTGGTGTTTTGCCAGGTGAGTAAGAGTAGACAGCGTATATCATGGTTGAAAAAGGTTGTGTTACTCCAAATCTCTTAATTGGCTATTTCAGATCCGCCCTTGCTTTACTTTGTGAAACTGAAGATGAGATCTCTGAGCTAAAGCTAAAGCTTTTGGTGGTGGTGGGAATTCAAATGCTCCGGCTCTGGCTCCGTCTTCTTCTCCTCCTCCGATGATGGCTACCTTCACTCTCTCTAACCTTGGAATGTTTGGCACCGATTGGTTTGATGCCATTCTCCCTCTGGGAATGGTAAGTGCTTAGTTGTTTAAACCATTTACCTTATCTTTTTTAGCCATAATAACTTTGCTAAGGATGAAATTTTGATAGGTCCTTTTATTATCTAGTTTAGGCATTTTTGTTGCTATTAGTGAAATTGATAGTGTTAGATGGTGTTAAATTGAAGTGTTTCCGAATCTTACAACTATATTTGATTGGCGTAACCTTTTGCAAGATAAGGCTGAATAGCTACTTATCATTTGTTTTTTATTGTTTGTTTTATGTATTGTTATTGGAGCTTAATACTGGTTATCTCCTAGCTCATGTCTACTATAAAGATCTTTTGGAGGCCAACACAATTAATGAAAGTGTATTGAAAAACATATTGCATATGAGACATAACCACGGAGAAAAGGACTTAAAATATCGATGTTTATTAAATAATTGTATAAACTCCTGGTAAGAGCTTCAAATGCAAATCGATGGCACATAGGTGCTTCATCCCAAATTATTAGGTCTGTTTTGTAAGTAATTCAGCAAGCATGGTGTTACGACTGATGTTACACATACTGTCTTGATGAAGGTCTATTGGAATTTTGAAACAGAAATGTGCAGTTCGACCGTTAGGTAAAAGTAAAGCTCATCAGAAACTTGTGATCTGAAACTTTGTAGTTTTTATTGCAATCTTGCACAATAAAGTTGCTAATTTCAATAATATTTCCGTCACATAATTGATCTCCAAATTTTTTGAGAAGAGAATGATGCATAGTTCTTTGGATTGTATTATCCTGTGTAGAAGAATTGAATTTGTAGTTAGACATATAATGAATAATTATTAATTGTAATAAACTTTTTAAAGAATGATGCATGGTAAGCAAGAAAAGAGACTAACCTTCTCATCATGTACTAGTAAATTCATTCCTATGAGTTCATTTTCTTTTTTTGAAGTTTCTGAATTCCCACTTTCGAAGAAGTCATACTATAGCATGACTATCACGATAAACACGCTTGCGATCTAATTGATCTAATGTCAAATAACTTTTAGTGATAGCCATAATAAAGAGAAAACTTTTTGTGTTAGTGTTTTTTTGTTTGTAAAAGATTGTGGTGGAAGAAAAAATGGTGAAGTTTATTTTATACAAAAAATAGTCGGCTATTTCTTTTACTGATAATAAAAAGAACTTTTACTTTGTTTATGTAAAATAAATTATTATTTTTTATTCTTGAAGATATGGTTTTTTTTTGTTTGGGACTGGATTTACTTTTTTCTTAATTTAATTATTAATTAGATAAACTAACCAATTATTGATTTTTGTTTTCCTTAAGATATGATTTTTGGGGCTTGTTTTAGTTATTTCTTAATTTTAATTATTGATTAGATAAATCCATAAATTCAGGATTTTTTTCCTTAAGATATGGGTTTTTCATATTTAATTTTTTTAATAATTATAATTATGAATTTGACATGTGGCAAGATCTGAAATTTTATTTGATACGTGTCATAATCCTGTAAATTATAATTTTGACACGTGTCAGTTTCTCGTGAATGAAACAAATGTTTATATAATAAGATATTACAATTCCATCCTAATTGCAAACTAAAATCTTTGAAAATTACTCCTTATAGGTTGAATTATTTGGGTTGGAGGAGATATCGAATGGGTTCGTTTGGGATGATGTCGAAGAGAACGTTGAGTACGGATATGCCCGTCAACAAATTATTATTTTTTATTCTTGAAGATATGTTTTTTTTGTTTGGGACTGGATTTATTTTTTTCTTAATTTAATTATTAATTAGATAAATTAACAAATAATTGATTTTTTTTCCTTAAGATATGTTTTTTTATTTTCGGGGCTTGTTTAAGTTATTTTTTAATTTTAATTATTGATTAGATAAATCCACAAATTCTAGATTTTTTTTCCTTAAGATATGATTTTTTCGTATATATTTTTTAATAATTATAATTATGAATTTGACACATGGCAGGATCTGGAATTTTATTTAATACGTGTTATGATCCTGTAAATTATAATTTTGACACGTGTTGGTTTCTCGTGAGTGCAACCAAAATTTATATAATAAGATATTACAATTCAGCCCTAATTGCAAACTAAAATCTTTGAAAATTACTCCTTAAAGGTTGAATTATTTGGGTTGGAGGAGATATTGAATGGGTTTGTTTGGGATGATGTCAAAGAGAACGTTGAGTACGGATATGCCCGTCATGGCACAGGTCATCCTCGTACTCCTCTATTCCAATTGATCAGATTGGTTTTTTTTTTTTGAAATTTTTTTGTTAGATTGTGGTTTTGCATGCAGATTCATAAATTAATGGAGCAATTGGCGAACCCCATCCAGTATGTGAGTAACGCTAGATTTTTACTTGAATTTGATATGATCGAGTGAGTTTATTCAAAAGAAAGTTAGAGCTTAGGACTTGTGTTTTAGTTGGGGACAATCCTATTGGGTAGAATAGGTTGTGTAAATCCAAAACAGTAAATCTGTGTAAGAAAGGCTACGTGTTAATAAAACAAAGTTAAAGCATTGACTTAGCGCGTTCCAAGTGTATCTTGTTGTGTCTTTTAGTCTCTATACCTTAGCAATTGGTATCAGAGCAGACACCTGATAAAAGAATTGTTTATCTTTCAAACAGGTGAGATCTTGCGAACAACGGTATAGAGAATTCACAGCAGTACGTTGCAGTGAACAAACCTCTGAAGTTGGATGCTGAGCACTATGGGTACTGGAAGGTACAAATGGCTTAGTTGATATAAGGTATCGATATGGAAGCATGGGTTGCTGTTGAAGACGAAAGGACACATCCAACAACAACTGATGTTGATGGGAAAGTGGTTCCAAAATCCATGAAGTCTTGGACTGCTGAAGAAAAGACGGAGGCCAAATTTAATGCTAAGGCATTGTCCACCATTTTCAACTTCTTGCCTATGAATCATTTTACCAGGGTGCAAGGGTGTAAATTGACAAAGGAAGTTTGAGATATTTTGCAGGTTTCTATTGAAGGAACCAACAGTATGAAAAAAAAGACGGAGGCCAAATTTAATGCTAAGGCATTGTCCGCCATTTTCAACTCCTTACCTATGAATCATTTTACTAGGGTGCAAAGGTGTAAATCGGCAAAGGAGGCTTGGAATATTTTGCAAGTTTCGTTGAAGGAACCAGCAGTGTGAGGAAAAGATGGAGGCCAAATTTAATGCTAAGGCATTGTCTGCCATTTTAAACTCCTTGCCTATGAATCATTTTACCAGGGTGCGAGGGTGTAAATCGGCAAAAGGAGGCTTGGGATATTTTGCAGGTTTCGTTTGAAGGAACCAGCAGTGTGAAGTGAACCCGAATCGGCATGCTGAAGTCAGAGTTTGAGAATTGGACTATGAGTGTCGGAGAGTCGATCGATGATTTCAGCAACAAGATGAGCTCAATTAGTTAAGAAGCTATTATGCTAGGGAAAAACTACAAGGGCAAGAAATTGGTCAAGAAGTTTCTCAGGAGCTTGCCGTCAAAATTTCAATCTCACAAGTCTGCTATTGAGGTAGCTCTAAACTTGGATGAATTAAAATTTGATCATGTTCTGGAAATGATGCAGGCCTATGAGCTACTAATGAAGAAAAAGGATCAGACGACAGGGAAAGGGCTTGCTCTGCTAGCTGATGCAAATCAGGCATATGAGATAGATGAAAAGGTGAACTTGATGGTCAAGAAGTATTTCAGAAAGTTTGAGAGAGGTCAACGAGTACATGATAACCTGAGTACAGATCGGGTACAGAGAAGATTCATAGGAAATCAAACAAACAGTGTGCTGAGTGTGAAGGCACATGTTATTACAAGTCTGATTGCCCGACCATTAAGAGGAGAAGTTTACTGAAGTGTTATGAATGTAACAGATATGGTCATACAAAGATTGATTGTCTTGAAATATCTAGCAAAAAGGATAAGTCATATGTGACATTGAGTAGAAGTGACTCCAAAGAAGACGAATCTAGGAATGAGGAGATTCTGAACAAATTTGTTGCATATCTCAGTATCATTAAAGAAGAAGATCATGCAATCCGCTTGGATAATCATGTTGAGAAAGATCAAGACACTGAATCTAAAGAAGAAGAGTCTGATTAGAAAATGGTCACGACGCTGTTTGAAGAACTGGTCCTGAAGAAAGAGAAAAATGAGTTACTTGTTGTCGACAAGAAGAATCTCCTAAATCAAGTTGGTCTTCTGAAATATGAGTTAGAAAATGAAAGAACCAAAACAGCCGGTTTAGAACGATAACTTGAAGATCAGTTAAAGAATTTAGTTATAAAGATGATTTGAAAAATTAGCACAACTATTAGTTTAAACTTTGATCCTTTTAATTAGAATTTTAGAAAAATCTTTTAACAGGTGTTCAAAAATATTTTGACACATGTTAAACTATAATTGAGTGACTTACACTTGTCGCAATTATATTAATTACAAATTTGATATGTATCGAACTATGGTGTGGAAGTATAAATTTGATATAATAGGATAATGACATGCACGAAATATCATTGAAAAAAAAGGGAAAGATGAAAATAAAGTATACATTTTAAAAATAAAAGGGAAAATAATTCTCTGCTATACGAACTATAGGCCACGACATATCTACACATGCGAACTAATTTAATGTTCTCATAACTACACGAACTATTGACTTCGCATAATGACATGCACGAAATATCATGTTTGATGTGTGTAACTAAACCAAGTATTATGACAGACACAAAGTATCATAAACCATATGCGCAACACCATAATAATTTTTACTATTTAATTTAAAATCATCATATCTGCTTTTACATATATATATATATATAATATTTTGTATATTTATATCATAAATAGAATAATTGATCAAAATATCAACAAAAATAAATTTCATTTAAAAATTTTGTATATTATTTTATCTTAATAATTTAATTTTTATCTAGTGTATGAGTGCCTGAGTGGACACAGATTTAAAATCCTAGAATTTCAGAATACCAAATTCGATCTATTAGATCCGAAAAATAATTAACCGGATCGGTCCAAAATAGGTCAAAATTAAATAGTAATATGAATTTTGATTTTCTTTTAGGTCTCCATGGATGATGCTTATAAGGCGGAACATCAATAGTAAAGTAATATTTATATTACTATTTCTAATTTTTACATAATTTGAACATATTTGAGTAATTATTTTTGGATCCGACAGATCAAATTTTGTATTATGAAATCATAGAATATGAAATCTGTGTCTGCTCCCACAGTAGATAAAAATTAAGATATTAATATATATTTTATTTTAAAAATATTAAAGAAACGTTAATAGAAAACATTTCAAGTTGATTTTTATAAAGAGTTAAAACATATTTTTTTGATAAAGATTTCTATTTTAAAACATATTTATTGTATGATTTCTTAAATAATACATATTTTTTTAAAATGAAATTTAATTTTGTCTATATTTTGATCAATTATTATATTCATTATATAATATATAATATATATATGTAAAAACATATCTGATGATTTTAAATTAAAATAGTAAAAATAATTATGGTGTTGCGCATATTATTTATGATACTTTATGAATGTTACAATATTTGGTGTAGTTGCACACATTTTTTAAAAAATTTTCTGGTTGTATTACTTTACTTTAAGTAGCTGGTTACATATTAAGAGAGAAAGAAAGAATTTTAAAAAGGTACCAAAACAACAGAGACATTCGGGTTTTTGACCCCGAGAAGTTGGTAGATTGATTACACATTGATCACAATAAGAGAGTTCCTTGGCACCAAGTGGAGAAAGAGCTATGGGTTGTCCTTCGTCGCGAAGCAAGCATTTCTAATCCCTTTGTCTATTGATTTGAAGAGTATATCTGCTGGAATTTTCTTGTTGTTGAAGATTCGGTTATTACGCTCCAACCAAATTGTATAGAGAGTAGCTTGCGCCACTAATAACCTTAGAGTTGCTAAGGGGGTGTCGAGTCCTCGACATTTTAGCCAAGATAGGAAGTTTTCCCATGTTTGGAATCCCAGGAAGTGAGAGCCGAGCTTCGAAATGCAGAGCCTCCAAATATCATACGCGTAAGGGCATCTAAGAAATATATAATCCCTTGTCTCCACCAAAATTTCACAAAGGACACATGTATTATCCTGAGCAATGTTCCACGCCGTAAGCCTAGACTTGGTTGGGAGTCGATCAAGGCAGGCCAGCCACATGGTCAATGTGTGTTTTGGGGTTGCTCCAGTGAAACAAACCTGTTTGTGCCAAGAAATATTTGGGTTTGGTTGTCTTATCAAGTTCCAAGTTTCAGAGAAATTAAAACTGGGTTTGTGAGATCCAAATGTTGATTTCCATAGATAACAATCTTTTCTGGCTTGGGAGTTGCATTGGATAGTTGTCAGATGTCAGAGAACCACTGCAGCAATTGTGCTTCTAGCATATGGGAGATTCCAGCCTTCTCCATTAGATACATGTGCGACCTTTGAATCAATTGGAACCCCAAGTGATCTCGGTCCATTACTTTCCAAGAAATCAATCAACTTGCCAAAGGGGGTCCAAGCATCATACCAAAAGGAGCAATCTGTCCCATTACCAATGTTACAAGCCCTGTTCTAAAAATCCTCGCCTAGCTCCGATTACTCCCCATTTAGTCGCTGGACACACCCTCTCCGCCCGACTAGCGCCTAATCGCTAGGCCCACCTTGGCCGCCAGATAATATTTTTTTTTGTTATTCAGACATTTAGATTGAGAATTTGTGATATTTTACAATAACTTATGTTCAAAATTTTAATGAAAATCATAATTTTTTTCTTAAAAATACGTTTTTATGTGTTTACTGCAATTTTAAAAACAATATTATAGAAAATTTTAATTATAATGGATTAATATATTTTAAAAACACTAAAATAGTCTCAAAACTCTAAAACTAATCCCCGATTAATCCTCGTTTAATCTTCGATTTATTGGTTAGGCGCTAGACCCACCCTTACCGCCCGACTAGTGAGGAGACCAGATGCCAGCGAGCGAAGTTTTAAGATTTGCTTCTACATAGATGATCCTTGACTGGTTTCTTTGATCGGCCAAAAGGAGCCCTTCTTCTCAATTTTATGTTTTATGCACCATAACACCCATACTGAACCTGAGGAAGAGAAAAAGAGCCATACCAGTTTCAAACCAAACACCTTGTTCCATAACAGTAAGTCCTTGAGACCTAACCCTCCTTCAGATTTTGGAGAACACACTTGGGCCCAGCTAACCTTAGCATTTTTTGTTGTGTTTGGGTCAGCATACCATAAGAATCTCCTGCATAGGCCATTGATTTCCTTAATACATTTCTTAGGTAAGATGAAAGCAGCACACCAGTAAGCAATTAGTAGCTGTTTTTTTCCCGCAAAAGACAGATGGTGAGAAGTCAACGATCCCAATCTCGATTTGACCCTTTCAATAATGGGTAATAATCAGACCTTGTTAGGCGACCCGGCAAAGGTGGGAGTCCTAGATACCATACAGGCAGTTGACCAATAGTGAATCCATATGTCTCACAAAGAGCTTCCTTCTCTGAAATTGATGTGCTTGCTGTGAAGAGAGCCGATTTATCTTTGTTCATAACCAAGCCCGAGATTGAGGAGAAGTAGCTTAACAAGTCAACAATAGCATGGACTGAGGATGCTTGACCATCGAAGAATACTATCACGTCATCTGCAAAGATTAAATGAGTTACCTTCGGATTTACCGCTTTTGGATGGTATCCGATCTGTCCTTGGGAAAATCTTTAATCGAGCAACTTTGAGAACACATCCATAGCTATGGAAAAAAGGTAAGAGGACAAGGGATCACCTTGCCTAAGTCCCTTCTTCCCCTTGAAATAGCCACACAATTCCCCATTCACCATAACCGAATATCCCATAGTCGTTATGCATTGCTTAATCCACTTGATATATGTGTGAGGGAAGTTTGAAGCCTTGAGTGCATCCAAAAAAAAGCTCCACTCAACTAAGTCAAATGCTTTGCGTAGATCAATTTTTAGCATGCCACACTTTGAAATATGTGCCCTATTGTATCCTTGAACCAATTCTAAAGCGAGAAATACATTCTCAACAATCTGTCTACCTTGAATGAAGGCTGTTTGATTCTCTGAAATCATGTTTGGGAGGATAGCTTGCAATCTCCTGGCCAGTAGCTTAGATATGACTTTATATACCACATTACACAATAATATAGGTCTGAAGTCTGTCACGCTTTCTGCATTTAGGACCTTTGGAATCAATGACAACGCTGTAGAGTTCCAATGAGGATCAAGTTTCCCTAAAATAAAGAAACTCAATACTGCATGAGATACCTCTGTCCAAACCACTTCCCAACAATGTTTGAAGAATTCGCCTATGAAACCATCAGGTCCAGGGGCTTTATCTCTCGGGAGAGCAAAGAATTCTTGTCTAATATTATCAAGAGTTGGCATTCTTCCAAGACTCAGCTTCTGAAAATCCGAACATCTGAAGGGATGTAAGGACCTTATTGTTGGCTCTAGATTGGGCAAGTTATGCGTGGATGATCCTAGTAGATTTGTATAGTATTCAACACATAACTCTTTGATAGCCTGTTGATCCGAAGCGAGAGAACCATCGAACATACGAAGGCTTCTAATCCCATTTCTTGCATTCCTGAAAGCAACAATTCTGTGGAAGAAGCTGGAGTTTCGTCTCCATCTTTAAGCCATTTAATACGTGATTTATGCCTCAGAAAAAACTCCTCTGCCTTAGTGAAACTAAGTTTTTACGTCGGTTTCAATCAATTGATAGTATAAAGGGTGAAATGTCGAACCTAATTTAGAGCATGTCTGTAGCACTTAACATGTGGATTAAGCTAGCAAGTTGAGCAATATATTTTAGGAGTTTTTTTTTTACTAACAACCTAAAATACATAAATTTAAACTAGAGATGCAGAGTTAGTCACACTCTAACAAATCATGGACTAAAGATGCAAAAACTAAGACTAGTTGCAAAATCCTAAGTGACTCGAGTAGGTGACTCGAGTGGTGCACTTGAGTGGATTTGGCCGAGTGGTATAAGAACTCTAATGAAAGCGGTAAACAAGAGATCTAAGAATAACGACTAGTTCAAATAAAAGACAAAGGGATCTCGGGGATAGACTCATAGGATCATCTACACTCTCATGCCATGGGTGCTAATTTACTAAACTCAGGGTGAATCCCTTGACGACGGATCTCACTTCCAATCCAACCCACTGTCGTGGTGAAGGGTCTCAACAAGTCACTAAGAATCGATCCGTCAAAGCCAAGAAAGACTCATAACAAGTGAGTAGTTGGGCCGTGACGTAAATCAACATCTGATGCACCAACTCTCACGCTATTGTGTCTTAATCCCTGGAAAAAACTACATCTGATGGTTCAAGGCACTTTTGCTACTCATGAATCCATCTAAAATCATGATCCTCTTGATCAGAGAGGTACAAGCATTAAAAACGAGAACCCACGAGCGACTTTAAAACCGAATCAGCATAAATCAGCAAAAACCCATGGCGATCGAGTGAGACTACCTAATCCATCCCCGAAAACCCCTAAAACGACTACTCACTCATCGAGATCATCATTGAAGCCAAAAGCCCAGAAAAGCTAAAACTTGTCATAGATGAAGGATGATCTGATGAGAAAGAAATTTCAAAAAAGGAACAGTAAATCAAAACTCGATCTAATTAAAATTACTAAGAGTTGCAAAATTCTGAATCGAAATCTAAAGATAAACTAGAGAGAGAAAACTAAGAGAGATAAAACTAATTATTCTAAGGCTACGCGGAATTCTATTTGTGTCAGCGCTCTCCCCGCGAGTTATGATTATTCTTGGTATTTATACATAAGAATTAGGGACAATGAGAATTCGCCATAATTTGCAGAATCTTCTACAAGCGGTGCCCACCACTGGACCCTGATGTTGAGTGGTCTGGTCAAGTGACCTCCTCGAGTCTTCATCCGAGTAGCCTCCTCAAGCAACTTGAGCTTCCTTTGCAGTCTTCAACTCTATGACTTCATGTCACTCGAGTCATGACTCCTTGTAGAAATCCCTACATGTCTTCATGGCTAAGTACTTACTCGAGTGATGACGCCTTGCAGCTCCAAGTACCTGAAAATACCACATGTATGCAAAATGCATGCAAACTAATGCAAAGAGGCTAAATATCCTAAATGTTAAATAAATGCAATAAGTGATAAGAGTAATGCTTAAAACCTATGCTAAATTGCAATAAAACAATAGTAAAGACATGCCAAAATGCAATGTTATCAAACTCCCCCAAACTTATCCTTTGCTTGCCCTCAAGCGAATAGAAAGAATAAGATGAAAGGAGTAGGGTTGAAAGTGGAAACTCGAAACCTAGCAAACTAAGCAAACCTCTGAAGTCAACACCATAGTTAATAGTTCTAGGATGCAAATCACAACAGTTTTACTTAAAAGCTTTAGCCATACTCATCACATAGAATTCAACACTAAGACTCAGCCAAAACAAGCATTCAAAGTAAACTATCCCTTTAACATTTATTAAGCACGAACTGGTAGATCATGATATGCAACAACTAAAACTCATTTGGTTGAGGGACAAGTTTTAAGAGATAAAAGTGATCTCTTCTTCCTCTGGTTAAAGCGCAAGTATCAGGATCTCTTATAGAAAAGGATTGAATTTTAAGAAAATGCTAAAGGTAAAGCCAACTGATGCATACAGGAGCAGACTATCATCTACCCATGATCATCCAATGACTTCTCTAATTCTAAAACCCCAGAAACTGAACCTAGCACTACCTTTTGGCGTTTAAAAGTTTTCTTTTCTTTTTTATGACTTCAAGGATCAACTTTCTGCTTTTCTTCTAAGGAGAGGGTGTTTCTACATTTTTTTCTTTAACTTCTAGCGGATTTGGAAAATTTTCTATTTTGTTTTCTAAGACTTGACTCGACCGCTTTGGTCGAGTAAGCTACTCGAGTGGTATGGCTATATTTATTTTTTTCTTTTTATTTTCAAGATTCAGAGCCAACTCTTATCTTTTTCTTCTAAATCCTTTACTAGACTTATACATTTTCTTTGAACTACCCTCTCCAAAGGCATAGATTTTTTAGCAAACTCTTTTCTTTCTTTTCTTTCCCAAACTCAAACCCAAAACCCATTCGAACCTTTTAGCCTAATCTGATTCAAAAAGTGTGAACCAGAGACTACATGAGAGGCTACTCCAGTCGGCAAAACCTAACACTTTCTCTACAATTCAATCCGAAAATAGGCCTCACTTCTCTCACAATTGATGTATTGGTCTGAAATGAAGTTTTTGGTTTGGTTTTGTGGAACTGTCTTAAATGACAGAGACAGCTACTTGGATTAGCAAGAGTGGTAAAAGGTGAAAGAAAATTCAAGTATTTTGAGGTATCCATGAGTTTTAAGTTTTAGAGCATATCATGATAATTAAGTTTTCAAATTTAAGATTCAAATTCATAGGGATAGATTTACAAATCACAGCAAGTTTTTAACCAAGTGAGAGTGCTAAGTTCAATTCCAAGCAAGGTGCAGCCTTATGTTTCAAACTAAGGTGAATGCATAAGACAACTTATAACTATGGCACTGAAATCATATGTTTGGTTATTAAGCTTTAATTGGTTAACTCGTCATCATCCCCTATGCTAAGTGCAACAATCCTAAGCAAATGCAACTACATGATACTCTGCTTTTTTTTGTGAAATTATTTTCTAAAAATTTTCAAATTTTTATGGATTTTAGATGCACATAGATGAATGCAAAATTTGAATTAAGAAAACAAAGAAAGATGTCAAATACATCTCTTAGACACTCCCCCAAACTTAAATTACACAGTCCTTTGTGTAATAAAAATTAAAAGGGAAGCCTAACATATTAAAACAAAGAAAAACAAAAAATTATGCAATGATATATACAAAGGTGAGGGTGTGGTACCTCATTGGGGTGGAGTGAAGTAGGCGCTAATGCTGGCCTGCATGCTCTCCTGGGTGTAGGGTGGAATGACTGGGGAGATTCCTTGCATCGGCTCAGCTCCCTCGTGCGACTCGAGTGGTGATGTCTGCTGAAGTCTGGGGTCTGACTCGAGTGGACCACTCGACCCAGATGGTCGAGTGGTGTCATCTGCGTGCTCAGCCTGATCCGTGTGAGTTGTGGAGTCAGGTGACGAATGCTCCAAGTTTTCAGCGGGATGGTCAGGATGTCTCTTCCTCTGCATCTGATCAGTTGATGATCTCCGTGATGGTGAAGCATGGTGGAATCTTTGTGAAAAACCCCTAAGCGAGTTGGCTCTCCTCAAGTAAGTGGGAACTAAACTTGGTTTTCTCTTCTTACTCTCAGCAGCTGCCAACTTCTTGGTGAGGTTTTTCACTTGTTCTTCAAGGCTTTGAATGCTTTGTTCTGCCACTTGTTCCACTTCTGAAGAAAACCAATCTTCTGATTAGCTTCGCGTAGGGATGTACACTCCGAGTCATCAAAATGGAAGGTTTGAGGCGGCTGAGTACTGTCCATGAAAGATCGAAGGACTTCATTATCAGATTCTTGCACTTTAGCGTGTGGATCATAAAGATCTCTCACAGGTGGGACAAAGCTGACACTCTTCGCACCTTCTTCAGTGTAGATCTTGGGCAATCCTCCATAAGGTAGGAGGATTTTTGCCCTTCCAACTAGTGGGTGAGTGAAGTTGAAGGCATACTTGTCCTCTTCATGGTTCGTGCTGAGGGTCTGCGTCTCACGCATGTGGTCCGTATCCATCCAAAGTGGTGGTGTAGGGTGAGATGTGATCTCCACCCCAGCCGCGTGAAGAAAAGGAGTGACAATACCTCCCACAGCAAGTTGAGCTTTATTCACCATTTTTTCATTTCTGATGGCGTTCGTCCTGTAGCTCATCAGATGCTTCACCAAAACTATGGCATTTCCAGTATCAGCCATGTCGCCTCGCATCTCTTCTCCATTGTCTCTCTTTTCCTGGGAAGAGTAGGCCAAGTACTCTTGGAGAGACTTATCCAGCATCCGTAGTTCCCTTTCGTTTACTGTCCCTGTAGCCCTTCTTGCAAACATTGTGTTTGCAAGAGTCCTGTGTAGATACCTCACGGAAGGGTTCCTAATCTCACTGCTCTTAGCTCTGGAAGACTTATACTTGTCCTTGCCTCCCAACGTCAACCACAGCTCATTGAGCTCATCTTTGTCAAAGTCTTGAGCTTGACTTGACCCTCTTTTAAACCCGAACTCACTATCAACCACGCTTAGAGGCAATGTGTACTCCGAGCCTCTGATCTTGAAGCTGACATACCCAAGTTCTTCATCGGATCCCATCTCAGATCTCACCTTATAGAGATGAAGCTTCACCGTTGCCAAAAAGTGGTAAGTTTCGTCTTGGAAACCATCAAAGGGTCTCTGAGTGAGCCCAATGATGTCAGCTGCTTGGTAAAGCTTCCCAACTTCTCTACAAATTCCCAGAGTTTGCATAGTGGGGCGGTGCGGGTATCTAGTACCGAAAAACTTCATCCGCTTCAGTATCGAGACAATATGGGTTTCCTCTGAGTTGTCACTCTCCCCCCTTCTGAACTCTAAGAATCATCACTGTCTCCAACGTCCCTTTGCATCGATTCTTCTTCTAAAACTCTCTTCCCGCGAGCTCTGTCTCTGTGGGATCTCGAGAATCCACTCTCAGCATGTGTAGTGCTTCGAGTTGCTCGAGTCCTGGTGTTATATGAGTACCTGAAACAATGGCAAAGATTGTAAGTTTTAGCAAAAATTTGGACCACTCGAGTAAGTCACTCGACCAGTCAGGTCGAGTCGACAAAAATTTCCAAATAATATTTGTATCCGACTTGACTAAATCGAATGCTTTACTCGAGCAAGTAAACAATCAAAGACATTGAAAATTTAAAGCAATTCATGTTTAAACACCCAAAGTTAAATAATTTCATAAATTTTTAATGTTCATCATGAGTTCTATGAGGTTGAGTTACAAATTTCAAGACTTTGCTTAAATTTAAGAATGAAAACTACTAAGGAGTTCTCAAATTAACAAACAAGCAAATAGCAATGGTGAAATTTTATGTTCTAACTCAATATGTAGTTCTGAAACTTTTATGCACCAATTAGAACAAAATTTTCACAATTCGAAGCAATTCAACCATAAGGTTCACTTCCTATGCCAAGTTCTACTCATAACCAACCCGATTTAACAACATGCAAGTGAAAAATTTGAAGAAAATTTTCAAAAATTTCAAAAACTTCAAACCCAGATTTTCGCGACAAAATGGATCAAAAAGTTATAAAAAACTTACAAGTTGGTGTCGGAATGGTGCGAGTGAGATGTCATGATGAAAATTTTATGAGAACTTTAAAGAATTTTGGAAAACTTTTAGAGAGTTTTTGGGAAACTTTTTGATGAAATCGTGAAATGGGAGAGGAGGAGTCGAGTGGAATGATAAAAGATATGTTAGATGAATCGAGTGGTTGAGATTAAAAGTTGAGTTTTTTTCGAAAAAACCTGGACCACTCGACCAGTCTGGTCGAGTGGTGTGGTCAAGTGGAGTACTCGAGTGCTTTGGCATCTTTAAGACTCCGGCTCTTCACGCACACTTGGCTAATCTCATAAACCTGAATTCAAGATCTCTAAAGAAAAACATCAAAAATAACAAGATTCATAAAAACTTAAAAAGATATATACAAAGATAGTCATGGGATTTCCTCCCAGATGAGCTTGTTTATAGTCACGTAGCTTGACTTCTTACTCCTTTAGGCTGAAAAAGTGTCATTGAGAGTCAGTGTTGACCTCTCTGGACTTGGCTTGGAATGATGGTAAGATGATGCTCTGAGGGCATTGTAAAACCTTTGACTCATCTCTGGTGGCTTAGGCTTCTTGTTGAACTCTTCTGGTGGAGTCTGAATCTGCTTAAGCTTTGAAACCTCCAGAGTCAACCTTTCCACTGAAAGTGAGGGTTCAGCCACCAAACTCTTACGGCTTGCGAGGATGCTAGAAAGGGTCTCCCTAGAATCAAAGGATCTTTGGGTTCTTCGTCCATCTTCATGATGATGAAATCCGTGGGTATTTCAAGTTTCCCTATCCTCACTGGAACATTTTCAAGTAGTCCATGTGGAAATCTCACCGTTCTATCAGCTAAGATTAGTGATAACATGTTTGGCAAGAACTTGTGATAACCAAGCCTTTCTACCGCAGACAAAGGCATGATGCTGACAGAAGCACCCAAGTCGCAGAGAGACTTACCAAATGTCTGGTTGTTGATTGAGCATGGTAAAGTGAAAGATCATGGATCTTCTAACTTCTCTTGTACCAAAAATTCCTGCTGAGCAATTACTTGGCATTTCTAAAACTTAGCAGTTGTTGCTCTCCTATCTTTAATTCTTTTCAAGGTTCTTTCTCTCAAACCATACCCAAAAGGTCCCAGTTTCTCAACAGCTTCATCAAAGGTCATTGACTCTTCCAGCTCCAGAAGTTTTTCTTCCAACATGATCTCATATTCTTTCTCAATATCTTCGGTGAATCTTTCTGGGAAAGGACTCGTGATCATGGCATGCAGGTCTAGAATTCGCTTCTCGTTCACTGAAACAAAGTCGACTCGATCACTCACTCGAGTGGATTGCTCGAGTGGTGTGCTCTCAGCGATCACAGCAGCAGCTTGACAGGATACCCCCCCACCTTGAAGATCACCGTCCCAGGTGATGTGTGAGAATCTTTTCTTGAAAGGAAGGGGATGGATAGCTGGGGCTGTGTAGACTGCATAGATATTTGCAGAGTCTTTGGGGTTTTGCACTGCTTTCCCAGGAAGTTGACATGTGGACTTGGATTCAACATGCTTCAATCTGCTGTTTAATATTTTGAGCTTGTGGTTTAAATCGTCGTAAGAGCAATCAATGTGAGTTCGAAGCTCAGTGAACCGTTTGGTGGTATCTTGAGTTGCAGTGTTTTGACCTTGCAGAAGTTGGAGAAGCAATGGCTTAAGCTCACTATCAGACTGTGGAGCAGGTCTTGGAGCAAATCCAGGTGGATTTGTTGGAGGATTTTGAACAAAAGTCTTGTTCAGAGCAGGTTACTGAGTAGGATACACCTGGTCTTGGGGGTTTGCAACGTTGGTGTTATGATAGGATAAGTTGGGGTTGCTTCTGTAGTTAATGAAGCCTCGGTTGAAACCAGCTTGATTCTGAATGTAGAGTATCTCTTCAATCTGATCGTCTTCAACGGTTGGATCCTGCGGTGAGGATGACTCTCCCACAAAGTGGACTTGTTTCTGCTGAGCGAGGATAAGCTTATCGAGCTTGTCGTTCAGTGCTTGAATTTCCTTGCTGTTGGAAGTAGCAGAAGTAGAAGATCCCCTGATCGTTCTGTCGAAGTCTTCATTGTAGTTACCATCAGAAATGGCTAGATTTTCAACTAAATCTCATCCAGAAGTGACATCTTGGTTCAGGAAGTTGCCATTGCTGACAGTGTCCAGATGCAACCTGATCTTCAGACTTGCGTCTCGATATAGTGTGCAAAGGAGTGATTCCTTGCTGAATTCGTGATGAGGGCATTGAGTGGTATACATCTTGAACCTCTCCCAAGCTTCTGAGAAGCTTTCATTGTTTCTCTGAGTGAAGCTTGAGATGTCATTCTTCAGCTTTGCAGTTCTGGAGTTGGAAAAGATCTTAAGGAGAAACGCCTTCTTGCAATCATCCCAAGTAGTGATAGAATTCTGGGGCAAAGCTCATTCCCATTGAGAGGCTTTGTCGCCTAAAGAGAAGGGGAATATATGAAGCTTGAACCCGTCTTCAGATATACCGTTGATCTTTGTGAGCTCACACAAATGGTCGAATTGGTCAAAATGTTCCAATGGGTTCTCCATGGGGAGACCGTGAAACTTGTGGCTATGGACCATGCTGATGAGACCAGATTTGATCTCGAAGTTATTGTTGGCAACAGGAGGTGCCACAATCCCTTGCCTGGTGGAGTGTGTGCTTGGTGCATCACTAGCTCCAATGACTCGAGGTGTAGGTTGCTCTGCCATTTCAACGGGTGTCTCCTTCGTGGATTGATCTAAGCGAGTCTGAGAGCGTGTTCGCATGCGGTGTAAGGACGACTCGCGAGAAGCACTTGAGTAGAGTACTCGAGTAGACTAATCGAGTAGAATGGTACCTGATGCAACACAAACAGAACTTCAACACAAATCAGTAAGACTTTAAACAAAAGGCTAATGCAAATAGAATATCGATCCGAGAATTCTAGTAACAAGAACAAGCCTTGCTAGATGAAAATATCAGATCTTTTATGCAAAAGAAACTTGATCTAGTAAGCTCAAAAATGATAAATGTGCAGACAATGACTCTAAACCGGCAACGGCGCCAAATTGAAACTAAGTTTTTACGTCGGTTTCAATCAATTGATAGTATAAAGGGTAAAATGTCGAACCTAATCTAGAGCATGTCTGTAGCACTTAACATGTAGATTAAGCTAGTAAGTCAAGCAATATATTTTAGGAGTTTTTTTTTTACTAACAACCTAGAATACATAAATTTAAACTAGAGATGCAAAGCTTGTCACACTCTAAAAAATCATGGACTAAAGATGCAAAAATTAAGACTACTTGCAAAATCCTAAGTGACTCGAGTAGGTCACTCGAGTGGTGCACTCGAGTGGACTTGGCCGAGTGGTATAAGAACTTTAATGAAAGCGGTAAACAAGAGATCTAAGAATAACGACTAGTTCAAATAAAAGACAAAGGGATCTCAAGGATAGACTCATAGGATTATCTACACTCTCACGCCATGGGTACTAATTTACTAAACTCAGGATGAATCCCTTGAAGACGGATCTCACTTCCAATCCAACCCACTGTCGTGGTGAAGGGTCTCCACAAGTGATTAAGGATCGATCCGTCAAAGCCAAGAAAGACTCATAACAAGTGAGTAGTTGGGTCATGATGTAAATCAACATCTGATGCACCAACTCTCACGCTATTGTGTCTTAATCCCTGGAAACACTAGATCTGATGGTTCAAGACACTTTTGCTGCTCATGAATCCATCTAAAATCATGATCCTCTTGATCAGAGAGGTACAAGCATTAAAAACGAAAACCCAAGAGCGACTTTAAAACCGAATAAGCATAAATCAGCAAAAACCCATGGCGATCGAGTGAGACTACCTAATCCATCCCTGAAAACCCCTAAAACGACTACTCACTCATTGAGATCATCATTGAAGCCAAAAGCCCAGAAAAGCTAAAACTTGTCATGAATGAAAGATGATCTGATGAGAAAGAAATTTCAAAAAAGGAACAGTAAATCAAAACTCGATCTAATTAAAATTACTAAGAGTTGCAAAATTTCGAATCGAAATCTAAAGATAAACTAGAGAGAGAAAACTAAGAGAGATAAAACTAATTATTCTAAGGCGGTGCGGAATTCTATTTGTGTCAGCGCTCTCCCCGCGAGTTATGATTATTCTTGGTATTTATACATAAGAATTAGGGATAATGAGAATTCGCCATAATTTGCAGAATCTTCTACAAGCGGTGCTCACCACTCGACCCTGACATTGAGTGGTCTGGTCGAGTGACCTCCTCGAGTCTTCATCCGAGTAGCCTCCTCAAGCAACTTGAGCTTCCTTTGCAGTCTTCAACTCTATGGCTTCATGTTACTCGAGTCATGACTCCTTGCAGAAATCCCTATGTGTCTTCATGGCTGAGTGCTTACTCGAGTGATGACGCCTTGCAGCTCCAAGTACCTGAAAGTACTATATGTATGCAAAATGCATGCAAACTAATGCAAAGAGGCTAAATATCCTAAATGTTAAATAAATGCAATAAGTGATAAGAGTAATGCTTAAAACCTATGCTAAATTGCAATAAAACAATAGTAAAGACATGCCAAAATGCAATGTTATCACTTAGATAATTGTTTCCATTTCTTGTTGGCAGCATCCTCTAGTTCTGCATTAGTGGTGGTAGGGTCTTCAAATAATGTATTCTGAGTCTGCTTTAGATCTTCCAGGGCTTTAGATGTTCTTATTTGGATTTCTGAAAATGCAGCTTTGTCAAGAGATCGGAGCTTTCCTTTTAATGCTTTAAGTTTGTGGCTGATATTAAGCATGGGAGAGCCATAGAAAAGAGAAGAGGACCAAGAAGCTTGAACCGTGTTCGTGAACTCTGGATGCTGAAGTAAATGATGGTTCAGTTGAAATGGCTTGTTCAACTTAGGTCCCAGGTCTGGTAGCCTTATACAACATGAGGAGTGATCAGAAAAAGAGGCTTTTCGAAACTGATTCGGGCCAAAAGAAAGGTTAATCTCCAGTTATCATTTCCCATGATTCTATCCAGTTATCATTTTTCAGTTGCGCACATGACACATGATACTTCGTGCATATCACTATGTGAAGTCAATAGTTCGTGTAATTATCAGAACATTAAATTAGTTCGTATGTGTAGCTATACTATAGCAAATGTAGTTGAGAATCAATTTTCCAAAATAAAAATACAATAAAACAAAAACTTTTAAAAATTTAAACCGACAACGTTATAAGACAAATAACCGGTTATGAGTGGGAAAAATCCAACGACGTTGCTTCCTTGTGTGCCATTTACTAAAATGGCTCAAAACACGTGTCCCAAGTCCCAACGGCTCAATTAGCTGACATGTACACCAATTATATAGTTCCGTTACACCTGTCACCTAAGGTGAAGGATAATCAATCATGTGAACGTTGTTAATCTCTCGACCGTCAAATTGCTACGATTTAAAAGCAAGATTAATTTGTTGAATTCATCATGGTTAAAAGACAAGGGTGATTATGTATATTTATGAGGATGGTAGAACGCCTAACGGCTAATTGCGAGACTTGTGTGTTTAGTTCGCTTTAAAACCAAATACACAGAGATTACTTCTTCATCACGTTCCTTGATATTCAATTATCTTATTTTCATTTTTAGGGTTAGTTAGTTATAAATTCAAAGGTTCCTCATGAGTCTGATCGTATACCCTTGTTTGTTCTATGCTTCCTTCTTCGCTTCATATCATGGATTTTCGATTTCTCCATCTGTTATGTTTGGTATTAAACCGACAACAACGGCACTAATGGTGGAACCACAATTCTGATTCTTGGTTAAGGTTAGTTTCTAAGTAAAATATTCCTCATGATTCCCATCTTTATATTTTTGCTCTCTGTTTCTTCCTTGCTTCGTGCGATTTTGTTTATCTGGTGAATATTATAATTGTATTTATGTTTAGGATGCGGATGTGTGAATAGGGTTAATGGTCGATATCTTGGAAAAGCTAGAACGAAGTTTTTAATTTAAACTTATGCAAATCTTCTCTAAAACCCAGATAATTTTAAGCAGATATTTTAGATTGCAAGATTTATTTAAACACAACAAATTATTCCTAGCTAGAGTATCGATTACCTCTCTACAGCCTGGATGTAAGATTAAATTTTTGATGAAGCATAACTGTGAAAACTAACCGAATATGGAATCCAGTCTTTTGAGCGTTAGATATATCATGTACAGATAAGTATTTTGATTAAATGGTTTATTTGTGTTGACTATGCTATTTGAGGCGCAGCGCGACGTTAAATCGAGAGATGGAGCACGTTTACGGAGTTAAATCTTTAACATTTTTTTATCAGTTCTTTGACTTTCTAATGAGTATTAAAATAATATTTAATCAGTTATCGCAAACACTTAACACTTAAAACTGATAACCGATAAAAAATGTTAAAGCTATTAAATATTTTCTTAATAACCGATTTGATGTATGCGGATCAAATCGGTTATCGCCAACGCTTAAGAAACTCAACTTTTAAAGGTTTTTAAGGAATTTCATGAGAAATTTTTGGAGATTCCAGGTGAGTTCAGGCGGCAAAGACGTCAATGGATTTTGTTTCTCCAAAGACGGATTTTAATTTGAGAAGATTTTTGACTTTTTGATTATGGTTGGATTTCAATGAAGCAACCATAAGTAGAAAGAGAAAACGAACGATAAATAATCACCGAAACAATGGTCGTTTGTATTAAACGGAAGCTGCTAACAGACAATTTAACCCTGTAAATGTGCTCTGTCTCTCGATTTAATAATGTGTCTCAAATGACAGAAACAACATAAGTTAACCATTTAATCATGAAGTCAATGAAAACATAGGCATTTAAATGATAATTTTGAAAGTTGAGGATTTAAACGTCAATAATTTAAAAGTTGAGGCTTTTTTTAATAAGAGAGAAATGTCATCGTTTTGATTAAACAGAAACTCCTAACGGAAGCTTTAACCACATAAACATGCTCTGTCTCTCGATTTAACGGTGTATCTCAAATGGTATAGCTAACATATAACTTAACCATTTAATCATGAAGTCAACAAAAACATATGCATTTAAACGATATTTTGAAAATTAAGGATTTAAACGTTTACAATTTGAAAAAACATTATTTACAAAAAAGCCACAAAAACCAAAATGACTTTCGAAAAAGGCCACATTCCAAACACCACTTGAAAAAGCCACTTTCTCCACGTAAAAAGACGATTTTGCTCTTTCAACATCTGTGTCTGGTTTTTTTTCGAATTTGTTTTTATTGTGGTCCACGAGTTTTCATAGATAAATATATGTTATGTTTTTTGTCCATAAGATGATTATGTTAGGATAACTACAATTAGGATATAGTTTTCAATCCTAGTCACATCAATTTTTCCGCTCTTACTCTAGGACTTCGATTTTCACATACATAACAAATTAATCGATTCGGGTTTTATTTACAATTCAAAAAATTACACAAGTACTCAAGAAGTTAATCATATGAAGATGCATAAAAATTGTTAGTTTGACATTTGATTTACCCTTAAATTTTACATGTGAATGGGGTTTGAGTTCTTTGATGCTATTTTATTGACTTTTATTTCTTATAAAAAAAAATCAAATCATTGGATGATGACCTTGCTCAGGTTTTCCATGATTTACACTTATAATTCAGTTCCTAGAAGACAGACTTTTTTTTTTTTTCTTAAGACAGACTTACATATTAGTGAAGTAACGATATGAATGTCACAGCTCTCACTATAATTAGAATAGACGGTTGAAATATTATACTTATTACCCACAACAACACTTAAAAGATGATTGACCATAACTAGTGTGGAAATACAAAAAGAAAAGTACCTTATTTAGATAAAACATGCATCAAACTTGAAGTAAACTAGTAGGAAGACATGAAAATAGAGATAACCTCGGAAACAGTTTCATTTGATCTCTGGCATCACTTTTGAGCAGAACTTAAGAACGTAGTTTCTATCTGCTTCCCAAATTAGCTCCAGCTTGATCGATTCTCCTACCTTCACACCGTTAGCCTCGCAGAACTCTTTCCAGCCGCCTACCAATCTTATTCTTTTACGTTCCTTCTCAAACTGCAGAGTTGTAGACCACTTCATGCCGTGTTTATTCAACAAACACATCTTCTTTGCCTTTTTTATGCCACTAACTTTTGTGAAAGCTACTGGGAGATTCTAAGAAAGATCCAAACGACGGATTCAAAATCGATAAGGCTATATAAAAAAAGACAATGACTCGGTGATAAAACTAACCAGTCTAGAAAAGCTGACGTTGTAAGGTGTAAGAGTTAGTGTCACGAATCGGTTTTGGGATGCCGAAGATGAAGCTTTCCATATCAGTCCACTCTTCATTTCCTTTCCTTTTGAACATTCTTGTGAGCTTTTCTCATCTTCGCTGCTCTCTTCAACGCTTTCCACTTCTGTGGAAAGAGACACAACTTCTTCATTAACTTCTGAGCTCTCTTCTTCTTCTTCTGACTCTGTGGGGCACAAATGAAGAACCAGAGTTTTTCCTCTTTGGCTCAGTTTGAAAGTGACAATATCTCCAGCTCTAAGTCTATTAGCACCACAGAAACTTCTCCACCCTCCTCTGATATAAATAGTTCCACATGATTGCTTTTGTTTCAATTTTAACGTCCATGATCGGCTCTTTTCATTCATCAGAATAATCTCTCCAGATCCAGTGACTATACCATTTGCCCACACAAAACGCTTTGGGAGATACTGAAGATTCAACATGATTATAATCTATTTATGACCATAGAAATGATAATTTCTTTTGGGGTTCGAATTAAGAGTAAATTACCAGGGAGTCATAACGTAGAGTCGAAGGCGAGACATTAGCCACAAAACAAGAGGTATCTAGTGAAGAAGACTCTGCTTCTCTTCTTGGATTCTTCTTCACTTTCTTACTCCTTTGAATCTTCTCTGAAAAAGAAGAGAATCAATCCAAAGTGGTAAATAGTCAAACTGATTCTCTTTACAGTTTAAACTTTGTTACTTGAGCAGGGAGAGAGACAGAACAGAACTTACCATACTGAATCTCACAACAACTAGGTCCCAACAGTATCACGTGGAAAGACATGTCTCTTTCGTGTCTGAAAACGACAATGTCACCTATTCGAAGATCATGTGCAAGAGTAAACTCTTTCCAACCATCAGTGAGTCTCTTGCCATCAATTTTCACTTTCCAGATTATCTTTGACGCATCTGATCTTAGCTCTGCTGTCTTCTGCTTATATCTTCCTTCAATATTCTCCATGAAGAAGGCTATAGGAATTGTCTGAAGCAACATGCAAATACCAAACCAGACCAGTCTTTCTCAATTAGCGACAAAGGAAAATATAAAAGAAGGGAGAGAGAAACAGAGAGTACCAAGTGGCTGTGGTAGCCGAGAAGAAGAGGCTGGAAGAAATATTGCTTCGCCATTATCAAAATCCCTAAATCTCTTAGCCTCTACACTGCAATTTCATAAAGACAAGATTCATAGAACGCTTTTATGAACTTGGGAGTTTCCATTGGTGTACTCTCCTTGGAACTCGAGAGCATTTAAGAAACTATTATACAAGCAAGTTCAAAATTTAATATACATATTTATTGTTCAGCTTCTCTTTTTGCATGTAGTTGCTTTTAATTTAACAATTGTTTGACTAGTGTTGCTAACTTCTTCAGCATCATTAATTTCACTGAGACAAGGACATGTAGAAGTGAAAATACGATTGACCATACCTAAAACTATATCCATAAACAAGACTATGCTTACAAGTAGAATTACAACACTGTCTTATTACAAAAGTCATAGAAAAAGTTTGTTTTTTGAGATAATAAAAACAAAACCAACAGAGTTTTCAGCTTGAGACACATTGTAGCTGTGTCTTTACTCTTTACCTGAAAACAAAACAAACAGTTTCAAGTATCCAAAGTAAGACTTTTACAGCTTAGCCCTCAATCCGGAGAGTCACCACCGGAGGAGATTTGTTAAGAATCATCACACCAAACTCTCTTGAGAACCTCCAAAATTGAGGTCGTCTTCAGCGTATTCTGTATGTACTCCATATTTATAGAAGTAAATTTCATCGCCTGGCCAATCAGTTAACAACATTGAGTTCCCACTCACACCACAACCATCTGGAAGCTCCTTTCCCGAGCAAGAAACATTTCCATGCTCTCCAAGAAACAACACACAGTCTCCCAATTCGCTGACCACTATACCCATTCACCAGCCTCCTCATCTAACCTGCTCACTCTACATAGTAACCGGGTAAAATCTATTACTTCAGTATTTGGTACGGTTACCTCAACCAGGAACAGTTCATCATTGCCAAATGGAACCAGATACTTTTGTGAGCTAAAAGGTTGTGAGGGCATCAGGGGAGTTGCTTCCAGTTCCAACGAATAAGGATCGATAACATAAACACCCCCGTTAAGAAAAACGACTACTTCCGAGCATGAAGCATCATAGATATGTTGAAGGCTCATCCATCTCATTTCCGCACTTCTTAACACCAACAAAACTCTAGTATTGTTGAGGAGCACAACAAATTCTTCTCCTCCTCCCTCTTAGTTTAGTGGAATAAAAGCCACCCCTCCGTAATCTTTAGGATTGCAATCAATCATTCTGCACTGCTGGCCCAGAGAAAGGATTTGACAGTCGAGAATGTTCATCAAAGTTGGATCAGATCCTAGGATCTTCACTTTCACTGAACATTGAAGTGGGGATGGAAGCTCTATATGATCCTCGGATTTGTCTCGGCTTAAATCTCCCAGATAATACATAGAAGGCGACGCAACAGGAGAAGCTCAGACTCTAATAAAGGAACAAAGGGATCTTCACAAGGGTGCAAAAGTCTTTGCTTTGGTAATCCGCGAAGCGGGAAGAGAGTAACTTGGGCATAATAGGCAAGAAGGAAAGGGAAGTGTGGATTGCCACGAGCTGCAAACAGAGCGAGCATGAATAACATTGAAACAGTTCTCTAGATGCGTCGTAATAAGGTTTAGTAGCTCTTCAGCGAGAAGAGACAGCTGCAGTTTCGAAATCTAAAAGACAAAATAACAATTTCTACGGTTAAAGATAACAATCATGAGAAGCTTCATTCAAATCCTCTTTTCACCAAACTACAATAACCAGCTCTACCAATAAACAATGAAAACAGAGAATCAATATTTCCAAACTCAAAACTCGTGATAGTAGCAATTAGAACAAATTAACAGAGAAGACTAATCGCATAACAAATATACTATTTTAAAACTGATAAGAATTGAGTACAATCTTAATTTCTGCATGCATAAACCCAAACTAGAAGAACAATGATTTGCCCAACAAATATTCGAAAGAGTCCTTACTCAAACCCTGGATTAAACAAGTAGTTAAGAACCCTAAAATCCCACGTAAGATCTGCCAACAAAATCAATCCTTAATTACGGTGAAAAAGAGACCAGCTTCCTTAAAAGGGACATTTACATTCATATGGTTCTAAAGAGCAATCAGGCTTGACGACAACAAAATAGAAGGGCCTTGAACATTCTCGTTACTTCTAGCTAGCGTATTAGTTCTAGAGAGCACATTTTTTCAAAGTTTAACCTCTTCATACTTTCTAAATCAGCCAAGCCTAGCCTTTCTAATCTTTTAGCATCAAGGCAAACAAATTAAAGAATATAACTTCTTGTAGCTGTTATAATTATGTTATACGTGTTGTATAACGTTAAATAACATACATTACTGGATAAATTGTTTTATCGGAACCTCAAGTAAGAGTAGATAAAAAATTTGATGACTCCTTACGGTTAAGAATCAAAGGTCGATGATACTTTTCCATGCTTCAGTTAACATTTTTGTACCTGTTCTCGGCCAATGGAAATGAACTTAAGAAGAGGACTCGTGTCTTCTTCACCCGACAGAATAAAAGACATAACTCAAACACACCAAGTTTGTCATGATCTTCACTATCCCAAGAACATACAACTAAATCAAAAGTGTAACTGTTTCCAGACAAGTTTAAACATTAAGATGCCTCCAGATTTGCACTACACAAACCTTATCAAAGTTCTACTTGTCTTCTGCTTGTGTTCACTGAAAGAAATACCAGAAGCTGATTTCATCTATCTTGTGGCTCAATTTTGGCTTAAGATTAAGCTTGTAGCAATAGATGACCATTTTACTATCCTGCAATGTGCAGTCTTTCAAGCTTGTAGCCATTAAAGTGGCTCGGAACACCTGCTGAAGATTAAGTTTCAAAAGGGTTTGGGACAGAAACAGACATCTTTAAAGGAAAATTTAGAGAACTTTGGTCAAACACATGACCATGTGATACCAAGAACACAGCTAGACACAGGCTTTGAGAGTACATGAGACAACCATTTCCATAGACAACAAGGTTTTGGGGATAGTTTAGAGCTACAAAATCTTAAAACTAGAATATCACCATAACATCAGAGATTACAAAATCTTTACCTGAAATCATAAAGGAAAAATATTTTTTTTTGATCTAACAAAAACAAAGCCAACAGATGTCTCAGGTATCCAAAGTAATATTTTTCGGCTTAGCAAGCTCAATCCGAAGAGCCACCATTGGAGACGTGTTGAGGATAGTCACATCAGTCTCTCTTGAGGATCTCCAAATATTGAGGTCGTCTTCCGGGTTACCTGTATCTACTCCATATTTATAGGGGTAAGTTTCATTGAATGGCTCATTGGTGAACAACATTGAGTTCCCACTCACACCACAACCAACAGGAAGCTCCTTAGCTGAGCAGGAGCTATTTCCCGGTTGTCCAATTAACAATACACGGTCTCCCAAATCAGTTACCACGACCCATTCACCAGCCTTCTCATCTAGCCTACTCACTCTACATGCTAACTTGCTAAATCACAATACGCTACCACGGACAATGATTCTCTCAACCAGGAAAAGTTCATCATTGCCAGATGGAACCAGATAGTTCTGTGAGGTCAAACGCTCTGAGGGCCTCAGAGGAGTTGCTTCCAGCGAGTAAGGATCAATAACGAAAACATCCCCGTTAATAAAGACTACATAAAATTTCCCTCTGAAAGTGACTATATCCTTACAGTCAGCTCTTGAGGTTTTCTCAAGCCGCATCCACCTCATTTCAGTACTTCTTAAAACCAATAAATCATGAGAATAGCCGATAAGCACAACGAATTCTCCTCTTCGTCCCTCCTTGTTTAGCAGAAGACAAGCCACGCCTCTGAAACTTGTTGCTAATGAATTAGGATCCCAACCGATCATTCTGCACTGATACCCCAAAGGAAGAATCTGACAGTCGAGAATGTTCATTAAAGTCGTCTCAGAACCTGGGATCTTCACTTTCACTGAACACTGAAGAGAAGAAGGAAGCTCCATATGATTCTCTGACTTATCTTGGTCTATTCCTTCCACAAAAAACTTACAAGGCAACCCTGTAGGACCTCGAACTCTAAAGAGGAACATAGGGAACTTCTCAAGGGTGCAAAAGCCTTTGCTTTTTCGAAGAGAATAACGTGTACGTAATATCCAAGAAGGAAAAGGAAAGATTGATCGCCACGGGCGGCAAACAGACCGAGCATGAATAGTATCGAAACAGTCCTCGAGTTTATCAGAGATAATGTGCAGTAGCTCTTCAGGGAGAAGAGACCAGTTTGGCATGGACAATGTATGCTCTTTCGTTGCAAGTTGTGCCATTTTTGCTGATGGAGATGAAGACAGCTGCAGTTTTGAAACCTAAAAGAAAAATTTACAATTTCTAGGTTGATTGAAGTCTTCTTTTCACCATACATATACAAACTATAATCACCAGAATCTGCCAAGAAAAATCGAAATTTAAATGAAAACAGAGTTCGTACAGAATCTTGGAGAAGAGAGCAATCTAGCATTTTGGATGATGTTGTTGCAGGTTCTGCCATTTTCGCTGGTTGCTGCGATTTTTTAACCTGAAGGTTTAGGAAACATGAACAGAGAAGATTAATTGCATTAACAGTCCATAAAAAAAATATTAGATTTTCCAATTTTGTACCAAAGAGGGAGAAAAAAGTTTGTACCCAAATCATGGTTGATGTTTTCTTTTTCGGTGCCATGTTTGCTGATTGCTGCAATTTCCGAAATCTGTAAGAAATTTTAAGTTTTCTAGTTTTTAGTAAACTGTAAACAAACATAAACTTCATTCAAAAAAGTAAACAAACATAAACAGAGGAATGAACAATTTACTATCTAAAACTTATTTTTCTGAATGAATAAACGCAAACCAACAAGAACAAGATTTGCTAATAGATATTGAAAAGAGAGAATCGAATCCAGTTCTAGAATTTGATACTTTTTCAATTTCGTACCAAAAGGGGGAAGAAGTTTAGAACCCTAAAAATCACACAACAGAAGATTTTCTGGCTCGTAGTGGTATATGGAAGAGCTTCTTGCGGGAATGGGAGCGTTAATCTAAAATGATCTTATCTGTAAAATTTAATGTGTTATGTCCCTCCCCTATAAATCTACTATAAAATGACGATTTTATCCTTAATGAAATTAGAAACTGACTAAATAAGGGTTAAATAGCATTGAATTATAAGTGTTTCGACGAAAAACACAGCAGCTCAGTGGTTCGAGTCTATTATGCGTCTGTTCGAGTTACGCTGCCAAGGTTCGAATCCCCAATCCCGAGTATAACTCGGTACAACTGGATACCAGTTGTATTTTTACTTGGTACCAAGTTGTACTTACGGTGAGTACGAATTTAATTTAAATAATTTTAATAAAAAAAAATTAAAGGCATTTTCGGGTTTTCATTAAAATGAGGGATACAAAAGATTGATGAGGGTATGAAAGAAAAGGAGAACACAGAAAAGGACATTTGAGAAATTGATTCCTGGAATAGAGGGTCTCATGTTCTTTGTTTTAAGAATAAGGGACCGTTATAGTTAATGGTAGGCTTAGGCAAAAAAACCGGACTCAAAAAACCAAATCGAACTCGATTTGAAAATGAGGTACCAAATCTGAATCCTAATCGAGAAAATATTCAAAGTTTTTAACTCCTATGGCGGGAAAAAAATATATCCCTATAATGGTACCTTTTTCTCTTTTTTTTTTTTAGTAATAGTTTTTGTTGTCTAAACTTGTTCCTTAAACAAATCAGTGCATGATCAATAATTTATTGAGAAATTATAAAGACTAACCATAGAAGAATCCAAAATTAGTTCTCTCACCAACACTCTCTCTCATGCAATTGTTGCTCTACTATTACGGATGAAAATTTCCATAATAACCCTATGCAAATTAATTAACGGGTAAATATTTTTTTAATAATCAAAATATGTGGATTGTTATCAGCTCTAGAACTAACGGTAATTAATTTGTTAATATGATAAAAAAATATTATATCATCTAATATAAATAGATTAACGGCTAAGATATATTGTTTATCGTGATATAAAATTATTCTGAACATATTAATGCATTAATCTGATGAATGATGGACACAAGTTTTATCGATAATTTATTTGTTAGTATGATAACTATGTTTATCAGTATATCATAATATATATCATGTTAACATATACATTACCGATAAAACTTTATCTATTATTCATCGGATAAAGAAACTACTATGCTTATAACATATTTTATGTCACGATAAATAATAACTTAGATGTTAATCCATATAAGTTAGATGATATTATGTTTTTTATCATGTTAACAAAATACTTACCATTACAACTATAGCCGATAACAGTCTAAATTTTTTTTTTTGTTAAACAATTACTTATCCGTTAACATTGTCATAAGAGCATTTTCATCCAAATTTTGACTTAAAAATTGATTTGATGTGAGAGAACTAAATAATGCAAAACTAATGCCAACAATTGAATTGACTAGTCTTTTATGTATATTCACCAAATTCACCGTAATTTATTTACAATGCTACAGTCCTTTTTGCTATTGATACCATTTCTCATTTTCCCAATGTCTACCTTCCCAGAGGGCGTGGCTATTAAAGCTCCTAGCTATTGCATTGCATACTGGTTCTGGAAGCAGTTCAGCTCACCTTGAGGCTTGTGAGAGGATACTTTCTCACCTTTTTAGGCGGGAGGTAACTGAAGCATGCAATGAACTTTTTTCTTCAAGTATATATCCTCCGGATGGTCTTAATTATGCTGGAACTAGTTCAATCAGTAAAATTAAGGTGAGTTAGAAACACCTGTGTTTTTATGTGCTATGGCACATCTTAGTTTTATGCCTACTTCTTTTGTTTAGTGATATGCTCAAAGTTTAAACCATAGAGCTATACCGCAAGTGCACAAATATGCAATTATAGTATATAGGGGTCGAATCCACAGAGACTCACAGTATTTCACAATAGATTCTTTAGTTTTGAATTAAGCTAAGTACGATAGGTGATAAATAAAAACAATGCAGAAAGCCAAATAAAAGTTGTTGTGTTCAATTGGGAAAAGCGTTAAGCTCAGAGAATTTTTCAGGGATTCAGGAAATGTAAATCAATGGATTGGCTATAATCAAATTAAATTCCAGTTATAGAACTCAAAACACTAACTTAGAACTAACCAACTCCCGCTGTGAAAAATCTTTATGCTTAAAACCTAAGAAACCAAATTCCTTTGTGAGACTTCAAGTTTTAAACAAGCATTAAGTTCAAGTTTGATTTGTTCACAAATTATATAATCCCAATTCCTTTGTAATTATCTAATTTGCTCACTCTAGGTTCTATCAAGTTTCAAATCACACCGTCATGCTAATTCAATAACCTAAGATCTAGATACATAGGTGATCAGGCTAGATCTAGCATTAAGGACAACCTAGGTGAAGAACTTATAAAGTTATGAATCCTAACCAATCAATCAATGTTACAAATCCATGAAAACCTTAGTGAGAACCCCTGAACCTAACAAGTGATCTACTCAGACATAATCAATGAAATCATAGACATGAATAGAATAGATATCATAAATAAACTCAAAAGGAAAATAGAAACAGGGGTTCAAGATCTTCTCTCAGAAGTACAGACAAAAATCAGCCCCAAACTCTCAATCTCTCTCAAAGTCTCCTTGCAAAAAGCTTAGATAGATCTCATCTGACTAAAAACCCTAAAAAGACTCTAAAACACGACTTGAGTCTTTTTGTAAATAATAGAAACTTCTGGACAAAGTTACAAATCTTCAAAACTTGTAAATTTCCGAGTGTGGCTTCACCAGGGGTCTATCCATACTCCAGCTTCAGCTTCTCACCAACAATGCTCCAAAATGCTCTAAAAGGTCCAAAAATCTAACCTCACTTCTAACCTTCGTGTGATCAACTCTTTCAAAGTAAAATAATGGGGTCATTGGAAATTTTCTACCCTTTTACTCGAAAGAAAGTCATCTCATCTTTTTCTTTTTCTTTTTTTTTGTTTAGAATAAGGGAGAGGAGTACCGTTTCGTATACATAGGCCGTTCTGCTATCAAGTATGAATGAGGAGTCAAGTTCTAAGAGCATCAATCACATCGATGAGGTAAAAGGAAGAATCAGAAATTAGCTCAGGCTTTAGTGGATTTCTACTGGAAATATGGATATCTCTAGTCAACTGGTCAAACTTTGGTTTTTTCATTAATCACGGATGTCAGTCAAGTTTAAACCAAATGGTTACTTAAGCTCTTGCAAAATATGGTGGTTTCCTCGAAAAATCCTAGTTTCATACTGAATTTGACTCAATAAAACAAAGACTCAATTGACTTTTAAGAAAATAAAAGATAATATTAGTAACTAACTACCCCAGACTTAAACAACATTGTCCCCAGTGATATAGAAGCATGAGTTCGGTGAAAAGAGAAACAAAAAACTTTGAATATGGGAAAATGAAAATTACCTATGCAGGGTCCCTGTGTCGATCGACACATGCTTAAATCGACAAGGGTGGTATGAGTTTAGTGGTGGTGTCGACCGACACAGCTAGTGGTGTCGATCGACACCAGCCATATCCATCAACACGGATTTTCGCAAACGGGTGGAATAAGAACCTATAAGCTACGATAAACAACTCAAAACCAATCATAAGAACTGCAACATAATATCATAAACTATTCCCAGAGTTAAAAGACAAAGATAAAACAAAAAGAAAACATAAAAATGTCATAAGGCTAAAGAAACAAAAACATAAAAGATAAAAGGAAAGAAAAACAAAACCGGAAAACTGAAAAGCAGAAGGAAACTAATCCTCGTCGTCATCGGCATAGGCTGCACCAACAGTGGCAGCATTTGGTGTGGGTGAGCGACGACGTCTATGAGTCTATGGAGCAGGGTGTGTACAAGTAACACCGACAGCAATCATCCTCCACATCTGGTGCATAGTGTTGACCATGTAGCGTCAGAAAGCAGAACCATCCTTATCATAACCTGTAGGAGGCTCCGAGAATGTAAGGTCAAGAGGTGGAGCACTAGTACGCTCATCAACTGCATCATCCTCAACAGCAGATGGTACAGAGCTAGAAGAGGCTCCCTTACGGAGCTTGCGGCATGGGATGGAGCGAAGGAGTCTGGGATCTGGCTGGAAGCTCAGTCGCTGAAAGTCATCATTGGGGAGGGACGTGAGGTCAGGCAGGGAAGCTGGACACTCCAATCGCGGTCCTGTGCATTGGTGAAAACCCAATAGAGGCAGGGTTTCATCCAAGTGGCGCTCCACAGATGGTCCTGGTCCATGAGTAACCTATCGATGTTGATGGTGTTATTGCTCAAGATGATTCCAAAATACTCAAAGATCGGAGTCAAAAGACTCCCGACACCCTTAACCATCTTCCGTGCAAATCCCTTGGTCTCCAGAGTGCAGAGATGGTTGGCAAAGATAGCGCCCATGTTGTGGTCCTCGCATGGCTCCCCCATTCCCATAACTCCTCGGGAATCATGTGACCAATGCCATGGTATACAAGAATGAGCTCGAACTTCCTTATCTTGCTCGGCTCGGCCTTGCAGAGGATGCTGTTCCCCAGAACATGTAAGACATACCTCAGGACCGGATGTCTAACCTCTGTCTGCTTGCTCTCTTTGGAGTCATAAACCCCATTACCAAAGGGAGACCAGAATGTCTGAATGTCATGCCACTCGGGAGTGAGAACCGCTCGCTTTGGGTTCTTCCTGAAACTATACAAACCACAGAGATCATGAATACGGATTCGATACCTCGCTCCTTTGCACATGAAGGACATGACCCCTTCTTGTGCGACCTTGGCCCGCTCGTTGGTGTAAGAGATCCGACATGTAGCAAGAAACTGTCGCACCAAGTCCAGGAAAAGGTTGTACTGCTTCGTCACCAATGTACCTAACCCGATCCGCTGTAGAATCCTGAGCACATCATCGCGTATGCCCATCGCCCTAAGAGTGTGCTGATCGATGAAACGGGTGAGTTTGATCTCCACCGAGAGCCACGCGTTGTAGAAAAGCGTGTCATACTTGTCTCATTCATCGGAAATAGGTCGGCTAAAACACTCCAGTTTCTCGGTCTCAGTCTTTGGATTATTGGCCCAGTTCACCCTGCTCTTGATTTTGAGGTGCTCTGCTTTAGGCCAAGGGACGCGGATCTGCGCAAAAAGATATCGCGGGAACGGAGGAAATGGGGGTGAGGAGGGCGGTGAGTGAGGCGGTGATGGAGAAAGTGCAGGTGGCTGTGAACTGGAAGCACCGTCTTATTGCTGACGAGATTTCTTAGGAGGCATCTGCAATAAAATACACGAAAAACGAGAAACCCCGCAAGTTAAGCAAAACACAAATTTCAGAAAAATACAAAATTGAATGCCAAACTTCACAAATGACAGCTCACAATGTCAAATCCAATGTCAATCCAAGGCAAATTGTTCCAATTTTCATTCCTGTATGAACTACGAAGTGATTTCGGCATCGAGACCAATAATTCACAAAATTACCTAGGAATCACTATCCAAAGATATAAAATGCCTCTAATAGCCTAGAAAAACAAGATTCAACCAACAAATCAAGCTATAAGAGACAAAAACTGAAGATCCAACTTTTAGGGTTCAAAAATAAAAATTTGGAGATTTGAAGAACATACCTTCGATTCTGAGTAAATGGAGTGTAGAAATGAGATAAGCACTGAAATCTAATGAGTTTAGGGCTTTGAATCACACAATTTGATGAAAAATCAAAGGTTTTGAGGATTTGGGGGTTGTGTGTTTGTAGCTTTTTCGCGAAATAGGGAGAACAAAATTTTTATAGGGTTTACCTCGTGGGGGCTGGTGTCGACCGACACCAGTGGTGGTCTCGATCAATACCAGCACTTTGATAAGGGTTTCTTCTTCTTTGCACAGGTGTCGACTGACACCAAGGGTGGTGTCGATCGACACCAACCCTCATGGTCGACAAATAGCTCCTTTTTCTGCTTTTCATGAGTCAAACAATGCGAAAACGAAGAATTAAACAAAAACAAGACTCAAAATGAAAGTATATACAGACTTACCAGTAGGTTGTCTCCCATTCAGCACTTGTTTAACATCACAAGCTTGACTGTACTGTGCTAATGCATCAATTACGTCCCTTGGAACCACAACTCCATAGACATTCTCTTCAGGTAGAAAATCATCAATAGGGACTTCGTTATCAACTCTGATCATAGATAAATGATCAACGACTCCATTCTCAACGCCTTTCTTGTCTCTGACTTCAATATCAAACTCCTGAATAAGCAAAATCCACTGAAGAAGCCTTGGTTTTGCATTCTTTTTCTGCATTAAGTACTTCAGAGCTGAATGATCTGTGTGTTCTATCACCTTAGAACCAACCAAGTACTGTCGAAACTTCTCAAATGCGAACACCACAGCCAACAACTCCTTTTTGGTAGTGTTCAAGCATCATCAAGTGTTCGGCTAGCATAGTAAATGGCGTGAAGTTTCTTGTCCTTTTTCTGGCCTAGTACAGCTCCAACTGCAAAGTCACTAGTATCACACATTACCTCGAAGGGTAAATCCCAGTCCGGAGATTGTACTATTGGAGCATTAACTAATGCTTGCTTAATCTGCTCAAAAGCTGATTTGCATTCAGCGGTGAACTCTAACTTCGCATCCTTACAAAGAAGAGCGGTCAATGGTCACACAATTTTGTTGAAGTTCTTGATGAATCTTCTGTAAAACCCAGCATGTCCTAGAAAACTTCTCACAGCTTTGTCAGAATCCGATGCCTGCAAACTCGTCATCACCTCGATCTTTGCATGGTCATCCTCAATCCCATCTTGCGAAACCCTGTGTCCAAGAACAATACCATCTCGAACCATAAAATGGCATTTCTCCCAATTCAAAACCAAGTGCTTCTTTCGCATCTAGCAAGCACTTTACACAGATTATCCAAACACTCATGATAAGAGGATCCATAAACTGAAAAATCATCGATGAATACTTTTATATAATCCTCTATCATATCTGTGAATATGGATATCATACATCTTTGGAATGTCGCTGGGACATTACATAATCCAAATGACATTCTGCGGTACGCGAAAGTGCCGTAGGAACATGTAAATGTAGTCTCCTCCTGATCGTCGGGGTGGATAGGGATCTGAAAGAAGCTTGTGTATCCATCCAAAAAGCAATAATAAGGATGATTGGCTAACCTCTCAAGCATCTGATCAATTAACGGCAACGAAAAGTGATATTTTCGTGTTGCAGCATTCAACTTCCGGTAATCAATACACATCCTGTGTCCAGTCACAGTCCGCGTAGGAATCAACTCATCTTTCTCATTCTTAACCACTGTGACTCCCCCTTTCTTAGGAACCACATGTACCGGACTAACCCAATCGCTGTCTGAGATAGGATAAATGATCCCAGCTTCTAGGAGTTTCAAAATCTCCTTCTTGACAAGATCCTTTAGATTTGGATTCAACCTCCTCTGATGCTCAATTGATGATTTCGTCTCATCCTCGAGATGTATCCTATGCATGCACAAGTTCAGAAAGATACCTGAAATGTCATCAAGAGAATATCCAAAAGCTTTGCGATACTTGCGCAGCTTACTTAGCAATAGGGTGAGCTCTGCGTTGTTCAAAGAAGCATTAAAATGACATGATAAGTTGAATTAGGTCCTAGAAATGCATATCTTAGCCCGACAGGGAGCTGTTTAAGCTCAATCTTTGGAGCCTTTTCCTCGCTCCAGTTACTCGACTTTGCAACTTTCTTGGGATTACCAACAAGTTCTCCTTTTGTGATCAAGTGCATCACACTCTCACTAGCATGCATCATCTTGACATACCCAACAGCAATGTCATCTAGATGCTCATCTCCAAGCGTGGAATTAAGTTGAGCTCTCTCGAGAGGGTCTTCAAAATGCATCTCATAGAAAATTTCCTCTGCGAGATTGCTGAGAGTGACCAAATAGAACGTCTGTCTGTCTATGGTGGGTCACTTCACTAGCTTATCCATATCAAAGTTCATAATCAAATCCCTCACATTCAAACCTATCTTACTATTCCATACATCAATGAGTGCACCAGCTGTGGCCAAGAAAGACCTGCCTAGGATAAGGGGATCCTTAGGCTCTTCGGTGTATCGCAGCACCACAAAGTCAGTGGAAATCATGCATTCCCCTATGCGCACATGCACATATTCTAACACACCTTCTGGAATCTAGATACTTATGTCAGCTAAGATCAAAAAGTTCTTTGTAAGCGTGAAATCAGTCATACCAAGACTTACAGCAACTGAATGAGGCATCAAACTCACGCTAGAACCCATATCACATAGCGAACCTTTGAATCTGTCCTTGAATATAGAACAATCCAAAACAAAACTTCTTGGATCCTTGGGCTTCTCTGGCATTCTGTTCAGAATCACAGCACTACATACTTCAGAGATCATCATGACACCTTCTTCTTCTCGCATACTCTGCGTAAGCAACTTTTTTAAATATCTCTAAACCACGGGGGTGGTTTTGATGGCATCAATCAATGGAATCTCTATGGTGAGCTTGTCGATCATAGCTTTGCACTTTGCTTCATACAGTTCTTGTTTAGACTTTCTGGGATTTCTGAAGAAAGGTACCTTAGGCTTGTAAACTCGTTCTGCTGAAATCTGTGGCTTCGCAGAACTCGGTTTCTCAGATGAGTCTTGGTGTCGACCGACACCACTGTTGTGTCGATCGACACTGGTCGATAGATATGATCCCTCGTTTGTGGCTTGCTGGCACTTTAGAACTCAGTGGTGTTTCAACTGATGGCTGGTGTCGATCGACACAGGCACCTCTTCTGCAACATCTTCTTCAATTTCTTCTAACTCCACAAGTTCATCAACACTTAATCCACTTCTAAGTATATGATTAAGCTTCTTACCACTTCTCAGTGTTACGACACTGCACTGATACTTTGGGTTAGCATTCGTTCTTCCTGGAAGAACTAATCTTGTCATTTCACAGACCCAGCAGTCTGCGCGATCTGAGTATCCAATTGTTTGACATGAGTGTTCAAAGCCTCAAATTTCCCATTCAAGTCCGTGTACAGAGCATCAATCTTGCCATTAAAATCAACTATAATCCTCTGCTGATCCTCTAGCATCTGCTCAAGCATAAACTTCATCTCACTTTGCTCGGTTGGTGAAGGAGGTGTCTGGTAAGATGAGGATCCATAATTTCTGGTGAAACTACTGTTGCTCTGAAAGGGCTTCTGGTACTGCTGCTTAGAAACATAGCCAGAAGAGTTTTGGTTACCTGAGTAAGTGTTTATCTGATTATTCCCGTTGTAACCACTTCTGCCTTGTTGATTACTAAATCTCTGACCCTGAAAACTAGTCCCACCAATGTAATTCACATCCTCTTCATCACATCCTTCTTCCCCAGGCTCGAAAGTTTCAACCTCTACAGCAAACTGAACCATCTTCTTATTCACCTGAATATTATGAACCGAATCCAACCTAGGCTTCAGCTCAGTAATCTGTTTTCCATTTATGTTCTTAGCTTGCTTCTGTCTCTCAAAATCAATATTCTTGGTGCTATTACTAGACGTCAAGTTCTCAATCAACTCATATGCTTCTTCTGGAGACATTGTGTTAAAATTCCCATTACTAGCAGCATCTAAAGCCATCTGATGATATCTCCAATCAACACCTCTGAAAAAAATACCCAACAACTGAACTTCACTGAAACCATGATGCAGACAATCTCTCTGGTAAGATCTAAATCTCATCCAAGCAGCCTTGAATGCTTCAGTAGGTCTTTGCGTGAACTGAGAGATGTTATTCCTCAAATCCTCAGACCTCGCATCATCATAGAAGTTTTTCAGAAAAGCTCTCTTGGTATCTTCCCAATTGGTTAAAGACCATGTAGGCAATTGCTTCAACCAATAAGCTGCTTGACCAGTAAGAGAGTGTGGGAAAAGCTTACAAAAGAGGTAGTCATAGCTGACTCCGTTGTGCTTCATGCTAGTCACCAAATCTTCAAACCTCTCAATGTGATCCATGGGGTGCTCATGAGAAAGCCCATGGAAAGGATGTTGTCCAACTAAGATGTAGTAGGACGGCTTCAGCTCAAAATCAGCTTGCTGGAAAGTGGGAAGTCGAATTGCAGACATATTCGCATAAAACTCATCAGGTATGTTGTAATCTCCAAGTGTTCTCCCTCTTCCCACGCGCGCTGGCGCGTTCTCTTGCGCATTCTCTGTGCCTGCAACAACAACTAGCACAGTGGGTTCCCATTATCATCAAGTCTCTGCCCTTGGTTGTTGCACACATGACCCTCTTGGTCCCACCAGCTTCATCCTGAAGTAATACTACTCTTTCAGCCATTTCTGCTGGTTTCTTCGCTTTCCTTCCTGCTCGTTCTAACTTTGCAAGCTCTTGATTTGGAAGAGACAAAAGCTGGTTGTCTTTGCTGCTACTAGTGGCACACTTAGGCATACACCTGAAACACACAAGACAAGAAGAAAAGAAAATATGTAAGATAAACAAAAAAATAAAAACAGTCTAAATTCTACACTTAAATCTATTGGAAACAAGAGTCGCCGGCAACGGCGCCAAAAACTTGATATGTTCAAAGTTTAAACCCTAGAGCTACACCGCAAGTGCACAGATATGCAATTGTAGTATATAGGGGTCGAATCCACAGAGACTATCAGTATTTCACAATAGATTCTTTAGTTTCGAATTAAGTTAAGTACGATAGGTGATAAATAAAAACAATGCAGAAAGGTAAATGAAAGTTGTTGTGTTCAATTGGAAAAGAGTCAAGCTCAGGGAATTTCTCAGGGATTCAGGAAATGTAAATTAATAGATTGGCTAGAATCAAATTAAATTCTAGTTCTAGAACTCAAAACACTAACTTAGAACTAACCAACTCCCGCTGTGAAAGTTCTCTATACTTAACACCTAAAAAACCAAATTTCTTTGTGAGACTTCAAGTTTTAAACAAGCATTAAGTTCAATTTTGATTTGTTCACAAATTATCTAATCCAAATTCCTTTGTAATTATCCAATTTGCTCACTCTAGGTTCTCTCAAGTTTCAAATCACACTGTTGTGCTAATTCAATAACCTAAGATCTAGATGCATAGGTGATCAGGCTAGATCTAACATTAAGGACAACCTAGGTGAAGAACTTATAAAGTTATGAATCCTAACTAATCAATCAATGTTAGAAATCCATGAAAACTCTAGTGAGAATCCCTGAACCTAACAAGTGATTTACTCAGACATAATCAATGAAATCATAGACATGAATAGAATAGATATCATAAATAAACTCAAAAGGAAAATAGAAACATGAGTTCAATATCTTCTCTCAGAAGTACAGAGTAAAATCAGCCCCAAGTTCTCAATCTCTCTGAAAGTCTCCTTGCAAAAAGCTTAGATAGATCTCTTCTGACTAAAAACCCTAAAAAGACTCTAAAACACGA
The DNA here is from genome assembly GCA_028015245.1 of Cardamine occulta. Taxonomy (NCBI): domain Eukaryota; kingdom Viridiplantae; phylum Streptophyta; class Magnoliopsida; order Brassicales; family Brassicaceae; genus Cardamine; species Cardamine occulta. Next base: position 14,378,073 of record CM051376.1, on the reverse strand, counting down.
CTTGGGTCTTTTTGTAAATAATAGAAACTTCTGGGCAAAGTTACAAATCTTCAAAACTTGTAAATTTCCGAGTGTGGCTTCAGCAGGTGGCACATGTCGATCGACACCCATGGTGGTGTCGATCGACACCAGGGGTCTATCCGTACTCCAGCTTCAGCTTCTCAGCAACAATGCTCCAAAAGATCCAAAAATCTCTAAATACGTGTAAACCTGTAAAAGACTGTACTAGAACTCTAAAGACACATAAAAGACTCAATTAAAGAGATATATCATGGCTTAAAAACCGTAAAAGCCATGATATATCATTTAGCTTCCTACCCGTGCCAGTGTTCTGCGCAAATGAATTTTAGTTATGTGTTTTTAGTGCTGCATATATAGCATTGGTCTAAGAGTCACCATTTTATTTCTGAGACCATCCATGCATGATACAAATAACTATACTCTTTCTGAAGTCAGCAACATAGGTGATTTGCACCATCTCCCAACAGTTTGTCATTCCTTAAATAGTAGTATTTAAATAATTTAGATGTCACCTTTTTCATGTAACAGCCTTTACTTTCACTGTACTTCTGAGAATGCTGTACCTGTCATCATTTCTTGCGTAATTTGAAGTAGTTCAGGGGTGCTTCTTCTTACTTTTGTTTCTCCTTTGGATTGAACTCAGGCATTGGCTTTGCTTGAAATTCTTCAGTTTAGATCTCCTGATGCTTCAATGCAGCTTCCTCAAATCGTGTCAAGCCTAAAGTATAACTCACTGGTAAGGCTTGAGGAATATGGCGGTGTGTCTGTGTCGAGTATGTTGCTCTCAATATGTAGTTTATATTTTATGGTGGAGGACATACTTGGGAACCATGATACCTCTGTTAGCGGCAGTATCAACTATTATTCTGAGCGTGGTGATCGCTTGATTGATCGATCTTCCTTCAGCAACAAACTCTGGCAGGTTAATTGTTCTTGTGATGATGGACATCAGATCTTATCTCCAACAAACATTAGTATTTCTCCTGTAGTTAAATATTTGTGATGATTCTATGGTGTGTTTAGAAACTACATTCTGGATTTCCCCTAGTGGATAGTTTTCCAAATGTTGCTGAGCTTAGTGAAGTTAGAGAGATGATTCAACAGCTGTTGAAATGGGGCTGCAAGTATAACCGAAACCTTGAGGAGCAAGCTGCCCAACTTCATATGTTAGCTGGCTGGGATCAGATAGTTGAGGTTGATTGGTTTATTAAAAAATTCAAATCAGCTTTTGTATCATGACTGTGTACCACTCTCTCAAGGTATCAAGTATATATCTTGTGTTGTGATCTATATGTTTTTGTTATAGGTGTCTGCTTGCAGAAGAATATCTTCTCTTAATAATCGGTCCGAAATCTTGTACCGGTGAGTACCTTTTTTTACCAGAGGTTAGTTGCTTGTGAAGTTTTCTTGAACGAACGAGTTGTATTTTCTTTGTTTTACAACTAACTCTGTTTTGAGTTTCAGTATGAATGTTTCGTTGGACCAAATTAATGGTTGCTATATTTTTTTATTAAGAATTATGTTTCTTACATGGAAAAAATCCACATGGATATTGTATCATACTTTATGTTGGTTAGAGAAATCGAACAAGAGTGTTGATGATAGCGTTTTAATGGTTATTGGGTGGACCAAGCAAATGTGTATAATGCATATCACTTTTTTTCTAATGGATTTTTTGTTTTCTTGTGTTGAGACTCATTTGTTTGTATCTGGTGAGTTGTGACATTCGTTTTTTAGTTTGTAAGTAGAAGAAAACCATGAAGACCGCACTTTCATCTTTAGACTCAAATATCAAGTCTGCATTCTCTCTAAGGAAGACCACACTTTCAGCTTTAAACCATGAAGCAATGGCCATGATTGAGTATTTTTCAAAATAGATTGCAAGATATTGCATTTCGGAGTTACGAAAGTGAGACACATCCACTCGTCCATAGAACAAGGTAGCAGATATGTTATAGTTCTTATGAATCATTTCCTTTGATCCCTGCTTGTATATATATATATATATATATCCCTACTTGTACATCATGATACTTGTATCTCAATTTCAATTATTGAAATATGGTGTTTAAAAAGAAAATCTTTAGCACAAAGAAACATAAAAAACACTCAGATAACTTCTTCATTGCTTAACTTGTTTATAAAATACCTTCCTTTGATTTTTTCACAAACCAAAGAAGGCAGATTAGCAACCTTAACATATCAAAATAACCACAAACGAAATGTATACCATTTAGTAATGATAGAACAATGGATTTCACAAGCGGTAGAGCATCTTGGCATTGTAAGGAGTTCTTTAAGGAAGTCACACTCTGCCTTTTTTGTAGAGTAAACATCGAGCTTTAATTTCTCCAGGATTGTTGAAAATTCTTCAGCAAGTATTTTAGTAACTCTATTTCTCCTTCATCCCCTGGGATCGAACGTTTCAGTTCCACAAGCTTGAGCGATGATACCAAACACTGAGGCACTGTTGAAAATATCACCTTTGGTTATTTCTTCTTCTTATGACGCATGGAAAATTCTTTATCCAATTTCTGCAAAAAACAAAAGGAAAAAAAAATAGAAGAAAACAATTTGAGAAGAGAGATACATAAAATATTTTTACAAACAATATGCATAAATCAGATAATTAAGAGGGTTAAAGTTATTCATTACCAATACGAAAGATTCCAGTTTTGGGCAGCTCTCAAGAAGGGTTGGCGACATTTCAAGATCAGATATATAAAGTCTAGTATTCAAATAGGATAGGTGACGAAACTGAAGCACCGGTCCTGATTTCGAGTATAGAAAGATGTCCTGGTAACAGAAGTAAACAAGTAAAAAATGGTGAGAAACTTTCATGGAAATATTCTTATATAAATGCTCAAGCGTTGGAGATATGTACCTTCCAAATAACATTAGTAAAAACTAGGTCCCTGACCCTCGATATATCGGTGAGGATGTCGTGAATCAAGCTTCCACTGTATGTCTCACCGCCAAAGTAAATATCTAGTTTGGTAGAAAAACCCAAATCAATGATCTCAAAGTTTTTTGTTGAGTAAAGAATAATCCATAAGCACTGGAGTAGAGGAGCAACAATCACGACTTTAGCAGAAGGCTCATTTATGACGATTCTCTTTAGCATCTGAGAGCGCACTTGTAAAACCATTGCAATATGATTTGAAAATCTGATGAGCGTAAAATCTTCCAGAAGTGGAGAGCCTGAGATAAGTTTCTCTAAAGTGGCCCGATTGGGACATCTAGTTTCTTCTAAATGGATGATCTTTAGACAAGGTAAAGAAACAACCTCTGCATTAACTAAGGTGGCATGATGGAGTTGTAAGTGTACCAGTGTCTGGCAGGTATATATGCTCAGGGGTGTAATCGTATCAGTTCTCTTAAAGATATCAAAACTAAGATGTAGATGCTGAATCCTATGCGTAATCACAACATCAATCTATCGGTTGAGAAAAGACTTGTCATCAGGAGAATTACCCATATCTAATTGGAGTTTGCGTACCCAAGACTCCCTGTGTGGATCAAAATATGTTTCAGCGAAACTCACAAAGCAAATGAATCCGAGGAGAATCGTGATGAGGTCATCTATTCTAATTAATCTCCAAGAAAAAGTATGAAATGGACCAGTCCAGCTTGAAGAGCTTTAACAAGGGGTGTGATCAATCTCATGAGCATTGTATTTACTTCACAAATAAGCCATGTGAATGGACAGTCATTTTTCAAAGTTGGATTCACCGAGATTACGTCAAGTCCATTGGATTAATCTTCTTCAAATCAGATCACCATTATCACCAAAACCATAAATCATTTGCCTCCTTTGGCCTCCATGAAATAATCATCCAATTAGTGTTAATTATATTTTTCTCTTCCTTTTCTTGTTGATTTGCATTTATGTTAATTTCTTCTTGTTCAAACCAAAATTTACCATGATTTATTCTTGTCCAAGTCAAGAGCTCTTTATATAAAGCTCATGACCATCATTTTTGTAAGATCAGATTTGGATAAAATATAAACCGAGAGTTTCTCTTCTTAAAGCTTTGTGCTTTGTTTATTCTGTTTCTCTAAATTTGTGTGGATTTCCTACATAGAAAACAAGTTTGTTTCTATGTCTTTTGTGTGGATTCACTAAGGCTTAGATTTGTGAACTCATCACAAGGGCTTTCACACCTTTTTGTGGCGTTCTTCGATGCATCAACATCTCCATCAATTGATCCAACAAGAGAGAGTGTTAAACCCAGCTTGTTCAATCTCCATCAAATATCAACACCTCCATCCAATGAACCAGCAAGAGAGAGCGTTAAAGCCAACTTGCTAGTTTCCATAACTCCATCTTTTATCACCACACTTTGGAACTTATATCAAATTGGCAGGAGTGTAAGTCCAATTCAGGAACAGATTGCCAAAGATTTTTCCATCTTGTGGACAAAACGCTTGTTCTTACAGCATCCTTGGTAGAAATATGAGTAAGTATTTCAGCTATCAAAGGATCAGGTAACTGGCTTATCCTATCTTCCACAGACACTTTGTCACATACTTTGGTTTTCTTCTTTCTGCCTCCCATTTGCAATTCTTCAAACTACTAATCAAGTTTAAGAAAAAGAAAAAAAAAATGAATCAAATACGAGATAAGGACACACGAGCTTTCATCAAATTAATATGGATACTTTGAAAGTTCCTACATAGATAAAATGCGACCAACTAAGCCTAGCAAAATACTTTGAAAGTTCCTACATGCATCAATACATACATATGCGAGGCTTTCTTAGGTTAGGGGTTTTAAGGTTTCTGAAGATGATTAAACATCATACCGGAGAAGAAGAAGAAGAAGGTACCGAAAATGAGTTTGAGTAGTACGGTAGATTAAAGCTATTCGTCTTCCTCCACGGTCATGAAGCAGATGATCTAAGACACCATCGATCACTGTGAATTAATGTCACTTCAGTTCGCCTTTGAGACAAACTAACTTGTCGCTCCTTACTGCAAACGCCTTGCTGTTTAACTCTCCGATGGTCCTGGCTTTTTTTCCGGACCAAACAGAGTCATTTGAGTAGATAGATGAGAACTAGTGTATGTATAGTTGGTTAATTCAGTTGATAGAGAAGCTTCCATGGTAATGGACAATCAATTGGAATTGGATGGAGCAGCTTGTTCCAAAGACTTTGTTCCAATAATATAGAGAGCAGCTTCCATGGTATTGGACAATCAAAGATGGCATCTTGTATTGCATTATTATGCAAAATGTAAAGTCAGTTTGCTAAGTTTTAGTAGCTCAATTTGACATTTATAAGAGTTTTCAAACATTTGAGCTGATAAAAGATCCACAAGGTGACATTCAAATTCAGAAACCAAGTAGCAAAAGAACAAGTTAGAAGAACCGAAGCCAAAACTACGTACAATGCATGGTCACTTTGTCTTTACATATCACAAAACCTTACTATGTTCTCTCTACTCTTTTACCAATCAAAGGAAGAAGACTTTACATTCCGTAGAGCGTCGTGGATTTTGGGGAGTTTCTTGATGAAGTTATGTTGAACTGCATGGTAATTCAAACGTAGAGTGAGTTTCTTGAGGATAGCCGAATTTTCTAGGAAGTACCTTACTAGATTCGTTTCTGCAGCAACTCCTGAGATTTGCTTTTTGAAATCAACAAACTCGAGAGATGATAGCAAACACTCAGGCACAGATTAAAAACTGATTTGACTCATAGGTATTTCCTCAAAATCATCACAGCATACCTGAGGATAGAAGAGAGGATTAAAATGCAATGAAAAAATACACGGAATCTTGATAGAGATGGAAACAACTTATTAGGTTAAGCAGATCATCACCAAGATGAGGGATTTCAAGTTTGGGAAGCTCTCAAGAAAGGTTGGTAACCATTTGGAATGGGAATAACAGAGAGGTGCTTGCAGTTGGGACAAGTAAACAAACCGAGGCAACGGTTCACAGAGGAGCTGGAACCAGAATGAAACATAATGTGGGTCAGATACTTTTATTATAGAAAATGTACATATCAAAAACTGGAATTGACATGATATTACCTGGAAAATGTTAAATATGATGTATGATCATCTCCCTGATCTTTGAAATCTGGGAGAGAAAATTGCGCAATAAATTTCTCCAAGATAAAACATCTGCTTCCTCAGAAACCCCACCTGAGCTGAGAAAAATATCTAACTTGACATTGGCATCCATATTGGTTATTATAAATCTTTTTGGTAAGTTACTACCTATTCTCAAAAAGCATAGTTGAGGAGTATCAAGCACAACTCCTGAATCAAAATCTTGTTTAGATTACCGAAAGAGCATCTGATACAGGATTTGAAGAAGCAACAGCGAGAAAAGGTACCCAAAGAGCATCTGATATTAGACATAAACTTACAAATGCTTGCAATTTTTTTTAGATTAATTCATCACTTTTACTAATTTACATATTGCAGAACAAATATTTCTTCAAGTACAGAGATGATTCAAGGGCAGCAAGTGAAATGGCTTTGAAGAAAGACAGAGCAGCCCTGCAAAGCCTTTGATCTGACCAGGTATAAGCAAAACCCGACGTTCTACAATGGTTTTAAGCCATGTATCTCGGTTTTGCACTCATTTTAGTCGTTAAATAGGTGGAGAATTTCATGAATATGTAGAACAATGACGAGGAGTTCCGTAACTACTATGTAAGACGCAACACTAGGAGTACCTATAGAAGACTAGGAACCCTAGATGGACGATCTCTTGGCCCTGATGAAGAACCACCCCAGATCACTTATGCTACAAGAACGAACAAATAGATTTACATTTATATGTTTAGACTTTATATGATGTTTTCATGTTTTACCCACAAAAAGTAGAAAATAAATTGATGATCATCGGGTAAATCTGCTAGATTTTCAAGCTTGGTAAGAAGTTGAAATTATCAACTATTAGACAACGCTTCATATGGGAATCGGAAAGAAAAACATCATAATTATCCACTAAAAATAAACTATTTTCCAAACACATAATGAAAAAAGCCGAGCATAAACAACACAACAGAATCAAAAAATCATTAATCAAAAGAATTGTAATTACCTTTTCTATGATGTTATAAACTAAAATGACATTGACAACTAATAATCATACGTTTCCAAATTAAGGGTTTTTACTTTAGTTAATAAAAATATCAAAATCACTTCTATGATTCATAATTATTTATATTTTTACGATTCAAAAATGGAATCACACAAATGATAAAGCTTCCAAAATAGAATCGATGATTCCAAAACGCTTTAACTACACTCTTTTAGGAAGCACGCTTCCAAGACGCCTTCAAGATGCTTCTGAACGGTTCCAAGAGCTTCCGATTCTGATTCCGATGTTTGGGAATCATACCTCTCAGGACGCTTCATACCAACATTCACAACAAAAAGAAACAATGTGGAAAATTTTTAGAACAAAAAAAATGCACAAAATACTTCAAAAATATAAACGGTACAATGTAGAAGAATTACATTGGAAAACATATTTTTCTAAAAGTTAAAAATATAAGACGATGAATTCTTCTTGAAAATTATATTACTATCCAGTAATTATAATAATAATAACAACAATTTAAAATAAATGTAAAAATAATATTCGAGAAAAAAGACTGATAAAAATAAAATATAAATAATTTAACTATATGTACAATCGAAGGAGACATAAAAGTTGACATATATTTGCATTACAGATTTTAATTTAAAAAAAAAAACAAAAAATAATCTTACATATGCTATCTAACATGGCATAATGTTTTTCAATATATGACTCACTATTTATTTATTTTTATATAACATAACTCACTAAAATTATAAATAATAAAGATAATGGACATCAACATTTTAAACTTTTAAAGAAAAAAATATATTTTAAAATTTTTTTAAAAAAATGAATCACTCATTACGCACATTTTATCTGCTATTAATTTTGAATGTATCCCCGAAACATGTAAGATGATGGTTCAAAAACTATATACACTAATGTTGCTACCATATAAATAAATAAACTTACAGCTAAGTTGAGCTTTACATGAGTTGCAAAAAGTGTGTCTTTTAGGCGTAAAGGTAGTAATGAAGTCACTTCTCATCAACCTTCTATCTGCTTCTCGAGTATGCTCCTTGTCTCCAATGACATTGATCATACCTGAGATGTGGAACTTCTCGCCCAACATAACTTGAATGTGAGCTTTAACTTCAACCGATTCCCTCGAGGGTATTTTGGTCAAGTTAACATCCCAGAACACTGTAGTTTCTTGTGGCACACTAACTGGTTTGGAAACATTCTCTAACAACTGAAAGCTCGACATGAGTTTTTGTTCTGGTTTGGGAGGAAGGTTTGTCTGTCGGTGACTAGTTCGCTTCCCCATGGCCCTCTGAAAGCCTGAAAAAGAAACATAACAGAATAAACAAACAATCAATTTCGAGCAAGAGATGGATAGAGGAGGTCTTACCATCACCGTCCATGGTTTCGAAGGACCAACGGAATCAGTCGGTGATGTAACTGCTATTGCTTTCAACTTCCTACAAGCGATATGACAAATAAACACAAATAAAACACGGTGAACCCCTAATAACCAAAAAGATTCCAACTTTATTAATATATCGAACATAAATTAAAATCCTAAGATCCACCGGAACAAAGACAATTAATTGCGCAGTATGAAAAATGACAACCAAAAAGATTCCAACTTTATAAATTTATCGAACCGAAATTAAAATTCTAAGATCCAACAAAACAAAAATAATCTATTTATAGAAACCACTGCGCAATATGAAAAATGACAACCAAAAGAACATTCAACTGCGCAATATGAAAAATGACAACCAAAAGAACATTCAACTGCGCAATATGATAAATGACAATAAAAAAGATTCCAACTTTATTAATCGATGGCGGAGTAAGAACAGCAGAGAAGAAACTAACCTGAAAGATGAAGAAGAAAAGCCTAAACGTAAAGCCCTCAAAACCCCTCCGTCGTATAAATACAAAAATTAATTTTATCAAACCTTTAAATCGAACGATTAAATTAAGGGAAAACTCGAAAAAAACAACAATTTAGGAGAGAGATTCAGATTTTACCACTTTCTACAGTAAAAAGTAACAGTGCACACTTTATAGGATTGTCATGACCATTATACCCTTCAAACCATCATCCATTCTCTTGTTGGTGAGGAGAGCTAGGGAAGGAGATGACGTTGGTGAAAGTGGGGTATAATGATTTTTTTGGTTTTTTTTGCTTTATTCCTTTAATTGGTTTTTTGTTTTTTGTGCTTTTTTATTGTATCATTCTTATAGTTTCAATTAACGTGGATAACTTCATTGATACATACACAAACAATTTTGAGTTTTATTATGAAGTATTTTAGGTTCAGTATTGAAATAAAATGAAATAGAAATTATTGTAAACAATAAATAGTTTTATACATGTACACAACGATGGTATACACATGCATATACCAAGTAATAACTTTTAACCATGTATTTCACCTTAAAACTTTAAAATATGAGATATATATACATAATTATGGTACATATTTATAAATTAATAATTATGAATTATCGTGAACAAACACAACATACAAATTACCTTAAAAAGCATTAAAAGTACTATAAATAATGTTTTAGCTACCTTCGAATTGACAACAATAGTTTAATCAGAAGAACGCTAAACCCTAATTAAGTACTAGTGAATCCAAATCGATTTATATATAGTTGTTCATCCGTAAATAATATATATATATATAAGAGCTAAATCAAACATATTAAAACTATATTTAATGTATTTGCTACATGTAAATTATTATTATTTAAATCAGATTTATGGTATACAAAAATAGTTTATGGTATTTTGTCAACAAAAAAAGAAATGGATATCACTAATAAGTCAAAAAGATTACGCTTTTCTTTCACATAAAACGAAATATATTTTGTTAAAACGTTTATATGTAAACAGAGATAAAAATACATATAAAAACTAAACCATATATTACAAATAGAGAATCCAAACATGATAATTAAACCCTAAATTATAAATATAGTACCCAAACAAAATTTCTTAACTACTTAAACAAGATGGTTTCGTAGATAAAACACATTGCATATGTTTGTCAACATAAATGGATGGACAAATTACAAATAGACACCCAAAAATGATAACTAAACTAAATCTTAAATTATAAAGAGAAGACTAAACTCTAAATTATAAATATAGAACCCAAAAAATTCTCTTAACTACTTACACATGATTTTTTCGTGGACAAAAAACATTGCATATGTTTGTCTATGTAAACAGATGGACAAATTACAAATATACACCCAAAAATGATAACTAAACTAAATCTTAAATTACAAAGAGAAGACTAAACCCTAAATTATAAATATAGAACCCAAAAAATTCTCTTAACTACTTACACATGATTTTTTCGTGGACAAAAAACATTGCATATGTTTGTCTATGTAAACAGATGGAAAAATTACAAATAGAAAATCCAAACATGATAACTAAACCCTAAACTAAAAATAGTGAACCCAAACATGCAAACTAAACCCTAAATTATAAATACAGAACCCAAACATGAGATACAAACCCTAAATTACATATAAAGAACCCAAACATAAAAACTAAACTCTAAATTACAAATAAAGAACCCAAACATAAAAACTAAACCCTAAATAACAAATACAAAAGTAGACCCTATATTATAAATATAGAACCAAAATAAATTCTCTTAACTACTTTAACATAATGCTCCATGGACAAAACACATTGCATGAATTTATCCATTTTCTAATTACATAATTGTGGTCTCATGGACAAACATGCACAACAAATAATTTGTCTACTGAAAAGCATGGGTAAAAAACGATAGTTGACAGCTTAATAAAAAAATAATTGATAGATTTCCAATCAACATTTCATCCATGAAATATTGTATAAATTACACATGTCTTCACAATACATCATACTATTGAATACCTTTTACTAAATTATTCATAACTAAACCCTAAATTATAAATATAGAACCCAAACAAATCTCTTAACTACTTAAACATGATTTTTTCGTAGACAAAACATATTGCATATATTTGTCTACATAAATGGATGGACAAATTACAAATAGATACCCAAAAATGATAACTAAACTAAATCCTAAATTACAAATAGAAGACTAAACCCTAAATTATAAATATAGAACCCAAAAAAATCTCTTAACTACTTAAACATGATTTTTGTCATCTTCTCCAACCCAAAACTTCTTTCATCTTCTCCAATGCAGCAAACATAGGTTTCATGTTTGTGTTCCTTAACCACTGTGACAAAAACAAAAGTAAAAAGATGAAGGCTATACTCACAGAGTTAAGACGACAAAGGGAGCGCTCAAATATCAAAGAAACAACAACAAAGACAGTGAACACTATGATTATATTTGTCACTAGTGCATCTGGCTTTGTCTCTATGTACTACTTCTATGATCTACATAGAGTTGAAAAATAATGGGAGATAAAAGATGGTGAGGAAACAGATAAATTATATGGAAGAGCTAACAGATGAGAGATAAAAGACTGCATATAGAATGGAGACAAAGATATTAGACATATGGAGCACATATAAGATGTGAGTAAAAGAAAAAAAACTATGGACACAAACATATTAGATATATGGAGCAGATATAACATGGCAGTTACAACACTGCATAAACAATGGACATAAAGGAAAAGATAATAATTCACAATTTTTAAAGTAGAATTCAAATATATCAAGTGACAAACCTGTAGATGAAGACCCCGAATCCGGAGAATCAGATTAACCTAACAACAGAAGGAAGGTAAAACTTACACCCAAACAAAGAGAACTTCTATGAATATAACAAATATATGTATATGTAAATGGACGAAAAGGAAAAAACAAGTACCAGGAGCAGATGAGACAGAAACCGGAGCTTGACTTTCAACTAGAAAAGAATAGAAACAGAACCATAAATATAGAAACCAACGGAGAGCTACTACAGCTGCGCATAAATGTACCAAAACCATAAGGTGAGCATAATGCATTGTAAAATAACATAGGACCTACATAACCTGAACATGATAAATAAATTGCAGGGCCGCATCCAAACATATATACGATACAGATAAGTCTTAAGATAACATGAAACAATACCAACACGATTAGATATAGGAAGAACAACATAGGTTAAAAATAAAATAAAATGTGGAGCAACTTATCCTATTTGCCGAATGTGCATAACAAGTAACCAATGTACAATAACTAAGTTAAAACACAAGTACAGAAAATTAAAACGAAGAAACACTATCAAATATTAAGTACACAAAGCTGCTATAACGTGGAAAAGAGATACATACCTTGAAATTTGTTAGAATCCTGATTTCTACAGTCAAGATATCAGTAACAAATAATTGAAATTAGAAATTGCTTTCAATTATGTTCCGACATTGCAAAAATTAGGATTTCATACAACCAGCTCGGATTTAGCTCTCCCGGTAGTACCCTCCTCTTCAAACGAAGTTTCTTCCTTCTCTGACTCTGATGCTTCTTACTTACACAAACTTCAGACCGACCTGCAAATTTGAAAACTTGTTACAACTATTTTTCGATAAGACGGAACTCTATTCTCCGACTTCTTCGCACTCTTCATCACAGAAGACGTTTGCCTAAACTTTTTGACTCGGGTAGCTTCCTCCACAGCTACGACCTCCTCGTCGGCTTTCCTCTTGCTCCTTGTCCTCACCATCAATCGTTTCCTATACAATTTTCTGGCCTAGAGATACGATTACTAAACAGCTTGGGCTCGACTCTGTTGCGTCACTATAAAGTTGAAAATTTTCAGATCTTTAACACGCACACCGGATTCAGAGCGCGTGAAAGCTAATATTGCTGACAATGGATGTCGAGGGTATATCAGTCGTTTATCCGAGGAAGAAGTGCTTTTTCCGAGTGGCCTCAGCATTGTGGCTTATTGGATTGAGTTTTAATGGACTTTAACAAGACTCTAATTTGGATTCAAAAACTAAATCCAAAATCTACTTCTAATAACTGTAAACAAGAGCCAAACTTAGATAGTTTTTAGCCCTGTTCTAAAAATCCCCGCCTAGCTTCGATTACTCCCCGTTTAGTTGTTAGGCCCACCCTCGCCGTCTGACTAGCGCCTAATCGCTAGGCCTACTTTCACCGCTAGATAATTTTTGTTTTTTGTTATTCAGATATTTAAATTGAGAGTTTGTGATATTTTACAATAACTTATGTTCAAAATTTTAATGAAAATCATAAAAAAAATTTCTTAAAAATACATTTTTATGTGTTTACTGCAATTTTAAAAATAATATTGTAGAAAAATTTAATTATAATGTATTAATATATTTTAAAAAGATTAAAATATTCTTAAAATCCTAAAACTAATCCCTAATTAATCCCCGTTTAATCTCCGATTTATTAGTTAGAACTGTAGGCCCACTTTTACCGTCTGACTAGCTTCTATCAATTTTTGGAACATTGGTTTTTAGTATCACCGAACCAAAAACATAATACGCTTAGATATTCTGCTGATCGGTTTTCTTCCAATAACTGAAACAAACCCAAAATTACTAAATCGGCTAAATTCAAAATTGTGGTTTCAGTTATTCAGTCTCAGATAAAATCATCAGAAACTACAATAAAGAATTCATAAGAAATTACAGTTTCGTAATTGAAGTCCCTGAGCCAAGTTCTACATACCCACAATACATTTTAGATTTGGACATTGCATACACGATATTGTTTAATCACCAGATTACAAATGTTGTCATAAACACTTTTGGATAGCCAATTCTTTTACAGTAGTCGCCAGTCTCTGGAACACCTTCAGGTTATGTCCTACTTTGCCCTGTAATAGAGGAGTTGCGTCACCACCACGTTTTACTTTCGGCTCAAAAATAATCGAAAATTATAGTTAATCGATTAGGCTAACCTCATTCAGTAACGCAAGCCTTTCTATGGTAGGTGACAATTTGCCACAGAGATCTGTAACATACTGTTGTAGATGTGATTTTGAACCATGTGACCCTCTTTCATTTGAACTAACAGATCTGCAGATGTCAAGCCACATGAACATCATACATTTTTAACAAAATTTAAGATGTCAATTGTTGAAGATAAAGTGGCATACCTATCTTGGAGATGGATGAGGATAATATTTAGTACATGCTCAGCTAGTTGTAGTAACAAGGTGATTAACTGGTCTCGGTTACCTACGATTTGGCACATTTCAACCATAGCTATGTATCTCCTGAGGTTAGTAACAAGACACAAGTGCGTAAATAAAGAGGTCAAGCGTCTTTCTAATCTTTTGTTAGGAAAAAGCTGGAAAATACTATGTGAATAACCCACTTCACTAATAACCTTTTATGTATGTTGTCGGAAGGTGTGACATATTCTTGGCAATCACACATCTTGATGATAGCATCTACATCTTGTCTAGAGAGCTCGTTTATGTCTCTAATCTGCCAAGCACACATGAAGCTTCAAATAAGAAAAAAAGAAGTAGAAAAACGTAAAGGAAGAGGAATTAGGATAATATTAACCTTATGAAGGAGTGAGGACTTTTTCTCTGCAGCTCTCTCGAGGGAATCAGTCACATGTGAAAGAAGAGATGCAAGCAAAAGCAATGTTGGTTGCCGTAGTTTTGTGGAATTATCAAAAGAATCATCTGAAACCTGTGAGAGGCAGGGTGGTGGACAAGGGACGTGAGTATTTTACTTGTATCTCATTAAAACAACTGAATAATGAAATTTGGACAGAAGAAACAGTGGGGAATGGCTACAAGAGTTACCTGCAACCTCAGAGAACTTTTGGTCACCAGAAAATATAAGTATGAAGTCAAGCTGAATCGCAACTGAGGCAATTTGAGCTCTGATCGCTTCTGTTCATAAGATGAGGAACAAAAAAAGAGAAACCCAATGGATATAAGAAACTGAGGAATGGATAACTGGATGCCAATAATTTATGAAAAACTAGATTACTCATCCATGTACATGGACTACTTTTCCTACCTGCGATGATATCGATTTAATGGGGGAGACAATGAAAAGCTTGCTCATCATATCAAACAATCCTTGGACAAATCCATATCCATCATTCTCTTCAAAAGGCCAGACCTACAAAACAAGTAAACTCACTTTCAAGAAAACGCATCTCACTATGGGATTTCATGAACCCTCTTGAAGAAGCAATTACGAAAAGAGGAGCAAAAGCCCTTCAATAAGAAAACAATAACAGTACCTTGCTTAATATTCCTACAGCAAGTATAATTTGCTCCATCAATAAATCATCTGCTTGAGTAATGTCTTCACGAAGAAGTTGGTCAAAAAGAAGTTGATGTCCTTTGATAAAGCCAATGACTTCACGAACAATTTTATTCCTCCCCTG
Source organism: Cardamine occulta (assembly GCA_028015245.1). Classification (NCBI taxonomy): domain Eukaryota; kingdom Viridiplantae; phylum Streptophyta; class Magnoliopsida; order Brassicales; family Brassicaceae; genus Cardamine; species Cardamine occulta. The sequence continues at coordinate 14,362,622 of CM051376.1, read as the reverse complement.
TCAAACGAAAGGTAGAAAGAGAAAGAAAGAAAATCATTATAGTTTGCATTCCAAGAAAACCAGATACCCAGAAAAATCGGTAATAATGAGAGTGATACATTAACAATGAGAATGTTACATTAACAATCAATAAGATCATTAAAAGTCATCTAAAGAAACGAGGCTGACCTCAAAAAATTCAGAGGTCTCAACCAATGAAGTTAGAGCAAACACCAATCTTAGGACAGCAGTGATTATGGTTCGTTGCTTTTGCACATCATATCCTACATCACTCTGAAGTTTCATATCGACCCGTCTCATATTTCCCTGGAAGACACATTTGGGCTTAAAAAAATGAAAATATCAAGGTCACATAAATTAAACCTGATAACTAGAGATAAAATACCTTAAAGCTGATAGCTTTACATGAGGTGATATGTTCCAGTGCACCCATGGAGAACAGAACCTGGCCTCCAGACTTTCCGTACTTGTGACTAATTCTAAGTAGCAAAGCAAGTTCTGCTTCTAAAGTACATGCTTGCTGTTGTGACTCCAGCAAATGTGTTCCATCCTGGGGCCAATGATATGATAAATACATTAAGCTCAGAAACCAATACTAGTTACCACAAGTTGCAACAAGGAAAATCATACCAATGAACTGCTAAAAAACTTCCACAGTATTCATAGCAATGACCACAATAAAAAAGTTCACAGGAAAAGTACCTGGTAGGAGATATTACTAATGCTTCCAAGGCAAGAGCGTATGAAACCTCTGCTCTGAAGCTGACTAAGAAAATATCTCTCATGATCAATACAAACAAGTGCTTCCAGCACATAAAGCGATATCGTTTTTCCAAACTCACTGCCTTGACATGCGTCCTTGATTACCTGGAATTAGTATTCTTGATGTGAAATAGTGCAAAAAAATATGGCTCATACCAAGACAGAAGTAGCAATTACTAATGAATATGGCTCATATCAATAAGTAACAATTACCAGATCCAAGATGCCCTGAGCTTCTTTCTGTATTATAGAAAAGTTGGCACGAGTAAGGTCAGCCTGCTCTTTGTCAATCTGACAGACAGAAAAAGAAAACATTAAAATACCGTTGGAACAAAATAGGTATGGGGTTTATCAGTAAACACATGCCTTTTGGATATCAAAATCTTCACCATCTTCCTCATTAAGCAACAAGAACTGCACAACTGATGTTGGCACATCCAGAGCAATCATATGCTGGCAATACTGGAAATAGCTCAAGAGCAATGCATATTGGCTAATGGAGAAATACAAATGTGTTAGAAAGAAGGAAAATCTGAAATAGATAAGATGGGAAAAATATGACTTTATGTTGTATTATAAGAAAGTACAAGAAATGGAACTAAGAACCATACCGCCTTCTCAAGGATTCTGATGACTCATGCCTTAGAATTGCCATAACAAGTTTAAATAAAATTGAGTGGCAAGCACCAGTTGATAAATGTTTTACCATCATAACATCTAGACATGTCACCGTGTCAGAATTCAACGCCCCATGGAACAGAAATCTATCATCACGAAGTTTCGCAATGCACGTAAGGGCAACCTATCAAACTTGAAGTTAGTAGACAGACAGCACATTTTACAGTAAAAGTTAATCAACAGCTAAAATGCACCTGTGTAAGTACAAACGCCATTTTCAATGAACAGTCTGGAGAAGCAGAGGCACTAAGGGAGGCATCAAGTATCCTGCCAATGACCAGATAAGGACAAGTCATGCAATATTCAAGAAAGCTACACAAGCAACTAACCTCTGGTAAAAAAGGTACTCACCGGTACAAAATTTCAGACCGATTATCAAGAGAAGATATTCTTCTGCAAGCAGACACCTATAACAAAAACAGATCACAACACAGAAGATAAATACTTGATATCTTGAAAGAGTGGCACACAGTCATGATACACAAGCTGATTTGAATTTTTTAAGAAACCAATCAACCTCAACAATCTGAGCCCAGCCAGCTAACATATGAAGTTGGGCAGCTTGCTCCTCAAGGTTTCGGTTATACTTCCAGCCCCATTTCAATAGCTGTTGAATCGTCTCTATAACTTCACTAAGCTCAGCAACATTCGGAAAACTATCCACTAGGGGAAATCCAGAATGTAGTTTCTAAACATACAATAGAATCAGCACAAATATTTAATTACAGGAGAAATACTAATGTTTGTTGGAGAGAAGATCTGATGTCCATCATCACAAGAACAAACCTGCCAGAGTTTGTTGCTGAAGGAAGATAGATCAATCAGGCGATCACCACGCTCAGAATAATAGTAGATACTGCCGCTAACAGAGGTATCACGGTTCCCAAGTATGTCCTCCACCTGAAAATATAAACTACATATTCAGAGCAACATACTCGACACAGACACCGCCACATTCCTCAAGCCTTACCAGTGAGTTATACTTAAGGCTTGACACGATTTGAGGAAGCTGCATTGAAGCATCAGGAGATCTAAACTGAAGAATTTCGAGTAAAGCCAATGCCTGAGTTCAATCCAAAGGAGAAACAAAATAAGAAGCAGCACCCCTGAACTACTTCAAATTAGGCAAGAAATGATGAAAGGTACAACATTCTCAGAAGTATAGAGAGAAAATGCTGTTCAATGAAAAAAGGTGACATCTTAATTTTTTAACTACTACTATTTAAGGAATGTCAAACTGTTGGGAGATGGTGCACATCACCTTGCAAGCCAACATGCTGCTGACTTCAGATAGAATACAGTTATTTGTATCATGCATAGATGGTCTCAGAAATAAAATGGTAGACTCTTAGACCACGCTACACATGCAGCACTAAAAAACATAGTAACAAAAGAAGTAGGCATAAAACTAAGATGTGCCATAGCGCATAGTAGGGCATAAAACACAGGTGTTTCTAACTCACCTTACTTTTACTGATTGAACTAGTTCCAGCATAATCAAGACCATCCTGAGGATATTTACTGGAAGAAAAAAGTTCATTGCTTGCTTCAGTTACCTCCCGCCCAAAAAGGTGAGAAAGTATGCTCTGACATGACTCAAGGTGAGCTGAACTGCTTCCAGAACCAGTATGCAATGCAATAGCTAGGAGCTTTAATAGCCACGCCCTCTGGGAAGGTAGACATTGGGAAAATGAGAAATGGTATCAATAGCAAAATGGACTGTAGCACTGTAAATAAATTATTCATCATGTCACTGATCTGTTTAAGGGACACGTTCAGATAACAAAAACTAAAGAAAAAAGAGAGAAAAAGGTACCATTACATGGATATATTTTCTCCCCACCATGAAGAAGAGCAGAAACAGAAAAAGACATGACGCTTAGCAAAATAGAAATTGCATACGGAAGACATAGCAAGAAAAGAAACTACCTACAGGGATTCTAAGGTGTCATAATAAAAAAAAATATTGCATATGGGCGATTATAATTTAGGATATGAGCTGAGGGTAGCATGAAAACAGGAAAAGAAGAAAAAAATTACATTATCTATCTTCTGAGTGAACAAATTTACGCATGATGGGTTAGAAAAAGAAAAAGAAAACCAAAACAGCCTATAGACATTCTACCACAAAAAAAAAAAAAAAAAACATTAATATTTCGGAAAAAATATCAGATGCAAAAATGGTTGATAGCAGAGGGTAAAACTGGTAAGATACTGTCATGAAACTAATCATAGTTGGATACCCTTGACAAAGGAAATGTAAACTGTATGTACCTGATGAAGGGAACTAATACAACTGTATATACCTGATGAAGGGAACTAATACGGAGCGCCTGGCTGCTACTTCTTTTTGGAAGAGTAGCAACACCGATGGTATCAAGATGCTGCAACATCAAAGTATGTAAGAAAGTAAGGACGAATAGAAAATAATTATATAATGGTATTGTTTAAGAGAAGCAAAGTCTGGTGTACCTGAAGAAAAAACTGATACTTTTTGCTGCTCAGTAAATCCATGGTTGGACCACTAGTTAATGGATCCAAATTCAACTCACACAAAAGCTGCAAAAACGTAAAAATTAGTGTACAAAGGACAATAGATAAAATAGAATCTCACTTTGCAATCATCCGGAATCAGCATGTCTCACCTGAAAGCCAAACTCAAAGAGTAAGAAGTTTATATCAGGGTTTGGAAGCTTCTCCAGCATTTCAAGAATGACCTTCAGACAACTGCAGGTTGCAAATCAAAAATGAGACTATGGTTGAGAAAAATACATAGTATTCTGCATAAAAATTACAATCAAACCTGTAGTGAAACTTAGGCTGCAAAACTGTCCCTTCCACAGGGGCATCAAGGTCAAACTTAAGAAGCAAATGTGTGATACTTGGTGCAGGCCGGTTGATATTATCAACCAGAAGCTACAAATGTAAAAGTAATACAATTGAGATGATATAAGCTGTACAGAGAAATCAATCATGATGGAAGACAGTAGATAAGACCAAGCCATAGTGAGCATAGTATGACATTCTATTAAATGAAACTAACCTGCATAATAAGGACCCCTAGATCATCAGAACTGTTCTCTACAACTTCACCCTCTTCAAGTCGTTGCTCAAGGCAGGCCGCATAATCCTCAATCAAGGAACTTGCAGCATTAATTTTAATCAGCAATGGAACAAGTCCAACCAAGCGAGAACTGTCATCAAGAGTATGATTAATCAAAATCCATGTAATTCATATCAAAACATAAGGTTAAACTAATTATAGAAAGCGAAGAAAAGCAATCAAACATCCAAAAGCCAAAGGATCCGAAAGCAGTTCATAATTTTATTTGCTAATGCTATCAGAGAAAACAAGTTACCAGTGGTTGAACAAACTACAGAGAAATGAAAAGAGTCTCAAACAAAATTTTTACCACCTTAAAATGTTCATGATTTTGATTGAAGACCGCTGAATCTGAGGAAGAGAATCATATCTGACATACTCCAACAAGGCAACAATTTGATTATGATCCTGTGAGAGAATTATATCCAAAGGCTGCAACAATAAAAAAAAAAAGTTAACATTAAGTTATCTGGCCAACTTCTGCCTTGCTAATTGGTAACGAGTGGTAGTAAACTTCCCACACAGTCCCAAAAAACTCTGACTGTGCATTCAGGTAAACCTATGAATACTCTTTTGAAAAAAGTACTTTGAGATATGCATCATAAGAACAACCAAGTACCTGGTACAGCGGACGCCAAACATCGGAAACAAGTAAATCCTTTTCAAAGACGAGCAGTAAGATTTCTAAAGAAAGTTGTACAGCCTTTTCTAAGATCTTCCCATAAGTTTTACTCAATCTCTCGCTGATGATAGAGTTTACCCCAACCTGAAGGACACCCATTAGGTTCCTATAAAGAGTTTTCCCACTCATAAAATCCTGACAGAAAAAATATGGAACCAATTATATATTGTATACAGCATGTCTTCTTGAGATGAGAATTGCCTTTCCACTGTGAAACTAGAAAAATAAAGCAGAAAATTAAGGTAGTACCTTCAGTAATTCTATAATTGGTAGCTGCGTTTGCAGTGAAGATGTTTCAACTGACACCAAAAAATGTGGATGCTCAGTAAATCCGTCAAGATCCTCTTCCTGAATATTATACATGCTTAAGATCCTGAAGTGAAATACAGAAAAAATGTAAATCCAGTCTCTAACTTAAATAATGCCCTAGTCCCCTAGATGAAAACTGATGGAATTTACAAAAGGTAGGAACACTATGGGCAGTTAAACAAGCATAAACAGGTAGAAACATGTCCTTATTTCCTCAGAGCTTACATGTGAAAATGTTGAAGGCATGCCACAACCAATTGCCATTTCATACAAGGATCTGAATATGCCCTCTGAGGAAAAGGGGTGAATACATGATCATAAACAAACCTAAAGATGCCGATAAATCTACAAAAGTATATATATAAACATTAGACCAAGAAAACACAAAGACAAAGCTCCAAGGAGAGATACGACAATTTAAGGCTGCTACCTACGCCCACGATCAGTCACATCTTTCTCTCCGGCAATCAGAGCGTTTATGAGAATAAGGAATGATATTGTTGACGGATATTGTTCTCTCCTTGCTTCAACTTCATTTAACTCGAACTGCATATCATAGAGCTGCATGTAAACAAATTTTGACATTAGGCTTCAAGATAAGGCGAAGACTCTCTCCACCTGGAAAAACAAAAGCTGCATTAAACAACACATGTAGTCCAAGTTTTAGCTACCCTGAACATAGTACAATGTGTTATTCAGCAAAATAAATGAAAATGAAACTTTGCTCGCATGAAGTTGTTGCAGGAATTAGATAGATATTAATATATTTTGTGTGACAAACACCAACTTTAAGTAGCAAAACAATAATATCAATCGTCTTTGCAACATGAAAAATCGTCTTTAACGCATAAGTAAAATATGTTTAGAAAATAAATGCAGAAAAATAAAATTTTAATAAATTCCCAGCAAGATTAGAAATATTAACTAAAGGAGAATTGAAACATATACTAATAACAATTCCCTCGAAGCCATGCACTTACCTGAGCAGGTTGGTCACTCTTTCCAACCGGTGATCCCACAACAACAGGCAGATCATACTGCTCAAGAAAACCCCAGATAGTGTCCCTCATTTCTGGAAAGACATTAACAAAGGCAAGAATGGTCTTTCTAAGAGCACCCTGCAGAAGAATACAGTTACCATGAACGTAAATTATATAGATACCAATAGCAGAGGCTTTCTACAGATCATTTCGGAGTCCAAAGTGTAAAGGGAAGAAGTACGCCACTGACCTTCAGATACAGAGGGACGTTTTCATAACTAAGAAGCTTAAAAAATGGTTCAATATCAGGAAACCAGTTTTTCCTCTCAGTCGGATTACCATTCTCAACAACCTGTAGAATATTAAAAAGGGACTTATTGACCATATAAAAATTATCTGCTGTTCAAACATCAGTTACATAGACGAGAAAGCATTTGTATGGCCATTTAATTAACAAATTAGGTAAATAACAAAAACCGAATCGCAGTTAAGTCCAAAACAGAAATTATCATAGATTAAAATCACCATAAGAAAAATATTAAACGTGGAATGAAAGTTGAAACAGAATATATTTGGAACAATGTTATATAACCTTCTGAAGTACATTCAGATAAGCAACAAGTGCTTTTGCATCGCCTTCCAGGAACTCTGGCAGCATGGCTCCAGCAGTTTGAAGAGACTGCTTGAACTTATCATCATAAATTCTTATGCAATCAAACAAAGTAGCCCATCCTATACTGCGAAATGCTGCACCCTTGAGCAACTCATAAACTTTAGAAGCACCTTCCTGGGTGGAAGCCTGAAATTAAGGAAAGATAACAGCAAGGACACTCAATGAGTAACCAAGTAAATGAGGTCCCACCAAAATACCAATATAAAGACTTCTCATACCAAGGTACACAACATTTCCAAGAAAGCCACAAGAGTTTTAAAATTTGTGTGGTCCTCTCCGGCAAAATTCACAAATGTCCACAAGACATCATTCCCAGAGAGTAGCTCAGGTTCTTTCTGTAAGAGGTTAAATAGATCAAAACACACAAAAGCAGGAATATGGTATGAGAAACGAAATATGATCAGGACAGATTCTGAATGCTCATTATCTACTATGAAAAAACAAAATAAGTTAAAGAAATAACATAGAAACAGAACTTAACTTCAAGATACTAAGAGAACTCATTTTCAAACATTTTCTTGAGAAAGATATACAAAAAAAAACAAAGATAAAGAAATAACTGCTTGATTTGGTAGTGGTTCTCAACCTGATAAATTTTGCTTACAAACTCCATAAGGGAAATGAAGGGCAGTGCCCTGTCAGCCTCTTCAGTCTGCATACTACCATCAAGTGAATCACTAGTTCGGTACGAATTTAGAACACTCATAGCCATGTCCTTAGATTCCTTCACCTGTGAAACAAGGGTGGCAGGCTTTAACTTAACGCATGAGATAAACATGTAGATGCGGTATTGTATTTGTCATCTTGGCTCATATATTCGACATATAAAATACTATCAACACATTGGAAAAATAGCCAAGATCTTAGGTGCAGCCATTAAAATTTGATTTCTATGCCACTCATATCACATAAGTGATCCAGCTGAAATTTTTGGAATGTGCGACTGATGCATCAAACAGTTACTCCCTCTGAATGGAAAGCATATACAACCAATTCTCATTCTCATTTTACCAGACCATGCAGTAGGGAGAAAAAATTACAAGCTTTACACGATTAAGTTGCAGCGTTCAAACTTTGATCACCAACATATAATCAATACACAAATCCTTGGTAAAGATACTTTAATTAAAATAGTTTACAAACCTTATCTCTTGCGATCGGGTGAGATAAAAAACAAGAGGTTAACTTGTGCAGATACGCATTATATATGTAGATCATGTCCTCCTCATCATTCTGCATGTAGCAACTAACAAAATGTCAACCATTGATAGACCAGATACGAGGGAAAAATCAAAGATCATAAATAAACGAGAACACTCTTACATTTTAAAATGACTAATCACGTAAAGAATGAATGAATGAAAGGATAAAACAATACTCATACAAGCCAACAGATAAAACCATTATAATGAAACAGACAATACACACTACAGTTATCATGGAGAAAGTATATAAACACCATAGGCACCATTAGGAAATAGCTATTTTTTCCCTTATGGAGTTTGTAAGCAAAATTTTTTCCCTCATTTAATACCAAGTGTGTACCAGCTAAGGTAGAGATCAATATCAGAAATTATCTTCAAGAAAAGCTTATGGAGCCAAAAATGTCATCCACTAGCTGGGAAATTAAAGTAATTCTACCACTAGATCGTCAAGTGATATCTAGTGCGCAGGGAATCCAGATAGGCACCCGCATTCAATGGACTGAGCACACATAATTTTGCGATGATGTTTACAATGAAAGTACCTGGTAGGCTGCAGTTCGAAGAACATTATCCAGCAAAAATTGAAACACATTTTTTGAAAAGATGGAATCCAGGCAGGAGCATATGTGCCCCATATTTGTTGCTGAAGCAGTGGAAATTGTATCCATTCCAGATATTCCGTCATATATTAACATTAAATGCACAGCCCAGGCAAGCCTTATGCCCCCAATGAAGCCATCAGCACTGGGGGCACTGCCAGAAGCCATGACCTGAAACATGATTAGGACGTAAGCATTGCAGAAGTGTGTTTTCAAATGTCAGTAGCGGAAAGTTTTTGGTGACACGGAGAAGAAGCGAAAGAAAATTGAATCAACTTGACTTACAATATCCTGAAAATCTGTCCTAAACGAAGCATCTTGAGATATCATAGATGACTTGTCAGATAGTCTGCTGATAGCATCTGATACGAAGGTGATGATGAGAGAAAACAGAAGACTAAAAGTAATCTGCAACAAAGAAAACAACTTTAATATAGGCAGGAAAGGAAGCAAGCCTCTACGACATGAACATGACTAGCACGAACCTGATAACTTATTGTGTCATTTCCTTCACTTAATTGAGCAGCATTATCTTTTAAAACATAGTATATGTCCTTCACATCTTTCGAACCTGCAAAGAACAAACTTGTTAGAAGCTTGAAAATGAAATAGAAAATGTCCTTAGAGCAAAACCTAAAGATATAAAAATAACAAGTCTCCCTATGAATATATAACTTCAAATCCATTAAAAAGGAGTCGAAACTTTCAAATCAGAACAATGGAGAATGTATACCAAACACCATAATCACATATAATACGGAACTTAATCAAACATGTTCAATGCATATTTACACAGACACAGTAATTACATATATGAAAAGACAATATATTTCATATCACGTTGAGCAATGATCTAATTAGTCTGGCATATGAAGTGTCCAAGCAAAGGTAGAAACCACTTATCAATATTTTCACTTACTGTGATATACAATAGAACTATCAAACCATTAATGAAAAGCACTGTATCCAACAGTTGAATTTCTTGAACAAGTAGCATTCTTCACGCAAAAGCTTTATGAAAAATGAAAAAGCTTACCAGGTCTATCAACCAAAATTGAAAGAACAAGGCAATGTCCCAAGATAAGTCTTTCCCTATGAACAACAGCTCTTCGTTCAACAAGAGCACCTCTTGAGTCAATAAGGTATTGCTCACATAAAGGCCCACCCAAGCCAGAGGGTTCCTCCCGATTGAGTTCCTAACAACAAACAACATGCCATCATAAATTTCTTTTTCTTTGAAAATTAAACATCAAACATTTCGTCTAACCAAGTTTGACGGGATCCCATAAATGAAAATCGTTAGATGATTATACCAGAGAAAAACAAAGAATATCAAGCATGCTTTTGCTACAATTGTTCAGCTATAAAGACAATGGACATAGGAGACAAACAGTGATATACAGAGTTTCTAAAATCTTTATAATTTATTGAATCATTTAATATGAACACTATAATCTGAACGCAAGGTACATCAAAATATTTTAAGAGCTAGCTTGAACTCATGTTGATGTTAATGCAAAGTCAGAAGTTAATAACAAATGTTACACTAAATATATAGACACCTAAAAACGAATCTCAAAGATGAATTTGCATAGGAAGTACCCCTGAGTCTGGAACTATGAAGCTGTGTAGTCGACAACTTTAAAGTATCAGGCAGCATTAACAACAATGACAGAATATAACAGATAAAACAGCAAACAATCATTTTCTTGATGTGAACAAATTTTTTAATGGTCTCAATACCTTAGGTTTGGACAATGGTTCAATGTGCACTGTAAGTAATAGTTACACACTTAAATTAAATAATCGGAAATAGTTAATCCTCTAAGACTAAGATCATGAGAAACAAATGGAAAGTAGATTGAAATGGTATAGCTAAACAGATGTCTTCATAGATACCCAACGAAGAAGAAAATTAGTTTTTGCAGTAATGAGAAAGATTGCAATTCAGATGAGTACAGCAACAGAAATTCAGGCAGCACAGAAAGAAGTTATTTAAGTTACGTATATACTGAAGTCTGAATATGAAACCTATGAGGTAGTATCCCGAAAGGACCTAAGTGCTTAATACCTTTATAAGACTAATCAACCGTTGTCTGAGCCCAGCTTTAATCAGTTCTTCTAAGAGTCCTTGAATGTCAGCTATAAGATCAGGTTCAAGCCCCTGGTCCAGAACAACAGCCTGTTCAACCAAGAAAAATTGTAATGTGTGATGATGCAAAGATCAATAATGTAAAAAAGCCAGAAATATAATGATCGAGTAAGCTACCCTCAGAAGTGTGTAGAGAGTTGATGTAAGATCTCTTCTCCCTGTGTACCATAGTCCAGTAGCAAGCCGTTGAATCTCAAGTGGGTCCCGTCCCATTAAGCCCCACTAAACATAGGATAAAATATAAGAAAATATCGCAGAAAACAACTCCAAAAATTTAGAAGCTAAAATATGAGAATGGAAGCAGAGTGAAGGGAATCACACCTCCTGATTTGCAGATACAAGCAGACGGACAGAATCTATCTCATTTAGGTGAAGCTCATCACTCAGTTTCAAACTCTATAATCAGCAACAATAAAAGAAAAACATGGACCATTAACAGCTAATCTTTTTCATAACCATATAAATCATTACGCATATTCCAAACACTAGAATGATAGGAAATATCAATTGACCTTTTTTGAAGATCAAGAAATTTCAACACAAGCCAAAGAGGTTCTAATGTAAGCCAACTGGTAGATTTGACAAATTATCAGGACAAAATACAATTCCTATTTAAAGAAGCTCATGTGCATTACAAGTCTTACCTCAACCAAACACATTCTAGCATTATCAACATGGTAAAGAAAACAGTGAAAATTTCATCTAATTAGAAAAACCAGTCTACCAGGACTTCGCTTTGATCGGCGTCGTTTGTATCTAAATTCCCAAAATCTTAAACCCAACTAGAGCAAGAAGATATCAAAACATGTCTTAGAAACAACTATCATCAAGAGGCGTGGAATTGATAAATCTAAGAAGCACCAAATACTTACAATAGCGACATCTTGGTCATCCAAAGATATTGGCAATGAATCCGGAAGTCGAATTTCTCGGGATTGAACTTGCGCCCTGTCAGACTGCTTCGGAGGCTGCCACAGAAAAAAGAAAAAAAAATCATTACTCAAAATTGTGACAAGGAAACAGAAAATTCTAACATTCAAAGCAACGAGAAGGAATCAATCGAGTTACCGGGAAAGAGAGGAGATTCTGAAGAGAGGTAAACGAATTGCGAATGGCATGAGTGAGTTCGATCCGTTGCGTTGGAGTTGGCCGAGACGTTCCGAGCAGCGAAGACTGTACTATTGCCACTAACTCCTTCGACGACACCATTACTAGGTTTGCGACGGCGAGTTAAGACAGAGAATCAATATTTTGGGTTTTCCGGCGACTGAAGACGAAACGGAGCAGTGAGAAAAAGATGGGAAAGATAGACGAGCACTGAATCGATTATGACGGAAGTGATGAAGGAGAAGGGAGTGTGGGAGAGCTAGTGGCTATGGAAGCTTTGGATTTCACCGGAGGTTTGGAATCGATGAAGAAGAAACACAAAACCTCTAAGAAAACTCAAAACCCTAACCAAAGAGCTTTTCTACACAATAGCGCGCCTGAGAGTTTTTAGATTTTGATGAAAATAGACATTAATTCATTTCACTAGATAGGGACACCCAATAAAAAAAATAAAAAAAATAAAAAAAAATTAAGTTGCAAAAGTGGAAGTAATTAGAGAAATTGGTGATGATCTCGGGCATGTTGATGCTGTTCGGATTATTGAAGCAAATCCACATCTGGGTGAGGTATGGATTCATGTGACTAAAGCCGCTTTGGAGCCACTCATCTTTGTGAGTTATATTGATTTTGATCCCCCAACAAGCATCGGTGATGGTCAGATTTATCTACTAAAGTTTAAGGAAATTTTGTTTTCGTTGTAGGTCATTAACTCATTCGAATGCAGTTTGTGACTTCGAAGGACCTGTGTATCATCTTCAGGAAGATGAATATGAAAATCAAATGCAAGTTCGAGAAGGCTCTGATATGAATCTTGAAGCCGAAGATGACGAAGAACAACAATTTCATGAAGATGATGACTCAATGGAAGCTTGTTCAGGAGCTTCATTGCCACCTTCAGGTCCTCTACTAAGATATACATTTCCTCCACAACAGGAGGTGGATCATATGTCCATCACGCCTGAGCATACAGAAGTTCCTAATCAAACTGATGGAAGCCCCTTAACAATTTCAAGAGGACAAAAACGTTAAAGTTCTCCACTTCCATCAGAAGATGAAGCTTCAACTTCTCATCAACATTTAGACAACACCGCCAATTCTGCCAACGAAGGGTTAGTAGCTACCCTAAAGCCACAGGAGGCACAATGAAGATACTGCATTGGAACTGTCAGGATTTGAGGAACCCCCCTGACAGTTCATCGTTTACAGGAGATTATAAGGTCAATTTCTCTTGATGTAATGTTCCTCATTGAGACTATGAATATTGTATCATATGTACAGGAAGTTGGTACTCAATTAGGTTATCCTCATCACTTCTGTATAGCGGATGAAGGCAATCAAGGAGGACTAGCCATTTTTTGGGATAGCCATGTCCAGTGGCAAATAGCTCAGTCCTCACTTAATCTCTCAGATGTGTTTATTCGGGAAGCTGAAACTACTTTTTGTTTAACTTATGTATACGGTGATCCAGTTCTCACGTCAAGACAAGCCTTATAGAGAAGGCTAATCACAGCAGTGGAAGGTGGGGCTTATTATCAATTTCCAAGGCTTATGTTAGGAAATATGAATGAAATCAGATCAAATGAGGAAAAGTCTGGAGGTCCTCCAATAGCAAAATCAACTTTTGAAGTCTTTCGGAACATGATCAGTGTTAGTGGACTTCATGACATTCGAACAGTGGGAGGTCGTTTAACTTGGGTTGGTAATAGGCATTCTTATACAGTGAAAACAAAGATTGACAGAGCTATGGCCAATGCCCTATGAACTGAAGCATTCCCCCGAGTTTATGTACAACTTCTAAGGTGGATAGGCTCAGATCATCGTCCTCTTCTTTTACACACCGAGGAGGTTAAATGGAAAGGAAAAAGATTTTTCAAATATGATAATCGATGGAGGCATGCTCCTGAAGTTAAAGATGTAATCAAGCAGGCTTGGGAACAGTCTTGTCAAGATATCTCTCCCAGGCACTTCAGTCGAGTTATCAATACATGTCGGGATGCCTTGGCTAACTGGAAAAGAAATAAAAAAACCAATGCTCAACAACAGATTGAAGAGTTTCAGCGGCAATTACATCAAGCCTATAATACTTCTCCCCTAGACTATCATTTGATTGGCTATTTAAAATCAAAATTAATGTTGTGTTACAAGTTGGAAGGGGAATATTGGAAAGCAAAGAGTGGAATGCATTGGCTTAAAGCAGGGGATAAAAATACAAGATATTTCCATGAAAAGACTAAACAGAGACGATCTATTAACCGAATCACGCTTCTAGAAGATGATCAAGGTCATGTTTATAAGGATCAGCAAGAGATTCAACACATCAAAACAGTTTATTTCCAAGACCTTTACACTTCAAATAATATGTCTATACATGCGGATCTACTGGAAGGTATCCCTGCCTCTGTGACTTCTTTAATTAATAGGGATCTTATTAAACATGTTTCTGAAGAGGAAATCAAACAAGCTATATTTCACATTGATCCTGCAAAATCCCCGGGTTCTGATGGAATGAATTCTGGATTTTATAGACAACATTAGGATGTTCTTAACCCGGGAATATGTAGTTATGTAAAGCTGTTTTTTGAGGAAGACTTCTTAGAGCTAGAACTTAATCAAATAAACATATGTCTCCTGCCCAAGAAAGAATCCCCGGTTAATATGAAAGATTTCAGGCATATTAGCTTATCTAATGTAGCTTACAAAGCTATATCTAAGATACTAGCTAATAGAATTAAGCCATGGTTGAAATCTATCATCTCAGAGAATCAAACAACTTTTATTCCAGGGAGATATATTACTGATAATATTTTAGTGGCTCATGAGTTATTGCATTCATTACATACAAAGAAGCTAGCACAAGATTATATGGCCATTAAACTAGATATCTCGAAAGCATTTGATAAACTTGAATGGCCTTTTTGAATGCAGTAATGGAGAATATGGGTTTTCACTCTAAATGGAGAAACTGGATCATGAAGTGTTTGTCAATAGTCTCATATTCGATACTCATCAATGGCATCCCAACAAGGAAGATCATTCCTCAAAGAGCTACATCACTGGATGCCAATCGAATCAAGGAATTGCTGCTTTTATATGAACAAGCCTCTGGTCAATAGGTTAACTACTCTAAATCGGCCATCATGTATAACAAAGTTGTGTCGCAATCACTTAAAGAAAATATTTCTTATATATTGGTGGCTTTGGAAAATATTTAGGTTTACCTGAATCCATAGGCAAAAATCGAGCTGATACTTTTGCTTTTGTTAAGCAAAGAGTGCAAAATAAACTGAATAGCTGGTATACTAAGTTATTGTCTCCAGCAGGGAAAGAAGTTTTGATAAAATCAATTATCACAGCTATTCCTAATTACACAATGAGTTGCTTTTTACTTCCTGATAAGTTGCTTAATCAGTTAACACAAGTTATTAGGAAGTTTTTCTGGTCCACCAATCTGGACAAAAATAAGATTGCATGGATTTCTTGGAGATAAATAACTCAATCTAAAAGCAATGGAGGTTTGGGCATTCGAGATTTTAGGGATTTTAACATAGCTCTACTTGCTAAACAAGGGTGGAGGCTTCTTTCTAATCCTACATCATTGTTTGCTAGAGTTTTTAAGGCTAAGTATTTTCTTGGTACACACTTCTTGCATGCTACTCGTACTTCTCGGCCTAGTTATGCCTAGCAGAGTATTTTAGCAGCACAACAATTACTCAGACAAGGCATACTATGGAATATAGGACCTGGCCATCAAATAAACATTTGGCAGGATAATTGGCTTATGGATACCCAACCTCGATGTCCCCGACCAAAACAAAGTCCCCAATCTTCTCCCCAGATGGTTTCTGATCTCTTTTATAAAGGAACTCAAACTTGGGATCAAATGAAGCTGAAACAGTATGTTCAAAAACAGGATATCCCACTGATCCAGAACATTCGACCAGCTACAACTGCAGTTAGTGACTCAGTCTCTTGGTTTTATTCTAAAATAGGTTGCTATACAATTAAGTCTGGCTATTATCATCAAAATTAATGGCCTGCTGTGCAACAACATCAAAGGTGGCAACCTATTTCTGAAGATAAAAAAGCTCTGTTCAAAAAATTATGGAAATGTAGTTTGCCTCCTAAAATCAAATTTTTTTGATGAAAAATCATACATAATCGACTTGCAGTTGCAGAACAGATCACTGATGTGTATGTATTTTACATGTTTTATGCATACATTTTCCTTCCTATTTGCTTAGTTTCACCTCGAGTTCACAACATTTATAGTCCATTTTCCTATGTTTTTGCACTTAGGAGAATTTGCACTAGTATATGCATACATGTTGCATTTTAGAGCTAAAACAGGTACAACTTGGAGCATGGATGCTAGGACAGCTCGAGTCCCCACTCGAGCCCTGCCGTGTGACACACCACCCGAGTCCCTACTCGACATCGCACCCCCGACACCACGTCTTCCAGCTCGACAAACACGCTCGACCTCCCAACTCGAGCCCGTGCTCGACCTCCCAACTCGAGCCCGTGCTCGACCTCCCACCTCGAGCCTGTGCTCGACCTCCCACCTCGAGCCTGTGCTCGACCTCCCACCTCGAGCCCGTGCTCGACCTCCCAGCTCGAGCCCATGCTCGACCTTAGCTCCACCACGTACCCACTCGATGCTGCACTCGTCGTACCCACTCAATATTGCACTCGACGTACCACTCGTGTCACCACTCAACAACATCTACCCGTCTCAACTCGACACCACCCAAGTGCTCGACGTCCAACACACTCGACCTTCCAACTCGAGCTGCACCACCCGGGAAGACTCAGCTACTTCTTTTGTCTTTTTCCGTTTTAGGGTTTTCCGTATTTTACTATAAATACCACTGTTGGGTATTATCCAGGGGGGATGTCTTTTATTTTTAGGGTTTTTCTCTGCCTCCAAACCGAGCTAGTCCTACGGTAGGGTGAATGAATGGTATAAGTAGTCCTCCATGTCTGTGGTTCTATCAAGGAACTTTGCACTCCTAAGATGTTCAACGTCCAGCCACCTTGGTACGGTTAGTTCTGAAATTATAAGCACATTGCAAGCAATGAGTATGGGCGTAACCACTCCCCTAATGCGGAGGTCTTTTTTTGCATTCTTCCTATGCATCTTCACAGCCCACTCTCTATAGCTCTGGAACTGAGCTAGCAAGACAAATGTGAGACTTGAATTAGCCTTATCCCCTACCAGTTCTGTTCCATCAATAGAAAATTGCAGAATCTCTTTTAATCCTAAATCCATTATTTGCAGATCTCTTTCATTGATAGTGCCAGTTGCAGGTATCTCACCGCGGGGTGTCGAATCTGTGAACCCTTTGATCTGGATGATGAGTACGGCATGTCTGTACCTATTGTCAGCCATAAGGATTGCAGCTCCCCTTTATCAAAGTCTTGTTGTACTCCTATTCCGCTTGCAAAACCGTACAGGTTGTCGAGCTCGTTGGTGGTGATAGAGTACTTCTTGCCCCTGACTTTAAAAGTGATCCACTCTACTCCCCCGTCTGACTCGCAGACAGGGTTTTCTACGTAGAAGTGCACCTCCAGTGATGCCAAGAAGTGGCAAGTCTCGACTTGATAGGCTGCCATGTTGCATTTCATGAAGTTGGTTAGGCCGCATAGTGCAAAAAAGCAGCTTACATCCTCGCTTATGCCGAGTTTTTCCATGGTGGGGAGATGGGGATAGTGCGTTCTTGTAAAACCCCTAGTAAGGAAAACTGCAAGCATTTCTGTCTTAGTTAGCTCTGGCTCCGACTTCCGTGAATACCTCTTTTTGAACTTAGCTCCCATCTTCATATCTTCACTGTGATCGACCGCCTTTCCGCGAGCTATGTCATCTCTTTCGCACGAGAACTCTTGGGCTGCATACCATTTAGGTCGACTTGAGTGTTTGACTCGATCAACGAGGTTGAGTCCATCATCTTCCTGGTCGAGTCCATACCCTTGCTGCTCGGCTTCTGGTTTGATTTCTGCTTCAATAGGTTTTCCTTTTCTAGCCTTACGGTTTATTCTTGCATAACGCCTAGCTAATGTTGCAGCCCTTGCGTGGTTGCGCCAGTCGGGTGTGGCTTCGTCAGCTTCCATGGGATCCCTTGCAGGGGACACATGTCCTCCCTTTTCAGTGTAGCACCTTGCTATGGCTTCAGCTTCTGTACGCCCGCGGAGGTTAAACATAGCTTTGAAACTTAGAGAAGATGTGAGAGCGTAAGGCGTGCACGGGCTAGAGGCGGACTCTAGTGGAGGAGGCGAGCATGGGCTCGAGGCGGACTCGTGTGGAGGCGGCAAGCACGGGCTCAAGGCGGACTCGAGTGGAGGCAGCGAGCACGGTCGTCTGTCGAATCGAAGGCGAGTGATTAAACGAAAATGGGAGAGAGGGTAAGGAGTGAGATTAGGTGGTGGAGAGGCGGTGAGAGAGGCGAATTGAGAGAGAAGGTGAGTGAAGTGATGAGTGGTAGGATGTGTAGCTTGGATAGAGTGAGATCTCGGATGGCTCGGATCGAGTGAGAGAGAAGCTGGCTCGAGGTGGACTCCGATCGAGTGAGAAAAGCTAGCTCGAGGCGGCGACAGATTGAGTGGCAAGAAGCTAGCTCGAGGCAACGGCGAGTTGGACTCGAGGCTGACTCGAATCGAGTGACGAGGAGCTGGCTCGAGGCGATGGCGAGTTGGACTCGAGGCGGACTCAGATCGAGTGAGAGAAGGCAGAAATGGAAGTGAGAGAGAGAGAGATGAAGGCGAGTTGGGCTCGAGAGGCGTGTGGTGATATTGAAAGGGAGAAGGTTTGCTAAAAACCAAAAGCACTAGGCCCCCTTTTTATTCCTTTTGTCAAGTCCAAAAGCACTAGGCCCCCTTTTGATTCCTTTTGTCGAGTCCAAAAACACTAGGCCCCCACCTGGACCTTAAGCAGTGCTTAACTCGTGTCACGTTTAGCTCTTCCAACACCTACTTCTAACCTTCCTAAGCACGAATCTGATAACCAAAAATAACTAGAAAAACAGATCAAAGATCACTGAAATAAAATAAAAATTAAAGCAATATGTACAAAGATAAACATGGGATTTCCTCCCAAGTGAGCTTGTTTAAAGTCACTAAGCTTGACTTCCTTTTTTTTAGGCTTTGAGCGGCTCATCAAGGGGAATTGAGGTCCCCTTTGGTATGTAGTCAGCCATGTAAGGTTTAAGCCTTTGCCCATTCACTGTAAATTCTTTACCATCCTTAGTAAGCAGAGTGACAGCTCCATATGGTAACACTTCCTTAATGTCAAATGGTCCGGACCACCTAGACTTCAGTTTTCCGGGAAAGAGCTTAAGTCTTGAGTTAAATAGGAGAACTTAATCTCTAGCCTTGAAGTCTCTGCGCAAAAGTTTCTTGTCATGGAAAGTCTTAGTTCTCTCCTTACACACTTTTGAGCTTTCATAGGCTTCAAGTCTGATTTCCTCCAGCTCATGTAGGTCCACCACTCTCTTCTCTTGAGCTGTCTTGATGTCAAGATTTAGGAGCTTTGTTGTCCATAATGCTTTGTACTCGATTTCAACAGGTAGGTGATAGACCTTTCCATACAGCAGCTGAAATGGAGTCCTTCCAATTGGAGTCTTAAAAGCAGTTTTGTAGGCCCATAAAGCTTCATCGAGTTTGGTTGACCAATCTCTTCTAGAAACGCCTACTACCCTTGCTAGGATAGCCTTGATCTGCCTGTTGGAGACTTCAACCTAGCCACTGGTTTGAGGATGGTAAGGTGTTGCCACCTTATGCTTTACTCCATGCTTCCTTAGTAGATTCTCAAAGACCTTGTTGATGAAATGAGAACCTCCATCGCTGATCACGACTCTGGGAACTCCAAATCTGGGAAAATGATAGTTTTGAACATCTTCAGCACCACATTTGCATCGTTAGTGGGACTAGCTATGGCTTCTACCCATTTTGAGACGTAGTCTACAGCAACCAATATGTAGCTATTCCCATAAGAAGGTGGGTTGAAGAGTCCCATGAAGTCAATACCCCAAACGTCAAAAAATTCAACTTCAAGAATAGGGTTCTAAGACATATCGTTTCTTTTGCCTATGTTCCCCATCCTTTGGTATGGATCGCACTTGGATATGAAAGCGTGTGCGTCTTTGAACATGCTCGGCCACCAAGGACCAGCTTGGAGTATTTTCTGCACTGTCTTGAATGTAGCAAAATGGCCTCCATATGCGGAACCATGGCAATGTTCTAGCACTCCTCTGACTTCTTCCTCTGCTATACATCTTCTAAATAAGCCATATGAACCTTTCTTGTAGAGATACGGTTCATCCTAGTAGTAATGGTTGATGTCTCTGAAGAACTTTTTCCTGTTGTATGTATCAAGACCGCTAGGAATTTCACCACTTACTAAGTAGTTAGCAAGGTCTACAAACCATGGCAACTTCTCTTCTTCTATTGCTAGGACTTCCTTGAAGTCTGCTCTGGTGTGCTGGGTCCCTTCGAAGGTCTTGACTAACATCAGTTGTTCCTGTGGCATGGAATCATCGATTGGCAACAGATCTTTAATCCTCATCCTGGATAAGTGATCAACTACCCCATTTTCGACCCCCTTCTTGTCAACTATCTCCATGTCGAATTCTTGGAGTAGAAGGATCCATCTCAGTAACTTGGGCGTGGTGTCTTTCTTGGCATAAATGTGTCTTAATGTGGCGTGATCAGTGTAGACTATTACCTTTGATCCTACCAAGTAGCTTCTGAATTTCTCAAAAGCGAAGACTACAGCAAGCAACTCCTTTTCTGTGGTAGCATATCTCCCCTGAGTTTCATCTAAGGTTCTGCTTGCATAGTAGATCACATTAAGCTTCTTTTCTATTCTCTGACCCAAAACTGCTCCAACAGCATAGTCCGAAGCATCACACATGATTTCGAAAGGGTGGTCCCAATTCGGAGCTTGGACTATTGGGGATGAGATCAATGCTCCCTTTATCAGTTGGAAAGCCTTCAAGCACTCAGAATCGAAGTTGAACTCTTGCTCCTTGCAAAGTAGCCTAGTAAGTGGTCTAGCTATTTTGGAGAAATCCTTAATGAACCGCCTGTAGAACCGAGCATGTCCAAGGAAACTCCTAATGTCCTTGACGTTCTTAGGTGGTTGTAGCTGCATCATCACATCTACCTTGGCCTTGTCTACCTCTATTCTATTTTCAGAAATCTTGTGCCCCAAGACAATATTTTCTCTGACCATGAAATGGTATTTCTCCCAATTCAGGACCAGATTTGTCTCCTCATATCTAGTAAGCACCTTGCACAAATTCAACAAACAGGAGGAGAAGGAGGACCCATACACGGAAAAATCATCCCTAAAGACTTCCACCATCTTCTCTATCAAATCTGAAAAGATAGAGGTCATACACCTCTGAAACGTTGCAGGTGCATTGCATAGACCGAAAGACATTCTTCCGTAAGAAAAAGTTTCGTATGGGCAAGTAAAGGTAGTTTTTTCTTGGTCATTTGGATGTATCGGGATCTGAAAGAACCCACTATATCCATCTAAGAAACAATATTAAGGGTGGTTTGCAAGCCTCTCTAGCATTTGATCAATAAATGGCAAAGGAAAGTGATATTTTCTAGATGCTACATTTAACTTCCTATAGTCTATACACATCCTATGACCAGTTATTGTCCTAGTGGGTATAAGCTCATCTTTGTCATTCCTTACTACAGTTATACCACCTTTTTAGGAACGCAATACACTGGAGATATCCACGTACTATCAGAGATAGGGTAGATAATTCCAGCATCTAACAACTTAAGAATTTCCTTCTTAACTACTTCCTTGAGGTTAGGGTTTAGTCTTCTCTGAGGTTCAATACTAGAGTATGACTAATTTTCAAGATGAATTTTATGAGTGTATAAACTTGGTGATATGCCTGTAATGTCATCAAAAGAGTACCCAATTGCTCTCATATACTTTCTCAATTCAGTCAACAGCAAATGCAACTCATCATCACTAAGTTTATCATTTACTATGATAGGGTAAGTGGAGTTAGGACCAAGAAGAGCGTACCTTAGCCCTGTTGGAAGTGGTTTAAGCTGAACTTTAGGTGCTCTAAGTTCTGACCAGTCATCAGAGTGAGTGGACTCGAGCTGTATGTCGAGTTCTTGGGTCGAGGCTGCACTGTCTGGGTCCGACGGGGTCGGTCTTGAGCTGCTGCTCAAACTTAAGCGCTGAGTTTTGCCAGTTTTAGCCTCAATTGATGCGATGCCCTCTCCATTTAGCTCAACCAGGATTTCAAAGACTTCTGCACCTTCAATTTCTTTGTATGAGTCTAACATTATCTCATAGCCCAATGTTTCCTTGTGTAAGTAGCCATCTTTACCATCCTTGGTCAAAGCTGTCTGGAGATGATCTTCTTCATTAAGCTCTTCAAGTAACTAATCTACAAGCTGATCCATTTCTTCAATCCAAAAGAGTTGACCCTCTATCGTAGGCTTCTTCATTGTGTCTTTGATTTCAAAATGCATCTTGAGATCGTTTCTCATATTGAGTTCAATTTTTCCATTCTTGACGTCAATGAGAGCTCCAGCAGTGGCAAGGAGGGGTCTTCCTAAGATCAAGAGATCCCTTGGCTCTTCATCCATCTCTAACACCACAAAGTCATTAGGGGATCTCTATAGCTCTAATTCTAAGAGGCAAGTCTTCTAACATGCCATACGGTATCTTTACGGACCTATCAGCCAAGACAAGAGAAATGTTGGTGGCCTTGAACTTGCTGAAACCCAACCTTTTAGCTACTGAAAGTGGCATGAGGCTTATGGATGCTTCCAAGTCGCAAAGACAATTTTTAAAGGTCAATGGACCTAGAGAGTGTGGCAATGTGAAACAACCTGGGTCATCTAGCTTGACAACCTTCCTTTGTATGATAAGGCTACACTCATGACTCACCACTACCATTCCTTGCACTTTTTAGATCCTTTCCACAATTGCATCATTTATCTACTTATGAGATTGAGGTAGAAGTGCCAATGCGTATAGTATAGGCATCTTCACTTTAATTTCTTTAATATGCTTGTCGAAGATAGCTTTGTACTTCTCAAATCTGTCCTTCTTGAATCTTCCTGGGAAGGGAAGTTTAGGTGTGCAAGGAGGGAGAACAAATAGTGCTTTCTTCTCCTTGGCAGCTGCAGGTTTTTCAACTGGGGAATGTTGGATTCGACTGGGAGGTCGAGTTGGTGTGTCAAGTTGGCCAGGCAAGTGCAAGTTTATCTTCTCAGCTTGTTTTTCTTCTTGGCACAAACCCTCCCCCTCTTGGTCTTCGCTGTCCGCAGTAATGGACGTTGATCCTTCCCTTGTGGGTAGCTCTCTTCCACTCCTTAGGGTGATGGCGTTGATTGGAGCAAAAACCTTAGGGTTTTGGATTGCTTTTCCTGGTAGCTGTCCAATAGGCTTTGTGGACGAAGTGGATGCGGTATTGTTCTCCATGAATTTAATTTTGGAGTGCAGCGTCTCAATCTTGCTATTGAGATCATTGTAGGAGTAATCCATCTGGTTTTTCATTTCAACAAGCTTTTTTATGGTTTCCATTGTACCGGTCGTTTGCCCTTGGAGTAGCTGCTGCATCATGGTCCGTAGGTCCTGGACGGGGGCAATAGATGGTTGAGCTTACTGCGACGCAAAACCAGGTGGGGTACCCATTACGCCATGATGTTGGTAGCTACGCTGAAAATTTTGCTTAGGAACAAAACCTTGAGTTTGACTATAAGGGACAAAAAGCTTGTTCTGGTTCTGTTGTTATTGAGGATAGGCTTGGTTTTGCGGGTTGGCCACGTTGGTACTTCTATAAGACAAGTTGGGATTATGTCTTGTAGTTGATAAAACCCTTGTTGTAGCTACCTTGGTTCTGAACATAGCTGACTTCTTCCATTTGATCACCCTCCCCATCTTGAACTTGAAAGATCTCTTCCTCACTTGCAAAGTGAACGTGCTTTTGTTGGCCGATAAGGATATCTAACTTCTCATTCAAAACTTTGATCTCCTTCTTAGTATTCTCATCAGAATCAACATTTCTTCTTATGCTACGGTGGTAATCCTCATTGTAGTTCCTATCTGATTGAGCAAGGTTCTCAACGAGTTCCCAACTTTCATCAACATCCTTGTTGAGGAAGTTACCATTGCTTGCTGTATCCAAAAGCATTCTTATCCTTGGGAGAACTCCTCTATAAAGGGTGCTGAGTAGGGATTCATTGTTGAAGCCATGGTGAGGACATCGACTGGTGTAGCCTTTGAATCTTTCCCAGGCTTCACAAAAGGTTTCCCCATTTTTCTAGGCAAAGCTGGATATTTCGTTCTGAAGTTTAGCTGTTCGAGCATTGGAGAAAAATTTGGCAAGGAAAACTTTCTTGCAATCATCCCAGGAGGTGATGGAGTCATGAAGTAAATTTTTCTCCCACAGATGAGCTTTATCACCAAGAGAGAAGGGAAAAAGTCTTAACTTGAAGCCATCTTCACTGACTCCATTGATCTTCGTGAGGCTGCATAGCCTATCAAACTCGTCCAAGTGATCAAGAGGATCTTCCATAGGCAACCCATGTAATTTGTTGCCTTGCACCATAGATATCAAGCCACTCTTAATCTCAAAGTTGTTGTTTTGGATTGGAGGAGGTACAATCCCTTGCCTCTGAGTATGAGTGTTAGGAGCATCTCCTGCTCCGATCAATCTTGGCCTCCTCTGGGGTTCTTCCGCCATTGTGTTTTGTTGTATTACTCTGATCCTCTCTGCTTGCTCACGTAGCTGACGAATTAACTTAGTCCGATTAACGTTATTGATGAAAAGTAAGAGGTTCTGGTTTCCTTGTGATCGAGTTTGCATACATATGAAGCTAGAACTGTTTACGCTGATATGTACCTGAGATGCCAAGACAAAGAAGGGAACACTAGGTAAGTATCCAAGTAAGGTGGAAAAGAAATTGATCTTAAAAAATCTGAAATCCTAATTATAACTAACAACACCCAAATGGCAACGGCGCCAAATTGATAATAGTGTTTTTACTCAGGGACTACTTCTGTGGGCAAGGGAAATCTAGCAATAGGAACTTGTCCTACTGGATGTAAATCCCCTGTCCGTTATGCAATCCCCAAGTAAAATCAATGCAACTTACTATGTGTGTGTATGCAGAAGGATGTATCAATTCCCTAGCATTGTCATTGTAATACTAAGGTGTCAATCCAAATGGGTGTGATGCTAGCAACCAAGATGTGATCAGATACAACTAAGACAAGCCAGATAGAAAGACAACCAAGATGTGATCAGATACAACCTAAGTGAAATAAAAATGAAATACAATAAGATGGGTGCTTGACTCGGGTACTAGACCGAGTCAAGTGACCAAGTCAATGCAGAAAAATAACAACAAGGTGCACTCGACCACTCTGAATGAGTAAATGAGATCGAGTGGAGCCTGAAAATGACAAACAACTATGCACTCGGGTTCAAGACCGTGTTGAGAGACCGAGTCAAAAGAGATGAAAGGCAAAGTGCAATTAAATAATTAAACAGCTGTAAAACAAGATGATAAAGCAATAGAAAGTCAATAGGGATCTAAGGATAGGGTAATCGATTAATAGCAGCTTATGATCATCACTGGTGTTCAACAAACATCAACCACAAAGGCTATTCCCTAGATAGCAAATATCTAAAACAGTTTAGTCCACTCTCATGGTAAGAAACCTCAAATCTCATCATTGACATACCAACTTTTTCTTGAGCCACCATGATGAGATATGCACAAAGCACTTATTTGCTAAAGCCAAAAAGCACCCTAAACATCTAATCTCTTAGCCTAGGATGTGCTAATCTCTGAAAAAAGTTGATTCTGATGATTCCATCACACTCTTATGTGGAAATCATCTCAGATCTTGTTTCAGTTGATCAGAAAGCAACAAGCTTTAAGCACATTCACCTAGAAGGGAAATTCAACAATCAAGCATTTTAAAACACCAGATCCGATCATAAGCAAGCTACTAACCTATCCCATCCTCAAAAACCCTAAATCACTACTCAAGAACACAAATCATCATCAAGAACATGAACCCAGAAAAATCAAACATTTCAGAATTCATTGAAAATAGTTTAGAAAGATAGATTAAGATGAGAATAGTAAGACTGCAAAGAATTAAAGCAAACTAGGAACTAGATTAAGAGAGATCTGAATTACAAAATGAAAAACACCAAGAACAAAGGTTGGGGGCAGAGAAAAAACCTAAAAATAAAAGACATGTCCCCTGGATAATACCCAACAGTGGTATTTATAGTAAAATACGGAAAACCCTAAAATGGAAAAAGACAAAAGAAGTAGTTGAGTCTTCGCGGGTGGTGCAGCTCGAGTTGGGAGGTTGAGTGTGGTAGATGGTGTCTAGTTGAGACGGGTAGATGTTGTTGAGTGGTGACACGAGTGGTATGTGGTGGAGCTGAGGTCGAGTCGGGGATGCGATGTCGAGTGCGGACTCGAGTGGAGGTGGGCTCGAGCAGAGAGCGTCGCATGGCAGGGCTTGAGTGGGGACTCGAGCTGTGCTCGAGTGGCGTGGCGAGTACGGGTTCGAGTGGCGTGGGGAGCACGGGCTCGAGTGGGACTCGAGTGGGGACTCGAGCTGTCCTAGCATCCATGCACCAAATTGTACCTGTTTTGGCTCTAAAATGCAACATGTATGCAAATGCTAGTGCAAATTCTCTTAAGTACAAAAACATAGGAAATTGGACTAGAAATGCTGTGAACTCGAGGTGAAACTAAGCAAATAGAAAGGAAAATGTATGCATAAATCATATAAAATACTGACATATCACATTTCTTAAGATCCAGGTACAAACTCGGTTGACTCAACTGGGTCAAACTGACCGAGTCATGCCTCAACATGCGATCAATAAACCAACTCGAGCACTCAGGTCGAGTCGGTTGATCGAGTCGGTCATCGAGTTCAAAAATTCCCCCTTTTCTCGTGTGTACCGATCTTGAATTTGAATTTGAATTTTGAAATTTTGGCAACTGACTCGACAAAAGGAATCAAAGGGGGCCTACTGCTTTTGGACACGACAAGAGGAATCAAAGGGGGCCTAGTGCTTTTGGTTTTTAGCAAACCTCCTCCCTTTCAATATCACCATCCGCCCTCCATTCACCACTCTCTCTCTCACTTCCATTTCCTCCTTCACTCGAGTCCAGCTTCTCTCTCTTGATTCGTCTCTCTCGCCACCTCGAGCAAGCTCCTCACCACTCGATCCGAGTCCACCTCATGCCTAACTCGCCGTCGCCACTCAAGCTTACTTTCACTCAACCTGAGCTCCACCCAAGCTCCACCCTCTCTCCTATTTTTGTTGAATCACTCGCCTTCGATTCGACCGACTCTCCAACCTGCCGCCACCCTTGAGTCAGCCTCGAGCCCGTGCACGCCTTACGCTCTCACATCTTCTCTAGGTTTTGAAGTTATTTCTAACCTCTGCGGGCGTGCAGAAGCTGAAGCCATAGCAAGGCGCTACACTGAAAAGGGAGGACATGTGTCTCCTGCAAGCGATCCCATTGAAGCTAACAAAGCCACATTCGACTGGCGCAACCACGCAAGGGCTACAATATTAGCTAGGTGTTATGCAAGAATATGTCGTAAGGCTAGAAAAAGAAAACCTATTAAAGCAGAAATCGAACCAGAAGCCGAGCAAGGGTATGGACCCGAGCAGCAAGGGTATGAACCTGACCGGCAAGGATATGGGCTCGATCAGGAAGGTGACGGTCTCGACCACGCTGATCGAGTCGAACACTCAAGTCCACCCAAATGGTATGCAGCCCAAGAGTTCTCGCACGAAAGGGATGATGTATCTCGCGGAAAGGCGGTCGATCACGGTGAAGATATGGATATGGGAGCTAAGTTCAAAAAGAGGTATTCATGGAAGTCGGAGCCAGAGCTAACTAAGACAGAAATGCGTGCAGTTTTCCTTGCTAGGGGTTTTACAGGAACGCACTATCCCTATCCCCCCACTAGGAATACTCATGCACGAGCATGGAGGAGTCAATCGACTCATACTTTTCCAACTACTGAGGTACCAGTTTCAAACACATCATTGTATATACCATTGCATTTAGTTTACTCCTATTTTATATCCTGGAGTCTTTTCCAAATTTTTATTACACAAGGGACTGTGTAATTTAAGTTTGGGGGAGGGTTCAAGATGTATTTGACATTGTTTTCTGTTTTCTTAATTCAAATTTTGCATCATCTATGTGCATCTGAAACCATAAAAATTTGAAAATTTTTCGAAAACTATTTCACAAAAACAGAGTGTCCATGTAGTTGCATTAACATTTTAGGATTGAGTCTAGTTGTATTTCATCTAAGATTTCTGCATATGGGATAATGATGATTCTTGCCTAGCTTAGCATGCAGTTTAAACTGACAAAATCAATGAACCATTTAGTCGTTCTGTGGTGCATGTTGATTAAGTTTGAAGCATAAGGCAGCACCATCCTTTGAATTCATTGCTTGACATTTGATTTTGGCTGAAATATGTTGTGAAGTGCACTCATTCCCTATCTATTTGAACCTTAACTTGACCTATAATTATCATGTTTATGCATTGGTACTTGAACTCATGGATAACTATATACATACTTTGGATATTCTTTCATTGCTTTATCACTCTTGTTATCCAAGTAGCTGATTCCCATCATTGGAACAGTTCTCCCCACCATGAACCTACCTTTCTTTCAAGCCAATATTATTCTCTGTGTGTGTGAGGCCCTTTATTGACTGAGCTTGGTAGAAAGTGTTAGGTTGGAGCCGACAAGGATAGGTTCTCATTTAGTTATAGTTCACGTTTTTTTACTAGCTAGGACTAGGTGGGAACATGATTCTGGGTAGAAATGGAAATTGGGATATCCAAGTCATGGGAATTCATTGAGGGATGTGTTAAAAATGAAGAGAAAAGGGAAAGGAAAAGAAACTTCTAAGTAAAGGGATGTGTATGATTGAAGCTCTAGTAAAGGATTCGGTAGTAAAGAAAACAAAATATATGTATAGGCTCAAAAAAAAAAAACCTGTATGAGTTGCATAAGAGATAGAGCCTCAAATATTAACCTAATCCGCTAGAGTAATCAAAAGAAAAGGAACCCCTTTAGAACACAAGGAAAAATAAAAGATTGATCAAAGAAATTCAAGGCAAAAAAGTGCCAAAGGGTAGTAATAGGTTCATTTATGGGTTTAAATTTAGAGGTTTGGGTTTGATTATGTATATGGATGGGTAGATGGGAGTCTATCCTTGTATGCATCGGTTGGCCCTGACCTTTAGCCTTCTTCTAAAGCTCAGTTTTTCTTTGAGAGTCCCCTGAGTGAGGATGAGTGTAACCAATTACATAAAGGAACCATCTTTGTCCTTTGACCATTCCCTTAGCCAAATAAGTTCAATGACTCTGCATAAATTTGATTCATGTTCACTGCTTAATAAATGTTAAAGGGTATAAAGAATCTGAACACTTATGTAGGCTAAGGTGATTGTTAAGTAGTGATGTGACGAGCATGGCTAAGGCTTTAAAAGTAAAACTTGTTAGCGTTGCATTCAGGATAGCTTCTTGGGAATTTGATCAAGTCTTTTAAGGCTGCATTGCTTAGGTTCTGAATCCCCAACTTCACACTTTTCCTCCAGCTTATACTTGGTTTGTTGCTTGAGGGCAAGCAAGGATTAAGTTTGGGGGAGTTGATGTGTCTGTATTTTACATGATTTATGCATACATTTTCCTTTTTATTTGCTTAGTTTCACCTCGAGTTCATAGCATTTCTAGTCCATTTTCCTATGTTTTTGCACTTAGGAGAATTTGCACTAGCATATGCATACATGTTGTATTTTGGAGCTAAAACAGGTAC
The DNA here is from genome assembly GCA_028015245.1 of Cardamine occulta. Lineage (NCBI taxonomy): Eukaryota > Viridiplantae > Streptophyta > Magnoliopsida > Brassicales > Brassicaceae > Cardamine > Cardamine occulta. Next base: position 14,332,491 of record CM051376.1, on the reverse strand, counting down.
AACTTGGAGCATGGATGCTAGGACAGCTCGAGTCCCCACTCGAGCCCTACCGTGCGACACACCACCCGAGTCCCTACTCGACATCGCACCCCCGACACCACGTCTTCCAGCTCGACAAACACGCTCGACCTCCCATCTCGAGCCCGTGCTCGACCTCCCACCTCGAGCCCGTGCTCGACCTCCCAGCTCGAGCGCGTGCTCGACCTCAGTTCCACCGCGTACCCACTCGATGCTGCACTCACCGTACCCACTCAATATTGCACTCGGCGTACCACTCGTGTCACCACTCAACAACATCTACCCGTCTCAACTCGACACCACCCAAGTGCTCGACGTCCAACACACTCGACATCCTAACTCGAGCTGCACCACCTGTGAAGACTCAGCTACTTCTTTTATCTTTTTCCGTTTTAGGGTTTTCCGTATTTTACTATAAATACCACTGTTGGGTATTATCCAGGGGGATGTCTTTTATTTTTAGGGTTTTTCTCTGTCTCCAAACCTTGTTCTTGGTGTTTTTCATTTTGTAATTTAGATCTCTCTTAATCTAGTATTTAGTTTGCTTTAATTCTTTGTATTCTTACTATTCTCATCTTAATCTATCTTTCTAAACTATTTTCAATGAATTCTGAAATGTTTGATTTTTCTGGGTTTATGTTCATCATTATGTGTGAGTAGTTTTTATGGTTCTTGAGGATGAGATAGATTAGTGATGAATCTCTTATTTTCCTAGGTGTTTGAGCTTATTTATGTTTAAATCCCTTCTGGATTAGTGTTATTAATGCTGGTTTCTCTCTTATCAATTGGAATTAGATAACAAGCATTTCCACACCTAAAAAGTGTTTGATGAAATGCTTGAACAACTAATACCAGAGATTTGCATTCCTAGCCTAAGAGATTAGATGATTAGGGTGTTCATTGACAAAAACAGGTTGGATGTTAATGCCTGCTAGGGTAGATTTCGTCAGAGACATCTGAGTCTGGAACTACCCTTGCTTGAGGTCATCTATCACGAGAGTGGATTTGGTTGCTTGTGAACCAGTTATCTAGGGATTAGCTCTGTTTGAGTTTTGTCAGCACCTTAGGTAGATTGTAAAGGAGTCACCGGTCAATTACCCCATCCTTGAGAGCTTGCTTGTCTTGACTGTTTACTTGCTGCACTTGCTTCCATAGCAATTTTACGTAGTTTTATTTTACCAAGTTCACTTGCTGCACTAGCGGTTTTATCTGCTGCTCTAACAGTTTTACTTAGTTTTTATTTTGCATATTTCCTGCGTTACTTAGTTTGTTAAACACCCAAAATCAATTTGCTTGGCTTGACTTAAGTGATTTTGATTTCATTCTATTTGCTAGCATCTCACCCATTTGGATTGATACCTACATACTATAATGACATGTTAGCTGTATAGGAATTGATAGACTCATAGCTTACTGCTTCCCATATTCAGCTTTTGTGATATTTTACTTAGGAAAAGCATAAGTGCCGAGCTTTCTTTCTTGAAGCTTCTTCCCCAAATTCACCATATTCTCCGATTTCAACAACAGATTCTCCATATAGCATTCACTCGCCGATCTATTTAATTAACAAACAATGACAATCATGGACGATCTCTCTCATATCTAAATGAAAACAATTACAATGATTAATTGGTGTATTGGAATGACAATAGTTTTAGATGCTAAGAACAAGCTTGTATTCATTGACGGATCTATGGTTAGGTCAAATGAATCAGATCGAAACTTTAGGATACTAAATTCGATTTCTAAGCAAATTTATAAAAGCATATTTCGCTTCAATGATGCTTTCGAAAATTTGGAAATATTTGTCAACAAGGTTTCATATCACAAATCTACCAAGATCATATCAATTGTCTTAGCAAATTTGGTCTCTCTAACAAGGATCGATGGATCTAGCTACATATTACACTAAACTAAAGACTCTTTGGGATGGATTAGATATAGTTACTTGTGTAAAGACTTGTCACAATTGCACTTGTTGCAAAGCCACTGATATAGGTATTTTTACTCAGTACTCAGCCTGTAGTCAAGGGAGACCTAGCAATAGGAACTTGTCCTATTGGATGTGAATCCCCTGTCCTTGTTGCTTTTCCTAAGTAAAAATACAAGTTTAAGTGTGTTGTGTGGTGTGAAAGCAGTAAGTGAACTATGGATATATCAATTCCTTAGTATAACATGTCATTGTAGTACTAAGGTGTCAATCCAAATGAGTGTGATGCTAACAATCAGGATGAGATCAAATATACTTAATTCAAGCCAAGCAAGTTGATGGGGGAGTCTAACAACCTAAGTGAAACATGAAATATGCAAAATAAATTCTAAGTAAAAATACTAGAGAGACAAGTGCAGGTGCTAGAGAAGCAGTGCACAGATGCTAGAGGAGTAATGCAGCAAGTGAAAATGATGAAATAAATTGATGAGATAAAACTAAGTGTGGAAGCTAGCAAGCGAAGATGATAACTAAGACAAAGTAAAATCAACTAAGACAAACAAGCTGTCAAGAATGGGGTAATTAGTCAGTGATTCCTCTGAAATCTATCTAAGGCGCTGACAAACTCAAACAGAGCTACTCCCTAGACAACGGGTTCACAAGCAATCAAATCCACTATCGTGACAGATGACCTCAAGCTAGGGCAGTTCCAGACTCAGATGTCTCTGACGAAATCTACCCTATCAAGCACTAAGACTCAACCCGTTCTTGTCAATGAACACCCTAAACATCTAATCTCTTAGGCTAGGAATGCAAATCTCTGGCACTAGTTGTTCAAGTGTTTCATCAACCACCTTTTGAGTGTGGAAACACTTAAGATCTAGTTGCAATTGATCAGAGAGAAACTAGCATTAAAAACACTAATCCAGAAGGGATTCACAAACAACTAAACTCAAACGCCCTAGAAGATCAAAGATTCGTCACTAACCTATCCCATTCTCAAGAACCCTAAAAAACTACTCACACATATTCAAGAACATAAAACCAGAAAATTCAAACATCTTAGAATTCATTGAAATTAGGTTATAAAGATAGATTAAGGCAAGAACAATAAGACTGCAAAGAATCAAAACAAACTAACAAGTAGATTAAGAGAAATCTGGATTACAAATAAAGAAAAATCAATAACAATGAAGAACAAATGAAGAACAGAGAGAAAACCTAAAAATAAAAAGCTTACACCAAAAATAAAAACGGAATACCCTTTGGACAAAACCCAAAAGGGGTATTTATATGAAAATGCGGAAAACCCTAAAACGGAAAAAGACAAAATAAATGGTTAAGTCTCCGGAGATTTATGCAGCTTGGGCAGGCGTATGTGTAGTGGTGATCGAGCTAGGAGTGAAGACTGCTGGATCACCTGCTCGACGTGTGTGTGCTCGAGCACTCTGCTCGACGTGTGTGTGCTCGAGCACTCTGCTCGACGTGCTGCTCGAGCACCTGCTCGAAATCTGCTCGAGCACTTCTTCAAACTCTGCTCGAGCACCCACTGAAAATCTGCTTGATGGACTGCTCGAAACCTGCTCGAGCGCCTGTTCTTCCTTTTTGCTCGGCGTGGTGCTCGATGGAGCTACCCGAGTGCCTTGCAGAATCTCTGCTCGAGCGCTTGTTAAATTCCTGGTAGAGCACTTTGCTGGTGCTTGTGGCGTGAAACTCTCCAAACGTCCAGAACATCATCCAAGTCCCTGAAATCAACTCCAAAATGCATATGTATGCAAATCTAATGCAAAATCCTAGTATGGATGCTAAATGTGTGAAAAGACTATAAATGGGGTGAAACATATGATGAATATAGTCCTAAACGATGACAAATGCATGCTAAAATATGCTAAAATGCGGAGACATCAACTCCGCCAAACTTAGTCTTTGCTTGCCCTCAAGCAAACAATTCATAAGAAGGGAGAGAGGTTAGAAAATAGGGATTCAGAACCTAAGCAATGCAGTTTTTAAAGTTCCCAAACCTTATCAAATTTCCATGAAGCTACCCTGAGTGCAATGCTAACAAGTTCTGCTTTTAAAGCTTTAGCCATGCTCGTCACATCACTTACTTAACAATGACTTTAGCCTACACAAGCATTCAGATTCTTCAAACCCTTTAACATTCATTAAGCATAAATCATGAATCAAGTTTATTCACAGTCATTGAACTCATTTAGCTAAAGAAATGGTCAAAGGACAAAGATGGTCCTTAATGTAACTGGTGACACTCATTCTCACTCAAGGGACTCTCAAAGAAAAACTGAGCTTTAGAAGAAGGCTAAAGGTCAGGGCCAACCGATGCGTACAAGGATAAACTTCCATCTACCCAAACATATACATAATCGAAACCCAAACCTCTAAATCTAATCCTAGGAATGATCCTATTACTACCCTTTGGCACTTTTCTGCAATGAATCCCTTTTTGATCAAACTTTTCTTTTTCTTTGTGTTCTAAGGACGGTTTACCTTATCATTTGCATAGTTTAGCGGATTGGGTGTCTATCTGAGGCTCCATCTTTTATGTATTTCATACAAGTTTCTCTTTTTCTTTTCATGAGCCTATACATATTTTTTTTTTCTTTCGTACTACCCAATCCTTTACTAGAGCTTTAATTATGCACATCCCTCTACTTAGAAGTTTCTTTTCTTTTTCCCTTCTCTTTCTCTTTTTTCATTTTTCGACTCATCCTGCTTAGAACATCCTAATTCGTTTCTCCCCAAAATCATGTTCCCACCTAGTCCAAGTAGTCCATACCGTGAACTAGAGCTAAGCGAGAACTTATCCTTGTCGGCTCCAACCTAACACTTTCTACCAAGCTTAGTCTATAAAAAGGCTTCACACATAGAAAATAATATTGGCTTGAAAGAAAGGTTGGTTCAATGGTGGGTAAGTTGTTCCAATGAGGGGAATCAGCTACTTGGATAACAAGGGTGGTAAAAAGATGAAAGATAATCCAAGTATGTATATAGGTATCCATGAGTTCAAGTTCAATGCGTAAACATGATAATTATAAGTCAGGTTATGGTCCAAATAGATAGGGAGTGAATGCACTTCTCAACAAGTTTCAGCCAAAATCAAATGTCAACCAATGAACTCAAAGGATGGTGCTGCCTTATGCTTCAAACTTAATCAACATGCACAACAAGACAACTAAGTGGTTCATTAACAATTTATGCTGCATGCTAGGCTAGGCAAGAATCATCATTATCCCATATGCAGAAATCCTAGATGAAATGCAAGTAGACTCCTAAAATGCTAATGCAACTACATGGACACTCTGTTTTGTGAAATGATTTTCGAAAAATTTTCAAATTTTTATGGTTTTCAGATGCACATAGATGATTGAAAATTTGAAATAAGAAAACAGGAAACAATGTTAAATACATCATGAACCCTCCCCCAAACTTAAATTACACAGTCCCTTGTGTAATAGAAATCTGGAACAGAGTTTGCAAATGAAAGCAAAAATAAACTAAGTACAATGATAAATACAATGGGTTGGAGAGTGCTACTTCAGTAGTTGGAGAAGAAAGAGTCGGTGAACTCTTCTATGTCCTCGCGGGAGTACGTTGGTGGAGGGGGTCGGTGTGATGGGTGTGATGACACCTCCAATGCTGAGCTCTCCTTTCGAATTTTTTCTGTGCAGCTTCACACCCCAGTCTCTATAGTTCAGGAACTGATTTAGCATAGTGAAGGTGAGACTTGTATTATTTCTGTCTCCTAGCAGTTCCGTCCCATCCTTAGCGAATTCGAGAAGCCCTTTCAAGGCTAAGTCCATCACTTGCAGCTGACCTTGGTTTACAGGGCCTGTTACTTAGCGCGCAAACATGGTATGGGCAATGGATTTGTGCAAGTACCTCACTGCAGGGTGGCGAATCTGAGTGCTCTTGGACCTAGAAGATGAGTAGGGCGTGTCCACTGCTATTGTACGCCATAGGGATTGTAGCTCTTCTTTCGCAAAATCTTCTTCTGATCTTGTCCCACTGCTGAAACCATAGAGAGTGTCGAGCTCAGCGGTGGTGAGGAAGTAAAGCTTTCCTCTTACTTTGAATATGATCCATCCCAGCCCTCCGTCCGAGACGTATTCCAGATGGTCTTCATAGAAGTGAACTTTAAGGGTAGCGAGGAAATGACAAGTTTCAACTTGATAAGCGGGCGAGTTATTTCTCATGAATTTTGTCAGCCCCCCTAGTGCGAATAGGCATTCAACATCTTCATCTATACCCAATTTTCTCATGGTTGGTCGGTGAGGGTAGCGTCCCTGCGAAACCTCTAGAAAGGAAGACTGCTCTCATCTCTTTTGCTGTCAGCTCTGGCTCTGTCCTCTCGCTACTTTTTCCTTCTTTAGACTCCACCCTTGCGCTTCCATCTCCAGATTTCTCACCACTACTCCTGACAGGTCGTTTTCCATGAGCAATCTCTTCCCGGTCTCGTGAGAATGCCATGGGTTTTGCTCTACGCGGCGGACTCGAGTGCTGAGGGTGATATGTCTCATCGAGCTCCTCTGTGCTCGAGTAGTGGACTCAAGTGTCTCTACTGCTTTTAACAGGTCTTGTTCTTTGAGCAATTTCTGCCCTGTCTCGTGAGGATGCCTTGGTCTTTGCAGCACGCTGCGGGCTCGAGTGCTGAGGGTGATATGTCTCATCGAGCTCCTCTGTGCTCGAGTCGTGGACTCGAGTGGTTTCTCTGCTTAGGCGCTCGAGTTCCTCGGGACTTGAGTGTTCGACTCGGGTAGAGTAGCCAAGCCCATGTCTTCTCTCAAGTTCAGGCTCTGGTTCAGGTTCAGTAGGTCGTCGACTCTCTGCTGCACGCTTGATCTTCGCGTAGCACCGTGCTAGCGAGGTAGCTCTTCTGCAGTTCTTGATCTGGTGCAGGCTCATCAGCTGCGCTTGTTTGAGATGTGAAACCTCTTTTTTCTGTATAACGCCTAGCAATGTTTTCCGCTTCTGCACAACCGCGGTTGTTTGTCATTGTAGGGTGTGCTGGAAGAGGTGCTCGACGAGGTTGATAGAAAATCTTGGATTGAGAAAGTTTACTAAGAACACGAAGAACACGAAGAACACGAAGAACACGAAGATCAGAGGTTTTTGTTTTCGAGATTTCTGCTAAGTGTCAAGTGTGAAGTTGCAAGGGGGGGGGGGGGCGTCCCTTTTATAGAGAAAACGGGGGGATGAACCTGGACGTGCTAGAGGACAGACGACGCAAGTGGCGGTAGAATGAGACAGAGACGCCTAACAAAGACAAGAAAAAAAACATGGGTTAGAAAATTGAAAAGCGTGATTTAGATAAGTCTTGAATACTTAGAAATTATCTCGATTCAATTCAGAAAAATCGAAATCTATATTTTGCCATTATTTTTATTTACTTATTTTTTTTTTTTAGAACCCTTCGTTGTCGGTTGGGCGCCTACGTCGAGCTTTTTGCTCGACCCGCCTCGTCTCGTCTGCTCGAGCGCCGTGTTTCTCATCTGCTCGAGCACGCATCGAGCGTTCTGCTCGAGCTCCTCATTTGGCGTTACTCGTGCACCTTCATCGAGCGTTGCTCGAGCGCCTTCATCGAGCACTTTGCTCGAGCTGCCTCATCGAGCATGTTGCTTAAACTCTCGTCGAGCATTTTTTTTTTTTTTTTTTTTTTTTTTTTATACTTGGCTGCTCGAGCATTCATCGAGTGTTCTGCTCGAGCGTTCTCCTGCTTCCTCAACTCCTTGCATGCACCTGAGACCTTGGGTAGAAACATTTTAAGAAAAACTACGAAAATCACGAAAATAGAAACAAAGAATATTTACAAGGATAAACATGGGATTTCCTCCCAAGCGAGCTTGTTTAAAGTCACTAAGCTTGACTTCCTAGTTTTTAAGTATTTATTGGCTCATCCAGAAGAATTATAGTCCCTTCTGGAATGTAGTCCGCCATGTAAGGTTTGAGCCGCTGCCCATTCACTGTAAACTCGTTACCGTCCTTAGTAAACAAGGTGACAGCTCCATATGGTAACACCTCCTTGATGCTAAATGGTCTAGACCACCTTGACTTCAGTTTTACTGGGAAGAGTTTCAGTCTCGAGTTGAAGAGCAAGACCTGATCTCCGGATTTGAAATCTTTGCGCAGAATCTTTTTGTCGTGAAAGACCTTAGTCCTCTCCTTATATACCTTCGAACTTTCATAGGCTTCAAGTCTGATTTCTTCCAGCTCGTGCAAGTCCACAGCTCTTTTTTCTTGAGCTGTTCTGATATCGAGATTCAGAAGCTTTGTTGCCCAGAGCGCTTTGTACTCAACCTCTACGGGCAGGTGACAAGCCTTTCCGTACAGCAGCTGAAACGGGGTCCTCCCAATTGGAGTCTTGTAAGCGGTTCTATAAGCCCATAGAGCATCGTCAAGTTTAATCGACCAATCTCTCCTTGATCGCCTACTATTCGTGCCGGGATGGCCTTGATTTGCCTATTAGAGACTTCAACTTTGCGGCATGTTCGAGGATGGTAAGGTGTTGCCACCTTATGCTTCACTCCATGATTTCTTAAGAGATTCTCAAAAACCTTGTTAATAAAATGAGAACCACCATCACTGATAACGACCCTCGGGACTCCAAACCTGGGGAAAATAATGGTTTTGAACATCTTCAACACCATTTTTGCATCGTTGGTGGGACTGGGTATGGCTTCAACCCATTTTGAGACATAGTCTACAACAACCAATATGTAACTATTCCCAAAGGATGGTGGGTTGAAAGGTCCCATAAAATCAATGCCCCATACATCAAATACTTCAACTTCGAGGATAGGGTTCTGGGGCATCTCATTTCTCCTGCCTATGTTCCCCATCCTTTGGCATGGATCACACTTGGTAATGAAATTTTGGGCATCCTTAAACATGGTTGGCCACCATAGACCAGCCTGGAGTATTTTCTGCATAGTCTTGAAAGTGACAAAATGGCCTCCATATGTGGAACCATGGCAATGTTCTAGCACTCCTCTGACTTCTTCCTCAGCTATACACCTTCTAAACAAACCGTCTGATCAAAGGCAAAGACTACTGCAAGCAATTCCTTCTCCGTGGTAGCATATCTCCCTTGAGCTTCATCTATAGTTCTGCTCGCATAGTAAATCACGTGCAACTTTTTATCTATTTTCTGACCTAACGCTGCTCCAACGGCATAGTCTGAGGCGTCACACATGATTTCAAACGGATAGTCCCAATTCGGAGCTTAGACTATTGGGGCTGAGATCAACGCTTCCTTTATCAACTGGAAGGCTTTCAAACACTCAGAGTCAAAGACGAACTCTTGCTCCTTGCAAAGTAACCTGGTGAGTGGTCTGGCTATTTTTGAGAAATCTTTGATGAATCTTCTGTAGAAGCCAGCGTAACCAAGGAAACTCCTGATATCCTTGACGTTCTTAGGTGGTTGCAACTGCATCATTACATCGATTTTGGCTTTGTCTACCTCAATGCCTTTCTCATAAATCTTGTGCCCTAAGACAATCCCTTCTCTGACCATAAAATGACACTTCTCCCAATTCAAGACCAGATTTGTCTCTTCGCACCTGGTAAGCACCCTGCACAAGTTCAACAAACAGGAGGAGAAGGAGGAGCCATACACAGAAAAATTATCCATGAAGACTTCCACCATCTCCTCTATTAAATCCGAAAAGATGGAGGTCATACACCTCTGAAACGTTGCAGGTGCATTGCATAAACCGAAAGGCATTCTTCTGTAAGCAAAGGTGCCATATGGGCAAGTGAAGGTAGTTTTTTCTTGGTCATTTGGATGTATTGGGATCTGAAAGAACCCACTATATCCATCTAAGAAACAGTAGTAAGGGTGGTTTGCAAGTCTTTCTAACATTTGATCAATAAATGGCAAAGGAAAATGATCTTTTCTAGATGCTGCATTTAACTTTCTATAGTCTATACACATCCTATGACCAGTTATTGTCCTAGTGGGTATAAGCTCATCTTTATCATACTTTACCACTGTTATACCGCCTTTCTTAGGGACACAATGCACTGGGGATACCCAGGTACTATCAGAGATAGGGTAGATAACTCCAGCATCTAGCAATTTAAGAATTTCTTTCTTAACAACCTCTTTAAGGTTAGGGTTCAATCTTCTTTGAGGTTCAATGCTAGCATATGACTCATTTTCAAGATTAATTCTGTGAGTGCACAAACTAGGTGATATGCCCTTAATGTCATCAAGTGAATATCCAATTGCTTTCCTAAACTTTCTCAACTCGGTCAACAGCGATTTTAACTCATCATCACTAAGTTTATCATTTACTATGACAGGGTAAGTGGAGTTAGGTCCAAGAAATGCGTACCTTAGCCCTGTTGGGAGTGGTTTTAGCTCGACCTTAGGTGCCCTTAGTTCCAACCAGATTAAATGGGTGGGAGACTCGAGCGATGGGTCTTGGGGCATGCTTAGTATCAGCTTCTACTGATGCAACGACCTCTCCATCTGTTCCCATCAGTTTCTCAAAACCTTCGCTTTTTTAATTTCCTTGTGAGAGTCTAGCATCGTCTCCTAATTCGAGGTTTCTTTGTATAAGTAGCCGTTTTCACCGTCCTTGGTTAAAGCTGTCGAAGATGGTCTTTTTCATTTAGCTCCTCAAGTAGCTTCAATGCAAGGTGATCCATTTCTTCAATCCAAAAGAGCTGGCCTTCAATCGTAGGCTTCTTCATTGTATCTATGATGTCAAAGTGCATTTTGAGATCTTTGCCCATATTAAGTTGAATTTTCCCTTTTTGGACGTCAATGAGAGCACCCGCAGTAGCAAGGAAGGGTCTCCCTAGAATCAAAGGATCTTTTGGCTCTTCATCCATCTCTAACACCACAAAGTCAGTGGGAACCACTATGGTTCCAATTCGGAGAGGCAAGTCTTCTAGAATGCCATGCGGAGTTCTCACAGATCTATCAGCCAAGACAAAAGAGATGTTGGTGGTTTTATACTTGTTAAAACCCAACTTCTTAGCTACTGAGAGTGGCATGAGGCTTATAGACGCTCCCAAGTCGCAGAGACAATTTTGAAAAGTTAATGGCCCAAGAGAGCATGGCAATGTGAAACAACCAGGATCTGGTAGCTTAACGATCCTCTTTTGAATAATGGCGCTGCACTCATGACTCACTACTACCATTCCTTTCACTTCGTGGATTCTTTCTGTAATTACATCTTTGATCCACTTGTGAGATTGAGGTAAAAGAGCCAATGCATCAAGTATGGGCATCTTGACCTCAATTTCTTTAATGTGCTTATCGAAAATAGCTCTATATCTCTCCACTCTGTCCTTGTGAAATCTCCCTGGGTAGGGGAGTTTAGGCTTGTAAGGTGGTAGGACGAATGGTGTTTTCTTGTCTTTGGAAGGTGCAATTTTGTCAACTGGGGATGGTTGGACTCGACTTGTAGGTCGAGTTGATGTGTTGAGCTGGTCAGTCGAGTTAGAGTTTTTCTATTCATCTTGTTCCTCTCTCTGACATAAATCCTCCCCAGCTTGGAATTCACTGTCCGCGGTGATAGGAGTGGTTCCCGCCCTTTTTGATAGTTCTTTTCCGTTCCTCAAGGTAATGACATTGATTTGAGCAAAGTCCTTAGGATTTTGGATTGCCTTTCCTGGGAGTTGTCCAGGGTGCGGTGTGGAAAACGTGGATGCAGACTTGTTCTCCAGGTATTTAATTTTGGAGTTCAGTGTCTCGAATTTGTTGTTGAGGGTATCATAGGCGTAGTCTGACTGATTCTTTAGTTCAACAAACCTCTTTGCAGTTTCTATTGTACTGGAAGACTGCCCCTGGAGTAGCTGCTGCATCATCCTTCACAGGTCTTGATCCTGGGCAATAGGTGTTGGAGCTTGCTGTGGTGCAACACCAAGTGGTTGACCTATGCGCCTACGTGGGTTGTACCTTCCTTGGAAATTCTGCTTAGGAACAAAACCTTGAGTTTGATTGTAGGGGACAAAAGGTTTGTTTTGTTGCGGTGGTGGCGGAGGGTAGACTTGATCTTGCGGGTTTTCCACGTTGTTACTTCTGTAAGACAAGTTAGGGTTGTTCTTATAGTTGATGAAACCTTTGTTATAGCCACCTTGATTCTGAACATAGCTAACTTCTTCGATTTGGTCAGCCTCCCCATCTTGAACGTGAAAGAGTTCTTCTTCATTTGCAAAGTGAACGTGTCTCTGCTGGCTGAGGATAAATTTATCAAATTTTTTATTCAGAGACTTGATCTCTTTCCTAGTCCTCTCATCAGAATCAACACTTCCCCTTGTGCTGCGGTCATAGTCCTCAGTATAGTTCCCATCGGATTGAGCAAGATTTTCAACTAGTTCCCAGCCTTCATCAACATCCTTGTTTAGGAAATTGCCATTGCTTGTTGTATCAAGAAGCATTCTGATCCTTGGAAGAATGCCTCTGTAGAGCGTGCTGAGCAGGGATTCATTGCTGAAACCATGGTGAGGACAACGGATAGTGTAGCCCTTGAATCTTTCCCAAGCTTCAGAGAAGGTTTCTCTATTCTTTTGGATAAAGCTGGATATCTCATTCCAGAGTCTAGCAGTGCGGGCGTTGGAGAAAAAGTTTGCAAGGAAAGCTTTCTTGCGATCGTCGAGAGGTGATGGAGCTATGAGGTAGGTTCTTTTCCCATAGATGTGCTTTGTCACCAAGAGAAAATGGGAAGAGTTTGAGCTTGAAACCATCTTCACTGACTCCATTGATCTTGGTGAGGCTCCAGAGCCTATCGAACTCGTCCAGGTGATCAAGAGGATCTTCCATAGGTAATCCATGAAATTTGTTACTTTGGACCATAGCGATCAGACCACTCTTAATCTCAAAATTATTGTTTTGGATTTTCGGTGGTACAATCCCTTGCCTCTGAGTGTGAGTATTAGGAGCATCCCCTGCTCCAATAAATCTGGGCCTCCTCTGCTAAGCACCTTGTTCAACGTTTCCTTGCGGGTTTTCCATTCGAACTTGATGTTGTTGGTCTGCTCCAACGTTGTTCCTATGCGTTCGCAGTACAAATTGTAACCGGTGAATGTTGTCGAGAGGGTGAAAGAGGTTCTGGCTTCCTTGTGAACGTGTTTGCATATAGGTGAAGCTAGAACAGGGTGACTGACCGAGCTGAGAGTGAAACAGAAGCTAGGCTCGAGTACTTGGTCGAGTAGGTACCTGAAACACAGAGAACTCAGAAAGTTAAGAAATGAGGTGAAAGTGAGAACTTGATCTCAAGAAATCTGAAATCCTAAATGTAGCAAACAAACACCCAATTGGCAACGGCGCCAAATTGATATAGGTATCTTTACTCAAGATTACTCGCACTGTAGTCAAGGGAGACCTAGCAATAGGAACTTGTCCTATTGGATGTGAATCCCCTGTCCTTGTTGATTTTCCTAAGTAAAAATACAAGTTTAAGTGTGTTGTGTGGTGTGAAAGCAGTAAGTGAACTATGGATATATCAATTTCTTAGTCTAACATGTCATTGTAGTACTAAGGTGTCAATCCAAATGAGTGTGATGCTAACAATCAGGATGAGATCAAATATACTTAATTCAAGCCAAGCAAGTTGATGGGGGAGTCTAACAACCTAAGTGAAACATAAAATATGCAAAATAAATTCTAAGTAAAAATACTAGAGAGACAAGTGCAGGTGCTAGAGAAGCAGTGCACAGATGCTAGAGGAGTAATGCAGCAAGTGAAAATGACGAAATAAATTGATGAGATAAAACTAAGTGTGGAAGCTAGCAAGCGAAGATGATAACTAAGACAAAGTAAAATCAACTAAGACAAACAAGCTCTCAAGAATGGGGTAATTGGTCAGTGATTCCTCTGAAATCTATTTAAGGCGCTGACAAACTCAAACAGAGCTACTCCCTAGACAACGGGTTCACAAGCAATCAAATCCACTGTCGTGACAGATGACCTCAAGCTAGGGCAGTTCCAGACTCAGATGTCTCTGACGAAATCTACCCTATCAGGCACTAAGACTCAACCCGTTCTTGTCAATGAACACCCTAAACATCTAATCTCTTAGGCTAGGAATGCAAATCTCTGGCACTAGTTGTTCAAGTGTTTCATCAACCACCTTTTGAGTGTGGAAACACTTAAGATCTAGTTGCAATTGATCAGAGAGAAACTAGCATTAAGAACACTAATCCGAAGGGATTCACAAACAACTAAACTCAACGCTCCTAGAAGATCAAAGATTAAATCCTAACGTATCCCATTCTCAAGAACCCTAAAAAACTACTCACACATATTCAAGAACATAAACCCAGAAAATTCAAACATCTTAGAATTCATTGAAATTAGGTTATAAAGATAGATTAAGGCAAGAACAATAAGACTGCAAAGAATCAAAACAAACTAACAAGTAGATTAAGAGAAATCTGGATTACAAATAAAGAAAAATCAAGAACAATGAGGAACAAATGAAGAACAGAGAGAAAACCTAAAAATAAAAAGCTTACACCAAAAATAAAAACGGAATACCCTTTGGACAAAACCCAAAAGGGGTATTTATATGAAAATGCGGAAAACCCTAAAACGGAAAAAGACAAAATAAATGGTTAAGTCTCCGGAGATTTATGCAGCTTGGGCAGGCGTATGTGTAGTGGTGATCGAGCTAGGAGTGAAGACTGCTGGATGACCTGCTCGACGTGTGTGTGCTCGAGCACTCTGCTCGACGTGCTGCTCGAGCACCTGCTCGAAATCTGCTCGAGCACTTCTTCAAACTCTGCTCGAGCACCCACTGAAAATCTGCTTGATGGACTGCTCGAAACCTGCTCGAGCGCCTGTTCTTCCTTTTGCTCGACGTGTGCTCGATGGAGCTACCCGAGTGCCTTGCAGAATCTCTGCTCGAGCGCTTGTTAAATTCCTGGTAGAACACTTTGCTGGTGCTTGTGGCGTGAAACTCTCCAAACGTCCAGAACATCATCCAAGTCCCTGAAATCAACTCCAAAATGCATATGTATGCAAATCTAATGCAAAATCCTAGTATGGATGCTAAATGTGTGAAAAGACTATAAATGGGGTAAAACATATGATGAATATAGTCCTAAACGATGACAAATGCATGCAAAAACATGCAAAAATGTGGAGACATCAGCCACTTACACAAAATTTGATCATGATAAGGTAATAAAAAATGTGGCTAGCTTGAATGATTCTTATGTTTTCATTAGATGCTAAATTATCATGAAAAAGCATGTTCCTGATTTTTCTGAGATAAACAAGTTTATGAATCAAGACCACAACCAAAAGAATATTAGTCTGATTCAGAATGCGACGATATTTCACATTTTTGCATATGACCAGCCATCAATCTCAGTCAATGCAACACATGCAACCTACAACACTCACAAGCAGAATCTCCCTATTTGTTCTCATTGTGGTTGTATGGGTCATACAGCGGATACATGCTATAAAATCCATGGATATCTGATTGGTTTATAGCTCAAAACAAACTTACAACTTGAGAAGACTTTTCCACAGGTAAGCAACACAATTCATCTATTTTAACCAAACCAATTATTGCTCAGCTTGCCCTCTCAAACTCAAGCACAAATGACAATAATCCATCTGATATGATAAACATTCTCTCCAACTATCAAATACAAGGAGTCATTGCTTATTTCAATTCTCAGCTACAACTCCCTCCTATGCAAAACCTTCATTAGCTTCTACATCTTGTGGTTACTGTGGAAGTAGGATTCCTGAAGATGCTATTATCACATTGATATATGATTAAGGGGGAGTTTTTATATCATGATTCCGTGCTTGGTATGTGTGTTGCCAATGGTGAGCTTGAGTTGTAAAACTCATTTAAAAAGGGGGGAAATGAAAGTGCAGAGCTTATTGGAACAAGAAGCGGCTTGGTTGAACAACCTCGAGATTAGTCGATTGATGATATCCCTTATATATTATTACAGAGACACACTTATAGAATTGACCTTATCATAACATGTTATATTACAATGATGACATGCTGTGGTGGCAGCACCATATCGACTCTTAGAGATGTTTCAAAAGAAGACAATCATTACTGTAATTACACAAATTGCCATTGGATTAAAATCATTAGTCTAATTATATTTTCCTTATATAACTCATTTAAATTTTAAAATAAATATTAATTATCTAATTTCTCTCTCCTCCGATTTCTTTTCAAAATAAATCATTAAATCATACTAATTATTTGTTAATACTTAATATTAATCCCTTCTCATTTTAATTTGATCATATGTTTTATAAATAATAAAATAATAATATTATTTTTACAATAAAATTATGTATATTTTTTTCACAAATGTTATGATTTGAATTTTTGGAAATGGACATGAATTTATTTATATCTAAACTGATAACAGTTTATTAGAAGAAATATCATGTAAAAATTTATATTATACTGTTAATATAATATATTTAAACAATATATTTATTTAGTAGATTTTGAATAAAAATAAACATATTTACAATTATTGAATTCAAAATTAAAATTTGAAATATCTACATATTTATTCCAGATTTTAAGAGTAACAATTTACCAAACTTTATAATTCTCAGTAATTCAGTTTTAATTAAGATATATTCAAATATAGAGACTGAATTAATTTTCTCAACCGATTTATTGCAAAGAAATATCTACATTCAAAATTGTAAAACAAATTAACTGAGATTTAGGTATATATCATGTTAATATCAAATTTTGGAAACTAATGATTTGTTACAATTAAAATCTTAATTTTGGATACCATTAATAAGATCTCCAAAGATTCAGTTTGTTATAATTATGAAATTCAAAATGTGACCATATATAGAAACAGAACTGATTCAAATCAATCAGAGAATATGCATATATCATCTTAATTTCAAAACTGTTTTTATTCTCTCAACAAATTAAATTCAAATACGATATTTAATTAGAATATTATAAATCAAAAAAAGCTTGATATTAGATATGTATGGTATTAATATCAAAATTTGAAAAACATTGATTAAGAAGATTTGATTAGAATATTCTCAATTCAAAATTTTAGCTTACTCTGCAAGATAAATAGTCATATACTCACTATATAAAGATGCATTCTCGACACAATGCATCATCTCAAGCAAAGTTAATAATTTTTATTTTTAATATTAATGTTTTTATTTTAGCTTAATAAATTTATGTTATTTATTTTATACGTTTTATTATGTATTAACAAAATGTTTCCTTTGATTTGTTTTGTTAATTGGTACAACATAAAATAATCCGAGCATCAACTGTTCTTTTGATCAGGAGGGTCGGCTTAAGTGCATGTGCGAGCAGGGCTACTGGCCAAAGGTCCAGTGGCGGATCCAGAAATTTTTTTTACCCGGGTTAAAAACAAAATGGATTTTGGGTCTTATAATTGCTAAATTTTTTTTTTAAAGTAAGTTAATGGATTCAAAAAGTAAATAGGCTAAAAAACCTAAAATTTCATGGGTTCAAAATTGATTTTCAACCCCAAAAAAAATTTATATACACAGAATTTTTTTTTTTTTTTTTGTGGAGTCAGCTGACCCCTCTAACTATCAAATGGGTCCGCCACTGCAAGGGCCCATAAAATTTTTTGTTCTTGACATTGAAATTTTTAGGGATATTTGTATAGATCAACTTCTCTTTTCTCCTAATCAAAACTTTCATATTCTCACAATTCTCTCTTCTTTTTCCGATTCCGATTCTGATGTTCTAAGTTATTCAATTCAGTTAAAGTTCCTTGCATTTGTGCGTGTCCGGCTGGAACTTGGAAGTCGGTTTGAAGGAGAGTTCAATTTATGTAAGTTCTCAATTTTAGGCTTTTAATTTATGTTTACTGTTCTATTTCCTTTTTACACTTTTTGTGTCGATGTGTTGTTTTGGTATTTAACCAAACTGGAACAATATTGATATCATTATTGTTATTTTTAACACGTTTTCATCAAAGACCACCTTAAGATGATCAAAAGGACAACATGCTTGTGAATGCATATATATATATGAGTGTTTGTAGAATATTCTTGTCGAATATTATCTGTTCTTGATTTTCTGTAGGGGTTTTAATGATGAGGTTAATGGGTTTGGTGATGACGGATGGTCTACAATGCATTGTGATGGCGCGGAAGATATTATCGTTGCTATTAACTCTACGAAGCATTTGAATAATATTTCAAATTCAATCTATTTCCCTTCTTGGGCGTACTTTCTGCCAAGGATTCAATGCTTCTCCAAGTAAGTTATTTTGCCCACTTTTGTTACTTTGTGTCCTTTGTTGCTGAAACTTAGGTTTTGTTGTAGTGAAAAAGATGAGAAGTGATGAAACTAACACTATAAGCATAATACTAAAAACTTGAGTTTTTAATCAATTGATAGTATAGTAAAGTGTTAATCCATCGGGTGAATGAAATTAGCAAAAAGGATGAGATCATTAACATTTAATTCTAGCCAAGTTTATAAAAATTGTTTGTGAATACTAATAGTCCTAAATAATGCAATAGATAAATAAACTTAACTAGACCCTATAAATGCTAAAGTCTGTCACCCTTTAACAAGTCATGGAATTAACAGGAAAAGTCACAAATTTTGGTGTCAATCGAGTGAGTCACTCGAGTGGACCACTCGAGTGAAATGATCGAGTGACAGGAACAAAAACAGTGAATACTAAGTTAAGTAATAGAAATAAACGATAGAACTAAGATTAAAACTATGGAAAACGATAAAGATTCCAATGAGTGGAGTCATAGGGTGATCTACACTTAAATCTGCTATGGGTGTTGAAAATCTAAACTCAGGGTGGATCCCTTGACAACGGATCTCACTTCCAACCTAACCCACTGTCGTGGTGATGGATCTGAAGATCTAGCCTACTCGAGCCTAGAGGTCCAATGACTACAGATCTTGCACTAAGGATCGATCCGTCAAAGCCAAGAGAGACTCATAACAAGTGAGTAGTTGGGTCATGACGTAAATCAACATCTGATGCACCGACCCTTACGCTATTGTGTCTTAATCCCTGAAAAACGTAGATCTGATGACTCAAGATACTTTTGATGCTCATGAAGTCACCTACGATCATGCCTTAATTGGCCAGAAAAGAGCAAACATTACAATCACTAACCCAAGAGGGATCTAAAGCCGAATCTACAAACAATCAACAAAAACCCATAGAGATCGAGTGAGATCACCTTAATCCATCCCTGAAATCCCTAAATTTACTACTCACATATCGTGATCATCATTAAAATCAAAAGCCCAGAAAAGCTAAGACTCGTCATAGATGATCCGATGAACAGAGATTCCAGAAAAATAACAGTAACGATAAACTCGATCTATTAAAATTACAAAGAGTTGCAAAAATCCGAATCAAAATCTAAATATAAACTAGAGAGAGAAAACTAAGAGAGATCAGCTAAATCTACTAAAAGCGGCACAAAAAATAAAAAATGGTCTCAGATGTCGTCCCCGCGAGTTATCATTAACCTAGGTATTTATACAAGAGAATTAGGGTTAATGAACGTCTCGCTATAAATGGCGGAATCTTGTCGAGGCGTTGCTCTCCACTCGACCGAGCAGTCGAGTGGTCTAGTCGAGTAGCTTGCATCGAGTCTTTATTTGCGTAACTCAATTGAGTGGCTTGAGCTTCCTGGGCAGTCTTCACTTGTATGACTTCCAGTCACTCGAGTAGGCACTCCTTGCAGAAATCCTCACGTCGCTTCATAGCCTGAGAGGTCACACGAGTGATGACTCCTTGCAGCTCCAAGTACCTGAAAGTACCACATGTATGCAAAATGCATGCAAACTAATGCAAAGAGACTAAATATCCTAAATGTTAAATAAATGCAATAAGTGATAAGAGTAATGCCTAAAACCTATGCTAAGTTGCAATAAAACAATAGTAAAAATATGCCAAAATGCAATGTTATCAAACTCCCCCAAACTTATCATTTGCTTACCCTCAAACAAATAAAAAGAATAAGATGAAAGGAGTAAGGTTGAAAGTGGGGACTCGGAACCTAGCAAACTAAGCAAACCTCTGAAGTCAACACCACAGTTAATAGTTCTAGCATGCAAATCACAACAGTTTTACTTAAAAGCCTTAGCCATACTCATCACATAGAATTCAACACTAAGACTCAGCCAAAACAAGCATTCAAAGTAAACTATCCCTTTAACATTGATTAAACGCGAACTGGTGGATCATGATATGCAATAACTAAAACTCATTTGGTTGAGGGACAAGTTTTAAGAGATTAGAATGATCTCTTCTTCCTCTGGTTTAAGCGCAAGTATTAGGATCTCTCAAAGAAGTGATTGAGCTTTAGCAGAAAGCTAAAGGTAGGATAGCCAACTGATGCATACAAGGATAGAATCTCCTCTACCCATAAGCCAACTATGACTCTCAACCCCTAGCCTCACATAAACTCTCAAAACTACTCAATCTTTTTCTTTTCCCTTGGTTCTTTTGGTTCTAAGGAGTGGAAATTTCTTTACAAAGGCGGAATCTAGCGGATCTGGGTTTTAAACTTTCTTAAACTTTCTTAAACAATGATTCCCTATAACTATACTAACTCAAAAATCGTGAGCTAGACTCTACATGGGATACTATCCTTGTCGGCACAAACCTAACACTTCCTACCAAGCTCAATCAGAATGTAAAAGGCCTCACACACACAAGAGTGATTTAATGGTCCGAAAGAAGTCATGGTTTTGGTATGGTGGAACTGCTCTAAAGGTGAGAGCAGCTACTTGGATTAGCAAGAGTGGTAAAAGGTGGAAGAAAACCCAAGTAATTTGAGGTATCCAAGTGGTAAAAGGTGGAAGAAAACCCATGTTTTAGAGCATATCATGATAATTAAGTTTCAAAATTAAGGTTCAAGTTCATAGGGATAAATTTACAAGTTACAGCAAGTTTTTAACCAAATGAGAGTGCTAAGTTCAATTCCAAGCAAGGTGCAACCTTATGTTTCAAACTAAGGTGAATGCATAAGACAACTTGTAACTAAGGCACTGAAATCATATGTTTGGTTATTAAGCTTTAATCGGTTTAACTCGTCATCATCCCCTATGCTAAATGCAACAATCCTAAGCAAATGCAACTACATGACACTCTGTTTTTGTCGGTAAGAATCATCGAGAAAAAGCCGTTGCTCTAAATAAGGGGACTGTTTGCAAGACTAGCTTAATTGCAGATCTTCTTGTTCATTCCTCGAGGTCTCAGTCCGGTCTGGGTTCGAATTCTCGTTCAGCTCGACCAACTGTGGTTATCGAAGACGAAGATGAGGATGAAGATGATTCTATTGTCTCCTTAGTATGCAAAAGGAAGGCTTTGGTGACTAACCGTGCTCCACAAGCAACGAAGCTCTAAACCGAGCTCAACAAGCCAATGCCGAAGTCCGAGTTCCAGATCAAAAGAAACTTCCAACACACGTGGAGACTAAGACACAATCAAAACCATTTGAGAAGTTACCAAACATCTTTCATGGTACTCAGGTAAGTTTAGCTTGCGAGTTTATTCGGTATTGGAATAATTTTACATACACTCGTAGTATCAAACAACCTGTTTTGAATGTTGAAATTTCAAGTATAATGCACTTGATTTATTCCTTAAGTGCCAATAAAGATACAGGTACCTTAGACGTGTGCAACGACCTAAAAGGAACCACTACAACATAGAGTTTAACAATGGATCAAACGGAGAAAGTAACAAGGTGTAATGATCTGCCATCAAGCTGAGAGATCACGACGTGTTTCCCAGCCAATAAAGATAGTGAGGGTTTCACCAAAACCATCTTGAACAAATAAGAATCGCTAGATTTACCGCAAAGAGTTCAAACCCGAGGTAACTATCTAAACTCCCAGAAACAAATAAAAGCTAATTTGCTTTCTCTTGGTGCATATTGTACAATTTTAAGGTCAATCAAGAAGAATAATGATCGAGAAATAGTCACTCATCATCAGAGTCAATCAAGAAGAATAATGATCGAGAAATAGTCACTCATCATCAGAGTCAATCAAGAAGAATAATGATCGAGAAATAGTCACTCATCATCAGAGTCAATCAAGAGATAACTGTGGAGTTTATCAAGATCAACATCGGTACACAAGGAAGAACACATAGACAAGCAATCAAATTTCTTTAAGAGGGCTGGTGAGGTTAAGAAAGCTTTGCTTTCAAAACAACCTTTATTATTGTTTGTTTATAAGAAAGCGCTCATGAGCTTAACTAACCTTGAACCGGTGCTGCCGAGTGAGATGATTTCTCTTCTACATGAATATAAGTACGTGTTTCCGGAGAATAACACTATAGGACTACCACCCACCCTTGTTATTAAACACCAAAATGATTTTCTTTCCGGAAACGTTGATTTGCAAGAAAAGCTACACATTGAAGAAAATATCCTTTGTCGTTATCAAGATTCATCTCAAAATCACATTTGAAGACCAGGAGACTATCTAGATCGTTCAAGACCCATATCACCCAAGATTTGGATTACTTCACTTCTCATGTTTCTCTTGGAGCCTAAAATCGATCTTACTTTATTTTGTTCATTCCAAACTTATCAATGGAAACCAGGGGAGCTATAAATGTGTAATTTCACCTCTAGAGTGGACAAGTTGGTCACTAACAATGCCTTGATCCATGAAAAGCCCCCGGATCCAACAACACTATCATTTACCGAGATAATTTTGAGCACCGAATACACCAAGGATCTTATTCAGGTAAGTATCTCTTTGTCTTGATTATTTTCTCATGATTTAAGGGCTGAGAGTATGAATTTATTATCTCCAGAAATCATTGAGAAAAAGCTAGGCTTATTAAAAAATATTCAGAACTAAACTTTTGTCGTAAAATGCAAGTAGAAGAGAAACATGACAAAGATAATGCTTTGGTTCAAAATGATATATGTTTACTTGTTTATTGTGACTCGATGACTGTGATCACACACTTGCTCTTTGCCAAAACTGTTGACAACTTTGCAGATACAAAAGAGGAGCCACCGGACTTAAAAGTTATCCCATACAATATCTTTGCGAGGACTGGAAATAGAGATGTTTTCATGCAGGATAAGAAACCCATAGATTATTTTAGGATGATCTTTGAGGTTGGAGAACGAGTATGGACACCAAAGATTGCTGATTCATTTCACCTAACGAGAAGAATCATCAACAATGCTTATCAACTTGATCTCCGAGGTAAGTATCCCATGATTTTACTCTATGATGGTTCTAACTTAGTGTTGTTTGTGGCAGGTCAAACAGATTTGAGGATAAATCCTTTTTAACTGGGGGAAGATGATGCGATTTGATGTGTGTGCGTTTTTGAGGTGTAAATAATGCATAGTTAAGTTTTTCTCAAACAACACAATGATAAATCTGCAAGTGCACAACCAAATCGATTGTAGTACTTAATGTATATCGATCCCACAGAGTGAAAAGTTGTATTACAAATCTAGATGAACAAGTAAGGCTACGACTGAAATATAAAGGTAAGGTTTTGTTGTTGTGTCACGATAACAAGTAAATAAAGGAAATAAAATGAGATTAAAACTAATATGAGAAAGGCGTTGGGCATTCAAGGGATCACAGGGGTTAGATGATTAGTTCATTCAAAATAAGTTCATGTGAATGCATGTCTACTCCTAAGTCTCGGACTATGAAACACGAAAGATCGATTAACCTATAATTCATAGAGAAAACTGGCTAAGATCAATATATCTTATTACTTAACTTACGCAGGCAATAACACATATATTAAAGCATTAATATCAAGTTCAATCCTTATCCATAAAACTCCATAACTAAGGGGTATGTGCTTGTTATGACGCGATACTCATCCAAATTAGGTTCTAGCAAACTAAGCAAGCGATTAGCGAAACCTAGATGCCTAAAATCAGTGGCTAGTTCATGACGCTAGCTACATGCATTAAGAGAAAGCTCAAAACGAAAGACAGTGCAAACGATGATGCATAGACAATAAACTCGCCAATCAAATTACCTAGATCATCTCCCCCTTTGATTAACCCTTTAAACCCAACAAGTAAACTACTCAAGCATACTTAAAGGAATCATCAAAGCAAGGTTTAAGTAATTCATAAATTGCATAAAATAAAGGAGAAAAGGTTTAGAGATTACAAAGTAACAAGAGATTGAAGGAGAGAAGAGTTGGTGGACTTCATAGGCTTCCACGAGCAAGAGAGGCTTGATGCGGCTCCTCTGGTCGTCTTTAGGGTTCCTGAAGTTGTTCTGGAGTTTCTATGAAGGCACAATAGAAGCACTAAGAAGGCACACGAAACCTTAATGATTAGGTTATGTATTTATAAGGCTTGGGGTCCAAGAGGTCGGTTTTAGGGTTTTGGAGGCTAAACTCGCCGTTTTGATAAGTTTGGAGGCAGGAAAGTGAGCCTCGGTCACGGGCCTTGGGACCGAGGTGAGGTCACCAAGAAGCTTGGCTGAATGGATTGCTTTGATTCTTGTCCGAGGTGAATCTTGACTCTTCCAACTTTTCATGAATATAAAGATCTCTGAATTTGGTCCACAGGAAGGTCTTCAACGAATGTCAAACTTCTGATGCTGTGAAACTGCCTTAAAACGGGTTTTGCTCCTTTTTGGTTCATTTTCTCTTAAAACCTGTTAAACCTCTTTGAAACAAGAAATATTCGATAATAGCCTATTTAGCCTTGAAAACACACCAAATTCTTCATAAAACCATATGAAAATGATAGTAAAAATAGGTAAAAATATGATGTTATCATAATTCTAGATAGCTCTAAGGATCAAGAGCATAGAACATCGAAGGGACATGAAGCAATTGACGAGCAAGGAGCTAAAGAAGCATGGAGAACCCTTTTCAGACCCAAAAGTTATCTCTAGACCATTGAGCTAACCAAAGATATTAGAGTCTGGCCTCATCAAGCTATGACTCAAGATGATCACTTGAGCTTTGGTAGATGTGTCAAGGCCACCTTGGTCATAATACATGATCGAGAAGGCTAGTGCATGGTCATATGATCCAATTGCACTTTGTTGTCCTTGTCTCGGTTTTGTCCCATGTGATTTTCCGAGTGAGGTTTTTAGTGAGGCTTGTGGCTCATATGCTTCCCTTTGCCATTGCCTAGTCTGATCCATCAAGGCTCATTTACAAGATCTTTTGGGCGCTATCTATCTCTTATCCTCATTTCAAATTCAAACTCTCTTTTAATTTTGTTATGGTTTCAAGTGTTTTAAATGTTTTGTTTACCGAGGCATGTCTCGTAAACATGCCATTTCTCTCTTCTTTAGCTCTCATCCTTCTGTTTACATTGAGGCTGAGATATCTTATAAAACTTCATCTTTTATTTTATGCTCGAACTTTTTTAAATAAAGATCATTGATCTTTTTTCGTGTGTAGAAACTCGATCTCTTAAGGCTTATCAAAGGGTCTTCCGCAACCCTTCGTAGCGTCTATGAATCCATTTCCCCTCATTCTTTACTTGTGTGTTGAGTCTAAGTCAATTTCATTGTCCATAACTTCACGGTGTCAAAATTGGGCTGTGATTCTTCACCGGAATCACATCACTTTTGAAAGAAAAACTCCGCAAAGTAACCAAATCTCAATATTTATAGGGATCAGTCAAGAGTATTCAAGGAAAGTAATTAATGAGTGCAAATCGTGTAAGGTTCACTTTGTCTCTTAGATTAGACAAGATTTAGGTATTCGATGAAGAATTTATGTCATGCATGAACCGAAAATAAACCAACTGGCACAAGGCCTTTTAGCCTGAATCTTTTTCTCAAAAGTCCAACACGGATCAAATAAAGAAAAGTGATCAGTTCGGGCCGCGAATCGACTAATGGTTTGTAAAAGTGTTCAAACACTTAAATGGTGCACCAATTCATAAGCCGAGCTTCATCCTCGTATTTACCGAGGATAACTGGATAGAGTTTTCCTTTAAGAATGGTAAGGGTCCGATCAACCCATTTTCTCTTGAAAACAACTTGACAAAGAGTTTAAAGAACAAGTTAGAGTTTGCAAACCTGACATATTTGTTCGAGTACATAAAAACGTTTAAACGAATTTTAAACTATCAAAGTTAATAAGTCTTAAAAGCCCCCTTGGGCAAGACATGCATAATCCAAATTATTAAAGTCCCTCTGAGCAACACAACACAATGTCTGAGAAAGGAAAGATAGAAATTGGGACAACCCCCAAGAAGAGTGGATGCATCCACGATCAGTTTGCCTCCGGAGCAACTTCGTTATCCTTTGAAAGATCTGCTCCCGAATAATTTCCAGCCGCAGGTTCAGTAGTTCCAGCACCGTCAGTTCGATCAAGCGAGACTTCCAACATATTAACTCTCGGAGCAACAGGTGAAGAAGCAACTCTATCCTGAGTAAATGAATCCACGGTCATAATCTTAAAAAAATCCAATATTTAAGCTTAGCCAATTAACGGTCATTAATAGTAGAAAAATTTGAGCCAAAATGGTTGAATTGTACCTCATCTGCAGACGCGGTGGATCCTCGGAAGCCGCGGCAAATGACTGGTTAGCATTTTCTTCAGAGAGATCAGAGTTAGGTTTAGAAAGAGGAGGATAGTCCACAAAGGCCAAAGCAAACTGCTGAAAATCAAACGAAGCAAGCAGAGCCTTCAAATAAGACTCAAGTTCAGCAAGCGAACTCTCCACCTCGTTTTTCTCCTTCTCCAAATTGGTGTCTCCTTTTTCGAGCTAAATGATGAGGGTCAGATTACTCTTCAGTTCATTCAGGTTAGATTAGAGACGTATTTTGGTCTCCAAAGAGTTAATATACTCCAAAGCTTGTCCAAGGAGAGTCTGACCACACCCTTTGACCTGTTTTCTCGCCAAGCTGGCTGTCAGCTTCAAATCGTGATCCCGGAGCTTCAAAAGAGCATTGTATTTAATGGTCAGTTCTTCATACTTCTCCTTGGCATAAGCCACTTCTTGTTTAAGAGATGAGTTTGTAACCCTCAAAGCATTTTGTTCAAATGAGAGAGCCGAAAGCTTTTCCTTGTGCGCTTTGACCATCGACCACACCTCATTACGCTCTTTCTCTAACCTCACCGTGCGTTCTCGCCTTATCGCATCCTTTTCCCTTTCTTATTCAAGATCGGCGATTGTTTTCCTAGCCATCTCAAGTTCTTCCGAAGGGAATTCTTTGGCAAAAGCGGACTTGTAAAAGTCAACCATATCGTTGATATGCTCAAATTAACCCTAGAGAAACTCTCTCAAATTAAGAGATCGATTGTAGTACTTAGGGGTCGAATTTCACAGAGAACTCGAGTTCACACAATAGATTATCAGTTATCGAATTAAGCTAAACAGTAGAAATTGTAATTAAAAACAACAAAACAATTAAATCGGGTTGTAAAACCATTGGGAAAAGAGTTAAGCTTAGGGAATTTCTCAGGTAATTCAGAATTGCAGAACAAATAAAATGTTAGGATGATTATTAAGAACCGTTCACGAACTCGAATCATAATGGTAAAATCAACCAGCTTTCGCTGCGAAAATTATCTATGTCTAAATCAATAATTCCAAATTTCTTTGCTAAATTCCTCAATTTAGACAAGCATTAATGATCTAGTTCGATTTTTCACAAAATACCTAAACCAAATTCCTTTGCGAATAGTTATTTTGCTCATCTAAGATAGTTCAGGCAATCAATTACACTTTTATGTCAACTAATCAACCTAAGATCAGATTCTAGGTCGCGAAGCTAGAAAAAGCAGTAAACACAATCCAGATGAAGAACTTTATTGATTCAATCCTTAAAATCTAATAATCTAACAATTCATCATAAACCTTTGAAGATCCCTAAACCTAACAAGCAAACTCCTAAGACTTGGTGAGTGAAACAAACATCATGGCTATAATAGAAAGCATAAAAGAAATAAATCTCCCAAATTTTGTGAATAGATTCCAAGAGTAAAGAGAAACGTGACCTCAACAAGTGGCCAAAACCTTATTTTTAAAGCTAAACACGTGCCAAGCCGGTTCTGGAGATTTTTGGGCGAAAAGAAAATCTTCTATAAATCTTTTTATGTGCTTGGTGTATGTGTCGATCGACACCACCCTTGGTGTCAGTCGACACCAATGGTAAAAAAATGGCATTTTTTTTGCGATCACTCCACCTCAAATCTGCTTTGATCCATTTGACTCCAAAAGCCTCCAAAAGCTCCATAATGATCTAACTCATGCAAGAACCTACAAAGACTCCAAAAGACTCGAAAAACTTCGAAAAGACTCGATAAAGACTATATATATCATGGCTAAAAACCTGTAAAAACAATGATATATCAATCGTTATGACCGGCAACAAGTGAAACAAGTATTTTACTAGTTTGAGAACAGGGTTTCAATTGCCTATTACCTTAAACATGTCATTGTAGTGCAATAGGTATCAATCCAAATGGGTGCGTTGTTAACAATCAAGATGCGATCAAATTTAGTTAAATCAAGCCAAATCAGAAGGGTTTTTGTCACTAACAACCTAAATGGAATGAAAAATGCAGAAAATAAAATACTGGCTATGGACTCGGTCAGATTTGGCCGAGTGGTAGTGAAAATACAGAAAATAACAGAAAATAATATGGAGAAGAAAGGTCCTGAGAGTGGGGTAATTGATCATGTCGTTCTCCATAGTCTACAATGTCAAAATATAACCTAACCCAGTGTCCTGGCGAAAAGCTATAGATCTCTGGCATTAGGGGATCAGGGATCTCTACATGCACCTGTCGGGCGAGAGAAACCTTAGATCTAGCCCCTAGATTTTTCAAAACGAGCTAGCCTTAAGAAAATATAATCCAGAAGGGATAAAATCAAATTTAAAGCTTAGACATCTACAGGGACTAAGGACTCGGGCAGATCTACCCCATCTCGGAACCCTAGTTTCACTACTCAGACATGCAAATTGAAAACGTAGAAATCAAAGTAAAAGACATGTTCATAAAAAATGATGATAAATAACTTAAGAAAACAAATTCAATAAAAAGGTTGAGATTACAGAATCGAAAATAGCAGAAAAGTAAAAAGAGGCTAAGAAAAACCGAGATTCAGATTCAAAGATAAAAGTTGTTCAACCTTCCTCTTCGCTTCCGTGGCTCGGGTTTATATAAGACCCTTACATATTAAACCTAATTCTAGAAAAGGAAACTAAGTCAGTCGGTTGCAGGACTCGGTCAGAATGACCGAGTGCTCTTGGTCGAGTTGTGTTGTCTTTGGCTTTTGTCCCCTACTCGGTCAGGAGGTTGAGTTCTCTTCGTCGAGTGCGTGGACTCGGTCTGTCAAGTCGAGTCCCTTATCCGAGTGATGAAGTCTTCTGTCCGTGCATTGCACTCGGTTTGAGTACATCGAGTGCTTGATTGAGTGGTGAAGTCCTTTGTAGCGGACTCGATCAGTTGCCCGAGTTCATCCCATCGAGTTTGTCCACACCATTCTTCCTTTGCTCCAGCAAGCATCCTTTTTCCCTAAAACTAACTCCAAAATGCAATATGTATGCAATAGCTATGCAAAAACTACTAAGTATGCAAAATGGACAAAAAGGACTCTAAATGATATAAACAACTGGGCAAATCAATGCTAAAATGGACTTAGATATAGGCTAAAAACGAGTAAAATATGAAGACATCAACACCCCCAAACTTAGTCTTTGCCTTCCCTCAAGCAAACAAATCATAAACAGGGAGAGTTGGGTTGAAAACGGGGACTCAGAACCAAAACATGCTGATAAGAAGTATACAATCAATGTCTCAGATACAATGCAAGTGAGTTCTATCCACAACACAGTGAAACTTTCAGCCTCAACCTACACATGCATTCAAAAATACCAGACCCTTTAACATTCATTAATTTCACACCATGAATCAGACCATGCACATCCAATGAACTCATTTGGTTAAGGTAAAAGCATTTTTAGAACAAGGATCTCTCAGTACAATGGAATGAGCTTTAGAAGAATGCTAAAGGTAAGATTGCCAACCGATGCATACAAGGACAGAATCCAATCTACCCAAGTAAACACAAGTGAAATCTCTCCTACTTCTAAACCCAGAGCTTGATCCTATCTACCCTTTTTCCCTTAGAGCGTTTTCTTTGGCTTTCATTCTAAGGGGAAGGTTTTTCTTTTTGCACAGCTAAACTTTAGCGGATTGGGTTACTTAATCACTTAGGCTCTCTCTTTCTCTCTTTTTTTTTCGCTCAAGATCTTTTAGGCTTTTTGCCTTTCTTCTAATACAAAGCCTAAACCTCATGAATTTTTTTTTTTTCTCCAAATCCTTTACTAGGTAGCATATTTTTTCATTTTATTTCTCTTCTCCTAAGAATCTCTTTACCCTTTTCTTTCTTCCCCTTTTCGTCACGGCCCATAAAATCAGACATCACCAGACTCAACATGATGGACTCGGGCAAACACATCGAGTTGCCTCCTACAGTCTAAACCCAAAAATGAAGTTTTCTTCCTAGTTCTATCTGATCCATAAGGAGCGAACCAAAACTACATGAGATACCATTCTTGTCGGCACAAACCTAACACTTTCTACCAAGCTCATTCTGAAATAAGGCCTCACACACATAGCAAATATCAGTGGCCTGAAAAGAAGTTTTGTTCAAGGTATGGTGAACTGTTCCAAAGGTTGGAATCAGCTACATGGATTAGCAAGGGTGGAAAAATGTGAAAGAAAATCCAAGTATGTATGTAGTATCCATGAGTTCAAATTCGATGCATAGACATGATAATTAAAATTAAAATTCTGTTTAAATTGATAGGGAAAGGTATAATATCACTTCATGCTTCAATCAAGACTAGAAAGGATTTTCGAACATCACTTGAAATGCTTTAGAAAACTATTGAATCAGCATGCTTACAAGGTTGGTTTCATCATGAAATGCAACTAGACTCAATCTTAAAATGTATATGCAACTACATGAACATTCTATTTTTATGGGTTTTCTATGCATATAAATGAATGATGACTCAAGTATGAAAATTTGAAATAAGAAAACAGAAAACATGATTAAATACATCTCAAACCCTCCCCCAAACTTGAATTATACAGTCCCTTGTGTAATAAAAATCTGAAGGTGAGTTCAAGAAAAAATAAGAAAACTAAACTAGATGCAATGGTGTTTACAATGAAATGGTTTGGAGTTACCTCAGTGGTTGGTGAAGAATTGGGTGGTGTACTCGTCCATGATATCCCGAGTGTAGTCCAGAACTGCAGCCGAGCTTGTGGGTGTTTCAGTGTAGAACTCGGGCTGTCTGACTCGAGCTGGCATCAAGTCCATTCTCCTGACACTGAACTCGGTCTGGTGACCAAGTCCTCTGGCCGAGCTCTCCCCTGTGTCTAGTGGCACTGCCCTCCTTTTTCTTTGCCTTGGTTCTATGGCTGACCGCCTGGGTGGGTCTACTCGTGCACTCCTTCTTGTCATGGAGCTAAGGGAGCTAGTTCTTCTTAATCCGGGGGTAATTGGAGGGTGTTTGCTCTTTCCTTTTAGCCCTTAGGTGGAATTTTTCATCCCCTTGATTGTGTCTGCCAGTGCCTTTATAGTTTTGTCCTGCCACTTGTTCCACTTTTGCAGCAGGCTGATTCTCCTGTTTGCTTATTTGAGTGTTCTGGCTGGAGGGTCATCGTTGAACATGTAGCTCTCCGGTTCTTGCTCTCCTTCAGCTTCATCCCCAGCGGGATCTTCCTGAACAGGCGCTTGTTCATCATAGAGTGACTCCACTGGTGGTCAGAAATCGATGTTTTGGGCCAGCGTGATCTTTGTTAGGGGCAAGTTTGGGAGGAGTAGCTTGGCTTCTCCAACCACCGGATGGGTGAACTTGTAAATGTAGCTATTGTCAAACCTCTTGTACTCCAATATGTGTTATTTGGCGAGGTTGGTGAGGTCTATCCATCTAGCTTCATAAGGCTGGGTCACTAACTCCACACTGGCAACAAGGAGGATAAGAGTGATTATTCCTCCTATAGTGAGCTCTCCCTTTTTCCCGTTCCTATATAGCTTGGTCGCCCAGTCACGGTAGCTCATGAACTGATCGAGAAGGACAATCGTCAGACCAGCCTCTCCTTTATCTCCTCTGAAAATTCTATCACCCCTCCCTATGTTAAGGAATCTGAGTAGCGCCAAATCCAGCATTTGGAGCTTGCCTTCGTTTACGTTCCCCTTAACCTTCCTTGCAAAGAATGTGTTTGCAAGGGATTTGTGGAAGTACCTGATAGCAGGATTCCTGATATGGGAGCTCTTGGAACGGGCTGAACTGTAGGCGTCTTTTCCCGCTATAATGTTCCATAGTGCTTGCAGCTCCTCTTTGTCAAAGTTCTGCTGTATGCTACGCCCAGGCAGAAAATCGAGCAAGAAGTTTAATTGGCTAATGAGAAGGATAAGACACATTTCGTGCACCTCAAATGTGATAAATCTGACTTCATCTGCGCTTTGACCGTCTTCTACTGCGTCTTGCTCATCCTCATATAAATCGACATTCAAGGTGGCGAGGAACTGGCAGGTTTCCTCCTTGTATCCAGCAAAAAGGGTTTCCATGAAAGTGCCTAGGTGGCACTCCTCGAACAACCGTGATACATCCTTATTGATTCCTAATGCAACCATGGTTTCTAGGTGTGGGTATCTTGTTCCACTGAATTCCATGTTGGAGAGGGCTTCATAGAAATCTGCTTCTGTGAGGTCAGGTTGTGGTTTCCTCCCCTGTTTCTTGACTACCTTCGGATTTGCAGCTTCCTCAGGTTCACCACTCAAGTTGTCAAGGTCTTCATCAACCAGTTAAGGACTTTTTCCTCTAGCAATGTCTCCTCTTTTTTTGGAGTATTGACTCGATTGTCCCTCTTGGTCCGAGTGTTTCCTCAAAAATGAGTCCCTTCTTTCTGCAAAACCACGCGCGATAGCGCTTGCAGACTGTCCGTGTCTCGAGCTTTTCTGTAGTGGGTATTTGAAATGTGTAGAGAATTGAAAGAATTAGTTGCATGTTATGACTCGATATGCTTAACTCGATCAAACCAACCGAGTCAGGCGAAAATAATTTTACCCAAGCTTCGACTCGGTCAGATTGGTCAAGTACTTAGACCGAGTTCATAGCGTCAAAATGCGTCTGATACCCCTAGCCTAACTCACAACTCAAGAACCCATGGTTTTGAGGAATAACTCTCAGAGTAAATAGAGCTAGAAGTCTGGAATGGTATTGACTCGATGTTGATGAACTCGATGAAGCAAATCGCTTGAGATGAAAAAAATAGGTAGAACTCAATGCATTGCTCAAGAACATTTAAACTTGGAACCCAGAAACCGTAAAAAGGATGAAGAGAAACTTACTTGGGTCGGATCGATTTAAGTATGCCAGATTTTGTCATTATATCCAATCGAGTTGATAGAAAACTTAGAAAAACTGTTTTATGAAAATCTAAGGATTTTGAGAGAAATCAAATCGCAAACTAGATATTACTTGTGAGGGTAAGGATGAAGGGGGGGCGGATTGTGATATTTAAAGGGAGGAGGTTTGCTAAAAACCAAAAGCACAAGGCTCCCCTTTGATTCCTCTTGCCGAATCGGGCCCCCACTCGATTCCTTATGTCGAGTTAGTTGCCAAAATTTCAAAATTCAAATTCAAATTCAAACTCAGTACACACAAGAAAAGGGGAAGATTTGAACTCGATGACTGATTCGATCAACCGACTCGACCTGACTGCCCGAGTTGGCGTGTTGATCGCACGTTGAGGCATGACTCGGTCAGTTTAACCGTGCTATGTTAACCGATTTCGTACCTGGACCTTAAGCAGTGCTTAACTCGAGTCACATTTAACTCTTCCAACACGTACTTCTGACCTTCCTTAGCATGAATCTAATAACCAAAAATAACTAGAAAAACAGATCAAAGATCACTGAAATAAAATAAAAATTAAAGCAATATATACAAGGATAAACATGGGAGTTCCTCCCAAGTGAGCTTGTTTAATGTCTCTAAGCTTGACTTACCTTACTCATCAGGCTCGGTCAGCCATACGAGGCTTGACTCTACTACCACTCACCGTAAACTCGATCCTTGCCCTGCTGATCAAAGTAATTGTTTCATAGGGGGATCTCCAAACTTGGCATTTTCTCTGGAGTGATCCGCGATGTTATTCTCAACTGTTTCCTCTTGAAGGCAGACTTCATGTTCATCAGGAGGATAGTCCTCTTGCAGTTGACCTTTTTCCCTTGTTGAGAATGGTTGGTCGTCTATAGTCGGCTCCTTCGTAAGGTCTTTGATGTCGAACTTCATCTTACAGCCTCACAGACGCTCCAAGATCGCATAAGCAGTCTTTGAAAGTTGAAAAAAACAAGGAACAAGGTAGAGTAAAGGAGCGTGGGTCGCCTAATTTCGTTTTGGCAATCAATGGAGGAAGGATCCCTTGGAAAATTTCGCTGCATTTCTGTCTCATCTTCAGTATAAATTTCCCTCGTTCTTTGTCTTGCTCTTCTATGATTCTGTTGATCTTCTCCATCGCTGCTTCCTTTGTTAACCTTAGATGTGGGGGCTTGTATTGAGGGGGAAGGAAACCTGATCTTCCAGCCAGCGTGTCCTTGACTCGGTCAGTTGATCGAGTCCTCCCATCGAGTTTATCTTCCTTTGCTCCTGTTTGATCGTTGACTCGGTCAGTAAACCAAGTTGTTTGACCGAGTGGGTCCTCCTGATCTTTATTTTGAACCAAATCCTCTCCAACTTGATCTTCACTGTCCCCAGTGAGTGTATGGTTGGTGTGTTGCAGACGGATAACATTGACATGGGTAAACTTCTTGGGGTTTTGGATTGATTTTCCCAGGAGTTGGCCAGTTTGATGTGGGGAGGATGTAGAAGCTTCCTTACTCTCTAAATAGTGCAGCTTAGAATTTAGAGTCTCCATTTTATTGTTGAGGGCAGTGTAAGAGCGGTCCATATTGTTCGTCGTCTCAGCAAACCTCTTGGTAACCTCCATCGCACTTTTTTCTTGGCTTTGTATAAGCTGTTGAATCATTGCCATCATGTCCGGTTCTTGGTTTGCAAAACCAAGAGGTGCGGTTTGGGTTAGCTGTTGCTGCTGAAATCCTTACTTGTACTGAGGTTTGGGAGCGTAGCCCTGATACTGGTTGTATGTAATAAACAGTTTGTGTTGGAGCTGCTGCTGCTGAGGAGGGTACATTTGGCCCTGAGGGTTGGCGACGTTAGTGTTTCTGTAGGACAAATTCGGATTAGCCTTGTAGTTGACAAATCCTTTGTTGTAACCCCCTCGTTCTGAATGTAGCTGATCTCCTTGAGTTGGTCACTCTCCCCAACCTGAACTTGACTTTGCTCTTCTTCAGATACATAGTGTATTCGCTTTTACTGGCTTAGGATGAGCCTATCTATTTTATCATTTAGAGCTTGGATCTGTTTCTTGTCCTCGGAATTAGAATTTCCTTGATAATTTTGGTCATAGTCCTCCGCATAATTACCATCAGACTGTGCTAGATTCTCAACCAATTCCCAGCCTTTTTCAACGTCCTTGTTCAGAAAGTTCCCGTTGCTAACGGTATCAAGGAGCATACGTATTTTGGGCAAAACGCCTCTATAGAGAGTACTGAGGAAACTCTCGTTGCTGAAACCATGGTGAGGGCACTGTGAGGTGTAGCTCTTGAATATCTCCCAAGCTTCACAGAATGTTTCAGCATTCTTTTGGGCGAAACCGGATTTATCATTACGGAGTCTGGCGGTTCTAGCGTTGGAGAAAAACTTGGCAAGAAAAGCCTTCTTGCACTGATCCCAGGTAGTGATAGATCCTGGTTGTAGAGTCTCTCCCATTGGTGAGCTTTGTTGCTCAGAGAGAAAGGGAACAATCCATCTTCAGAAACTCCATTGATTTTTGTTAGGCTACAGAGCCTATCGAACTCGTCCAGGTAGTACATGGAACTTGTTGCTCTGAACCATAGAGATGAGGCCGCTCTTGATCTCAAAATTATTCTACTGGACAGGGGGAGCTATGATACCCTGACGTTGTGTGTGGGTACGCGGAGCATCCCTTACTCCAATAAAACGTTGCCACCTTGGCTGAGGGTCCTGTTCAGCAGGATGTTGTTGATTGCCTCCCTGAGCACCTTGTTACTGTTGGTTTTCCATTTCGGATGGTTGTTGTTGATCTTGTGGGACTCGGTCCCTTTGCTCACGATGCTGACGAGGTGACCGATTCACGTTATCAACGAGTTGCAGGAGGTTCTGATTTCCTTTTGATCGTGTTTGCATGCAGGGATCAGGACTTGGTCAGAGAGACTCGGTTGAACAGAACGTGTTGGTTGACCGAGTAGTACCTGAAACAAACGAACAAAGGAAATTCAGAAAGTTAGTAAGTAGTGTAAAAATAAAAACGAACTTGATCTCAAGAAATTTGAAATCCTAAATGTAACAAACAATCACCCAATTGCCAACGGCGCGAAATTGAAACAAGTATTTTACTACTTTGAGAACAGGGTTTCAATTTGCTATTACCCTAAACATGTCATTGTAGTGCAATAGGTATCAATCCAAATGGGTGCGTTGTTAACAATCAAGATGCGATCAAATTTAGTTATGTCAAGCCAAATCAGAAGGGTGTTTGTCACTAACAGCCTAAACAAAATGAAAAATGCAGAAAATAAAATATTGGCTATGTACTAGGTCAGATTTGGCCGAGTGGTAGTGAAAATACAGAAAATAACAGGAAATAATATGGAGAAGAAAGGTCCTGAGAGTGGGGTAATTGATCATGCCGTCTTCCATAGTCTACCGTAGGTGTCTAACATGACTTCACAGAAGCTAATCTCTAGACATTGATCATCAAAGCTATTGCGATCCTACTGTCGTGGTGACCCCAAACAATCCTAAACATATCATAGGACCCAATACCTTCCCCCTGAGAACAGACCTCAATTATATTGGCGGAACATAGAAAAGGACAGCAATAAGACCCAAATCAACAATGTAAAATATATAACCTAACCCTGTGTCATGGCAAAAAGCTATAGATCTCTTGCATTAGGGGATCAGGGATCTCTACATGCACCTATCGGATGAGAGAAACCTCAGATCTAGCCCCTAGATTTTGCCAAACGAGCCAGCCTTAAGAACATCTAATCGAGAAGGGATAAAATCAAATTTAAAGCTTAGACATCTACAGGGACTAAGCACTCGGGCAGATCTACCCCATCTCGTAACCCTAGTTTCACTACTCAGACATGCAAATTGGAAACGTAAAAATCAAAGTAAAAGACATGTTCATAAAAATGATGATAAATAACTTAAGAAAACGAATTCAATAAAAAGGTTGAGATTATAGAATCGAAAATAGAAGAAAAGTAAAAAGAAGCTAAGAAAAACCGAGATTCAGATTCAAAGTTAAAAGTTGGTTAGCCTTCCTCTTCGCTTCCGCGGCTCGGGTTTATATAAGACCCTTACATATCAAAACTAGTTCTAGAAAAGGAAACTAAGTCAGTCGGTTGCAGGACTCGGTCAAAATGACCGAGTGCTCTTGGTCGAGTCGTGTTGTCTTTGGCTTTTGTCCCCTAATCGGTCAAGAGGTCGAGTTCTCTTCGTCGAGTGCGTGTACTTGGTCTGTCAAGTCGAGTCCCTTGTCAGAGTGATGATGTCTTCTGTCCGTGCATTGCACTCGGTTTGAGTACAACGAGTGCTTGATCGAGTGGTGCTGTCCTTTGTAGCAGACTCGATCAGTTGCCCGAGTTCATCCCATCGAGTTTGTCCACACCATTCTTTCTTTGCTCCAGCAAGCTTCCGTTTTCCCTGAAACTAACTCCAAAATGCAATATGTATGCAATGCCTATGCAAAACTACTATGTATGCAAAATGGAAAAAAATGACTCTAAATGATATTAACAATGGGGCAAATCAATGCTAAAATAGACTTAGATATAAGCTAAAAACGGGTAAAATATGGAGACATCAATGAGCTAGGAAGAACAACCAAAAGAAGATAAGAGTGTGAAGATGCAAGTAAGTAATAAGCAAGCAAGGATTACATTTATTTATCTTAACTCTTCGTAAAAATAGATCTTATATAATATATAACATATTGATTTAAAATTAACATAACAGATTTTAATGTATAATACTTTCCTCCGGGTCTGAGTCCTACTGATATTTAAAACATAAAATTAAATGGTGTAGAATGTTAATTAATTATAGAAATAGTGTAAACAAAAAAAATACTCTCCATTTCAGAAGTGTGAATTTCAAAGCTATCACTTCTATGTCGCCATATTCAAAATTCTCAACACTCGCCGGCTATTTTACAGTGTTTAATATACAAGATTATCACTCTATGCGCGGGCATTTTTGTTCAAACAATTTAAAATAATTTGATCTTTAAATATTTAAAATGTTGTTGTTCATTATCTTTTTTATTTATAATTTTATTGAATAATGTCTATCTTTAAATATTAAATGGTACGTCATATATATTTAAAAAAACATGTTAATGATGCCTATGATTTTTGTTTTTGTTATTTTTAAACTACATTATGTAATATAAAAATATATGTTTACTATATTGTTTCCTAGATATAGTTCAATACCCGAATGGATCCTAAACTTCTACACACAAAAAACCGAATCCGAACCCAAACCTAATATGTACCCGAAATAATAGAAATATAATTATATATATGTATTGTATTTATATTTGATATAACCCAATTACCTAAAATTACGACCCAAAGATATCAATTATTTTAAGACCAAAATATCTAAAATAATTAAAATATCCAAAAGTTTTACTTATATTTGTGAAATAGAACCAAAATATATTCAAATTTAATATATTTTTATTGTTTTTTCCAATATTTTTGATACCCAAAATCAGAGATACCCGATCCGAATCCGACCCAAACCTATGAAATACCGGAACGGATCCTATACACCTAAACCCAAATACCTGAAAACCCAAAATACCCAAACCGAACCGGAACGGATACCCGAATATCCATCCTAATTTACATGATTTGTTATGCTGCATCCCTATTCCTTAGACTACTACTAGTCTACTACTACTACTACTACTAATTTACATGATTTGTTATTTTCGCGTGGGGTACACCTTTATCATAAAATTCTAGCCTTTCCTCAACTTGTTTGTGAAGCTTCTCACCAAAGGCAGTAGTTGCACCTATTGCATAGGACATCTGGGCAGATAATTTGAACACTTTTGATTTTTTTAGTAAATTTAAATACTTTACAATGTATCTCCTAACCCAAAGCTCTTCTCTAGGGCGTAAATACTTGAGAAACTGAAAAGAAACAAAGGGTTATGTCAAATTGTTATGTAAAATTGGGGCCATAGCACATTTTTCCTAGTTCTTATAATTCACCGTTACAAACATTAGGTTTATATATATTATTAAATCAAACTAAAAATAAATTTATAAAACCCCACAAAACTTATGAAATACCAACCTAAGTCCTTACATCTCAAAGTTTAAAATCTACAATATGAAACTACAAGGGAGCCTTCCTGCTGCTTGCCACGTGGCATCCCCTGCTTCTGATGACAATGATGATGATGACGCCGTTACACAGCGAGGACACACCACTGTCATTTGCTCCGACCTCAGAACTCTCAGCAGAGCCATTTTGGTTAGATTATCTGTTCAATGCATCTGTTTTCTTCTTGTCGTGACCTTCACTTATGTCATTTTCTGCCACTCGGAACTCTCAACAGAGCCCTCTTGGCTAGATTCTGTTTTCTTCTCATCTTCACCTTCCTCGGATCTAAGACTGGATGGTCTGAGCTGAACCTGCACCCATATCAAATATCATAATTGATGTGTTGTGATGATTTGTTCTCCAAGTTTTTCTTTAACAACACAACTTCTAAACTGCAAGTGCACAGTGAATCAGTCGTAATACTTAAGATTATCGATCCCACAGAGAGTAATAGCTACGCGGATTGAATTCAAAGAAAGAAATCTAACTAAGACAAAAATCTAAAAGGTGTTTGTTTTTGGGTTTTCTAATGATTAAGCAATAAAATAAAATCGGTTGTAAGCTAATAAGATTAAGGCGTTGGACATTTAGGGAATTATCTTAGGGTTTCCATGGTTCTCAACAAATCAAGTGAAAGATCATATGCATATGTTTTCGTTCTAAGTTCTCAACTACGAACACGGATAAACAAACAAGCTATAGTTCATAGAATAAATGTCTAAAGTCTCAACATCCCGTTACTCAACTTACGCAGGCAATGGCATACATCAACCAACAAGCTAAACAAGTTTGATAAGTGCACAAAGCCCCATAACTCAACTCACGCAGGTTATGGTGCGAGGCTTCAGTAGCACTAGGTCCAAGCAGTAGGTTTACGCGGATAACACTCCTATCCTCTTAGATCAGTGCTTGGTGATCAATCCAAGCAACATGCATTAAGTAAAAAATGTTCCAAGAGCTCTAACAATAGACGAAAATCAGATCTAACAACCTAGATGAATTGAACCATGAATTCCCCTTGAATCACCCCATAAAACCCAACAAAGAGAACTACTTGCTCATGATGCAAAGAAACACAATAGATATCATAATAAATAACATCATAAACGATTCAATAAATCAAAGGGGGTTCAAAGAAAACTTTTCTAGATGTCACAGAAGATAACTTGTCTCCCCAAAAGAAAATAAGAGTATAGAGAGATGAGAAACAATGAAGAACAAGGATGAAACTTCAAAGGGCGGCTTCAAGGGCTTGGAGGCGACGAAGGAGGCTCTGTAGAGATGTCCTAGGGTTTCTGATGGCGAGGCTGGAGAGGCACAAAGAATTACCGAAGAAGCACACCCCAAAAAAGATTAGGTTAAATGGGTATTTATAGGCTTTGGGGTGTGGAAAGTCAGTTTTAGGGTTTATTGGGCAAAACTCGGCGTTTTAGGCAAGAATGGATGAAGTCTTCTGACCTAGGTCACGCGTCTCCTAACCAAGGTGGTGATGAAGGCTGGCCTCGGTCACGGGTGCCATGACCGAGGTTGACATGAAGCTT
Source organism: Cardamine occulta (assembly GCA_028015245.1). Taxonomy (NCBI): domain Eukaryota; kingdom Viridiplantae; phylum Streptophyta; class Magnoliopsida; order Brassicales; family Brassicaceae; genus Cardamine; species Cardamine occulta. The sequence continues at coordinate 14,291,524 of CM051376.1, read as the reverse complement.
GATCTCGGTCACACTCCTTGTGACTGAGGTTGACAGGGCTTCACTCTTTGCGCCATATCTTCCAAACAGCTGAATGAATTACTTTGATTCTTGTCCCAGGTGAAACTTGACTCTTCTATCTTTTCATAGACACCAAGATCTCTAGATTTTCTGCATGGGAAGGTCTTCAACGAATACCAAATTTCTGATGTTCTGAAACTGCCTTAAAACGGGTTTTGCTCCAATTTGTTTTTTTTTTGCTCCAAAACTTCTAAAAGTCTCCAAGAAGTGAAAATGGTGGAAAATGACCTTGAAGTGTTCATAATCACTTGTTTTTCAATAAAATGTAATAAAAACATATAAAAAGTGGGCGAAAGTACGATGTTATCAATAGTCTGTTAAAGCTATTGTAGATTGATTGATTTGTTAGGATTCAAAAATTGATAGTTCTTCACCTAGGTCATTGTTAAAGCTAGTTCGGGCCTGATCACCTAGAATCTAGACCATAAGTTGTTAAATTGGTACGACGGTGTGATTTATAATTTGACAGAACCTAGAGTGAGCAAATTAGATAATTGCAAAGGAATTTGGATTATATAATTTGTGAACGAATCAAACTTGTTCTTAAAGCTTGTTTAGAATTTTAAGATTCACAAAGAGATTTGGTTTCTTAGCTTTCAGACAAGTTAAAAAAGAAACAAAGAGAAAAAAATAAAAGAAAAGAAAAGTTGAACAGAAAATCTGAGAAAGAAAGTAATGCGAATCCTCATCCGGGGAGCAAAAATAGTGGTAGCGGAATGGGGCGGTGAAGGAGCTCGTACAGCTGCTGATCGCAGCCACTCTGAGAATATAACAACAGCTCCCCCAAATCTGCTGTAAACTTGTAACCACGTACTGCGAAAAAGCTTAATCATCACTTAAATAATCCGGTACTCGAGGCATTGGTCTCACAAAAGCGATGTGTAGAGGTATAAGGGTAGTGGGTGGAACAGCTGAAGACGTGGATCGCCTACGCTTGCGAGAAGATGGCGCATCAGTGAGAAGTATGTAGTCAGGCTGAAAGCGAAGAGCAACTCGAGTGGATATGGAGGTGAGGGTGGCCCGAGGTAGCTGAATGTGATGGGTCCCCATAAAATCTGTGAAGACGTACATCCAATTACGGTGATCATACCGGTGGGCTGGGATAAGCTTCACCCAACAGATCCTTCTTAGAGATGACATGTGCTGGATCAAGATTGATCCCACAATACTGAAATATCGAGATAAGCAAACTCCTTATAGTCTCCTTCTTCTTCTTATCCGTAGCGGCTTCCTTGCAGCCCTAATAGATGGTGAGCAAAAACAGCAGCAAAATTGACATCATGCTTGGCGGGGAAGACTGAGGCGCATTCATGCTTGACCAAGTCACCTACTGCATAACGGAGTAACACTAACTCTTGAAGTCCCATCTTGGCGACTTCGGAGTTACACAGAATATTGCTACCAGCGAGCTTGGCAACGTAACGTAACACAAGATGGCGTATATCAGACTGCTTAGACGCCTTTGCATCATAATCTCCAGTGGCAAAGTTAGCCCAGAAAACCTGTGAATCAAAGAAATCATTTGGAATTGCCACGCCCGCAGCAGTCTCTCAAAATTTGTAGATGCGGTACAAAGTCTTGAAGGGCATCCAGTCTCGATGGTGCTTAGCTGAGCAGTCTTGGTAAAGTCATCTACATAGTAGACTCGCACCGTGGCTAAGAATTTTCGAACCAAGTCTCGATAGAGCTTGTAATACGTGGTTCCTATAGTCCCTAAACCAATCCTTTATAAACAAAGCTTGACTTTAGCAGCAAAGCCCATGTTTTTCAATGTATCCAAGCATGCAACACGAGTTGGTTGGATGTCTATAGTCAGCAAAGCATTGTAGAACAATGTATCATACTCATACTATAGATTAAGAACTGGTCGATCAACACATTCAAAGGATCGTGTCTCAACGGCCGGCTTGGCGTTCCAAATCATAGCCGACTTGATTGGCATACCCTCGATTCTTGGCCATGGAGGACGATGCTGATCCTCTGGCTCTGAAGCTGGTTTAGCGATGTGTTGTTGAGTGCATTTTGACCATCTAGGAGTAGACATCTGCAATTAGACAAGAAACAAGCAATCCCAACACATTAGGTCAAAAATCAAAATCAGCGAATTGACAAAATTAGGTGCTAAGCTTCGAGAACATCATTCCACAACACCAAAAACAACATCAATCCATTATAATTGCATCCCAATTTCGTGTTCTAGGCTATATTTCAAGTAAAGTCTTCCATGAAAACCAAGTTTAGGAAAACTTGTAAACTAGGGTAAGATATCACATGTTCATGTTGTATTCTTTCTCTAACAACCTTAATAGGTGTGATTTAGCACTTACCTCGTGGAGGTTGGTGTCGACCAACACCAAGGGTGGTGTCGATCGACACCAACACCTGGATAAGGTCTTGTCTTCTTTTCCTACTAGTGTCGACCGACACCAAGGGTGGTGTCGGTCGACAAAAAGTTCTGGTTTCTGCTTTTCATGACCCTAAACATACCAAAACGAAAAAAAAACAAGACTCAAAATTAGCATATATATATAGACTTACTAGTGGGTTACCTCCCACTCGGCGCTTGTTTAACATCACGAACTTGACTGAACTGCAGTCAGGCGTTAGGTGCATCCTTTAGAGACATCACGTGTCCTGAGGGAGTTTCAGCTTTTGCTCAGTAATGTTTCACCCTTTGTCCGTTCATTGTGAACTCATTGCCTTCAGCATTCGTCAGCAAGATAGCACCATATGGTCGGACTTATTTAATGGTGAAAGAACTTGACCAATGAGAACGTAATTTTTCAGGAAACAATTATAAACGAGAGTTCTTCAGAAGTACCTGGTTGTTTGGTTTGAAGTTCATGGAGATGATCTTCTTATCGTGATATGCTTTAATTCGCTCCTTGTATAACTTGCAGTTCTCATAAGCATGGTTTCAGATTTCATCCAGTTCGTTCAGCTGAACCAATCTTTTCTCTACAGTAGTCTTGATGTCAAAATTCATCATCTTTACTGCCCATGCTGCTTTGTGCTCAAGCTCAACTGGAAGGTGACACGCTTTCCCGTAGAGGAGGTGAAACATTGTAGTCCCCAGTGGTGTTTTAAATACAGTCCTGTAAGCCCATAGCGCATCATCCAACATAGCGGACCAATCCTTTCTAGTCCTGCTTACATTCTTCTCTAAAATCTCCTTGATATACCTGTTTGAAACCTTGACATGTCCACTTGTCTGAGGGTGATATAGAGTGGCCACCCGGTGATGAATACCATGCTTCTTCAACAGTTTCTCAAAGACTTTGTTGATAAAGTGATGATGCGATTCCAGGAAGGAATCACGCCCAATCTCGACACCGTGAAATTAAGAGGATAAAGATCTCAAACTAGACTCGAGAAACGAGCAATCTAGCAAGAAAAATGGATGATAGATTGATGATGAAGTGGACAAGCCGCATAAAAGCTTATCGATAAGTCGGTGGATCTTCGGATATATGCACCGAGAGATCGGGTTGAAACTATGAATAAACACACCACAGAACCAGGGTGATCAATGGATATACACACCAATGATCGAGATTAAACAATTAAATAAACACACCAATGTTCTAGTCGGAATCAGTCCAAAAAAAGAGATGAAAATCTCAAAGATAAATTTGATTAAAAAGATGGTTAAAGAACAAAAGAGTCTCGGACAGAATATAAAGAGAAAGAAGACGAAGAGAAAAAGAGAATTCAAGAGCTTGGAGTTACGAGACATGCTTCGTAAACTCACACGATGACCATGCAAACCACATGGGAAAAACCGAGGAGAATGAAAAAAGAGTATGCATGGTCCTTATGGACATATGCTAAGTGTCTTCGGTATGTATCTCGACCAATGTTGCCTTGATACATTCTTGAAAGCTCAAGTGATCCTTCGAAGTATTCACTAATTGTAGTAAAACTCTAAGTGCATGATCAAATAATTTATTCCGGAGATACTTCATGAGTCCAATGAATGCTTTCCAAGCTCCTTTTACTCCATGCTCGTCCATTGCTTCATGTCCCTTCCATGCTCCATGCTCCAGGTCCTTAGAGCTATCCAAAATCGCATCATCCTCCCCCAGTTAAAAAGGATTTATCCTCAAATCTCTTTGGCATGCCACAAATAACACTAATTTAGAACCATCAAAGAGTAAATTAATGAGATACTTACCTTGGAGTTCAAGTTGATAATCATTGTTGATGATTCTTCTTGTGAAGTGAAATGGACTGTCGATCCTTATCATTGGCTTGGACTTCCATTCATCTTGGAACCGTTTCTTCCTCGAGTGTACCCGTTCTTGTTCTCCAACATCAAAGATCATCCTAAAAGAATCAAAGGGTTTCTTGTCCTTTGTCCAAATATCTCCAATCCTGGTCCTCACGAAGAATTTGGACGAGAGAACCTCTAAGTCCGGTCGCTCTTCTTTAGTACCTGCAACGTTGTCAACACCTTTGGCAAAGAACAAGTGTGTTATAACGGTCATGGAGTCATAATACACAAGTAAACATATCTCATTTTGAACCAAAGCATTATCCTTGTCATGTTTCTCTTCTACTTGCATTTTATGACAAAAGTTTGGTTCCGAATATTTTATTAATAAACCTAAAATTTTCTCAATGATTTCTGAAGATAATAAACTCATACTCATAGCCCTTGAATCATGAGAAACAAATTGAGTTAAAGAAATACTTACCTGAATAAGATCCTTTGAGTGTTCGATGCTCGAAATTATCTCGGTAAATAAAAGTGGTAATGGATCCGGGGGCTCTTCTTTGAATAGGGCATTGTTGGTGACCAACTCGTCCTTGATAGGGGTTAACTTACACAATAAGAGCTCTCCTGGTCGCCATTGATAAGTTTAGAATGAACCAAATGAAGAAAGATCCAGTTTAGGCTCCACGGAGAACATGTGAAGTGAAGTGATCCAAATCTCATGTGGTACAGGTCTTGAACGTTCTTTATAGCCTCCTGGTTTCCAAATATGGCTTTGAGATGCATCAAGGGTGGGTGGAAGTCCTATGTGATTATCCTTCAGGAACACGTCCTTATAATCCTGCAAAAGACACATCATCTCACTCGGCAGCACCGGTGCAAGGTTAGTCAAGCTCATGAGAGCTTCATCATAAACAAACAAGAATAATGGCTGTTTTGAAAAAAAATCTTGCTTAACCTCACCAACCTTCACAAAGAAATTTGATTGCTTGCCTATGTATTCTTCCTTGTGTTGTGGCGAAGTTGATTTTTACATTCTTCATGATGATATTTTGTTTATTCCTGGATGGTGTGGTTTGGTTTGTCGCATAATACCCTCTCCCTTGAAAATTTCTTAACGTCAAAAGTGTACGAGCTGAACCAAGAGAAAACAAGTTAGCTTTCATTTGTTTTTGAGAGTCTAGATAGTTACCTCGGGTTTTAATTACTGGTCGAGCATCCGGTAGTTTCCCCTTGCCTTTGCACACATCCAAGGTACCTGTATCTTTCTTGGCACTTAAGGGCAAAATCAAGTGCATTATACTTTAAATTTCAACATTCAAAACAGGTTGTTTGAAACTACGAGCGAATGTGGAACTATTCCAATACAGAATAAACTTGCAAGCTAAACTTACCTGAGTACCATGTAAGATTTATGGTAACATTTCATCTCTGAATATGGTGAAATATGATTCCCAGGTAGCTGGTGGTGGACACAGTTTAGTCACCACACGGTTTTCATATTCAGTTTACTCACACTTATTATCTTGGCAAGCTTGTGAAGTGGTTGACAACGAATGTGGATTCTTCTCTTGAATGTCATCCTTACGCTCCATAGTATGATCTGAATCAACATCCTTTGACAAGACCAAGTGCATCACAGAAGAATTGGAATTTTTTAAACTTGGATTAACTACTCCACTACTTGAGTTTTGTGAGCTCAGTTTTGATGCTAATGTAGTGATTTTTAGCTCGTGTTTTTCAGGGCAAGTTGCAGCAAAATGTCCTTTTTTACGACATTTATAACAAGTGACTTCCTTGGATTTCGAAAGATTATAGGACTTACATTGCTTTGGTTCACCGCTTGAGTCAAGTGATGGATTTAGGCTTTGCTTGTGATCAACGACTAGCTTAGCCTCTATTTTCTCAGTTAGAACGATCTTAGAGACTTTCTTTGGTAACTTCTCAAAAGGATCTGGTTGTGTCTTAGTGTCCACGGGTATTGGAGTTTTCTTTTGATCTGGGACTAAGGTTGCTTTCTTTTCTTGAACTGTTGACCCTTGGACTTTGGCATTGGTTTATGGACCACGGTTTGGTACTAAATCATTTGGTGCATACTTATCCTTCATTAGTTACCTAAGATCTTTCCACGTGGTAAGAGTTGGCTCCCTGTAATACCAGTGATCATCAACTTCTTGCAACCACCATTTATAAGCGTCTCCGGTAAGTTGGCTAATTGCAAAAGCTAATTTTTCTTTTCTTAAGATGCGACGGTAGTATAACCAATTGTCCATGTTACTTTCCCACTCTAAGTAGTTTCCTTTTCCTGAAAATTTATAGAGTTGAAGCACATTAGTAGGTTGAAAATCCGAATCAAAATACAACTTAGATTTGTGTGTATGAGAGGTTTTTTGTTGGCTACTCCATGTTGATCTCAGTGTGTTGACTGGTGGCTTGGGATTAAGCTTTTGTTCCCTACTTTGTCGTGCTCTGTTCTGCTCTTGAAAAAGTCCATGACGAAGTACATCCATTTTGCTATCCCACACTTGCTCTATTTTTCCTGAAATCGCTTCAATGAGGGGCTTGTTGTGGTTGTTGATTGTTTCCTCTTTAAGATCGGACATCTCTGCCTGCAAATCAACACAACACAAAGCCAGTAAGGACACAATCCTCGTAAAGAGTGACAGGATAAAAAGAGAAAGAAGACAAAGAGAGAAGAAGAGAATTAAAGAGTGTGGAGTTACGAGACATGCCTCGTAAACTCACACGATGACCATGCAGAAATAAAACAACTTTCAAATTTAAAAACTAAAGAGATAAGAGATAAGTTGGGCCATGTCTTGAGAAGGAGAAGATGGGCATGGAGTTGGATCAGACTTAGTATGATGGCAAGATGAACATGAGACCCATACACCTTGTTAAAAACCTTTCCCAGAAAACCAAATGGGAAAACCGAGGAGAAGGAAAAAAGAGTATGCATGGTCCTCATGGCCATATGCTAAGTGTCTTGGGCATGAAGCTTGACCAATGTAGCCTTGATACATCCTTGAAAACTCAAGTGATCCTTCAAAGTATTTACTAGTTGTAGTGAAATTATAAGTGTTTGATCAAATAAGTTGTTCCGGAGATACTTCATGAGTCCAATGAATGCTTTCCAAGCTCCATGCTCATCTATTACTTCATGTCCCTTCCATGCTCCATGCTCCATTCTCCAGGTCCTTAGAGCTATCTAGAACCGCATCAAGTGAGAACTACCATTACTTATCACAATCCGAGGCACTCCAAAGCCAGGGAAGATGATTGTCTTAAACAGCTTAAGAACCATAGAGGCATCATTGGTGGGACTAGCGATAGCCTCCACCCATTTAGACACATAGTCTACAGCAACCAAGATGTACCGATTCCCATAGGATGAAGAAAAATGCCCCATAAAATAAATGCCCCGACAATCAAATACCTCGATCTCCATGATGAAGTTTTGTGGCATCTCATGCCTCTTGCTAATCTTCTCCTTTCTCTTACAGGCATCACACTAAGCTATGAATGCATGAGCATCTTGGAACATAGTAGGCCACTAGAAGCCCGCTTGAAGGACCTTAGACACTGTCTTAAAGGTCCAAAATGTCTAATATACTCAGAACCATGACAATGAAATAGCACGTCTTGAACCTCAGTATCAGCAATGCATCTCAAGAATTTTTTCTTGGGATACCCTTTGAAATTCTCTGGCTCAACATCTGCAGCGAGGTAATTAACAATATCACCATACCACGGTCTATCGGGAACAGTTACTGCATATACCTCCATGTCATAATCACAAATCGGAACCATTTAAGGTTCTGGAAGCTCATGAAGGATCTTTTCTGCAAGATTTCGGAGAGTATTAACATAGAATGTCTGTCCGTCGATGGTGGGTCACTTGGCAAGTTTATCCATGTCGAAATTCATCACTATATCACCCATATTTAGAGCTATCTTACCATTCCTCACATCGATGAGTGTACCAGCTGTAGCCAAGAAAGGTCGGCCTAGGATAAGAATATCCTTAGGCTCATCGGTATATCGCAGAACCACGAAGTCGGTGGGAATCATGCAATACGCCTATCGCTTGAGCACATATTAGAGAAGACTGATATATCATGGTTTTTATGGTTTTTTAAGCCATGATATATGTCCTTAATTGAGTCTTTTATGTGTTTTTAGAGTCCTATTAGAGTCTTTTACAGGTTTATACGCATTTGAGGATTTATGGATATTCTGGAACATTTTGGAGCATTATTGCTGAGAAGCTGAAGCTGGTGCCAAGACAGACCCTTAGTGTCGATCGACACCACCATGGGTGTCGATCGACAAGTGCCACATGCTGAAGCTACACACGGAAATTTACAAGTTTTGAAGATTTGCAACTTTGCAGAGAAGTTTTTATTATTTACAAAAAGACCCAAGTCGTGTTTTAGAGTATTAATTAGGGTTTTTAGGTTTAGATTAGAGATCTATCTTTTTGTAAGGAGACTTTTGGAGAGAGATTGAGAACTTGAGGCTGATCTATTACTCTGTACTTCTGAGAGGAGATTTTGAACCCCTGTTTCTATTTCTCTTTTCAATTTATTATGATATCTATTCTATTCATGTTTTTGATTTCATTGATTACGTCTGAGTAGATCACTTGTTAGGTTCAGGGATTCTCACTAGATTTGTCATGGATTTGTAAGATTGATTGATTGGTTAGGTGATGTTGTATGTAATTAAGTTTTCCTTTAATAGCACAACTTCTAAACTGCAACTGCATAGTAAATCGGTTATAGTATTTAAGGTTATCGATCCCACAGAGAGTAATAGCTACGCGGATTGAATTCAAAAAAAGAAATCTAACTAAGACAAAATATAAAAGGAGTTTGTTTTTGGTTTTCTAATGATTAAGCAATAAACTAAGAAAGCAAGTAAATAAAATCGGTTTTAAACTTTTGAGTAAAGGCGTTGGGCATTTAGGGAATCATCTTAGGGTTTCCATGGTTCTTAAAAAATCAAGTGAAAGATCATATGCATATGTTTTCATTCTAGGTTCTCAACTTTGAACACGGGAAAACACACAAGCGATTGTTCATAGAATGAATGTCTAAAGTCTCAATACCCCGTTACTCAACTTACGCAGGCAACGGCATACATCAACCAGCAAGCGAAACAAGTTAGATAAGTTCACAAAGCTCCATAACTCTACTCACGCAGGTTTTGGCGTGAGGCTTCAGTAGCACTAGGTCCGAGGAGTAACGCTCCTATCCTCTTAGATCAGTGCTTGGTGATCAATCGAAGAAACATGCATTAAGTAAAAGATACCCCAAGAGAACTCTAATAACAGACAAAAATCATATTTAACAACCTAGATGAATTGAACCATGAATTCCCCTTGAATCACCCTATAAAACCCAACAAAGAGAACTGCTCGTTCATGATGCAAAGAAACGCAATAGATATCATAAAGAATAACATCATAAATGATTCAAATAATCAAAGAGGGTTCAAAGAAAACTTCTCTAGATGTCACAGAAGATAACTTGTCTCCCCAAAAGCAAATAAGAGTAGAGAGAGATGAGAAACAATGAAGAACAAGGATGAAACTTCAAAGGGCGACTTCAAGGGCTTGGAGGCGATGAAGGAGGCTCTGTAGAGAAGTCCTAGGGTTTTGGCTCGAGGTTGGAGAGGCACAGGGAGAGGCTCTAGGAAATCACGAAGGAACACCCCAAAAATTAGGTTAAATGGGTATTTATAGGCCTTGGGGTGTCAAAAGTCGGTTTTAGGGTTTTTCGGGCAAAACTCGATGTTTTAGGCAAGCATGGACGAAGTCTTCTGACCTAGGTCATGGGTCTCCTAACCTAGGTGGTAATGAAGGCTGGACTCGATCACGGGAGCCATGACCGAGGTCACCAAGAAGCTTGATCTCGGTCACACTCCTTGTGACCAAGGTTGATAGGGCTTCACTCTTTAGGTCATATCTTTTAAACGGCTGAATGGATTACTTTTATTCTTGTTCCAGTGAAACTTGACTCTTCTAGCTTTCCATTGACACCAAGATCTCTGGAGTTTCTGCACGGGAAGGTCTTCAACGAATGCTAAACTTTTGATGCTCTGAAACTGCCTTTAAACTGGTTTTGCTCCACTTGACAGACCGAGTCCACGCACTCGACAAAGAGAACTTGACCTCCTGACCGAGTAGGGGACAAAAGCCAAAGACAACACGACTCGACCAAGAGCACTCGGTCATTTTGACTGAGTCCTGCAACTGACTGACTTAGTTTCCTTTTCTAGAATTAGGTTTAATATGTAAGGGTCTTATATAAACCCGAGCCGCGGAAGCGAAGAAGAAGGCTGATCAACTTTTATCTTTCAATCCGAATCTCAGTTTTTCTTAGCCTTCTTTTACTTTTCTGCTATTTTCGATTCTGTAATCTCAACCTTTTTATGGAATTCGTTTTCTTAAGTTATTTATCATCATTTTTATGAACATGTCTTTTACTTTGATTTCTATGTTTTCAATTTGCATGTCTGAGTAGTGAAACTAGGGTTCCGAGATAGGGTAGATCTGCCCGAGTCCTTAGTCCATGTAGATGTCTAAGCTTTAAATTTGATTTTATCCTTTCTGGATTAGATGTTTTTAAGGCTAGCTTGTTTGGCAAAATCTAGGGGCTAGATCAGAGGTTTCTCTCGCCCGACAGATGCATGTAGAGATCCTTGATCCCCTAATGCCATAGATCTATAGCTTTTCACCAGGACATTGGGTTAGGTTATATTTTGACATTGTATTTTTGGGTCTTATTGCTGTCCTTTTCTGTGTTACGCCAATACAATTGAGGTCTGTTCTCAGGGAGAAGGTATTGGGTCCTAGGATATGTGTAGGAGTGTTGGGGGTCACCACGACAGTGGGATCGCCATAGCTTTGATGACCAACGTTTAGGGATTAGCTTCTGTGAAGTCATGTTAGACACCTACGGTAGACTATGGAGGACGGCATGATCAATTACCCCACTCTCAGGACCTTTCTTCTCTATATTATTTCATGCTATTTTCTGTATTTTCACTACCACTCGGCCAAATCTGACCGAGTCCATAGCCAGTATTTTATTTTCTGCATTTTTCATTCCGTTTAGGTTGTTAGTGACAAACACCCTTCTGATTTGGCCTGACTTAACTAAATTTGATCGCATCTTGATTGTTAACAACGCACCCATTTGGATTGATACCTATTGCACTACAATGACATGTTTAGGGTAATAGGCAATTGAAACCCTGTTCTCAAACTAGTAAAATACTTGTTTCAGCAAGAAATAACACATATATCAAAGCATTAATATCAAGTTCAATCCTAATCCATAAAACTCCATAACTAAGGGGTATGTGCTTGTTATGACGCAATACTCATCCAAACTAGGTTCTAGCAAACTAAGCAAGCGGTTAGCGAAACCTAGATGCCTGAGTTCAGTGGCTAGTTTGCGACACTAGTGACATGCATTAAGAGAAAGCTCAGAACAAAAGAACAGTGTAGACGATGATGCGAAGACAATGAACTCGCCACTTAAACTAACTAGATCATCTCCCCCCTTTGATTACCCCTTTAAAACCAACAAGTAAACTACTCAAGCATGCTTAAAAGAATCATCAAAGCAAGGTTTAAGTAATTCATAGATTGCATAAAATAAAAGAGAAAGGTTCAGAGCACTACAGGAAATTGGCGTATTAATAGCATCGCAAAATCGCTATATTAAAATTCCATAGCGGTGTAGAAAGCGCTCTATCTGCACCCGTTATAGTAGGTAGGAAACTTTATATAACAGTTTTTGTTAATGTTATTACTATATTAATTAATTTAGCAGTTTAATTTATGCAATCTTTTATTATCCAATAGCGAATATTGTTTGCTGTTTTAATATTAAGGATAGCGGTGTCGGAAATTGACAATAGCAGTCGAGATATGCAATAATTTGTTATTGGTTTCGCATGTTATTTCGTATACAGATAATGTAACTAGTACAAGTATTTGTATTTGTAAAAATGTGAATGTATACGTATTTGTGTATTTATTACAGGGCAGTATTTATACAGTATGTGTACAATAAATATACAGTATTTATACAATACTTATATAGTATTTATACAGTATTTGTACCAGATATCAGCATCATTTCGTATGTAGGAGGCAAAATTATTTATACAGGGTATTTAATTTTTATACAGGAAAAATAAAAAAATGTGATAATTTATTGAAATTAAATCTGGGTTTACAACATGTAATTTTATAAAGATGGTACATAAACTGAAAATAAGTTATTATGTCCATGACTTCTGATTGTAATTGTGGCCTTAACTTCGTTTATGTTGCTGGTCTACGATGAAGATGTTCTAGAATGTTATGTTGCTGGTCTGGTAGTTGAAGCTTCGTTTGTTGATATTACGGTTTTTCCTGCACGAAAGTAAAGCTTTTAAAATCCGTGAAACACAGACTATAAGGCTGCTGATAAAATTGGTTTGAATGAGAAAGAAGTTAAAACAAACGCAGAGTAATTTACGTCATGATTAAAGGTTCGGCTGTATCTAGCTCAAAATCCTAACCTGGCCAATAAGAGAAAGGACGAAAAGTGTTAAATCAGGGAGACAAAGAACAATGGAAAGCTTAAAGAAGGGGGTCGAGTTTATACCATGTTTCCAACAGCCACGAGGGTGGCCCAAGAATTGGATTGCCTCCAATTTCGTAGTACGTTGAAACCCTGGATGCCTACAATTTGAAGACAACAAAATTAATTCTTCTTACTTGTAGATGACACCTTATTCATTGAACCGGTGAAGAAAAGAGATTCAGGCGAAACATATAACTCCGAATAATCAAACTCAAAGTAACGATTAGCAAGGGCAATAATAATTGAAGTCGCATATTATCAAATTACTCTGAAGCAAAAAGAAAATACTAATAAAAATCAAACACCTTACTCTTAATCAAAATTATCTGTGGTGGATGAAAAGAGCTTATAAATCTCCCCATATATTCTTGTACCTGGAACAGCAAAAGAAATCTCTTTCAGACTCCGTATGTAGTGAGAGGAAAAAGGTAAGCAGCTTTGATTGTTTGTGGAAGGCAAATGGAAGAGTCAGGCAATGGATGCGATAACAATGGAAACTATTGTCTCAGTTTAAAGTAAGTAAAAAAAGATGGACGTGTGAAGAAGAAGAAGAAGACCTAATTTAAACCCAAATAAAAAAAAGAAGAAGACCTAACCTGGATCTGAGTTCGTATTCGGACTCGAAGAGAATGAAGAGAAAGAAAGGATTAATGACGACAGAGATCTCACCACGTCATGTATCCGAGTGATATACTTTGATTGGATTATTTCTAACAAGCTTCAACAGATGTTTTAGATGGCATCATAAAAGGCTGGGATTTAGCCACATCATCGATCGGAGTGAAACCTCCTCATTGGCTATTGTTTTGTGAACGATTAAAATGTGTTTTCAATGCCAATTTGCAATTTTAAAATTTTTAAAAAAATTAGTTTTGCCTAATTAATTAGTTTATGACTTATTTACATGATTACAGATTTTTTTAAAAAATTTAAAAATAATTTCAACATGTTTATAGATTAGATTGAAAATTGGCATGGTAACCCCATATGTTACCTAAGAAAACATGTACACTAATGTTGTTATTGGCAAAACAACATCATATGTATTGTTCAAACACAATTTTGTTATAATCAATACAAAGAATTAACTGTATTTATATTATTCTTTAATTTGTCAATAATTATTGTTAGATACTTAATCCATATCATATCTATATCCTAAACCCTATTTCGTTACATTAAACCCCTATAACCTAAACAACTAAACACAAAATGAATCACTTTATTATATATGTCTTTAATTACAGTTATTTATATTTATCTTCTTATTAATATCATATTTTTCAAACACAATCTTGTTATAATCAATAAATAACAAGATTGTGTTTATATTATTCTTTGTATAATTATTATTAGATATTAAACCCAAAACTTTATACCCTATCCTTACCCTAAAGCCTATACATTATCCTTACAATATATTAAATTGTATATATACATTTTTAAAAATGAATTCCTTTATAATGATTTTTTTATAGCAATATTTGCATGTCTCATTGTAAATTGTTTTAAAAAATCGAAATCTATTAGTAAAAAAAAAATCAATGTCAAAATGTTGTATAGCGTGTATTTGTAAACAAATATGTTAGCTAGTTTTTGTGGTTGGAAGAATGAAAATAATTAAATTTTAAGTGTGAAGATTAAAATGCAATCGACTTAAAAATGAAGGTAAAAAAACATAACCTCAATTATTTGAATTTATTCAGTCATGAACTCAGTACTCATAAAACGACAAAGCAATTAAAGTGGAGTCAAGAAGACCAAACAAAGGTTTTAGAACTTAGCAATAAACTAGATTCAACGAAGTCTCAGAGAAACACGATCTTGTCATTAGGCCAAGCCACTGTTGGGCCTATTGCAGCAACCCTCTCAAAGCCACATGCAACAGATTTTGCATTAGGACGTGACGATCATGAGACTTAAGACTACCAATACCCGGAGGATTCATTGACACACAATTCGCAATATTCGCACAATATCCATCAGGCCTTCTGAACTTAGATAACCTCTGACAAAACCTTGTTTTCTCTACCTTTGACATCCAATAAGCCGCTGGAGGCAAGTATATTTTCTTCCCCCGTAACTCAGTATGCAAGTGTCTTCTTATTCCCATATTTTCCAAGTCTTTTCTTGCCTTCAAGCCATCCTTGGATTTTGCAGATTGCATAAGAGTGGACAATATAGCGTCAGATACGTTCTTCTCCACATGCATTACATTAATGTTGTGACGAACCGGCAAATCCTAACACATAATAAAGACGAGTCACAGCATGAACAGACTGTGTTTTATAGTATTACTAATTTTTAAAAACAAAGCAATATTAACCTTCTAGTAAGGTAAATCGAAGAATATGGACCATTTCTTCCACCTCCATTCATCACTGTCCTCTAAGTACTCTTTGTCTGAAATACGCTCATTTGCAGGTAATGTCGATCTTTTCCTCTTACTTTCCTTCACCAAAGCTCTCCCAAAATCATTCCTGAAATCTTCAAGTATCTCAGCGATCTCTGCACCACTTTGAATTCTATTTGCTATTCCATTCTCGACAGTGTTGTCAAACCATCCTTTTTTGCGCCTGTACGGATGCCCAGGCCTTAGTCTCTTCCTATTTCCCAAATAGACATACTTGCTACTAAAATTCAACCATCTACATGGTGTGTCCTTTCCACAAACGTTACAGGCTTGTTTCCCCTTAACTTTACATCCAGACAATGTCCCTAACGCTGGATAGTCACTTATACTCCACAATAACAAAGCTCTAAGTGTAAAATTTTCATTCATAAATGAGTCATAAACCTCCATACCTTCAGTCCACAAATCCCTTAAATCCTCTATCGGCGGTTCTAGAAAAACATCGATGTTGTTGCTTGGTGCAGTTGGACCAGGGATCAACAAAGTCAATATGATGTTCTCGGCCTTCATACAAACAGTGGGAGGCATGTTGTAGTTGACTAACAAGACTGGCTATGTACTGTACTTGGTGTTCTGTATAAAGAAAGGGTTCATTCCATCTGTAGACAGACTGAGTCGAAGGTTTCTCGGTTCAGCAGCAAACTCATGCCAATTACTATTCACCCATGCCCATGTAATGGAGTCCACCGGATGTCGCATTCCACCATCTTCACTAACATTGTTGAAATGCCAACGCAAATCCTCTGCCATTTGTTTTGATCTAAACATCCTCTTGAATTTGTCCTTTATCGGGAAATACCTAAGGACCTTTGCTGGAATCCCTTTCTTTTCCACACCACTGTGTTTATCCATTTCCCATCTTGAAGCACTACATCTTGGAAAACTTTCCATCTGATCATACTGCTTCCGATAAAGTATACAGTCATTCTTGCATGCGTGAATGACGTCGTAACCAAACCCAAATACCTTCAAGAACTTTTTCATCTCAGCAGTGGACTTTGGAAGCACATTATCTTCTGGTAACATGTCTTTAACAGTCGTCAGTAGCTGATCAAAGAAGTTCTCTGACATCCCACTCTTCACTTTGATGTGGTATAAGACCGTTATTGCAGAAACCTTATTGTACTTGTGACATGTTGAGTAGAGTGGAGTTTCAGCATCCTCTAACTTCTCCCTAAACTCAGATTCTTCTACAGGCTCTCACTGCTTCGATGGCTGTTCATCACTAAATTCAGAGTCAAAAAAGCTGTCCTCATCAACTCATAAGCCTCTTTCTCTGAAGTTGGAACCTCACCAGATGTTCTGTCCCTCCTGTCCCCATGCTTACTCCAATATGGATTCCTCTTGTACTTCTCATCCATACCCCTAATCACTAGATGATCCAATACAGTCTCTATTAGTTGATGGCAAACATTTCTACAATCGACACAGGGACAGAACATCTCTGTAGGATTACTCAAACTACTTGATGCTCCAGTGACAAAATTCCTTGCTCCTATCTCATACTCAAGGCTATTCCTAAGTTAATTAAAGTAAAAAGTTTAGAATCACATTATAAATGATACCATAAATGAAAATAACAGATCATATGCATACCTTGGAAGCCAAGCCCATGCCTTCTCCATATTACACCAATACTACCCAAGCTCCACCACCAATTATACATACATTTGTGATAATAACTTTAATGATCAGACACTCACATAACAACACTTCATAAACAAAATGAAGAACAAAAAAGTTGTAAAGTAATATCTTACACAATTAAACAACAAGGTCGGAATGGACTAGAAGCTTCAAGACTCCGAATCAATTTCCTGCAAACATCAAACGACAAGCAGTCTCAGAATTACAAAAGTTAAGCAATTCTAAGCTGTATCTACTCTATTATCTTCATACGAGAAATCTTAAGGAAACCAAAATCAAAGATTCATAATATCATATCGAAATTAAACCAAACTATTTGTCTTAATGTATTGAAATGAAAGTGTAGTGTCTCTATCATGACCAAAGATGAATCCGTAAATAACTTCTATTTCTTCTACTGTAAGAATCTAAATATAGTACAATACACAATGACATCAGAACAAAAATCGTTTCAACTCAAACACACATCATATGAAACCCAAAATTAAAACACTCCCAAAATCAGTTCAATAACCGATTCAGTTCAGTTACCTCAACTCAAATCTTCTCAGAATCGGTAACTCAAATATTCTTGCATCAAAGAAAAACAAATGCAGATGGATCAATCCCAAAACGAAATAAACACTACATAATTGCAAACAACAAACATGCAAACGTATATGTTACCTTTTGTGTCAATTTCGCCCTCAACAATCGATTAGATTTTGGATCGCTGCATGTGGAGATTAATAGGGTAGATCGACAAATCGAACGATATCAAGAGGAATTCCGAGTGAGAATGATTGAGAGTGAGAGGAATGGAGAGAAAAAAGATGAAATTTTTTTTTTTTGATCGATTGGGTTTGAGCTTCGGGAGAAAGAAGAGAAAGAAGAGATAATCTAAAACAAATAAAAATTTAAGTCGGTTAGATCTACTTTTTTCTCTCAATTTTTTTTTCCTATTTATTTTTTCTAACATTAAAATTTAAATTGGAGAGCCAAATGTTGTTACATTTTCCCAGTTACCCATACCATAGCGTTTGTAGAGTTATCTCGAACCAAAAACTCAGCGCCACTCCGAAATTGTTTTCGCGCCCGTCATACCATAGCGTTTGAATTTTGTAAACGCTATATAAATTTTCTCACAATTCAATTATAGCAGAAACATATAAAACGCTATGAAGTACTGCTATTAATACCCCAATTTCCTGTAGTGGAGATTACAAAGTAATAAGAGAAGAGAAAAGAGGCGGTGATCTTCGAGGTCTTGGACGAGCAAGAGAAGGCTGCGACTTCTCTGGTCTTCTCCTAGGGTTTCTGGGGTAAGGATCTTCAAAACTGTCTAAGGCACACGAAACCCTAATGATTAGGTCAAGTATTTATAAGGCTTGGGATCCAAGAGGTCGGTTTTAAGGTTTTGGAGGCTAAACTCGTCGTTTTGATAAGTTTGGAGGCAGGAGAGTCGACTTCGGTCACGGGCCTTGTGACCGAGGTGGTAAGGAAGGCAGGCATCCATCACGGGACTTGTGACCAAGGTCACCAAGAAGCTTGGCGTCGGTCACACTCCTTGTGACCGAGGTTGATAGGTCGTCACTCTTTAGGTTGTAGCTTCCAAACAGCTGTATGGATTTCTTTTATTCTTATCCGAGGTGAACATTGACTCTTCCAGCTTTCCATGTATATAACGATCTCTGAATTTTGTCCACGGGAAGGTCTTCAACGAATGTCAAACTTCTGATGCTCTGAAACTGCCTTAAAACGGGTTATATGTTCCTTTTTGGTTCATTTTCCCTTAAAACCTGAAAACCTCTTTGAAACTAGAAATACTCGATAGTAGCCTATTTAGCCTTGAAAACACACCAAACTCTTCATAAAACAATATTGAAAATGATAGTAAAAATAGGTAAAAATACGATGTTATAACCTCCCCCAGACTTAGACTTTGCTTGTCCTCAAGCAAACAAGAAAGTAAAGCCATGGAAAAGAGATTTTTTAAAAATCACGGGAAGTCACTTATCTCTTTGGAATCTCGTCCTTGCACACTTCCTCCAATAATCTTTAGAATTTACTTTAGTACTTGCCCATAGGAGGCATCAATAATCTTTACTCCAAGTCCACGATCCAAAGGTCTTTCGGCCTCACCATTGTCATCTCTTTACATAGATTAATTGAAAAGGAAAAGGTGGTGGTCTTACCAAAGGGAAATCGATCCAAGGATGTCAAGTTTCTTCTAACCAATACTTTCTTCGTATACTTTTCTAGGGTATCATTTTATTTTTTCTATCGGTTGCTTGCTCGTTGGACAAGTCTCCATGAGGTCACGAAAGATGCACGGGTCTACGCACAAAATCCCTCAGTCACATCCACTCTGTCGTTTTTCTTTTCTTTTTGCTTTAGATTTTTGAGTTACGAAAGGGAAGGAGAGGTGAAGCATACTGGTGAAGAAATGCGTTTTCTTATAAGGCTCGAATAGGTCTCGTCCAATGAATACCAAACCCCCTGAATAAGAAATTAAAAGTCAGGTTAGGTTTCGATAAGGTTTAGAGACAACGTTGGCTTAACCTATTTTCCAATATCAAGAGACTTTCAGGAATGTTGAGTCAACCCATAGTTGATGTGACCCTCCCAAGGAATTGACACTTTCGAGGGGTAAAACAAAAGAAAGGATAGATGGATAGAAAAATGAATCGAATGGTCACACAGGAGATGCGGAATAGCTCCTGATATACCTCAATGCCTCCTAGGATATGACACACCTAGACAACACAAGGTTTGATTCCCCGGATATGACACACCGAGACGAATCGAGTTGATCGTTGGATATTACACACCAAACAATTGAAAAGTTCTAAAAGAACTAAAGAGAATCACTCTCAAGGTTTGAAAATAAAAAGTTGGATGATTTTATTCATGAACTCGGCATTGTTTAAATAGCAAAAAGAAGTATAAAATATCTAAGCAATATTAATTGCTGAATTAACTAAAAGTATTAAAACCAAAAAATAAAAATTATCTCTTGAGCTTCTTGAACTTCAATCCTACGAAATGGACTCCTTTTTGGGCCAATAAAACCTTCTTAAGGGCTTAGTAGATGTTCCAGGATGCCAAACATGATTTTGTAAGCTCTTAAACGGACTGGACTTGGAGTTCTTCAAGTACAGCACCAGGTTGACCCATTTAGGGAAATGAGCAATAACTTTGTGGTCCGATATCCTTTTCTTCTGTTTTTGGGCTTGTTGGAAACCTAAGTGATCCAGTAAGATTATCCAATTTTTACGTCGAGATCGTACCTGAGTTGGGCTGTGCATCATAATCTTTGGCTCAGTCGGGCAATAGAGCCTGAAGCAGATCCATTGAATTGTAAATTTCATATCTCCCAAGTCTGAACCGACATTGTTGTGATTCCAATTTTCACAGATCCTCTGATGATTCAAGATTCCAGAATAATTTTTTTCATAGCTTGATTCCTTCTGGTTTGGTTGGAAATAATTATTCAACGCACGTATGTCTGAATCGCGTAAGCTGGGAATCACTTGACTTGGAAGTTGAATAATGTCTTCACCTGAACTCGGATTGGACCGATTCCACTTCGATGTGAACCTCTGATGAGTTGAAATTATAGTCCAAGGGGTTGTTGAAATGTGAAAATTGAGCTTAGACTTCATTTGATCTGAACAAGGCACATAGGTTTTCTCGGGTGGTACGAGAATCACATCAATAGTCTTTCCAAACTTCGGTTCTCCAGCCAAGCTTTGAATCATAAGAGTGTAAATCCAATTCAGATAATCCATCAAAATAAGTTCATAATTCCCTAACTATTTTGACTCAATAAAACAAACGAAAAAATTTGACTCGTTAAAAACGGCATAAAATAGAAAGTGGAAAGTTGTCTCAAGTCAACAAAATAGAGAGTAGCATTAATAAAAGATGGAACATCCTCCCCACCCCCACCCCCCAAGACGTAAATCACACAGTCCTCGGTGGGAAAATAAGAAAGAGACGAGGATGAAAAACCATAAAGAAAGAGGAGTTTAAGAACAATGTCACCTCGAATTAGATAGTTGGTGACTAACCGGTGTTTCTTTCTTCTTGTTGCTTGACATCAAATAAACTCGGTTTAGTTCATTGAATTCCTGTTGATAAATCTCTAATTGCATCCTTCTTGAGACAAAAAAAACTAAAAACCATCAATAATTTGGTAGATAAAGAAAATAAAAACAAACCTAAAGATAGAATGGTGGTGGAAGTGCTGGTGAGATGGTGGTGGTGATGTCTCGTTGTTGTCATATCGGCCACGGTTGAGATTCTTTCCGTGGTGACTTAAGTCTCCTATGATTGGTCTTGTTAAGGTTGCGGCTTGGGTGTGGAGTAGTCCGTGGAACAGTCGCGGAAAGGTCTGTAGACCGTTCGCAGAACAGTCATGGAATGGTCTGTGGAACGATCGCAGAACAGTAGTGGAATGGTTGGGGTGCAGTTTGTGGAACGATACGCTGCGGTCCATGGAACGATGCGATGCAGTCCATGGAACAATGCAATCTTCATCTGCAGAACGGTCGATCTACCTCTGCGGAACGGTCGATCTACGTCTGTGGAATGGTCGATCTACATCTGCGGAACTGTCGATCTACCTCTATGGAACGGTCCATCTACATCTGCGAAACAGTCGATCTACATAGTTGCCAATCTTGCGATCCAAGCTTCCTTTTCTAAAATATTTTCAATCATAACTCATATGGCACCGGATACAAGAGATGTGAATGGTCAAGGGCACACGGCTGGCTCAGTGGGGACTCTCGGCATCAATCAAGAGTGATTGTGATTGATCCATCGCCTTCAGCATACATCGGCCAAGGGGTTGGCCAGTCTAGGGTTGTTTTTGCCACTGTTTGCAAGCCTTAGGGAGGTGAGGAGATAGCTTCGGGAATGCTATATAGAGTCCTGGAATGATAGAAATGGCAAAGACTTGACTTTGCTGATGACCTCGGTCACAAGCCTCATGACCTAAGTTGTCCTTCTTCATGACCTCGGTCATGGGCTCTATGACCTAGGTAGTCCCTTCTTCTGACCTCGGTCACAGCTCCGGTGACCTAGGTCGGCTCCTCTTCGTATTTCTTCTCTTGTTCTTCTTTTCTATTTTCTTCTTTTCTATTTTCTTTTTGTAATTTTATGAAAAACCTGAAATAAAACATGAAAAAAATCAAAAGCAAAAGGAAATTAAAACTAAAATAAAAACTTACAAGTGGTTTGCCTCCCACTAAACGCGCTTGTTTAACGTCGTTGGCTCGACGGTTGGTTCGCTCCTTATGCGAAGTGAGATGGGTCCTCTGTCCTTAGAGAAAGCTTCTTGGTTCTCTCCAGCTCTAGTGGCTTCCTTGTTGGATCATTTTTCTTCCTCCTTGGATGTTGAGAAGTTGGTACCAAGACATACAACAACTGAGTAAGGCATCAAACTCACACTCAAACCCAGATCACATAGCAAACCCTTGGATCTATCTTTGAAGATAGAGTAATCCAAAAGAAAACTTCATGGATCCTTTAGCTTCTCTGGAATTATGTTCTGAATGACAGCACTACAGACTTAAGAAATCATCAGCATCCCTTCCTCTTCTCTTATACTCTGCGTAAGCATCTTCTTTAAACACCTCTTAACCACATGAGTAGTCTTGATAGCATCAATCAATAGAATTTCAATGGTGAGTTTTTCCATCATAGCCTAACACTTTGCTTCATACAGCTTTTGTTTTGACTTTTTGGGGTTTATGGGGAAGGGAATCTTAGGCTTGTAGAATTGTTCTTCTAAAACAAGTGGCTTCACAAAACATGATTCCTCAGATGGTGCCTTGTGTCGACCGACACCAAGGTTGTGTCGATCGACACTAGTAGTATGAATCGTATCCTTGTCTTTGACCCTGAACACTTGTCCCACCAATGTAATTGACATCCTCTTCACCACATCCTTCTTCTTCTGGCTCAAAGGTCTCAACTTCTGTAGCAAACTGAACTGACTTCTTCTTCACCATAATGTTATGAACTGAATCCAACTTATTCTTTAGCTCAGCAATCTGTTTTCCATCAATATTACCAGCTTGCTTCTGTCTCTCAAAATCAGCATTCTTGGTGCTATTGCTAGACGCCAAGTTTTCAATCAGAACATAAGCTTCTTCTGCAGACCTCGTGTTGAAATTCCCATTACTAGCAGCGTCTAGAGCCATCTGATATCTCCAATCAACACCTTTAAAGAAAATACCCAACAGTTGAACCTCACAGAAACCATGATGCGGACAATCTCTCTGATAAGCCCTGAATCGCACCCAAACAGCTTTGAATGCCTCAGTCGGTATTTTCGTAAACTGAGAGATGTTATTCCTGAAGTCTTCTGATCTCGCATCATCATAGAAGTTTCCCAAGAATGCCCTCTTGGTATCTTCCCAATTAGTTAGAGATCATGTTGGTAACTGCTTCAACCAATAAGCTGCTTCACCACTTAGAGAGTGTGGGAAAAGTTTACAAAAGAGATAGTCATAGCTGACTCAATTGTGTTTCATGCTAGTCACCAAGTCCTCGAACCTCTCGATGTGGTCCATATGATGCTCATGAGAAAGACCATGGAAAGGATGCTGTCCAACCAA
The DNA here is from genome assembly GCA_028015245.1 of Cardamine occulta. Classification (NCBI taxonomy): domain Eukaryota; kingdom Viridiplantae; phylum Streptophyta; class Magnoliopsida; order Brassicales; family Brassicaceae; genus Cardamine; species Cardamine occulta. Next base: position 14,267,935 of record CM051376.1, on the reverse strand, counting down.
AGTGTAGTATGACGGCTTCAGCTCAAAGTCAGTCCTCTGGAAGGTAGGAAGTCGAATCGCATACCTATTTGCATAGAGCTCATCAGGTCTGTTGTAATCTCCAAGTGTCCTTCCTGTTCTAGCTTGCCCTTGTGCATGCATGTTCTCTTGCGCATTCTCTGCGCTTGCAACAACAACTGGTTTATTCTGATCAAGTCTCTGCCCCATATTGTTGCACACATGACCCTCTTGGTCCCTAAGAACACCAGAGTCATCCTGAAGTAAAATCACACGCTCAGATATTTCCACTAGTTTCTTTGCTTTCCTTCCTGCTCGTTCTAACTTTGCTAGCTCCTGATTCGGAAGAGACAAAAGCTGACTGTCTTTGTTGATCCTGGTAGCGCGTTTAGGCATGCACCTGAAACACATAAGACGAAATGATAGAACGTCGTGAGTAAAACTGAAAAAATAAAAACTTAGTCTAAATTCTCCACTTAAATCTATTGGAATAAAGAGTTCCCAGAAACGGCGCCAAAAACATGATATGCTCGATGTTTTAAATCTCTAGAGCTACATCGCAAGTGCACATAAATGCAATTATAGTATATAGGGGTCGAATCCATAGAGACTCTGAATTTCACAATAGATCTTTTCGTTTCAAATTAAGCTAAGCAAGACAAGAGATAAAATAAAAATAATGCAAAACAGTAAATGAGATTTGTTTGTATTCAAATGGGAAAAGCGTCAAGTCCAGGGAATTTCTCAGGAAATCAAGTAATACAGATTAATTAACCGGTTACGATCAAATTAAGTATCAGTTCTAGAACTCAAATGACAAAGGTAAAATTGACCAACTTTTGTTGCGAGAATTCACTCTATCTAAAACCTAATAAACCAAATTTCTTTGCGAGACTTCAAATTCTAAAAAAGCATTAAGAACGAGTTTGATTGACACCACTGGTCTTGATTGGCATCAACTTCAGCTTCTCAGCTACAATGCTCCAAAATACTCCAGAATGTCCAAATGATCCCAATTGTGTGTAAAAGACTCTAATAGGATTCTAAAGTCACATAGAAGACTCAATTATGTACATTTATCATGGCTTAAAACCCAAAAAAACCATGATATATCAGCGATTTAGGGCGTTCTAGAGAGATTATCTGCATCATGGTTTCAGAGAAGTTCAGCTATTGGGTATTTTCTTTAGAGGTGTGGATTGAAGATATCAGATGGCTCTAGATGCTGCAAGTAATGGGAACTTCAATACGAGATCCCCTGAAGAAGCTTATGTGCTAATTGAAAACTTACCATCTAGCAATAGCACCAAAAATGCCGATTTTGAGAGGCAGAAGCAAGCTGCAAACATTGATGGAAAACAGATTGCTGAGCTTAAAACTAAGTTGGATTCAGTTCACAACATTTTGGTGAATAAAAAATTAGTTCAGTTTGCTGTAGAAGTTGAGACCTTTAAGTCATAAGAAGAAGGATGTGACGAAAAAAATGTCAACTACATTGGTGGGACTAGTTTTCATGATCAAAGATTTAGATATCAACAAGCTAGAGGCGGCTACAATGGGAATGGTCAGAGAAGCACGTTTACAGGTAATCAAAACTTTTCTGGTTATGTCTTTAAACCTCAATACCATAAGCCTTTCCAGATCAATAACAACTTCAGCAGAAATTATGGATCTTCATCTTACCAGAGACCCCCTGCACCAATTGAGTAGAGTAAAATATAATATATGCTTTAGCAGATACTGGAGGGTCAACAAAGGATCACAATTGATTTTAATGGGAAGATTGATGCTCTGTAAACTGATTTGAATGGGAAGTTTGAAGCTTTGAACACTTATGTCAAGCAGTTGGATAATCAGGTTGCGCAAACTGATGGGTCGGTGAAAAGACAAGATGGAGTTCTTCCGGATAACAACACACGCTAATCTGAAGTATCACTGCATTGCCATCACGTTGAGAAGAGGTAAAGAGCTCAATCCTGTACTGAAAAGGGTCTAAGTATTGATGAACTCATGGATTTAGAAGAAATAGAAGAGGATGTTGCAGAAGTGGTGCCTGTGTCGATTGACACATCCCTGTGTTGGTCAACACACATGCAAAATAAAGAGGTTCCGAGTAATAAAGTGCATGTGTCAATCGACACCACCACTGGTATCGGTCGACACAAGCAGCCACAAGCCAGGGACACGAGTAATGGAGCTCATGTCGATCGACACACTACTGATATCGGTCGACACAAGCGACCATCTGGTGAACCAAATTCTGAGAAACCACCTATTTCAGAGGAAAGAGTCTATAAACCAAAGGTTATTTTTCCCAAAAATCCTAGAAAGTCAAAGCATGAGTTGTATGAAGCAAAGTGCAAAGCTATGATGGAAACATTCACCATTAACATTCCTTTGATTGATGTTATCAAGACTACTCCTGTGGTTAAAAGGTGTTTAAAGACGATGCTTACGCAGGTATGAGAGAAGAGGAAAGGGTGATGATGATCTCTGAAGTTTGTAGTGTTGTCATTCAGAACATAATACCAAAGAAGCTTAAGGATCCAGGAAGCTTTGGCTTGGAATGCTCTATATTCAAAGATAGGTTCAAAGGTTCACTATGTGATCTAGGTTCGAGTGTAAGTCTGATGACATACTCTGTTTCTTTGGGACTTGTAATGACTGATTTCACACCTACAAAGATTTCTCTGATTCTAGCTGATAGGAGTATCAGGATTCCAGAAGGTATTTTGGAAGATGTACTAGTGCGAATTGGCGATTGCATGATCCCCACTGAATTTGTGGTTCTGCAATATACTGATGAGCATAAGGATCCTCTTATCCTAGGCATACCGTTCTTGGCTACAGCTGGTGCACTCATAGATGTGAAGAATGGCAAGATAGCTTTGAACGTGGGTGATCTGGTGATGAATTTCGACATGGACAAGCTCGTTAAGCGACCCACCATTGATGGACAGACATATTACATGGATACTCTCAGCAATCTCGCAGAGGAGATGATGAGGACATCGATACAAGGTCAGCTGGATCCAAGGAAGAAGCTATACACATAGCAACCTTGGAATAAACACCAAGAACAAGATCAGGAACATGGCGTGTGAGAGAGCAATTTATCAAGTCCATGAACAGCCTCATCATTAAGGGAGTGAAATTAGATGTGCAAGAATTACACAAGAGTCATACGACACCTTTCTTGCCGGTTCTTCAAGGAAACAAGGAATTTGCTATTTTTACTATCACCAAGCAAATTCAAGAGGCCCAAAGAAATCACTAAATGGGTATGTGCTCCATTTGTGCCCTTTTTCCCTTCACCAATTTTTGTCCCAATGGGTTTTGTTCGTAAGGTTTTTAATGAGGCAAATGGATCGCATCATCATCGGCCCATTTAGTTGATTTTCCGCAAGCCCAACACCACAATTTTTGGCCAAGGAGTTCAAGAGACATTTTCTGATTTCCAAAACTCTGTTTTAATGTTGTCTCTTTCTCTCTCCTTCATGCAAACTATCACTTGTCTTTTATTTATTTTGTGTTGAACATTTTTCAAAGATAATATGATTGAATCTGAATTTTTGAAACTGGAGACTTTTCTCTTTGAATATTTCTGAGAATCCTTGAAGCTTAGAGTGTATTAGACAAGTGATAGTTTCTTGTGTGTGAATCCTTGAAGCTTATAGTGTATAATACTTATCATAGATCCTTTCACAGATCTGTGTGGTGTCTCTCAATCTATTACCGTTTCGTATCATCTCTTTGAACCTGTTGAGAGTGACCTTAGTCCAGCAACAGCTTTACCATCGCCCCATCTGCCAACTTTTCACTCAGATTTGTTGAGAGTGACTTTTAATCCAAGAACAATTCCTCCATCAAGCTATCCTTTAGGTTCCGATTTATTTGGTGCCTATATTATCTGGTATCAGAGATTAAACGCTCCTAATCAGGTTTATCTATTCTTTTTACTTCAGTTTAATTCGTTTTGTGTGTGTCTGTTCATCTCCTTAATCTCGAGAAGTTAAGTTGTTTTCGTTTGTAATATTGTCTGAATTTTCATAAATAATTGGCGTGTGATAAAATCATGAAACCAGTTGCATCTAAACTTAGGACGAGTCTAATATTTGTTAAAATTGGTTTCGGAATTTTTGGAGGTGTTTTGATATTTTTTTCGAAACTGAATTTTGAGTACAGTCGCTGTTAGGATTAACAGATCCTTCATCAAAAGTTGCGATTGTGTTTATTGTGTCTTCCAGTTTCCTTTGCATTTGATCTATTTTGTTTGAGATGAGAGACAGGAAAAACTTGAGACATGGGAGATCAGGGAGCTAATGATTTGGCTCAAGCTCTTGCTGCTATTCAAACTCAACTACAGACCCTAGGAGAGCGCATAACTCGAATTGAGCAACCGCCACCACTAGCACGAAGAGCTCGTATCAGAAATATCCACCCACACCGAGTAAATCTAGAAGATGTTGATGAGTTTGAATCGGAAGAAGAACCACCAGACCCTGAACCAAGGCAGAGAAGACAACTGTGCCGTGACAGAGATGGCGAAGTAGATGCACGACACAGAAATAATGACATCAAGCTCACTGCACCCACTTTTGCTGGAAAAGTTAATCTTGATGCTTATCTTGATTGGGAAAGGCGTATGGAGTACATCTTTGAACATTACAATTATTCTGATCAAAGAAAGGTGTCTCTAGCTGCTGCTCAACTTACCGAAAATGCCTTAGCTTGGTGGGACAGAGATGTGTCCGAGAGAAGAAGGCATAGACATGGCAAGTTGTTACTTGGGGAGATATGAGATTTGCAATGAGGAAAAGATATGTCCATGCTTACTACTATAGAGATCTGCAAAAGAAGTTCAGAAAACTCACTCAAGGATCCAAATCTGTAGAAGAATATTTTGATGACTTCGAAACACTTCGAAACAGATTGCAGTGTGAAGATTCTGATCAAACTCTAATGGCGCAGTTCATAGATAGTCTTCAAGATCGTATTGCCAGAAAGGTGGAGAGACAGACTTACCATGATTTAAACGAGCTGCTGTATTTAGCTATTCAGGCTGAGCAACACATTAAATGGAAAACTCTGTCAACAAGCCGTAGCAAACCTGTTTGGAACCAGCAACCGCAAAGAGTTTTAGACAAAGGAAAGACTATCGAAGCGGATTCTAGATTCAAAAAGTCTTTACCAGAACCGTCTAAAGTCAATAAACTGGAATACGGTAATACTCAAGCTCAACAAACTAGAGATATAACTTGTTTCAAATGTCAGGGAAAAGGACACTACGCAAGGGACTGCCCAAATCAGAGAGTTATAATTCTCAAAGCAAATGGAGAGTATGAATCTCAAGACGAGGCAGAATACGAGCAAGAAGAGTCTGAAGAAGATATTGTGGATTATGCTGACACCGGAGAGATGTTAGTTACGAGAAGAGTACTCAGCGCTCTTTTTGAACCAGAAACTATTCAAAGAGAGAATATTTTTCATTCTCGTTGCACAATTAACTCTAAGGTATGTAGTTTAATTATTGACGGTGGTTCTTGTACTAACGTGGCCAGCAAATATTTAGTTGTTAAGTTAGGTATTCCAAAGACCAAGCACCCTCGACCTTATCGACTTAAATGGCTAAATGACGATACCGAGCTTAAAATTTCTGAACAAGTTACAATTCCATTCAGTATTGGTATGTATGTGGATCAAGTTTTGTGTGACGTAGTGCCTATGCAAGCTGGGCATTTGCTGTTGGGACGTCCATGACAATTTGATAAAGAAGCTTTACACAATGGGAAAACCAATCATTATACCTTCTCGCACAACAACAAGAAGCATAGTTTGGCACCTTTGACACCTCAAGAAGTGTTTGAAATGCAACGAACCATGTCCAAGGGAAATAAGCTAAGTAAATCCAATCTTTATGTAACACCTCATACTGTTTTGAAATCTCTTGAATTAAAAGAATAGGTGCTACTAATGATCTTCAAGAAAGGTTTGTTTTCAGGTCAAGAAGAACAAGAATTACCAGCAGTTGTTCTAGAGCTACTTGACAGATTCTCTAATGTGTTTCCCAAAGAGATCCCGCCCGGACTACCACCAATCAGAGGAATCAAGCATCAAATTGATCTAGTCCCTGGTGCACCGTTGCCAAACAGAGCGGCTTATAGAGTTAATCCAGAAGAAGCAAAGGAGTTGGAAAAACAAGTTCAAGACTTGATGTCGAAAGGCTATATCCGAGAGGGTCTAAGTCCATGTGCTGTTATTGTGCTTATAGTGCCTAAAAAAGATGGAACTTGGAGAATGTGCGTTGATTGTAGAGCCATCAACAACATCACTGTTAAATACCGACATCCCATTCCAAGGCTGGACAATATCCTAGATGAGCTTAGTGGAGAAATTATCTTCTCAAAAATTGATTTAAGAAGCGGATATCATCAAGTGAGAATGAAGGAAGAAGATGATTGGAAAATGGCTTTTAAGACTAAGAGAGGTTTGTATGAGTGGCTGGTTATGCCATTTGGACTTACTAATGCACCAAGTACCTTCATGAGACTCATGAACCATGTCTTAAGGGCATACATCTGTAAGCTTGTAGTAGTTTATTTCGACGACATTTTGATTTATAGCTCTAACCTTACAGATCACTTGAAACATCTTGAGCAGGTTCTTGAAACATTAAAGACTGAAAACCTCAATGCAAACCTAAAGAAATGCATGTTTTGTACTGATCAAGTTGTCTTTTTATGATTTGTTGTGAGTTCACAGGGTTTAAAGGTCGATGAAGAAAAGATCAAGGCGATACAAGACTGGCCGACTCCAACTACTATTAAACAAGTGAGGAGCTTCCATGGTCTGGCTAGTTTCTATCCGATATTTGTAAAAGATTGTAGTACCATTGCTGCACCTTTAACATCGGTGATCAAAAAGAATGTGGAGTTAAAATGGGGCCCAACACAAGACGAGGCATTCGCCAAGCTTAAAGACAGCCTCACACATGCGCCTGTTTTGGTACTTCCTAACTTCGATAAAATTTTTGAGATTGAATGTGATGCTTCTGGTACAGGCATGGGAGCTGTTCTTACTCAAGGAGGCAAACCAGTAGCATACTTCAGCGAAAAATTCAGTGGATCTTCCCTTAATTATCCAATTTACGATAAGGAGCTATATGCCTTGGTAAGATCTCTTGAAACTTGGCAACTTTATTTATTGTCCAAAGAGTTTGTTATTTATACAGATTATGAAACGCTCAAACATCTAAGAGGACAAACTACACTAAACAAGAGACATGCTAAGTGGCTTGAGTTTGTAGAAACTTTTCCTTACGTGATCAAATATAAGAAAGGAAAGGAGAACATTGTAGCTGATGCACTATCAAGGAGACACGCCCTAATCAGTACAATGGAGGCTAAGATTATGGGATTTGAACATATCAAGAGCTTATACAAAACTGATCCAGATTTTGAAGAAATTTTCCAAGAAACAAGCAAGGCTGCTCGCGTATCATTTTATCAACATAATGGGTTTTTTCAAAGATAAAAGGCTGTGCATTCCTTAAGGGTCAATGAGAGAGCTGCTGGTTGGAGAAGCTCACGGAGGAGGCGTCATGGGACATTTTGGACGAGACAAGACTTTGAGTGTTCTAATAGATCATTTCTACTGGCCGCATATGAAAAGAGGTGTGGAGAGATTCTGTGCCAAGTGCATCACTTGCCTAAAGGCAAAATCTAGGTCACATCCTCGTGGTTTATATATGCCTTTGCCTATTCCTAACCTGCCTTGGGTAGACATTTCTATGGATTTTGTTTTAGGTCTGCCAAAAATCAACCACAAGGATTCCATCTTTGTAGTTGTAGACAGGTTCTCAAAAATGGCTCATTTTATTCCATGCAACAAGAAAAATGACGCTACTCAAACTACTGATCTCTTTTTCAAAGAAGTAGTGCGTTTACATGGAGTGCCGAGGACCATTGTATCAGATCGCGACACTAAGTTCCTAAGCCATTTCTGGAAAACGTTGTGGGGAAAGTTGGGAACCAAGCTGCTTTTCTCAACCACTTGTCACCCCCAAACAGATGGCCAAATTGAGGTAGTAAATCGTACTCTATCTACTTTGCTGAGAGCAATGGTCGGTAAGAATTTATGAAACTGGTTATCATGCTTACCTTTCATTGAATTTGCTTATAATCATGCTAAGCATTCGGGTACTAAATTTTCTCCTTTTGAGATTGTCTATGGGTTTAATCCAGAAACTCCACTTGATCTTATTTTTCTGCCCGAGCTGTTTATTCTAATGAAGGAGAAGCCAGAGCAGATTTTGTGAAGAAGCTTCATCAAAAGGTTACAAAAAATCTGGAAGATAAGACCGAGAAGTACAAACAACATGCTGATAAGCACCAAAAAGAGGTCACATTTAAACCAGGAGATTGGGTTTGGTTGCATATGAGACATGAGAGATTTCTGGACAAAAGAAAATCCAAGCTTGCACCAAGAGCCGATGGATCATTTCAAGTGCTAGAAAAGATCAACGATAATGCTTACAAGCTTGATCTGCCCGGTGAGTTCACTATTTCTCATACTTTCAATGTTACTGATTTAGCCCATTTTCATGCAGATTTACCTATTCTGAGGTTAGAACCTTTTCAAGAGGGAGGAGATGATGAGGACATCGATACAAGCTCAGCTAGATCCAAGGAAGAAGCTATACACATAGCAACCTTGGAACAAACACCAAGAACAAGATCAATAACAAGGCGTGTGAGAGAGAAATTTGTCAAGTCCATGAACAGCCTCATCATTAAGGGAGTGAAAGAAGATGTGCAAGAATTACACAAGAGTCATACGACACCTTTCTTGCCGGTTCTTCAAGGAAACAAGGAATTTGCTATTTTTACTATCACCAAGCAAATTCAAGAGGCCCAAAGAAATCACTAAATGGGTATGTGCTCCATTTGTGCTCTTTTTCCCTTCACCAATTTTTGTCCCAATGGGTTTTGTTGGTAAGGATTTTAACGAGGCAAATGGATCGCATCATCATCGGCCCATTTAGTTGATTTTCCGCAAGCCCAACACCACAATTTTTGGCCAAGGAGTTCAAGAGACATTTACTGATTTCCAAAACTCTGTTATAATGTTGTCTCTTTCTCTCTCCTTCATGCAAACTATCACTTTTCTTTTATTTATTTTGTGTTGAACATTTTTCAAAGATAATATGATTGAATCTGAATTTTCGAAACTGGAGAGTTTTCTCTTTGAATATTTCTGAGAAAGAAATATTTTGTCTTCTAAACTTCTTGTGTGTGAATCCTTGAAGCTTAGAGTGTATTAGACTTATCACAAATCCTTTCACAGATCTGTGTGGCGTCTCTCAATCCATTACCGTTTCGTATCATCTCTTTGAACCTGTTGAGAGTGACCTTAGTCCAGCAACAGCTTCACCATCGCCCCATCTCGCCAACTTTTCACTCAGATTTGTTGAGAGTGACTTTTAATCAAACAACAATTCCTCCATCAAGTTATCCTTTAGGTTCCAATTTACTTGGTGCCTATATCATGAGATCTTTCATCAGATGCATCCTACAGATTCTCTAGAGAGAGCTTTGATCAGTTCCACGTAGGGGATGGAGCATCTAGATGACATTGCTACTGGGTATGTCAAGATGATGAATGCTAGTGAGATCGTGATGCGGTTGGTCACTCAAGGAGAGCTTGTTGGTACTCCAAAGAAAGCCGCAAAATTGGGTGATTGGAGCGAGGAAATAGCTCAGAAGATTGAGCTTAAACAGCTCCCCGCCGGGCTATGGTATGCATTTCTTGGACCTAATTCTACTTATATTGTCATTGTTAATGCTTCCTTAAACAACGTAGAGCTCACTTTACTACTAAGCAAGCTGCAAAAGTATCACAAAGCTCTTGGCTATTCTCTTGATGATATTTCAAGTATTTCTTTGAACTTGTGCATGCATAGGATCCATCTCGAGGATGCGACGAAGTCATTGATTGGGCATCAGAGGAGGCTGAATCTGAATCTGAAAGAAATTGTTAAGAAGGAGATCCTGAAACTCCTGGAAGCTGTCGAATCATTTATCCTATCTCAGACAGTGATTGGGTCAGTCCAGTACATGCGGTTCCTAAGAAAGGAGATGTCACAATTGTTAAGAATGAAAAGAATGAGGTGATTCCTACGCGGACTGTGACTGGACACAGGATGTGTATTGATTACATGAAGATGAATGTTACGATAAGGAAATATCACTTCCCGCTGCCATTCATTGATCAGATGCTCGAGAGGTTGGCTTAACCACCCCTACTACTGCTTCGTTGATGGATAATAAGTTTTTTTTTAGATTCCTATCCATCCCGATGATTAGGAGAAGACCACATTTACATGTCCCTATGGTACATTTGCATACCTCAGAATGCCATTTGAACTTTGTAATGCTCCTGCGACATTCCAGAGATGTATGATGTCCATATTCACATATATGATTGAGGATTACATGGAAGTGTTCATGGATGACTTCTCAATCTATGGATCATCTTATCATGAGTGTTTGGACAACCTGTGCAAGGTGCTTGCTAGGTGTGAAGAGAAGCACTTGGTTTTGAATTGGGAGAAATATAATTTTATGGTCAGATATCGTATTGTTCTTGGGCACAGAGTTTCACAAGACGGAATTGAGATTGACCAAGCAAAGATCAAAGGTATGACGAGTTTGCAGGCACCAAATTCTGTTAAGGTTGTGATGAGCTTTCTGAGGCACGCTGGTTTCTACGTGAGGTTCATCAAAGACTTTAGTAAAATTGCTAGACCGTTGACTGCTTTGCTGTGTAAGGATGCAAAATTTGAGTTCACTGCTGAATGTCAATCCGCTTTTGAACAGATCAAGCGAGCATTAGTGAACGCTCCAATAGTGCTATCCCCAGACTAGGATTTTCCTTTCGAGGTGATGTGTGATACCAGCGACTTTGCAGTTGGAGCTGTTCTAGGGAAGAAGAAAACTTGAAAACTTCATGCAATTTACTATCAAAACTTCATGCAATTTTTCTGAGGAGTAGCTCCTTCCTCTTTGTCATTAGAACATGTCTCACTAGACCGGAAATTCTCTCCGGCGTGTCTCGCCGGCTCATTGTTTCCACTTCACGATTAACATGTGGTGTTTGCTCAATTGTGGCGGTGATGGGCCATTCTTCAACTTTTCATTTTTATTTATTAGACCTTGTGAGCCCATTAAATTTCAGGTGCCTTTTTCTCTATCCATATATCTTTAGATCCGAATTTATGTTCATCAAATCAACTATTAGGACCCCATTCTAGCATTTACTGTTTTAGGTTTCTACCAAAATAAGTAGGAAATCGGTTGGAGCTTCTTGATAGGAAAATGGTGGAATACATTTTTCCTACAGATATTTTGTTAGGAAATCAATCAAAATTTTCTTTCGATTTTCCTACCACTGTTTTCTACAAACTTTTCTGCCATTTTTTCATAGGAAAAATCCTACAAATTTTCTACCGTTCTCGATTTCCTATGGGACATCTACGATATAAGCCATAGAAAATTAAAAAAAATTGTAATAGTCAACTTGTAGCTAGATATGTAATAGTTGTTGCCACATTACCATGGCCGCCTACCACAATCCATATTTCTTCATTCCCCTCAGTCTTACAAGATCGAAAAGATGGAAAGCAGTTTTGGAGTCTAAACTAAAAAGTGGGGGAGGAGTAAAAACCACGGAGGCAGATTCTAACACAATCTGGGACATGGCTGCAACATCAGTTGAAAGTAAAGCAGTTTTGACAGAACTAAGTATTCATATTTTTGAGGTAAGATTTATATCCCTCATACAATTCTTACCCTCCATCACCACACAACCAGAGTTGACCAATCTCAAATCCCAACTTTGTCATCTAAGGCTCCCAAATTTGTGTCTTTGTGTTAAACAACATGATCCCCCTTCAAAATCTTGTCCTTCAATAACGAAAACAGTCTGATTAGGTAAATCTTCATGTGGATGATGCCAGCGATTTACAATCGCTTAGGCTTAGAAATTTTGGGGATATGCTGCACCGTATGAGATGTACATTCAATGATTAACACACTCTAAGTATCAGAAACCAAGCCAAAAACATATATCTTGGAACTCACTGCAAGAATGGTTCCATCTAAAGGCACATGAGAAAGCGAAGGGTGAAGAACCAAACCGTTGCAGCGGAGAATGTATCAACGGTAATCACTGGTTTGAGGGTTATAGAGAAGGACTAAGAGACAGTTTACGGTGCACCGTAACAAGGATCATCTTCTGTATAGCTCAGACGGTGCTATAGTTAACCGAAAACGTCTGGAAATTAGAGAGATAATTGCGTAATAGGATAATGACACAAGTTATTGATGTCTCTGTATTTTAGCATGTTTTAGCATGCATTTGACATCACTTAGGTGTAGTTTCACCATATGTTTCACCTCATTTAGAGTTCTTTTCACTCATTTAGCATTCATATTAGGATTTCCATTAGATTTGCATACATATTGCATGTTTGGAGTGCTTCTAGGTGTTTTGGAGGCAATTGGAGAAATTTGGAGTCATGGAGTAAAGTAGGATGTGATATTCATCTGACATGCCGGAAAGATGCGGCTGGACGAGGACTTTGAGTTTGGATTCAGCCTCAACAGTCTTCATAAAAGTTTGAGAGAAGTGAGTTAGCCCTCGCACTCCAACTCGACCTCTGCCCTCGCAGTCCAACTCGACCTCTGCCCTCGTAGTCCAAATCGATGTCTGGCACTCACCCACTCGACACCACTCGGGTTCCCAACTCGAGCTCATCACCCGAGTCATTATCTTTGGCCCTCTAAATCACTTTTTCAGCCTCGTTTCAACTTCACAAGTGCCAAACTAGCGAAGATCGCATCAGTTGAAGACAAGGGAAGTAATGTGCAACAACCAGCGACCCCATCTCCAGTTGACCACAAACATGCCACCTTAAAGACTGACACAACTCGACACCACTCGACCAGACTTGGTCGAGCTGCACCATCCGCGAAGACTTAGCTATCTTTCTTTATCTTTTTCAGTTTTAGGGTTTTCCGCATTTTTCTATAAATACTTCTGTTGGGTATTAACCACGGGGAGATCCTTTTATCTAGAGGGTTTCTCTCTGCCTCCAAACATTTTTCTTAGTGTTCTTCATTTTGTAATTCATATTTCTCTTAATCTAGTACTTAGTTTGCTTTGATTCTTTGCAGTCTTACTATTCTCATCTCAATTTATCTTTCTAGACTATTTTCAATGAATTATGAAATGTTTGATTTTTCTGGGTTTATGTTCATCATTATGTGTGAGTAGTTTTTAGGGTTCTTGAGGATGAGATAGATTAGTGATGAATCTCTGATCTTTCTAAGGTGTTTGAGTTTATTTATGTATGAATCCCTTCTGGATTAGTGTTCTTAATGTTAGTTTCTCTCTGATCAATTAGAATTAGATCTCAAGCATTTCCACACCCAAAAAGTGTTTGATGAAATGCTTGAACAATTAATGCCAGAGATTTGCATTCCTAGCCTAAGATATTGGATGTTTAGGGTGTTCATTGACACAAACAGGTTGGATCTTAGCGCCTGCTAGGGTAGATTTCGTCAGAGACATCTGAGTCTGGAACTGCCCTTGCTTGAGGTCATCTATCACGAGAGTGGATTTGGTTGCATGTGAACCTGTTGTCTAGGGATTAGCTCTGTTTGAGTTTTGTCAGCGCCTTAGATAGATTCTAGAGGAGTCACTGGTCGGTTACCCCATCCTTGAGAGCTTGCTTGCCTTGATTGATTTTACTTCGTTTCACTTATTTACCCCGTTTTTCCATTGTCTTGACTTAGTTTTATTTACCAAGTTCGCTTGCTGCACTAACAGTTTTATTTGCTGCACTAGCAGTTTTACGTGCTGCACTTGCAGTTTTACTTGCTGCACTAGCAGTTTTACTGGCTGCACTAGCAGTTTTACTTAGTTTTTATTTTGCATATTTCCTGCGTTACCTAGTTTGTTAGACACCCAAAAATCAATTTGCTTGGCTTGACTTAAATGACATTGATTGCATTCTATTTTCTAGCATCTCACCCATTTGGATTGACACCTACTTACTACAATGACATGTTAGCTGTGTAGGAATTGATAGACTCATAGCTTACTGCTTCCCATATTCAGCTATTATGATATTTTACTTAGGAAAGGCATAAGTGGCAAGGGATTTACATCCAGTGGGACAAGTTCCTATTGCTATGCTTCCCTTGCCTACAAGCTAAGTACTGAGTAAAATCTAACTATCAATTTGGCGCTGTTGCCAATTGGGTGTTTGTTTGCTACATTTAGGATTTCAGATTTCTTGAGATCAAGTTTTTAACTTTCTGGGTTTTTAACTTTCTGGGTTTTCTTTGTTTGAGGTACCACTCGATCAACCTGCCCGAGTGCATCAGCTCGGCCTGTTACATCGAGTTCTACTTGTGTTTCTCCTCCACTCGGCTTACTCAACTCGGTCAGCATCTCGAGTCAGCCAACTCGATCTGCTACATCGAGCACACCAACCCTAGTCAACCAACTCGACCATTTCAACCAAGTTCTCCAGTCCGAGTTCACTCTCTGCTATCAGCTCGGTCTCACATCGAGTCATTCCACTTGACCTACTCCACCGAGTTCATCACACCGAGTTCACTTCCTGCCTTTCATTCCACTCGGTCAACCTCAGCTCGGTCAGACTCATCGAGTCCTGCATGGGAGAAAGACGATGTCTTACATGGAATCTATGTTGCAGTTCATGAGGGAAGAACAAGAACGATCACTACAAGAAATCTACCGCGAAACTGACGGCAAATTCCGTCGGAAATCCATCGGATTCGGCAAAATCCGTCGGTTTTTGCCGTCGCTTTTATCTCGTCGGAAATAAAAATATCGTCGGAAATCCGTCGGAATTTCCGACGGAATACAAAAATTAGAAATTGGTCGTTAATCCGTCGGTTTTTAACCGACGGCATACCTACGGATTTCTGATTCTTATAAACCAATGGATGTCCGACGGATCTATAACCGACGGCATACCGACGGATCTAGAACCGACGGATTTCCGACGGATTTCTGATATTTAAATACCGACGGATTACCGACGGATTTAAACCAATGGATTACCGACGGATATAAACCGACGGATTTCCGACGGAATTATTTAAATTTTTTTAATTATAAAATCGAGTATTTATTAATAAATTTATTAATTTTTAAAATTTGTTTTCTAATATAAATTAAATAATTAAAATCTAATATAAATTAAAATTAAAGAAAAAATAATAATATAATAATGCAATAATTCAAAATGAAATTCAATATTTCTAAAATAATTCAAATAAAAAAGAAAAAAGCTAAAACTACGAGGGTGGGAAGCGGGATAAGAATTTCGCCATGCGTTGCTGCAATACCAGGTTATCCGCCTCCAATTTGCGGGTTCTCTCGCGTTCCGCTTCTTGTTGGAGGCGATCCGCTTCTCGTAGGAGGTGATCCGCTTCTCGTTGGAGGCGATTCGCTTCTTGTTCTTCTGCGAGCTGTTGCAGCTGCGTCTTCATGGCTTCCATGTCAGCGTCTCGTTGTGCGAGCTGTGCCCTAATATCTGGAGAATCGCCGTAGAAATGCGAAGTTGCAGAAAAAGAGTCGTCGTCCGGAAGACCAAATACACGACCTTTTGTCTTTGGAGTACACAGCGGAAAGAAACGAAAATTTTGTTAAAAATTAGAAATTACAAAAAAACGATATAAATATATATTTTACTTACCTCGTAGACGAATTCGTTAATCTTCTCGATCGGAAGATCGGTCATTGGAGGCGTTCCTTCGATGATTGGCTGAGAAAGGAGAAAGTCTTCCTTCATCTTCTCATAATTGTCAATGATCTCCCGAGCCAGCGGATCTTGGATTTCATGGTTCTTCCTGCTGGTATGCGCATCCTTGAGCAATGTGATAGTGGAAGGTGGGACACCGTCTTGCCGAAACTACAAAAATGAAAATTTAGTAAACTATAAAATTATAAAACTTAAATAACAAAATTTTAATCAAATAAAAAACTTACCAGTTGTTTGGCCCGTGTGACCAAACTAACCGCTCCTAAATTGTGTGTCGCCTTGCCTATTCCTTTGCGATCGCTGTTGCGGCAAGCAGAATGAGTTGTGGAGCTTGTCTTGGTCGGTTCTTCACTCCAATAAGTGCATAACCCGCTCCATAGGCCCGGGTTGGAAAGCAACTCCCTTGGGACATCATTCTTGTGCCACTTATGATATGATCCCGGCTAGCTCTACGGACATGGAACAAGGAGCACGGATGGACCTTGAGGATACGCAGCTTGGAGCTAAAGAATTGGAAGCTAAGGAGCTGGAGCTTGAAGATTATGGAGCTCAAGACATGAAGTACGAGTCACGCCACCCGTTACTCGCTCACGGATTAAGAAGCTCACCAAGGAGATTACCGTACTACTCACGAAAGTTACATCTCAAGGCGACCACTCGGGACTTGGATGTGTCAAGACTATTCTGGTTTTGATACATGCCCGAGACGGATGATAAGTGGAGGTGTGGCCTTAGTGCTCTTTTCCTTACTCTCGGTTTTGTCCCATTGGGTTTTCCGGAGAAGGTTTTTAACGAGGCTAAGTCCCACACTCGATTCATCATTTTTACCCACTTATCTTCCATGGTTTTGGGCCTGGCCCATTTCTTTTCTTTCTCTTCTCTTTAGGCACTTTCTTTTGAATTTGAATGGTTGTGTTTTGTTCACACTATGTCTTTAATTATGTTGTTAGTTTCGAGTGTGTGTTTTCCCGAGGCCTGTCTCGAAACACACCACTCGCCTCCCCCTTCTTCTCTTTATATTCTGCATCTGAACCTCATTATAATTTATCAAACCTTTCTTATTCTCAATCTCTTTGAAACTGTTTGATCATGTTTGTTTAGTGTATTCGGACATATCCTTGCACTACAAACACCCCTGATAGTCTAAGAGTGATTCCGCAACTCTTAGAAGTTTCATTCAATCCATTTTCGTTGTTACTCATCCATCTGAACCGATCTGTTCCCCTTCTCACTCGCCAATCATCATCAATCCGTTTCATCGGAGGGTTTCCTTGCTTCAAAGACTTCACCTAGCATTTGGAGAGCATTCAGGGTCGTGATCCTCTTCCAGGATCACATCAAGTGGTATCAGAGCAGACTCCATCTCAGGTTGTGTCTTTTCAAATCAATTATACCCTTTCATATTCTTCATAACCTTTGAATCGATTTACCTGTTGATTGTCGGAATTTTCATAAATCTTTGGTAATAGGTAAAATCGTGAAATCTGTTTTCAAAGAACCTATTACAAGTCTAGTTTCTGTGAAAATTGATTTTGGAATTTTCGGAGACGTTTTGATATTTTATTCTGACCGATCATCTTCACATGTTCTTCGCGAAGGGTTTTCCGTCGATTTTCAGTGCAGGAATTTTCAAAACTTGGTTTTAATCGCTAAAAATACTAGATAGGTTGGATCGGCTTCGGTTTGGAGTCTAGTTTACAGGAAAATAGTTTTTAAAAAATTTTGGATTTGATTTGGTTGACGAATTCAATCGATTGTTGAAAGGTGTCGATTTGGTTCCTCGCTGGATCGCTTGCGTGTGTGTCACGGTTTGATTTCGATTTGTTTGCATGATCTGTTTGGTTTGTTTCTTTTGAACTATTTACTGGGTTCGTTGTGTTTGTTTTTCAGGTACAGCAATGTCTAATCACAAAGGAGAAGATCTGTTCTACACTAGGTGTCATGTTCAAGGCAAAGTATGCAGCATCAAGATCGATGAAAGGACTTCCAACAACGTGGCAAGTGAATATATGGTCAAGAAGCTTGGACTGACAGTGAAGGAGCACCCATGGCTCGATGAAGATTACAGATTAAGAGTGAGCCACCAAGTGAAGATTTCCATAACCATTGGAAAGTATGAAGACGAGATTCTGTGTGATGTTCAACCAATGGAAACCTGTCACATCCTTCTTGGAAAATCATGGCAGAATGAGCGAAGAGCAATCTATGATGGTCACAAGAACCGATACTCATTCAAGTACAAAAGAGGCAAGATCCATCTGGTTTCAATGTCACCACACGAGATTGAACAAGATCAGCTCATTCTAAAGCAAAGAGTAAGACACTATGAATGCAAGGACATATTCCAAAGAAATATTCCGAAGGAGTCACCTCCCATATGTGTAGAAAAAATTCAACTCAAAACATGTCAAGAAGATATTGGTGAATACTTCGAACCAGAACCACCAGATTATGTGCTAGACAATGCCAAGAGTTTGAATAAAGAAGAAGGAGACTCGCAAATCAAAGAAACTGAATCCCATATCAGTTTTGGGAATGAACTAGGACGCTATGGAGAAGAACTAAAGGATAAGGAGCTAGTTAAGGTCCAGAATGTGCTAGCAGAACCGGCTCAACAAAAGCTAAGTGAAGAGGTGATCTCTACACCATCACTTGCACTCCGCAGTAAGACAAAGCAATGTAAGTCCTCTAAAACTCTAAGTGAACTAACTTGTTATAGATGTCATAAGACAGGACACTTTGCTATAATATGCCCATCTAGGAAATTGAAGGAAAACACATCTCTAGAACAGGAACCAAAACCTTCTAAAGGAAGTGAAAGTCTAGCTCAATCCAGTTTTGAACTTTCCAATTCTAGTTTGATACACTTGTCTTCGTCAAAGAGTTTTGAAACAGGTCCTGCCAAAGAGCACATGTCCAAAGAAGAAGCAATGGACCAGGAACAAACTCAAGACACAAGTCAATCCATGTTGCTTAAGGAGCTACTATGGCATAAGTATGGACCAAGGGGTTTAGCATCAAAAGAAACTTACAGCCCTCCGCCCAAGGAAGTGTTCAACCACGTTATAAGTGAGAAAATGGAGGCTAAGTCAACATCTCAACCCAAGAAGGCCACTGAACAAGTCGTGGTTCACAAGCAAAGCCTAAATCCATCACTTGACTCAAGCGGTGAACCAAAGCAATGTAAGTCCTCTAATCTTTCAAAATCCAAGGAAGTTACTTGTTATGACTCTCGTAAGAAAGGAAATTTTGCTGCCACTTGCCCTGAAAAACACGGGCTGAATATCACTTCATTAGGATCAAAACTGAGCTCACAAAACTCAAGTAGTGAAGTAGTTAATCAAGTTGTAGAAACTTCCAGTTCTTGTATAATGCACTTGGTCTTGTCAAAGGATGTTGATTCAGGTCAAACTATGGAGCATGAGAATGACAAAGCTGAAGGATCCATAAAAGAGAAGAATCCACATTCGGTGTCAACCACTTCACAAGCTTTCCAAGATAACAAGTGTGAGCAAATTAATTATGAAAACCGTGTGATGTCTAAACCATGTCCAGCACCAGCTACCTGTGAATCAGATTTCACCATCTTCAAAGCTGAAAAGTTACCAAACATCTTACATGGTACTAAGGTAAGTTTAGCTAGCGAGTTTGTTCGATACTGGAATAATTCTACATTCACTCGTAGCATCAAACAACCTGTTTTGAATATTAAAATTTCAAGTATAATGCACTTGTTTTTTCCTTTAAGTGCCAAGGAAGATGCAGGTACCTTAGATGTGCGCAAAGACCTAAAAGAAAACACATCGACATGGAGCTTAACAACGGAGCAAACAGAGAAAGTAACAAAGTGCAATGACATGCCATCAAACTCAGAGCTCTTGACGTGTTTTCCTGCCAATAAACAAAGAGAGGATGTCACCAACCCCATAGTGATCAAAGAGAAACCACCCAATGCTCAGCCACCAATTCAAACCCGAGATTGTACAATTTTGAGGTCACAACTTTGTCAAAGAATAGGGTATGATACATCCATCCCAACTACACCATCCCATGAGCAAACCAATCTAGCTGTCGCATGTGTCAAACTGGATCCAAAATCACTTCCATTTGCCGTGACAATTACATGCACCGAATACAGCAAAGACTTTCTTCAGGTAAGTAACTCTTTAACTCAATTTGATTCTCATGATTCCAAGGTTGTGAGTAAGAGTTTATCATCTCCAGAAACTATTAAGAAAAAGTTAGGTGTATTCAAAGAATATTCGGAACCAAACTCTTGTCTTAGGACGCAAATAAAAGAGGAACATGATAAAGAAAATTATGGGGTCCGAAATGAAACTTGTCTACTTGTTTATAGTGACTCTACGACTGTGATAATACGCTTGTTCTTTGCCAAAGGTGTTGAAAACATTGCAGGTCTAAAAGAGGAGCCACCGGACTTAGAAGTTTACTCGACCCATTTCTTTGTAAGGACTGAAATTAGAGTTGTCTTGAGAAAGGAGTTGAACACCTCCCAAAGCTACCAAGACACGAAGCGTGGAGCTTTACCTAGAAGGAAACTCCAAGAATTATCGCCGACCATCTCCGAGGATATGTTCCGAACTGGTCCAATTTTCGATTTTCTTGTCACTAACAAACTTCATGGAGATTTTTATCTTAAAAACAGATTTGAAGAGGGAAACCATCGAGCTTACAAGGAACAGCCATTTGAGTCGAAAAATAGAAACTCAACTAAAGGAAATTGGCGAAGAAGCTTGAGTTGTTTCCATGACGAAAACCAAATGAAGGGCTGTTCTAGGAATTACGGCTACAAGTTCTATCCTTTTGGATACCAAGGTATGATGTTTAAGATTATTGTTTATGATGATATTAACTTGTTCCTTTTTGTTGCATATTGTCCGGATTTGAGGACAAATCCTTTTCAAGAGAGGGGGAATGATATGATCCCGGCTAGCTCTACGGACATGGAACAAGGAGCACGGATGGACCTTGAGGATACGCAGCTTGGAGCTAAAGAATTGGAAGCTAAGGAGCTGGAGCTTGAAGATTATGGAGCTCAAGACATGAAGTACGAGTCACCGCCACCCGTTACTCGCTCACGGATTAAGAAGCTCACCAAGGAGATTACCGTACTACTCACGAAAGTTACATCTAAGCAAGGACCACTCGGGACTTGGATGTGTCAAGACTATTCTGGTTTTGATACATGCCCGAGACGGATGATAAGTGGAGGTGTGGCCTTAGTGCTCTTTTCCTTACTCTCGGTTTTGTCCCATTGGGTTTTCCGGAGAAGGTTTTTAACGAGGCTAAGTCCCACACTCGATTCATCATTTTTACCCACTTATCTTCCATGGTTTTGGGCCTGGCCCATTTCTTTTCTTTCTCTTCTCTTTAGGCACTTTCTTTTGAATTTGAATGGTTGTGTTTTGTTCACACTATGTCTTTAATTATGTTGTTAGTTTCGAGTGTGTGTTTTCCCGAGGCCTGTCTCGAAACACACCACTCGCCTCCCCCTTCTTCTCTTTATATTCTGCATCTGAACCTCATTATAATTTATCAAACCTTTCTTATTCTCAATCTCTTTGAAACTGTTTGATCATGTTTGTTTAGTGTATTCGGACATATCCTTGCACTACAAACACCCCTGATAGTCTAAGAGTGATTCCGCAACTCTTAGAAGTTTCATTCAATCCATTTTCGTGGTTACTCATCCATCTGAACCGATCTGTTCCCCTTCTCACTCGCCAATCATCATCAATCCGGTTCATCGGAGGGTTTCCTTGCTTCAAAGACTTCACCTAGCATTTGGAGAGCATTCAGGGACGTGATCCTCTTCCAGGATCACATCAACTTCTCCTTCCACTCGTTCACCTTCCACGAATACATTCTCGCTGTTTTTTTATCGAAGCATCGTCTAACCGAGGCGGTCATGTGGCTGTCCCAAGTAAATTCTTGCTGCAAATCAAAAATTCAAAAAAAATAAACCACATTTAATAAAAGTAAAAAAATTTAAAATATGAGGTACTTACCGCAAATTGGCGAAACCACAATTCCTGATCCGCCATCGGCATTTGGTTGTAAGTCGGGTACGGATGCCGAAGCATTCCATTGAGCATCCGGTTAATGGACTTGGAAATCCCATTTCCGGAATCTCCAAACCTACAAAAGAAATTAGTGCAAATAATTTGAATTGTAACTAAAGTAATAATTGTAAATAAATATTAAAAATCTTAAAATTAACAAAAACTTAACATGTGTCTCTGCCTACGCAATCCGGATGGAGACGAGGCAATCTATCTCGTCCTGGTTGAGCGACAAAGTCCTCGACGCTCATCTGCGACGGTGCAGTAGGTGAAGGCGTCGGCATAGGCGCTGTCTCCGGGATCTGTGTCTCCGGGATATGTGTCTCCAGTATAGGAGAACTCCTCGAAACGGCAGTACCTCCCCGGTGACTACTACGTCCGCCGTGTCCTGAACGGACAAACCTACCGTAATCCCTAGAAAAATTAAAAAAAATATCAAACATTATATGAAAAAATTAATAATAATGAAAATAAAAAAAAAGTATCAAAAAAATATTTTAAATTCATTATTAGTCCAAAACAATTATACTTTTATAAAAGAAGGAATAATTTATGGAAAAACTTATAAATTACTAAAATCCTCGTAAATTTATATTTATAAGTATTAATTCCAAAACCATTATAAATTTGTAAATACATGATTATTACATGAAATAATTATACATTATCAAAATAATAAATAATTTTTTAAAAAAATATTTTACATTCATTATTATTCCAAAACAATTATACATTTATAAAATAATGTATAATTGATGGAAGTACTTATAAATTACTAAAATCATCATTAATTTATATTTATAAGTATTAATTCCAAAACAATTTAAAATTTGTAAATCCTTGATTTATAAAAGAATGAATAATTCATGAATATAATTATAAATTACTAACATGATTAAAAATTATCAAAAAAAAGAATGATAATTTTTTAAAAATTATAATAACATACCAAAATTAAGAAAATATTAATGCATGCAAAAAAATATAAATATTTCAATTAATAAATAAATTAAGAAAACAAATAATTTCAATAAACATAACAATCCTAAATCTAACAATTACAAACCTAAATCTAACAATTACAAACCTAAATCTAACATTACAAACCTAAATCTAACAATTCTAATTTTCTAAACAATCAATCTAACTAAAAACTTAACAATCCATAATATAAACTTCAAAACTTACAAGTTTGGGGGATTGTTAGACATTTGGATGATATATCGACGGAAATCCGGAAGCTTGGGAGAGTTTTGGCAATTTTAGAAGTTTTTTTTCAAGTCTGCGAAAGTGAGGAGGAAGAAGACGAAGTCTGTATATATTACGATTTCGATAAGGTTTCGGAAAGGTTAGCGCCTAAATTTTCAAAAATCCGTCGGAAATTTCTGACGGATTTCCGACGGATTCGCGAAAATTTAGGCATCGCGGGAAACGAAAAGAGTTTTGCGGTTACATTTTCATTGTCCGTCGGAAATCCGTTGGATAGTAAAAATATGCATGTCTTCTGATTGGCCAGTCAATCCTTAAACGGGGACACGTGTTACCACAAACCCGTTGGAAATCCGTCGGAAATTTCCGACGGATTTCCGACGGGTTTGTGGTTTTAGTGGTTATTTACGCACCGTTTCAGTAAACATATGTTTATAGTATTATAAATTCATGTTTGCAAACACAAATAACTTATAGAAATCTTTCATTTGACAAATTTCAAAAGTTTAGATGATTCTTTCGTATTTGGTAAACTTTTTCGTTAACTATAAGTTTATCTATGAAACACTTTCGGTCGAACCATGTCTAAAAACAAAATCTTTTCAAAATATGTTATATATCACATAATTTAGTTTATTTTGTCAAAGTTTGTTTTTAACATTGTCTTGATGTACAAGAAATTACAATTTACCCATGTAAACCCCAAAGCTGTCGGAAATCCATCGGAAAAACCGACGGATTTCCGACAGGTTTGGGGTTACACGTATCTATAAAAATTAAATTAAAAATAACCCCGAAAACCGTTGGAATTCCATCGGTTTTTCCGACGGGTATTTTTTTTTACGAAAACATGTGTCTGTTTTTAAGGTTTTAAATTATATAACCATCGGAATTCCATCGGAAAATCTGACGGATTTCCGATGGTTTTGCGGGTCATTTTTAATTTAATTTTTAAGGGGTTTAATGAGTGGTTTAGGTTAGTTAATGTGTTTGTTTAGGGAATTTTTAATTTCTGACAAAATCTTATTTTATTAAAATTTGTAAAAATATACAAAGCAGAAGTTGAGCTTATAAAATGCTCGGCAGCTGTGGTCTTCGAGGACCTATGGTTTACACCGTAATGTCAAAATTAAATAAAATACAAAATAACAAATTTACAACTTTCTGTAAAACCAAAAAATTATACAAACCACGTGTATAACTAATCTTCATTAGATGATGATGCTGATCCCTCAGATGGAATTGAGTCTGAATCCTCATAAAATTCACCTTGTTCTTCTTCTGAGTCGGAAAAAACTAAACCAAATTGTGTGAAATCAACAACAAGATCCAGAGCACAAGAAGGCTCAACTGGATCCATTGGAACAACTTCTGATGGCTGTAAAGGATCGTGTTCTGCAACTCCATAAATTCTTCCTCGCGGGGTCACTTTAGTAACTGTGCGCCAAGGATCCGTCCGCCGTGTAACTCGAGGGTAACGAATATAGCACACCTAAAAAAAACATATTAGTTTTGTAAGTATTATACCAAAATTAGGAATTGAGTATTAATTACACTAATATTAGTACCCTACCTGCTCAGCTTGTGATCCTAGAATGAATGGGTCATACGTTTCTAGTCGCCGACTTGAATTAACAGACGTAACACCAAATTGGTCTACATGAAGGCCACGACCGAGTGTTGAATCATACCAATCACACTTGAAAACAATGCACCTCAAGTCTAACATTCCTGGGTACCGCACTTCCAATATTTCCTGAAGAACGCCGTAGTAAACATCATTACCAGATTTCACTGAAATACCAGAATCTGAAGTTTGCGTTGTCCTTCTCTCGTCATGAACCCTAAACCCATATCCACGACTGCAGTATCTAGGATAAGAAGTTGCAATGTAGTTTGGACCATTAACAAATTCCAATAACCATGTGGGAAATGTCTGTCCGCTTATTACTCCTTCAGAAACCTACAAAAATAAGTTACAAATTAGTATTTAAAAAATAATTTATTCAATGATTTAGTGTTTTTAAACACTTACGTAAAATTGCAACCAAGACATAAATTCTTCCTCCTTATGGACTTGAAGCTCGTCTTCTGTCTTATCCATATAGTACCCGCGTATTAATGCCATGTAAATCCTGTACGAAAACCAAAATAGTTGACAAGTTAATAATAACATATAAAATAATCAATTATACATTAAATGACACAAAATAATTTTTGTTTACCTTTCGTATTCCGTAATTTCTTCACAATTGGTTAGGATATACGTATGCAAGTGTTTAAACTCCTCTTGAGATAATTTATGCCTTTTTCCTTTGCCACTGACTCGCCCAACTTGGGAAAATAACTCTGGAACAACGACGGGGTAAATCGCTCTCTCACCACGATCATCATGGCGACTAGGACGTCTACTCTTCGTACGAACTTCTGACGGGAAGTAATATTCAGCAAACTATGAGGCCTCTTCGTTGATGCTCTGGGCGATAATAGATCCCTCTACTCTACTCAAATTCTTAACCTTTTTCTTCAGATGAAACATATACCGCTCAAATGGATACATCCAACGGTATTGAACCGGGCCTCCTAGTTCAGCTTCTCGTGGGAGGTGGATCGGAAGATGTTCCATCACATCAAAGAAAGATGGTGGAAATATCTTCTCCAAATTACAAAGGATCACCGGGATATTGCCCTGTAAATTTTGGATTCCCTCAACAGTAAGTGTTCTTGTGCATAAATCGTGAAAGAAAGTACCTACTCCTGCAATTGCTTGGTGGACGTCTTTATGGAGAAGATGAGCAAAAGCGAATGGAAGAAGCCTCTGCATCACAACGTGACAATCATGACTCTTCATTCCAGTAAACTTTCCATCTCCATAATCGATGCAGTTACGCAGATTAGATGCGTATCCATCAGTGAATTTAACATCGTCGTGAATCCAATCAAAAAAATCTGTTTTCTTTGTTGCTTCTAACCGGTATAATGGAAATAGACATAGACCTCGATCGCAATATGCTGGCAAGTCTAATCTAGATTTCATATTGTCTTTCGTCTTCCCTTGGACGTTTAAGATTGTGTTCATGATGTTCTCAAAGAAGTTCTTCTCAACGTGCATCACATCAAGATTATGCCGCAATAAATGGTTCTTCCAGTAAGGCAAATCCCAAAATATGCTCTTCTTGTGCCAGCTATGAAATTCACCGACACCATAAATAGGTTCATGTCCATTACCCCCACAATAAGGAGTCGTCTCAGCACCAAAATCTCTCAACTGCTCCAATAAAGTTTCACCGTCTATCTCAGGTGGTGGACCATCAAAAACTTGCCTACCATTTGTAAACATTGTTCTCGAACGACGATACGGATGATCACTCGGTTAAAATCTCCTATGACAATCAAACCAACAACTTTTTCTACCGTGCTTTAGTTGGAATGCATCTGTGTTGTCTTGGCAATACGGACACGATAATCTCCCATGTGTTGTCCATCCAGATAACATACCATATGCTAGAAAATCGCTTATGGTCCACATAAGCACCACACGCATCTTAAAGTTTTGCTGGGTTGAAACATCGTACGCTTCCACACCATGCTCCCATAGCATTTGTAACTCATAGATCAATGGCTGGAGGAATATATCAAGTGATATGTTCGGATGCTCTGGGCCGGGAACAAGAATCGATAGATATAAAAATTCTCTACGCATGCACAGAGATGGAGGCAAATTGTAAGGGGTTACAATTACGGGCCATAACAAATACTTCGTTCCATGCTTCCCAAATGGGTTAAAACCATCTGTACATAACCCGAGGTACACATTCCTTCGCTCATACGCAAACTCCGGATACAATGATTGAAAATGTTTCCAAGCTTCTGCGTCTGAAGGATGTGTAATATCTCCATCTTGACGATGTTCTGCATGCCATCTCATTGGCTCTGCTGTGCGCTGAGAAGTATATGACCTCTTCAACCTCTCTGTTATTGGTAAATACCACATACATTTATATGGAATTTGAATTCTGCCACTACTTTCCTGATACCGTGGTTTACGACAAAATCTACATCTTTTGCGGTTTTCATCTTCTCTCCAATATAGCATACAAATGTTGATGCAAACATCTATTACCTTATACGGTAACCCAAGACCAGATACAAGTTTTTATACCTCGTAGTATGATCCGGGTAAAAGATTATCTTCTGGCAATAAATCTTTCGCCCAATCTGTTATCGCATCAACGCACTCCTCTGCCAAATTGTAATCCGTCTTAATCGTTATCAATCTACTTGCAGATGATAAAGGCGAATGACCTTCTTTACACCCTTTATATAGTGGCTGCTTTGCAGCATCTAACATATCAAAAAATCTTCTTGCTTCTACATTAGGTTCTTCGAACCTATATCTTTCTTCACCGCTAAACTCGACATTCTCTCTAAACGCATCATTCACCATCTGCACGCTCCCTACACCTACATCTACTTCCGTGCTACCTCCTAAACAATCTGAGACAGTTGGTTCACTAGTACTACCATACTCAACATTGGTTTCTCCATGTAAATACCATATCTTGTAACCCGGCGTAAACCCATTACTATACAAATGATGCCAAACTATCTCTATCGCAACATTACGAGAATTCCTACAAATTGAACATGGACATTTTAACTTACCTGACTTTTGAACACGCGGTTGCTTTCCTGCCACTTCCATGAACTCGTATATGCCTCGTGCATACTCCTCGTTCAAGTTGTTCATCTCCGGATCCATTAATGGTTCGTCCATCCATGATCGAAAATATGTAGACATATTTTTGACTTTTTTTATAGAATTCGTATTAAGTAAACAAGAAATGATAGAGAGATATGAAATTAAGATTGTTGTGTAATGGGATGGAGGAAGGGAGAAACATATATATAAACTCGTTTCAGTCGGATTTCCGTCAGAAATCCATCGGCTTACAACGGTAAATTCAATGGATACATTAACGTTCATATTATCCGACTTATTTCCAGAATCCATCGGAAATCCATCAGAATATAACGGCCTGGATATCCGTCAGAAATCTATCGGAATAAAATGGCATGGATATCCTTCGGAAAACCGTCGGAATATAAAATTTTGTCAGAAATTCCGTCAGAAATCCATCGGAATATAACGGCTCGCATTTCCGACGGATTCCCAGAATTTTCAAATCTCAGGAATCCGTCGGTACGCCGTCGAAAATTTCCGACGGAATTATATACCATTGGAAATTCCGTCAGTTTTGCGGTAGATTTCTTGTAGTGGATATCATGCTTGGTTTTCCACAGGCTTTCACACTAATGAACCGTTCACCTCAAGAGTGGATCAGCCAGATCAAAACTATGCTCCAAGCAACCAGTGTGGATACGGTGAGACATTTCAATCATCAAACATGGAGTATGGCTATGAACGACAATATTCCTCCCAACTATCTGAAGAAGACGAGACTCACAACCTCATGCAGTTGATTTTGGAAAAACAAAAACGAGGGGCAGCTTGTCTTTCAGAAGGACTAGCGGAGATAACTGAGAGTATTCACATGTTTGACACCCAGCTAACTGATAGGAGTTCATGTATTATTAAGACAACGAGTGTGGAGCCCATCAACATCGAACTTTCACAACGGACCAAGGATACTGAAGACGAATGCATTCCCCCTTAGGAAACCGTTATGGAAGCGAAACCTCACAGTGAGAGTATTCTCATGTTCACAATATTCACTAAAGACAGTGATATTCAAGATGGGGAGGGCTGTGAATTGCATGTTCAAGCAGAAACACAGAAGTTGGAGGTTAAGCTCAACCACTCCACTCGACCTATTGATCGAGTCAAGCCCTTTGTTGTGCAACCACCAGAGATTTTTAACCTAAATCCACTCTTCTCAAATACCCCAACCGCACTCTCCAATGATATTGGTGAAGATTTGGGGAAGACTGTACCACTGCTATGGAAGGATCTCCAAGAAGCTGAAGAGGTTACACAAGAGCTTGATTTGCTTTCTAAATACACAGTTGATGAGAAACCTTTGCTGAGGTACGAAGAATTGAGTTATTCAATCAAGAGCAGTGGGGAAGCAGCTGGCATGGTTGGAAAGGCATTAGAACATCCTTGTGAAGGTGTCATTGTTGTTGAATGCATATCTGAGGAGCATCTGGGTATAACATCCACCGATGAAGTGATCATTACTGAACCAAGGACGATACTCTTCGAGATGATCAGGATGAAAGAGTTTAGGGGATGGTTCTATGACGAATATGATCCAGGGGATACATGGATTCATTGCTAGAGCCTAATGAAGGGATGAAAATTCAAGCTCAGCGACTCAAAATAAGCTAACTTGGGAGGAAGTCCTATGGCTATCCTTTTTTTATACATTCTTGCTTTCTAAGTTTCTTGTTATTTTCAATATGTTTTTCTAGATATGCTGATTATCAGGGCTACAGTTCTAGGATGGTGCAGCTGAGGTTAAGCAGTATGTGTTGGAAAAACCAGGGATAGATTCGATCAATAGGACTCGAGCAAACAACTCGAGTCAGGAAATGAGCGGACCAGTCAGACAACTCGGGCACAACAATCGGTCAACAGACCGAGTTGAACCTCCATCAGCCCACCAACTCGATATCGGTCTCCGAGTACACCAAAGAAAGCAAGGAGGTGCAGACCACCTCCTTCTTCACCAACCTATGAGGTACCAACTCCATCACTCCACTGTAAATATCATTGCATTTCTAGTTTAAATTGTTTTGTTTCTTGAATCTCTCAAACCTTCCCTTGAATTTTTATTACACAAGGGACTGTGTAATTTAAGTTTGGGGGAGTCCTAGGGTTTGAGATGTATTTGACATTGTTTCCTGTTTTCTTATTTCAAATTTTGCATACCATTAGTCATCATCTGCTGCACATAAAACTCCATAAAAATTTGAAATTTTTTCGAAAATCATTCCATAAAAACAAAGTGTCCATGTAGTTGCATTAGCATCTTAGGATTGAGTCTAGTTGCAATTCATTCAAGATTGATGCATCTGCATAGGGGATTTGAGTATAACCTTGTGAGCATTTTGATTCACTAGATAAAATCAATGCCCAATATTGTCTGATGCATATTGAGTGAGTTTGAAGTTAAGAAAGCACCATGCTTTGAATACATAACTCGACGTTCTTGTCTTGATTGAAACATGTTGTGATCTGATGCCTTTCCCTATCTATTAGAATATAAACTTGACTTATAATTATCATGTTTATGCATTGAACTTGAACTCATGGATACCTATATACATACTTGGATATTCTTTCATCTTTTTACCACTCTTGCTATCCAAGTAGCTGATTCCCATCATTGGAACAGTTTCCCCCACCATGAACCTACCTTTCTTTCAAGCCAATATTATTCTCTCTGTGTGTGAGGCCTTTTATTGACTGAGCTTGTTAGAAAGTGTTAGGTTGGAGCCGACAAGGATAAGTTCACATTTAGTTCTAGTTCACAGTTTTCGGACTAGCTTGGACTAGGTGGGAATATGATTTTGGGTAGAAATGGAAATAGGGATATCCAACTCGGGGTAGAGAACTCAACTAGATAGACTCGGTCTCTTGCATCGAGTTATGCAGACCGAGTGGGTGGAAATTCTATTTGAGATGCAAACTCGATATGCTACACCGAGCTATGAAGGCCGAGTTATGGGAAATCATTGTGGGATGTGTTGAAAATGAAAAAGAGAAGAAAATGGGAAAGGAAAAGAAACTTTTAATAGAGGGATGTGTATGATTGAAGCTCTAGTAAGGGATTGGGTAGTAAAGAAAGAAAAAATATATATGTATATGTTCAGGAAAATAAAAAAAGAGGAACATGTATGAGTTGCATAAGAGATAGAGCCTCAGATAGAAACTCAATCCGCTAGAGTGATCAAAAGAAAAGGAACCCCCTTAGAACACAAAGAAAAAGAAAAAGATTGATCAAAGAGATTCAAGGCAAAAAAGTGCCAAGGGGTAGTAATAGGATCATTTCTGGGTTTAGATTTAGGGGTTTGGGTTTGATTATGTATATGGATGGGTAGATGGGAGTCTATCCTTGTATGCATCGGTTGGCCACCTTTAGCCTTCTCCTAAAGCTCAGTCTTTTCTTGAGAGTCCCCTGAGTGAGAAAGAGTGTTAACCAGTTACACGAAGGGACCATCTTTTTCTTTTAACCTTTCCCTTAGCCAGCGACCCCATCTCCAGTTGACCACAAACATGCCACCTTGAAGACTGACACAACTCGACACCACTCGACCAGACTTGGTCGAGCTGCACCATCCGCGGAGACTTAGCTATCTTTCTTTATCTTTTTCAGTTTTAGGGTTTTCCGCATTTTTCTATAAATACTTCTGTTGGGTATTAACCACGGGGAGATCCTTTTATCTAGAGGGTTTCTCTCTGCCTCCAAACATTGTTCTTAGTGTTCTTCATTTTGTAATTCAGATTTCTCTTAATCTAGTACTTAGTTTGCTTTGATTCTTTGCAGTCTTACTATTCTCATCTCAATCTATCTTTCTAGACTATTTTCAATGAATTCTGAAATGTTTGATTTTTCTGGGTTTATGTTCATCATTATGTGTGAGTAGTTTTTAGGGTTCTTGAGGATGGGATGGATTAGTGATGAATCTCTGATCTTCTAAGGTGTTTGAGTTTATTTATGTATGAATCCCTTCTGGATTAGTGTTTTTAATGCTGGTTTCTCTCTGATCAATTGGAATTAGATCTCAAGCATTTCCACACCCAAAAAGTATTTGATGAAATGCTTGAACAACTAATGCCAGAGATTTGCATTCCTAGCCTAAGATATTGGATGTTTAGGGTGTTCATTGACACAAACAGGTTGGATCTTAGCGCCTACTAGGGTAGATTTCGTCAGAGACATCTGAGTCTGGAACTGCCCTTGCTTGAGGTCATCTATCACGAGAGTGGATTTGGTTGCTTGTGAACCTGTTGTCTAGGGATTAGCTCTGTTTGAG
This sequence comes from Cardamine occulta, assembly GCA_028015245.1. Lineage (NCBI taxonomy): Eukaryota > Viridiplantae > Streptophyta > Magnoliopsida > Brassicales > Brassicaceae > Cardamine > Cardamine occulta. Next base: position 14,235,784 of record CM051376.1, on the reverse strand, counting down.
TTTTGTCAGCACCTTAGGTAGATTGTAGAGGAGTCACTGGTCGGTTACCCCATCCTTGAGAGCTTGCTTGCCTTGATTGATTTTACTTCGTTTCACTTATTTGCCCCGTTTTTCCATTGTCTTGACTTAGTTTTGTTTACCAAGTTCGCTTGCTGCACTAACAGTTTTACTTGCTGCACTAGCAGTTTTACTGGCTCCACTAGCAGTTTTACTTAATTTTTATTTTGCATATTTCCTGCAATACCTAGTTTGTTAGACACCCAAAAATCAATTTGCTTGGCTTGACTTAAGTGAGTTTGATTGCATTCTATTTGCTAGCATCTCACCCATTTGGATTGACACCTACATACTACAATGACATGTTAGCTGTGGAGGAATTGATAGACTCATAGCTTAATGCTTCCCATATTCAGCTATTGTGATATTTTACCTAGGAAAGGCATAAGTGGCAGGGGATTTACATCCAGTGGGACAAGTTCCTATTGCTAGGCTTCCCTTGTCTACAAGCTAAGTACTGAGTAAAATCTTACTATCAGTTATATGATATCATCAATGTTAACAAAGATAAAGTATTATAACAATAAAGGAAATTCAAAGAATCTCAAAGAATTTTCCCAACAACAAAGAGCGGTAATCCACCTCTTAATAGAGAAGAGGTAAGTCAAAAGATGCAAACCCATACTCATATGGCCGCAAGGCTTAGGGCTTTAAAAAGTTGGATGGTGTGGTGGAATCTTATAGGCCTAAGCCTTGTGGCCATATGAGCATGTGTTCGCCTCCTTTAACTTACCTCTACTGGTTATAAGAGGTGGATTACCGGTATATGTTGTTGAGAAACTTCGTTAACATCTTTTGACATTCCTCTTCTCGTTATAAGACTTTCTATTAGTTAACATCGTTGATATCATAGCATGCGTATCGCCTAAGATATACAGAAGATGATCCTTGTTAAGGTGCATCGTACACTGTCTCTATGCTCTTCTCTATAACCCTCAAACATGTGATTACTGTTGGTACATTCGTCGCTACAATGGCTTTGTCCTTATCTCTTCCCTTCATCCTATGCCTGCACATGGAAGCTTTGTTGTCGTGGGTTCGAAGATATATATTTTTGGTGGTAACTATAGTTCTAGTGTGACTTCGACTGTGTTAACCATCAATTGTACAGCTCACACAATGCAGCCCATCTCCAACATTCCTAAGGCTATGGGAGATAATGTCACAGGCATCATCAATGGGAAGATTTACATAATCAGACTCTTTGAGTTATCGAAGGAAAAGATTTTGAAAGGGTTCATGTTGTTTAATACAAACACAAAACTTTGGGAGCCAGAGATAATAAAGCTAGGCTTTGAAATAGGTAGATTTTGGCCTGGTTGTGTGGTGATGAAGGGTAATATTTACATGAGGGATATAGAGAATAGCTTTTCTTACAGGGATATAGGGATATAGAGAATATAAATGGGAAATGGAGGAGATGCGGAATTCTAAGGAGTGGGAGTATGTGTGTGTTTGTTGATGATATATTGTACGACTAATATTACCACGAGAAAATATTAAGAGCATATGATCAGAAGATAAAGTGTTGGGGAGTGGTGAAAGGTGTGGGAAAATTGTTGCATGTGTTCAACACTTCATGGTTGTCATATACTGTGAGTTGCGGTGAGAAACTAGCTGTGTTCTTGACTAAAGGAAAAGATGGGACGAACAAAACAGAGATTTAGTGTGCAGAGATCGCACTAAAAAAAATGCTAGGGAAGAGAGATTTGGGTTAAAGCTGAGTGGTGTTATGTTGTGATTGATGGTGATTTTTTCTTTATGACATGTCTAGATGTTATGGTTTGATGCACAAACTGGATGTGTTATTTTCTAAAGGAGTAGCCGGGACGAAAAGAACAGAGATTTGGTGTGTGGAGATTGAACTCAAATGAAGACAAGTAAGAGAGTTTTGTCGAGTTACTATCATAACGATACTAAACTAACTATCATTCCATTAAGAACAACATAGTTAACATCACTATATGCATTGTTGCTTTTCTATGTTTATATGTTTATGTATCAAACGATTAAAAAATGAAAGTTATTTTATGTTGAAAACAAACAAATTAGCTATGCATCTTCCCATAATCAATGCCTTTTCTTCTCCTTGGCCTAAGCTTCTCGTCAAAGATAGAACTTCTCTTCTCCTATTGAGCTCACTCATCATACCGAACAAAACCTTAAATATAACTTTTGATTCATGTTCTCCATTTAGAGATGAAATTAAAAGACTTTAGGTTGTGCATAATCAGAGATCTAATCAATATTGCCAATTTGTTTTCTCAAACAAAGGGCATTGAAGAGGTGCGTAGACGATCAGTATGCATGTTTGTTTCACTCTTTTGCTTTTACATTTTTCTATTAATTTTTAACTTTGAGACTTTTAAAATTTGTTTCTTTGAAATGTATTCTTGATTTGACGTTTATTTTATGTCCACCTTCATTGGCCAATGTCTCAAATAGTTGGAGGAGCTATCTTTAAAGAAATCAGATGTGATCGTGATATTAAAGTTATTGTTTCTCTGCAATATGAAATGGTATATCCCTTAAATGTTTGATGATTTTATTAGGGTTGACTAGCTATTTCTCCATCATAAGTATCATATAACATCATATAGAGCCCAAACTATGGCCTCAATGCAGATACATATCCAAGAACTATTGCAAACCTAATTACCTCCGAATTGAAAGTTTGAAACTTAACTATCCAAATACCAGCAAACCATCAAACCACGATATGAAACCATCTAATATCTATACCAAACTGATAGCCATACCCAATTCAAACTAAAACCAAACTAAATCGACCTGTATAAACCTTGATAAAGACCCCACTCAATGGTCTTATTTCTGAAATCCCTAAATCCAAATTTAAAACCATAAAACACCAAATTCTCAAATCGATCGATTATTCTTCTTGGGTATCCAAAATTGATAGTTAGTGTTTGTTTTGTTTCTAATTTCGTAGCCTAGTAATTGTGTTTAAGCTCGAATTATTGTGAATTTGATGTGATGATTCATGTGTTCTTAAATTTTGGTTTTGCATAATCGTTCTCTTTTGATTTGTATCCAAAGGCATGAGTAATGTTTCTGGAGATTGGAGTGGATCTTCTAATAGCCATGAGGTCAGAGTAATGGTTGTGCCGAAATGGTTGTTCTGGAAAGTGTCCCATCAGCGACTCATCATTTTCAGAACAAGAAATTTGGATAAAGCCCAAATATCACTTCCATAGGCTTCAAGTAAGAGTAATGTTTCTGGAGATTGGAATGGATCTTTGAGAAGTTGGTGTTTGATAAGGTAAAAATGAAGCTTGACAAGGAGATATTTGAGAAAGTGGAAGATGTTTTGAAAGAACCATCAAATTGTGTGTTGTTGTCTTGTTATGAGTAATGTAGTTCGATTTGAGTAATGTAGCTTGATTGTTGTTGTGTTGTTATGTTCTGTAATATGATTTATGTTGTCTAAATGTTGTGTAATGTTAGTTATGTTTCGAATTTGACAATAAGTTATTTGCAATGACATGAACAACAAAACTTAAATAAAATGAAACAAACTGAACTAAATAGACCAATATTTCATAACTAAGATCATGTTTCTTAGTAACCCGAATACAAAAGAGGATCATGTTTTAGTGGAAACCCGAATACAAACGAGGATCATGTTTTAGTGGAAACCCGAATACAAAAGAGGATCATGTTCCTCACTATATCGATACCAAAATAAGATTACGTTTTGGTCATTAACCGATACAAACCAAAAAAAGAGACATCAGCTCCTACAATGACCAATCTTCAATTCCTACATCTTCATCAGTCCTACATCAGTCCTACATCTTCATTCCTACATCAGTTGAGATTAAACTTGAGAGAGAGAGCCTTGAGATGGTTCAGTCTGAGAAAGCTGATCTTGAGCTCGAGAGTGAGTGCCTTGAGATTGTTCAGTCTGAGAAGGCTGAGCTTGAGAATCCTGCAACAAAAAAGGGAAGAGATACATATAAATGATTTTCAGAATCCGTGAACCTAACTAATTCAAACCTAAATTAATTCAAACAAAACAAGATTATAGACAAACCTGTGTGGGTTTCTTCTTATGGAACCTCAAATTGTGATCAGCTCCACACTCCACAATGCATAATTATTTTCTTCAGTTTTGGTGCCTTCTTGGTTGGAGACTCATTTTTACCTTTTTTTCTTTTCTTGTCAGCCTTAGTCTCCTTTTTCCTTCCTGTTTGTGGTGGTTCTGGTGGAACATGGACATTTGCTCCCTCTGTTGAAAGCCAGAACGTTGCACCTCTAAATGGAACAAGTCCCTCTGTGTAGTTTATCTTCCACATTGGTGTCCGGAACCAATGACATACATAATCTTCAGGTACAAGCTTCTTTGTGAGAATAACTCCATATGCATGCTCACAAGGTATCCCACATATGTCAAACTTCATGCAGCTACAAGTCCTCTTCTCCAAGTTAACCCTGTAAGAACATCCACTGAGCATTACTTCATACATCCCATTTTTGCTTCTAGTCACCTTGCAAGCAGAAGCTTTCTTGTGTTCTTTGGCAAGAAACTTTGCCACATAAGGTGTGTAAATCCCTAAAAATACATAAAGAAACACAGAAATTAACATAGGCAAATCCTTAAATATACATAAACAAACACTGAAATGAGAACAATTTACCTTTATGAGAATGAGATATAGCATATCTTTGTGCTATACGTGCCATGGCAAGACTCCTTATTGTCTCCAGCATAGGCACAAATGGCTTCTTTCTTGCCTTCTCTATTGAGCTGTTGAAGGCTCTACACCAAGTCCTTGGTTTCATCTTCACAACATCATTGTAGACCCCAGTATCATAGCAGAATAACTTCTCCAATGCTGTTGAAACTCTGCTTCATTATAGCTCCATGCAAGATTCCATATAAGAGGCTTCATCTGAGTTTTATTTCCATGGTTACTCTTCAGGTTCCCATAGATGTCTCACACACTTTCTATGCTCCACCTTTGTTAAAATCACCATAATGTATCCATCACCATCCTTTAGATCCAAGTCAGACTTCAGCTTCTTCACAAACCACATCCAATTCTCTATGTTTTCTATTTGAACCACAGCCCATGCTATTGGATATATAGCATTATCTGAGTCTCTACCTAAAGCAACCAATAACTGTCCCTTGATCTTATCTTTCAAGAAGGTACCATCAACTCCTATTAGAGGCCTACATGTCTCTTTCCAAGTTGTTCTGAGAACATCAAAGCAAACATAGAACCTGTTGAATAGATCTTGACCTACTTCATTCGGAATTGTATCAATCTCCACAGTGTTCCCTTTATTGGCAACTAGTATCTCAACATCATAATCTCGAAGACGAGTAAATTGATGATCATATTCAGTCTCAATCCACTTCAATGCTTTATTCCTAGCAGCTTGACATTGAGGCCTAGATACTGTGATTCCAAATCTCTCCTTAACAATTTCTTCTATCTTCATTGGCATATTATACTAAGGTTCCTTTCTAATCTTGTCCATAAACATCCTAGCTATAACAAGGACCTTAAACATATCAACCTCTCCATTAGGTATGCATGAATGCTCATCTACAAACTTCGTAATCTTCCACATTGAGACTTTAGGAAGGATCGAAGCATAGACTTTAAATCCACAAGCGGAACCCTCGGCATTACCACCTAAACACTTAAAAAATGTAGATTACATTATCAAATTAAAAAATACATAAAATAAAATTTGGTGAATAAAAAATAAATTGAGGTATAATCATAAATATTTGTTTCATAAAACAGTATGTTCTAAAACAGTTAACTATTCCCACGGAAATGTATCATCTACTTTTTTTGCTTTCTTACAAATTGGTCGACCTAAATGTTCATTCTTCTTTGTTCTTCCTTTTATTTTTGGAGCTGATTTTTTCATTGATTAGATTTTCTTTTTTTCTTGAATCTGAATTTGCATTTTTGGATATCTTTCTTCCTTTGGTTTAACTATATTCTTTTGTTCCATTACTTTAACCTAACAAAACTTTACCAAATTAATATCACTTTTAAATATTTTTACTTAATTCTTTAAGTTTATAATTACCTCATCTGATTTATGTTCACTTGTAAATGTTTTGATTATTGTTATACCCGCAGAGGTTAACATATAATTGTATGAACTTATTTTCACACGATAATTAAATTCCAAACCTTATCGAAATAATAACATCATCTTTTGTACTTTTATGTGGTTTCTCCTGTAATTTAAAAATAATTTTTATAATTACAATACACTAACTAAATGCAAGATAATAACTTATATATGCTAGAAAAATTAAACTTACAGTTTTTTGAACTAATTCTGTTGCAGACATGTTAAGAATCATAGTCACATCTTTATTAAACATAATTAATTATGCGGTCTTAGTGCCATCATCAACTATAACTCAACCCAATATCTAAAATAAAAAAAAATGATACTTATTAAAACACAAAATTAATGCTTATTAATTAAAATAATAATTGTTACAGTTACCTTAACAAGCCATTAATATTTGGATCCGAACATGTATTGCACATCAAATTATTTCCATTTTTAGTCAATTTTTTATTACATTTACTGCATGATATATAACTACAACCACTTCTACTACTTACTTCAATTATTTTTCCACAACACGTCAATATCTTTTCCTAAACAATAACTAAAATGGTTATTATAATTTTTCCCACTTAATTTACACATGTATCATGATACCAAATGAAAATGAAATACTATAGTTTTTTATTATAATAGTTAAAAAATTTTACTTTTTCCTTGTCCTGTGAAAGAATATCTAGTAGATCAGATAGTGTAACAATTCTTAAGTTATTTATTCTTTGAACTTGAATATCATTCTTCATAATTTTGTATAATGTAGACAGTGTACTGTAAAAATACGATAAATTGATTTAAATAATATAAAAATAATTTAATAAAATGCTAAAATTGAAAATAGTATTATTAGTTTTTTTTTTTTTAAATGCCTCAATAGCTCCTGTTTGGTCTTTGAAATAAATTTTTGAAGCAGATGTTGTATTAAGATATAAATAATCTGTTAACACAATAACAAAAAATTAAGAAAAACCTTATTTAATACATCATTTCATATATATATCTCTTTATTAATAGTTGGTTATTTCATTTTAAATTATTTACTTTCCTGCATAGATTTTTGGATTGACACTTGTTATTATCATTACTTCTCCATTTGGATTATCACTTCCTAACATTTTTCGGTAACTTTCGATTTGTTCGCCTCATAGTGTAATACGAACTTTACAATCACTATGTCATTAAAAAGACATAAAATAAATTAATAATTTACTTGTAAGACTAATATCTCAAAACTAACAAATGAATAGAGATACTTTTGAATAATCATATCGATATTAATTTTTTGATTACTTTCATTGGTTTGCAGATCAATAAATCCACTATCTGTTAAAACTCCAATTAAATTTGCAATTTTGACAAAAATTAGTAATTATCATTCAGAAAAACAAAAAAATTACAATTGAAAATATAACAAATAATATAAATTATAATAGTTTTGGAAAATAAAAGAAAAATCAAATTACCTCTCGATAAATATATAAACATGACATGCATCATGAAATCAAGAAAAAAAAATTACCTCTCGATCAACCAAAATCACTCCTAACGACAGCTTTCCATTTCCAAGAGAAATGTTAAATCGACGTATCACCTTAGCAAATATGTGCCAACCAGTAATCGTGGTTTTCAACATTCGAAGAGAATGACCACTTGACATTTCTCAAAATCTCTTAAACAACTATGCGGATAATTTTTTTTTCTACTTGTTGAAGAGTGAACAATACTAACAATAGATATATATTAAACCAAAAAGACTTCTCGAAAACCAAAACAATAATTAGTTTTAAACATTCAAAATCTACAACAAATACTTTTCATCATAAATACAAATATGTGGTAAAATCAAACGTCATATAAAAAAAACTCATCGCATCACCCATATCTTACGTAATCTAATGGTTTAAAATCAATCATCTATCATTTAAATAAAACAAAACAAAATTATAAATTCAAATTTCAAAACTGAATTTTATGTGAAACATTAAAATAGTTCTTATTTTAATTTGCCATGATATTCATTATAAATCATTTAACATAAATAGTTAAAATATATAAACCTAGAACACTTACAAACATTATCACTAAACATTAAAAAAAATCACAGATAAGAAACCATATTTTAATACCATTACCAAACAAAAAAACACAGAAGCGAAATAGAAAAATAATAAAATTGAAAAGTAAATATATTATACAAAAACATTTTCGACATATGTGGCAATCAAACTAACGATTGCCATATTATTCTATTCTACAAAAATAAGACACCAAAAATAAATTAAAAAATACTAAAATGTTAAGAAACTCGTCAACTTCTTAAAAGTTAGGATAAAAGAGCATTCAATATAGAAGAATCACAAAAAAACTTATTTGCGCTGGTTCAAAATCAATAAAAATAACTTATGTTTTGAATCCATCGTCAAGGATCAATCTCTATAAAACCACGAATAAAACACACTAGCAAAAATTAATAACATTTAATTAATTTATTTGTAGAAAAAGACTATGTTTTTTACAATCAAAGAAAAAATCAACACATTTAATTAATTTATTTGTAGAAAACGAATTGAGTAGTTGTGAAATTCTTTTAATTGAATTTATAAATTATAGACTAATCCGAACACAAGTTGAAACAGATATCTGATTATACTCATTCATCACTTGGCTGTCGATAATCTCATGCAACCTATTCTCTTTCACGGCAGTAGCAAAGTAACTCATCACATGTTTTGACTGTTGTGGCTGTTCAAAACACAATGCCTTTAGATCTTGAAACCTACGACCAAATAAGGTAATTTTAAAGTATCTTCCAGACAAGTATTTGAAATTTTTGGGAACCCAAATAGATTTCAAGATCACAAGGCTAAGGCCCATATACAATAATATCAAATAAAATATGAAAAAATATCAGTACAGTAGAATATTAGGAACAGAAAATTATAGTATACTAACGCATTCTAGATAATTAGGCAATTATCTAAAGTAAAACAATAAACTTACAATCAAATTAATGATTAAAATAGTATTCAGTTCGGTAAATCACTGTTATTTTATACAACATCTTTTAATATTCTTTTTAGCCCTAATCGCTAAATGAGAATAAAATCCAATTTATATAGTTCGTTGGTATCTCATTACCAATAAAAAAAATAACACATTACCAACAAAACCAAATAACATGAGTAAAAATATACATAACACTACTAAAAATCATTTGCATGTTCACACAAATCAAAATATAACTAAACTTAGAATTAAATTGAATTAATTAAAAACATGCAAACATCATTAATAAATATTGAAATACACAAAATCAACTCATCTAAAAAAAGAGCAAACATAACAAAATTAAACAAAAACAAAACAACCAATCCACTATCACTAATTGAATAAAACTCCAAAATGTTTTACAAAAATATGAAATGTGATGACGTAAATTATATTTTCAACAAATGTATAAACAATCACAATCTAATAATTTATCATACATATAATAACATATAAGGTCTCTATATATACTTTTATCGACGACCTTCAAACACCAAATTGGAACCATCACTTTATTACCAACAACTGACAAAATTTCAGGATTGCTAAACCGTTTAAAACGATTCATTTGATTTTTACCGCTTCTCAAACGTCCCACAAATAAAAAAAATCAATGATGATAACCATATTGCTTCATGATATCTTTTCATGATCGGACTCATAAGTAATGATAAAGAAGCATCAACATTACCAACACTAAAACCCATATTTATCATTTTCAAATAGAATGCATCAACATTACCATAATTAAAAGTAGTATCAAAAACATCACTACACAAACCACCCAAATCTTGAAAAAATATGTGGAATCCTCATTAACTTTTTAAATTTTAACTTCGATACATAACCGGCATTAGAGTCAGATTCCAAAAATTCTTTAGTTAAAAAAATAATAAGAGAGATTTGACTTAATTTAAAATTCTGTAAATTATAAAATAACTATGTAGAGGCCTGCGCGATGCACGGGTGTGTTTAAAATTTTTAGTGTATGTTGTGATTTTAGTTGTGTTTTGGTCATTATAAATTATTGTCTATGATTAAAGTTGATATGTAATTGTTGTTGTGAATTTGTAGTAATTTTCCGTCCTTTTTCAGTGGGTGGTTCTGTTGTGTGTTGTCATATAATTTGATATTTTCCTATATTCTAATCTGTTTAAATTTCTATTGTATGTTGTGAGTCTCATTTTGGGGTACTTTATAGATTATGGTTTTCTACGTAATTGTTTGTTTGAGTTTGAAGTAATATTGTTGTACTTTTTAAAGTGACTTGTTCTGTGTTTTTTGTAAATGTTATATAAAAATTTTATGATACTATATTTTAAAAAAAAATTCGTGTATCTTATTATTTTGTAGGGTTGTTATATTTGTTTTTGTTCCCAGGTTTGCGATATGATATTTCTAATAGAAAACATATTTAAAACTATTAAGACATTCATATTTATAAATCATAGAACTACATATAGAAGTAGTACTTTTAATTTGAATTCATAGTTGGTTTGAAGCCATTAATATTGCATTATAACTTATAATATCATTTCCACACACATCGTCTGAAATTATGGTTATCTTTAACAACACTTGAAATTCTTATTTAGTATTTGAAAAAAAACAAAAGTGTACAACATTGTTGATTATATATTACATAAGTTTGATTTCAATACAATTAACAACAAATAAAATTTAACAATACACTTCATCAGTGTTATCATGCGTCTTCCTCCTTAGCATTCCTTGCTATCCTTTTATTTTCCCAAAAACATTTAAACAATATTTCAAAATATTAGCAAATCATTTAATCCAATATGTGTTTCGTAATGAAAGTTGCACTTACATTTCCCTGATTTCGTGGATGTCTTCTATGTCTGGATTAGCATACACCATTGAAATTGGGCAATGGCTGCAGATGGTTACATTTATAGGACCATCGAAATGGCGAGTTATCTTCCACCATTTCAGAACAACCACAAGGGGTGGACCAGTATAGGCGTGATAGTTACGATGGAAATCTAATGCTTTTCTTCCCAATGCCATACAATTAAGTACATGTCCACTTGCACATTAGAATAAAGGAAATGAAATTAAGTATCATGTATCTATTATACTGTTTAGGCTTAGCCTTTGGTTTAATCCTAACTGTTTTGTTTGAAACGAAGTCTGAAACCACTAACTTCATGGGGATTACCATCAATGTTCATGAGTAGCCCAACATCAGAGATCGCACCAACAACATCTACGACATGTAAGAAAACAATATCAAAATTAAGAAATATTTTTCCGTCATATCAGTTAGAATTCATCTTACCAACTAAAACTGTCTGATCCTTTATATTTTCCTTGATTTTAGAGAGGTCTCCAAAAGTATAGATTGGGTCTTGTGGAATGAGAGGGACTTGTTTGATGATAATGTTCTTCGTAATTTGTATCTTGTAGCGATGAGAAGTTGGTCTAATTGGATCACACTTCAGAACAACTTGAAAATTCATTAAAAACAACCACTGACCCTCTATGATAAAGTTATCATAATGATCTGAAAGGTACTTGTCCATAACTGCTTCTATTGTTTTGCCCTAAAAAGGAAACGATTGAGTCTGTATTTTTGTCTATCGCAATATTGATTATGTTAAAATAAAATTGCAGAAGATGATAGTATCTTTTTACTAGCCAGAATTAATTTCAGAAGCTTATGTGGAGGAGAAAGGATGATCTTAAAAGATCTGACAACCTTAAGAAGAACATGCCAGACACTAATTGCGGGTCCTTCAATATTGTGTGGAACAGAAATTTGAATTCCTATGTCATTATCATTGTGTAGGGGTGTTGTTATCCTAAGATAGAGGTAGGGTGGAATGAGATTAAGAAGTGTGGTAGGTAGATAAGAGAGATATAGTTTATTTGTTGGGTGTTTGCCATTTTCAGTAGATTATAATGTGATTCGCCTATTAATTTATAGTATTTTAGATGTAGTCGCGATTGTCGCTTCGTTTTTTGATGATATGAAAATGTATAGAGTGATTGATTTTTTAAAAAACATTTTGTCTTCTTCATATGGATGAGTAAACGTCTATCATTTAGTGGACTCATTTGGTCAAAATGTTACGTTGTATGTACTGGATTTATTAACTTGTGTAGTACAAAATGTACTCTCAATTTAATGACGTTGTAAAGGTCCAATACAGGGTATTTACTACAATTTCCTGTAAAGCTCTTGCATTTTACATGTTTTCTTTGTGTTTCATTTCTGTACTGGTTTTTGAAACAGAACTCTTGGAAGATAGGTTGGAAGTTGGATCTCGAAGTGATTGCTTTTATTTAGAATAAATTTTAAAAAACAGAACTTTATAAACATCATTCCCATCTAAATAGAAGTTCATTATTTACGATAATAAGTGATCATTCCCATCTAACTAGAAGATTGTACTAAACTGTAATGGTGGATTGATTTTAAAAATGTGGTTTGAAAGGATGATTATTTAAGATGGAGGAGAAAGGATGATCTTAAAAGATCTGACAACCTTAAGAAGAACATGCCAGCCACTAATTGCGGGTCCTTCAATATTGTGTGGAACAGGAATTTGAATTCCTATGTCATTATCATTGTGTATGGGGTGTTGTAATCCTAAGATAGAGGTAGGGTGGAATGAGATTAGGAAGTGTGGTAGGTAGATAAGAGAGATATAGTTTATTTGCTGGGTGTTTGCCATTTTTCAGTAGATTATAATGTGATTCGCCTATTAATTTATAGTATTTTAGATGTAGTCGCGATTGTCGCTTCGTTTTTTGATGATATGAAAATGTATAGAGTGATTGATTTTTTAAAAAACATTTTGTCTTCTTCATATGGATGAGTAAACGTCTATCATTTAGTGGACTCATTTAGTCAAAACGTTACGTTAAATGTACTGGATTTATTAACTTGTGTAGTACAATATGTACTCTCAATTTAATGACGTTGTAAAGGTCCAATACAGGGTATTTACTACAATTTCCTGTAAAGCTCTTGCATTTTACATGTTTTCTTTGTGTTTCATTTCTGTACTGGTTTTTGAAACAGAACTCTTGGAAGATAGGTTGGAAGTTGGATCTCGAAGTGATTGCTTTTATTTAGAATAAATTTTAAAAAACAGAACTTTATAAACATCATTGCCATCTAAATAGAAGTTCATTATTTACGATAATAAGTGATCATTCCCATCTAAATAGAAGATTGTACTAAACTGTAATGGTGGATTGATTTTAAAAATGTGGTTTGAAAGGATGATTATTTAAGATGGAGGAGAAAGGATGATCTTAAAAGATCTGACAACCTTAAGAAGAACATGCCAGCCACTAATTGCGGGTCCTTCAATATTGTGTGGAACAGGAATTTGAATTCCTATGTCATTATCATTGTGTATGGGGTGTTGTTATCCTAAGATAGAGGTAGGGTGGAATGAGATTAGGAAGTGTGGTAGGTAGATAAGAGAGATATAGTTTATTTGCTGGGTGTTTGCCATTTTTCAGTAGATTATAATGTGATTCGCCTATTAATTTATAGTATTTTAGATGTAGTCGCGATTGTTGCTTCGTTTTTTGATGATATGAAAACGTATAGAGTGATTGATTTTTTTAAAAACATTTTGTCTTCTTCATATGGATGAGTAAACGTCTATCATTTAGTGGACTCATTTAGTCAAAACGTTACGTTGTATGTACTGGATTTATTAACTTGTGTAGTACAATATGTACTCTCAATTTAATAAAGTTGTAAAGGTCCAATACAGGGTATTTACTACAATTTCTTGTAAAGCTCTTGCATTTTACATGTTTTCTTTGTGTTTCATTTCTGTACTGGTTTTTGAAACAGAACTCTTGAAAGATAGGTTGGAAGTTGGATTTCGAAGTGATTGCTTTTATTTAGAATAAATTTTAAAAACAGAACTTTATAAACATCATTCCCATCTAAATAGAAGTTCATTTTTTACGATAATAAGTGATCATTCCCATCTAAATAGAAGATTGTACTAAACTGTAATGGTGGATTGATTTTAAAAATGTGGTTTGAAATATTTTAAACACCATTACAGTAAATAATGAAAATAAACATCATTCCTACTTCCACAAACTTTCTACTCGAATAAGTGTCTACTTGCACAAACATCAATCGTCATTGTCATCATCTGGTCTGGTGTCCTCGTCATCACTTTCTTCTGAATTATTGAGCTTTGTAAATTTAAAATTAACAATAATTTAGTTAATATTTTTTAGACAAATGAATGTTTTCTTCAATAGAACATTATACTTACAATGATTTTAAATAGTCAACTTGTTCGAATTCTAAATTAACTAAGAATTTAGTGACTTGTCCATAGGATTGAACACTGTACATACCTAAGACCAATACAATCATTTGGTTGTTGTTATATGCAGTTAGAGGATGTTTATTGATGGACAACCTCATGTTTCGTGGACAAATATATTTTATAAAACATGTTGTCTATTTGAAAAGCAGTTCTTCAAACCGACGATTTGAAAATCTCTTCTTCTCCTACTCGATTTCAACCCAAGTTTCAACTTTCAATTTCACAGTCACAAAATATGGACAAATTTAAATTTAAATTTTGAAATTTTGACAAATAATAGATTTTGTAAAAGATTGTTGTACTCGATTTGAAGATCTCTTATTTTCCTACTCGATTTCAACCTAAGTTTCAATTTTTAATTTCACAGTAAATCTCAATTTCATAGTAATGAAACAAGAGAGAGAAAAAAGACGAGTTCCCAAAAGTCACGTTATGTGATACTGCAACAGTCGCGCAAGTGAGATTGGAAAAGTAGAGCGCGTGTAAAGCTGTAGCCCAAAAGACAAAAAAACACTGCATCTTACATTGGTTGGTACAATCATCTTTTTACATTGAATGACTTTAACAAAATGACATTTTTTAAAAGAAAATGTTAACTAATGGCATTCTATATAATAATCCGTTATTTTTTTTGACATGATGTTTCTCTATTTACAAATTAAGCACTTTTACATTTTTTTTGTATGAAAGATATACATTGACGAATCCAATTTATTTTTGTATTGGATAAGTGAAAAATAAAACTAACTTACGGTATAAAATAAATTTTATTTTAGTATTCTATATTTGATATCAGAAAATATTAATTTAATGATCCTAATTCTATTTTCATCCTATAGCGTATATAAATACATCATCGGTTCTTATATAAATAAGGCATCCTATAATTCTCTTCATCACCTTTGATCGTTAAACATAAAGGGATCGTTTACGTGTCCATTTTAGTTTTTAGCTATAGGAATTACGGTTGAAGCTAATAATATGATTTTGGAAGACGAGTTTGAGAAATTTACCTTATACGTAGGAAATCTTGATTTGAGTGTTGAAGAGAATGAATTACATGAAATATTCAATGAAATCACTCATGATGTTTCCTCTGTTAAAATTTGCCGCGATCGATACAACGGCTCGTCTCTTGGTTATGCATATATCAATTTCAACCATAGTTCCAAAGATAAATTACAATCACAATATTCTATATGTGTATATTCGTATAGTCATGTTGATGTTTTTAGGGTTTAGTCTATTTGAGAAAAGGGTTTTGATTTGAATGATCAGCAACTAAATCTAAAAACAAGTGAGAGTCTTTTAACTCGGTATCCCTATGTTAGGTAGCCATTACATGATTTGGCAAACGTGTGTATGTTTGGATGATTAGCCACTAATCTAAACCGCTTATAATTATTTTGCTTGTTATTCCTTAGATGGCCATTACACGATTTTAACAAACATGTTTATGTCTAGATTTAAATTTGGCGATTCTTTATCGAGCTTGATTTTTATGGGTTTTATCTTTTTTTTTGGAAAACCAGCCAAATCGGCGATGAAGGAACTGAATTATAATAAGTTTAAGGGAAAACCAATGAGGATAATTTTTTCAGAACGTGATCCTAGCAAGAGAAGAAGCGGCCGAGGTAACGTGTTCATCAAGAATATACACGAATCTATCGACGACAAGAACCTTCCCGACATGTTCTCTTTATTTGGAAAAGTTCTCTCTAGCAAAGTGGTTTGTGATGCTGCTGGAGTTTTGAAAGGATACGGATTTGTCCAATTATACTCAGAGCTTTCAGTGAATATCGCATGCAATGCCCGCAATCAAAATATTCAGGTTTTTCCATTCGTTAGCCATCGTCAATGGGATGAATCTCCGGTTTTCACTAATGTATATATTAAAAACTTGGCGGAGACTGCGACTGATGCTGATTTGAAGAGGATTTTTGGGGAATTTGGGGAGATTATTAGTGCGGTGGTGATGAGAGATGGAAAAGGTAAATCTAGAAAATTTGGATTTGTGAACTTCGAGAAACCTGAGGCCACAGTTAATGCTATAGAGAAGATGAATGGGACAATAGTCGATGAAAAGGAATTGTATGTTGGAAGGGCTCAAAGGAAAAAGACTAGAGTTGAAGATTTGATAGCTCATTTCAAGATAGAGAAAACAAGAAGGGATATAAGAACACGTAATTGTTTGAATCTTTATGTGGAGAATCTTGAGGGTTCTGCTGATAACAAAATACTTCAAGAATTGTTCTCTGAGTTTGGAACCATCACTTCATGCAAGGTACGTATTGAATCTATGAGTAAAGACTAAAGAATTTTATTTGATTTGTAACTAAGCCAAATTAGTTGAATTTTGTAGGTCATGGTCAATTCCAATAATATAAGCAAAGGTGTTGGGTTTGTTGAGTTTTCAACGAGCGAGGAAGCTTCTAAAGCTGTAAGTTTTTTAACAAAGTAATAGTTTTGTAGTGTTACCTTCTTGATGAAAGAACTCACATCTAATTAATCTTATTCTTTAATAAACACAGATGCTCAAGATGAATGGGAAGATGGTGGGAAAAAAAACAAATCTATGTTTCTCTGGCTCAGTGTAAAGAGAATAGACTTGCTGCTTTGTCAAGTCCAACACCAAATCCTCAACAACATCCTATCTTAATTAAAGCAGTCGCTCCAGCGTCAATCAAAAAATTAGTCACAATATTGTCAAAAAATCCGATCAAAGTTTTGGCCAATTTCCGACTAAAAATAGTCATAATTTTGTCGAACATTTTGATCAGAATTTGACTACAAATCAATCAGAAATTATTAGCTAATTTGCCAACAAAATTCTGATAATTTAGTCAGAAATCTTTTAAAAATATTTTCTACAGAAATCTGACTAAAATAGCCAAAAATTGGTCAGAAAATTGTCAAAATATTTGTAACCGTTACTATGTATATTATTGTAATTGTTAAAGTATGAAATCTAACATAATTTTTCAACATTTTAAGTTATTATATATATTATTTTTGTTTTTATAATTTATTTGTGACTAAATTCTGACTAAAGTATAGTTTAGTCGGAAATTTGTACGAAAATAAGTTAAAAATTCCAACTAAATTCCGACTATATTAGTCAGAATTTTTAACCCATTTTCCTACAAATTTTTGACTAAACCACATTCCTCCACACTCTCTTACACAACCATTGCATGCACACAACCACCCATATTTTCCCATGCCATGCAACCACTCGTATTTTCTCCATACCATGCAACCACTCAAATTATTTCCATGTCATGCAACCACTCATATTTTGTTACAAATTTCTGACTAAATGTGGGTATTAGTCAGAATTTTGTAGTAAACCAATTTCTATTTCTTACAAAATTCCGACTAATATCCATTTTTAATCGGAATTTCGTAGGAAACAAAGGTACAATTTCCTACAAAATTCTGACTAAAAATGGATATTAGTCAGAATTTTGTAGGAAAATGAAACCCTATATAAACAACTCATTTCACACATTCAACCATTTCCAAAACCAAAACAACAAACCAACTTCTTAAACACTTCCTTTAGTAAAATTTTAAAATTTTTAAACTATGGCGGGTAATTCAAAGGCATGGAACGGTTTTGAGAATTATCAATTATCAACCATTTCCAAGTCCTCCTTAGTATTTTATGTTTTAATGTATAATTATGTTTTAAAGTTTAATTATGTATAATTATAATTAATGTATAATTATGTTTTAATTATGTAAAATTATCTACATATTTTTATATTTATAATTTGTTTTTTAAATAATTTCTTATGTCCTACAAAATTCTGACTATTTTTGTTTTTTTATTCAGAAATTAGCCAAAATATTTCCGACCAAATTCCAACTAAAATAACTGACTATTTTCCGACTAAACATTGATAAAAAATTGGTCAGAATTTGGTCGGAAATATTCCGACTAATTTCTGACTGAATTATTTCCTACTAAATTCTGACTAAATATTTCTGACATTTTTCCGACTAAATTTTTTCCGACACCCGGATTTCGACTAAATCCATTTAGTCAGAATTTAGTCGGAAATCTAGTCGGAATGAATGTTTTTTCTTGTAGTGATAAGATATAAAAGTATATGCGTCAACAAATATTCTAGCAAAGGGTTGATTCTATCGCAACCCAAATAAATAAAACATTAATTTTTATTAAAACAAACATTAAGTCTATACAAGTCTATATTAAACCACTAGTATTTGCGTAAAATAAAGAACTCACCGTCCTTTGGTGTTTAGGAAGAGTGATGAACAAAGTTAGAATACATATGTGTATTATTGTTTTATGTATATTTCATTCCAAAAAAATCAAATTAAAATCCAGAAATCCTCATACAATCTTCTGAAAATAGAAGATTGATTGCAGATAGAATCTTAGATTTAAAAATATAACCCTATTAAGATAAATAATACAATCTCCATAAAATCTGATGAGAAATAACCTCTAAAATGTGCAGCTACATCATCCCAAAGTGTTAAGTACAATATGGGGAGAAAAAGTGTTAATAGCGTTATCAAAAGTATTTGATATTTTAAATGAATATAAAGTAGTTAGAAACTTGGCATACGTGTCAACAGTGAAGCGTATCTGCAAACGGTGTGTGGATGTTGGGTCATCTAGATTAGGGCCTTGGACATATCTGATTTGGCCAACCACATCTGGGGGAAAGTTACTATAGAAAATTAGGTAAGGTAGGAAGATATGGTGTAAAATGAGAGTTAATATCACCTGGGAGCTCAATATTATTGTCCACTAAAGATTGTAGTTGTTTGACTGTGCGGAGAATGAATTTCTGTGTAGATATTGTCGATGACACATGAGGGAGTCTGTCAAATTTAATCGATGCTATAAATATTATTTCAAAATAGTTTTCGGTGACTTTGTAACCTAGATGGCTCTTTCCAACATAGAACCCATGAACAGCATAAATGGATCCTTCTTGTAAATCGTCCTCAAACAGTTTTCGTACGGGTGTTGGAATGAAAAATTGAATAACTAAATCCTGTGATAAGTGAATAGCATTGTTAAGTTCTAATAAGTGTATATAAGTAGCAATTTGATTTACGACCACTTACCTTTTCATCTAGAAAGAGAAGCACGATGCCAAGTATATCTTCATCATTGTTGTTATTCTTAGCATTCCAGAATCGTAAGAGACGGCATGGCAACATCCTTCATGCAAATCATCAAAAGTGGAGTAATTATTCTCGTATGGCATGGCAACATAATCATAACCACCCATTGTGTGTAGTTGGAGTTTTATCTTATTGGTTAAGTGTTTGAAGCTGTAGAATAGTTTTGGAAAGTGAGAAGTGTTTTGGAGATGTTTAGAGTCTGATCTTATAGGAAGGCTTATGTTTATTAAATGGCCTTTGGAAAGGACTTATAGACCACTCTATTGTAACAAATATTTGTTGTGGTATGAAGTAGTAATTAAGAATGGTTTTATTATTCATATTTCAGTTACATGTATGTTGTATATGTAAATTAGTATTAGAATTTGAAGATGATATTTACGTATAATTTATTTCATGTAAATTTTTAAATGGATTTATTTTTCAAATGTCAGTTACATGTACGTATTGAATGTATTTTAGTAATAGTAGTTTAATATGATAATTGCGTAAATCAATTTGTATTTATTTATATAAGGGAATTCGGTTCAATATACGCTTTAAAAAGCCATGAAATTTTGTTTGGTTAAATTCTTATACTTTACATATTTGAAAACATGAAGAAAAGAATTTGAGAAACAATGTACTATTCTACCAGGAATTTGCATTTGAGCCGTAACCAATTTATTTTAAATTTTGAAATATTTATATCTATTTTAATTTAGGATTTTAGTATGACGATGGCCGTTATATGTGGGTTGGGTTTCGAAGTTGTTTTGAAATATATGGTTCATACGATAGCTTTGAGATATGATAATGTATTTTTGTTCTCATAATTGTGAATGAGAGTACTGTTTTTTTTTATGGTCTATGTAACCAATTACAATGAGTTTTAGTTAGTTACATATCAAACCAATGTGTTACTCATTATTTAGCTTTGGGTGTCGATATGGTCTACAAATTTAGTAGTATGATCATAATATTGTAGTGATCGCAACAGATTATGTAATCATTTGTTTGGCCACTATGATTTACATAAACAATTACCGTTTAATTTGTGTGTTTGTAAATATATGAACTTAGATATGTATGTTATAGACCTATCTAATGTTGGAAAAACTTAAGCAATCAGACTACTATTAAAAAGATGGTGTTTAAATGGAGGGAGATTGTTAACATTTAGTTTAAACCATGAACATAGAGATATACACGTAGTGTTACAATGCTATTTAGGTAGATGGAAATGAGAGTAGTGTTCATCGTAACCTTAGTGCTTGTTGTATCAATCTGACGTGTTTGTTTCCTCATCAGTTTCAGTTTCAGTGTTGAACCTGAAGAAAATATTAAATTAAATAAACCATAAATAATACTCAACTTGTCTTTGTTAATATTGGTGTATGTGATTTTTTTAAAACGTACGCTGCTCTTAGTTGAAACACTTTATCTATTTGAGGGTCGAAAAACACTTGAGAAACTTTGCGAGCAGAATAGATCATAACAGATTCTGGAGAACATAATTTTAGGTTGTTAATGCATTGTAAATATACATTGTCTCAAATCTATTATGCGTAAATGTATATTAATAACAGTTTTAATTTTTAAACATCAGACGTAAGACTTACCATTGGTTGTGTAGCTTAGCCTCCAGAACCTTAGCATAGCAATAGTAGGATTTAAAAGGGTAGGCACATTCATTTCATTAAACCTATCAGCAAGACGATTGATAGCAGTACATTGAAGTTGCATTCCACTAGAGATAATATTTAGATGTCAGAACTGGAAGCGCTGGTATAAAGAATCTTGTTAAAGTATTAAAACAGTAGGAGTAAAATAATAGTATTGGATGTCACATATTGTAAATTTGAAAGTTGTAATTCTTGAAGCACCGTACTCTTTGAAGGGATGGTCAATGCAAATGGATAGTGGGTGAACATTTGATACGACACCATACAAATCTAGAGAGATGAGAAGGAGATTATCACAATCATATACCGGGGGAAAACGATAGTTCAAATGATTTAGACATTTTAATAGAAGTAGAGGGTTGGATAGAGGATATCATTTGCTCGAGATTTCACTTGTGGCGGCAAACTGTTGTTCAAGATACGGTCAAAGTCGAGAAAATAAAAAAAATGATCGTTGTCAACCCTAAAACTGTGGCGCACTTTAGTATCTTCAGTGAAATACAGATGATATTTATGATATGTATTCTTAAACGTCAGAGTTTCTTCGACTACATCAAAATCTTCAATGTATTTCCACTCTCATTGTTTAATCCGTTCATTGAATTATTGTATAAGATTAACTAGAATGGTTGCTTGGATTTTTTCACCCTATATTATAGAATATGAGTTACGAAATATGGAAATGAAATATGATCAGAGATAATTGTAAAAGACTTTTACGAAAGAGTTTTATGGGTTTCTTACATTGTAATATGAGAAGATCAACTCGATTGTGTAATATCCGTTGACTCGTTGATGCCACTTTCTAATAACTTTAACCCACACCTTCCAGTTTTCATTGAGATCACTCAAGTCTGCGACTGTATCATACATTTTGATCTCTGTTGTTGGAGGCGTAAGAGAATTGAAAGATGATACTTTTCTAGAATAGATATGTATTCCGTTTAAAAATTGTTAAAGAAGGTTATGGCTGTAATTTCGTAAATAGTGGCTCTATTTTCCTCATTTCGAAAATGGGTTTTCCATATCTCGAAGCAGTAATTATGACTTGTTTGAAATTTCAATCTATGAAAAGATAAACATACCCTAGTCGAATCTAGGTCAGTATTTGGTGTGTCTTTTATATATAGTCTGAGGTATATTGAATTTTAAAATAAAGTGTAGAACATTGTAACCATCGATAATACATTGTTTATAGAGTTGTTTATATTGATATTAATTTATGTTAATATAAATAATTGACAATTATAAGGGTGATACATATTTTATATTCGTATTTTGGCGTTTTAACAAATCATGCTGAGAATTCGGTAATTTTCTATTCATTATTAGCATCTTATTAATTAGAATGTTATTCCCTTTTCTATATTCTAAACCACCTTCTTTTTTAGATGTACACATTTTCTCCCAAGACACCTAATGCATCTTCTTCTTTTCCTCCGTTTCATTCCACCAAAAATTTGTCATTGCACTTGTAATATTTTCCATGGGTATTTTGTCAACTTAAAGCACGTCATAGCATATACAGGAAGTGCCATAGCCACGGATTTAAGAAGTACTTCCTTGCCCCCCAAGGATAATTTTTTGGCAAACCAACCATTCAATCTTGAATTCAATCTATCTGTAATGAACCCAAGTAGATCCCTCTCAGACCCGCTGTAGCACTCCAGTAGTCCAAGATAAGTCTCTGCCCTTCCTTTTTTGGGGATACCCACATAAGTGCCAAGAAAATATCTCATGTTCTTATGAATCATCTCACCAAAAGTAATTCATGATTTTTTGAAGTTGATTTCTTGCCCTGAAGCATATCCATAAAGCTTAAGGCATCTCTGAATCTCTTTGCCCTCTTTAAAGTTCCCTCGACACATAAATAAACTATCATCAGCAAACAAGAGGTGGTGTATCGATGGTGATCTTTTAGTGAGCTTCATTTCGGTAATTTGATCTTCCCGTTCATCTCTGTTCATGATATGAACAAGAGCTTCAGCACATAAGATGAATAAAAATGGTGATAAAGGATCTCCTTGTCGAATCCCTCGTTCTGGTTGAGTGAAGCCATGGGCTGTCCCATTGATCAATACCGAGTACGAGACCGACTTAACACAAAACATTATCCATTAGAAAGGGGGTTTACGTGGAAGAAAGCTAATAATAATCAGGTAAGTTATTTCTTTGTCTATTCTCCCTCTTTTAACTAGGGTGCCAGCCACATTGTAGTTTAAAAACTTGATTTGGTTTTACGGAGTTTAGCTTAGAACAATCTCCCAGATCAAGACGGAGTACCTTATATTGACACCTTTGAATGTTTCTTTATTAATATGACTTATTTAAGTTATAACCTCAAGTGATTAGTTTTATTTATGGTTAATGAACCAAGAATCCAGGGTCTATTTTAAAAGAAGCATTAGGTCAAATCAATAAAAGATATGGAAGAAGGAGACTTTTATGAGCCAATATTTGTTCAACTACTAAGTACCATATTCTAGAAGCTTTAAAATGAATCATGAACATGGAATTATTTGATCTTATCATGGATATTCTATAATTTCACATTTGAGGGTCGAGAAATTGAGTGAGGAAGTGAGACACTGTGGGAAAAAAGATTTAAGAGAAAATAGAAGACCTTTGATTCCCATCTTTCAGACGCTTGTAAGACTAAGGGGAGTGAAGATTTTGTTGTGGAAAATTAAGAAAAACTAGATTCTGACACTTTGCAAGACTTGAAAATGGCTGCATATAGAATTTTAAAGAAGAAATCAATCAAACCTACAAAGAAAATACAAGATATGTGAATTGCGGTAGACAGTTGTGGTCTCGTAGCAATAACCATTAGAGACCTAGTTAAAATAAAGAGGAACTTTGTAACATCGCAAGTCCAAATGCAGAGGACTAAATGCTGAACTAACCTTTTTGAAAGAAAAGGAAGCTGCATAACCTCCATCTAATCTGTATAACCTTCATTTAACCCAGAAATGTGATATTCCATTTTTAACCTTGATTCAATTGAAAATAATTAAATTGAAATTTTAAAAAAATCAGATGTCATCGTCGTCTTCTTCATCATCCCGACATTGAAGAACGAAAGAAAGAAAAATCATCTCCGGTTCCTGCAACTTCTCCGACGATCCTCCTCCGTCACCGATGATCTCCTTTTCTATTCTCCGGTCATCCAGCTCCGAAAGTCCTTCCTCTTCTCAGAAATCCTCAAACTCCTTCCGCCATTGTTAAAGAGGTGAGATTTTGATCTCTTCAATATGTTGATAATAAGTTTTAATCTCTTCAATGTAAGTGTTATATATGAGTAATAGTTTAAATTCGAGTTTGGATTAGAGCCATTGTCAAATCTTGGTTTGGAATTTACGGAATTCGACGATTGGATCTGGGTAGAATCGCAGTTACTGTTGGTAAAGTAAGTTCGAAAGTTAAACTCAGATAAACTGAAGTTAAACTATGTTACAGGGTTAAACTAAGCTAAACTAAGTTAAACTATGTTGCAGAAGTTAAACTAAGTTATATTGTAGTTAAACTAAGTTATATTGTAGTTAAACTAAATTATACTGTAGTTAAACTGAAGTTAAACAAAGTTAAACTAAGTTAAATTGAGGTTAAACTAAGTTAAACTGAGGTTAAACTATACACACTATACACTGATGTTTTTTATTATTTGTTTGCAGGGGACAATGACGCTCATTTATTTCGATTATGGTGGACATTATTCACATATGGGAGATGTTGTTAAATGGAATCCAAAAGAATTTCAAATATATTCTTTATTTACGTATGGTAGTGGGGAGGAATTCAATTACACATCGTTGATTGAGAAAATACGTAGAAAAGTGAATGTAGATGAAGCGAGGAGATTGAAATTAAGTTACATTCATGGAGTATTGCAGAGAGTAGTATATATATACGATGACAATGATGTATTGGGATACATATGGTTATGTGAAAATAAAGAGCAACTTGTTTTGCACGTGGAGGTAGTAGAAGCTGTTGAATTAACCCGAAAAAGTTCACAAGGTTCAAGACAAGAGATAACGTCTGGTAAATCAAGTAGAGTTATGGGAATTTGTGATGAGGTTAGGAATGATGCTGGAGATAATGTAGATAGAGTTGGTTGTTTACAAGAAATTGGAGAATCATCAGAATCTTTTGCTGGATGGGATATTGTTCCTTGTAATCCAGATATTGGAAACAATGAATTGGGTGTCGTTGATTGTGAAGGTACACAAGTTGATTTGGATGTCGATGAGTATCGAGGCACAATTGCTTATCCGGGTGTCGATAACTATCAAGGGTCAGATGGTGTAGAACCAGATGATGTTGTTGATGTTGTAGAGGTTGAATGGGATGATGGCATTGATATGAGGGTAAAACAAGAATTTGATAGTAAGCGCGAAGTCCAAGATATAGTTGATAGAGCTGTACACAAGAATTGCTTCGAGGTCGCTACGATCAAGTCAACACGTAAGTTGTTAGTGTATAAATGTCGAGGTATTGGTTGCAAATGGTCATTACGAGTTGCGACGGAAAAGGGTTCAGATTGTTGGTCTGTTAGAACATACAACAAGATGCATACGTGCTCTCGGCTAACTACGAGTTCAAGCAACATAAAAAAAAAAGGAACACCGCGATTAGTTGCATCAGTTGTGCATGAGGATTATCCGGCTGAATATGAAACTCCAACCCCGAAAATGTTGATTGGTTTAGTGCAAAGAAGGCTAAGTTGTAAGGTCTCATATAGTACCGCTTTGAGAGGGAAAAAACTAGCGGTAGCTGATTTGCGCGGCAGCCCAGAAGATTGCTATAAAATGTTGCCTTCTTATTTGCACATGTTGGAGAAGATGAATCACGGTACGTTAACACGGCTGGAATGTGGTGAAGGAAACAAGTTTAAGTATGTTTTCTTCGCAATGGGTGCTAGTATAGAAGGATTTCAAGTAATGCGGAAAGTTATCATTGTGGATGGGACTTTTCTTAAGACTGTATATGGTGGAGTTCTGATTGTTGCAACTGCTCAAGATCCAGAGCATCACAATTATCCTCTTGCATTTGCGGTAGTAGACAGTGAAAACGATGCAAGTTGGAGATGGTTTCTCCGAGACGTTGAAAACAGTTGTGCCCGATCACCCCGAGCTTGTGTTCGTTTCTAGAAATAAAAGCATCATAAAAACTGTAGGGGAAGTGTATTCCAATGCTAAGCATGGATATTGTTTGTGGCATATGTCTCAAAATGTGAAATCACGTGCTTATGGCGTTAACAAAAAAGAAGTTGCAGCCCAGTTTAGAGAATGTGGTCGGATTTACACAGAAGTTGAGTTCCTCTGAGTTTATCATGATTTTAGGATAAGGTATCCTAAATGTGCTGAGTATCTAGATGAAAGTGTTGACGATTGTAAGTGGGCAAGATGCTATTTTCCAGGAGAAAGATACAACATATGCACCACCAATTCTGTTGAAAGTATCAATGGTGTGTTCAAAGATCAAAGAAAATACCCGTTGCTACCATTGTTTGATTCGATTATTGCCAAGATTTGTGAATGGTCCAACAAGCATAGGAAGGCTGCGGCGGAGGTACCACCTACCCAAAAACTAGTACCTTCTGTGTATAAGTTATTGCACACGAGATGTGAGATTGCAAAGAAGCTACCAGTAACTGAGCTAAACAGTTATATGCTTGAATACACGGTGATTGGAGAAGATGGAAAACGTCACATGGTTGATCTTAGAAGCAAAAGTTGTAGTTGTAGGCGTTATGATATAGACAAATATCCATGTGAACATGCGATTGCTGCAACTATGTTCCACGGAAAAACGTCAGAGGTCGATCTACACGAGTGCTGCTCACGTTATTATTTTCTTGAGAATTGGGTGACGGCTTACTGTAAGACCATCTATCCAGTACCGAATACATCTGCGTGGGAAGTGCCTACTCATATTTCTGGTAGATGCGTTTTACCTCCAGATTACCCAAAAAAGAAAGGAAGAACTCAAGAGGCTAGGTTTCCGTCAGTAGGGGAACACCAAGGAAGAAGCAGATCTCGAGGACTTGGAGGTTACTTTAATATGTCGACGTAATGTATTTATTTAAATTTGTTGAAATAAGACTTGTGGTTGTTTTTTTGTTGCTGGATGTGTATTTGATATATCAGGTATAACTTCTTAAATCAAGTTAAACTATATCAAATTTAGTATTACCGAGTTAAACTAGTGTTAAACTATGTTATATTTACTAAATTGTTGAACTCTAGTTAAACTGCTGTTAAACTCCATTAAACACGGTCATATTAACCAATTAAATTTTTCTGAATTCTTCAAGCTGTAAAAAAAAATAATTGGCACATATGGTTAAGCTTGGAAAAAAAATAATTTTTTTAAAAAATATGATATATTATGCATGTTCACCTTCATATCTCGGTAAAAACCATATACAATGGATGTTAGTTACTTATAAGTAGCATATGAATACTAAAATGAAATATAACTATTATTTACTATATATAACATCATAATACGATGTTAAATGTGTGTTAAAATGTAATTTCTGAATGGTAAACTAGTTTAATTCATTTAATAATAGGGTTAAACTATATTTATGATTTTCATCATGAAAGTTAAACTCTGTGTAACTTTGTTAAACTAGATTTTTAGTTAAACTAGGTGGTTAAACTATATGTTAAAAATAATATGAATAACGGCGCCGTTTTTTTTTGAAAAGAAATGACGGCGCCGCCTTTTAATTTTTAATTAATAAATAATATAAAATTCAAAAATATTTAATTTCAAAAATTTTATAATTAAAATTTTAATTATTTAAACTGAAGTTAAACCGAGGTTACACTTTTGTTAAACTTAAGTTAAACTGAAGTTAAACTGATGATAAACTTAAGATAAACTAATTTAAATTGAGTTAAACTGATTTCAAGTACAAACTGAAACACTTAGGCCTTTTGTTTCTTGCTACCTCTCCCACCTCGACCTCCTCTACCACCTCGACCTCCTCGACCTCCTCGACCTCCTCTTCCTCCTTTCTCCCCAGTGTACGGAGTGGTAATAAATTTTGACTGCTTCCGTTTCCTTTTCTTGCCTAACCCTTCATCCTCATTCTCGGGTGGATTGTCCGTAAGCACCTCATGAGGAGGAATCCAAACAACCATTGCAGTTTGAGGATCTATAGCTGCAGATAATAGTTAAAATACTGTTAAAATACTGTTAAACTACTGTTAAACTACTGTTAAACTACTGTTAAACTACTGTTAAACTACTGTTAAACTACTGTTAAACTACTGTTAAACTACTGTTAAACTACTGTTAACGTACTGTTAAAATACTGTTAAACTACTGTTAAACTTGAAGTTAAGTTCCTTACCACTCTTTTCCTCGACGCTAGCACCAGCAGTAGCAAATGGATTTGCACTTAAGCCACTAAAATCAGACCAAGTTATATAGCCAACATCCTCCTCATTCTTCTCATCCTCCTCCAACTTCTCCTCATCCTCCACCTTCTCCTCCACCTCCTTATCCTCCTCCAACTTCTCCTCCTCCTCCACCTTCTCCTCCTCCTCCTTATCCTCCTCCTCCAACTTCTCCTCATCCTCCAACTTCTCCTCCTCCTCCTTATTCTCCTCCTCCTCCTTATCCTCCTCCTCTAACTTCTCCTCATCCTCCACCTTCTCCTCCTCCTCCTCCTCATTCTCCTCCTCCTCCTTATCCTCCTCCAACTTCTCCTCATCCTCCACCTTCTCCTCCTCCTCCTCCTCATTCTCCTCCTCCTTATTCTCCTCCTCCTCATTCTCCTCCTCCTCCTTATCCTCCTCATTCTCATCCTCCTCCTTATCCTCATCCACCTTCTCCTCCTCTTCACTATCATCAAACGTCTTAGGCGTCCCTATAGAAATTGTTGAAGGAATTAGTCCATTTGATTAGGTTAAACTACAGTTAAACAAGATAAAAAAAGAAACTTACATCTCCCAGGACTGTTGTTGTGAAACTCTTCCTCCACGAAAAAAGGTTCACCACTCTTGGATTTCTCCAGGTGATCAATCCTACTACTCAAACTACCAACTGTAACATCCAGAGCACTAACCTTACCGTTAATGGTTTTGAACCCTTCCATCATTGCCTTTGACATTTCAGCAATGGCTTCACGAATGCCGGGGGGTGCCACTTGATCTTCAAGACCAGGAGCAGTAGCAGCAGTAACAGCAGCAGTAGTAGTAGCAGTAACAGCAGCAGTAGTAGTAGCAGTAACAGCAGCAGTAGCACGAGTAGGACGGTTTCTATGAGCAAGATCTCTTTCCAAGAGATCCGTCCACAATATAAGCCCACTATTCGCTAGAATGGTGGTCCAACCATCAACTATCATGTCGTACTGTAAATCATCCTCCGGACCCATAATTTTCTCCATCAGATCCCGCTCCTCACCTTTAGCCTCCAAGACGCTTGAAATTTCCTGTTACATATACATAAACAGGGTTAAACTACTTGTTAAACTAAGTTAAACTAGTGTTCAACTACTGATAAACTATGGTTAAACTAAGTTACACTAGTGTTAAACTACTGTTAAACTAAGTTAAACTATATTTAAACTTACTAACCGTGGAATTCCCAAGAACTGTGTAGATGTCTCCCAACCCGAAACCCTTTGTGTTCAAATCCTTGAACCTGCCCTTGCACATCCTAGGGCATTCGTCTTCGCATGGGACATCCTCTCTAAAATGATTCTTCAAAATTGGAATGGCTTCAAAGGGGAGTAGCTGTACAAAACACATAGTTTAACACATAGTTTAACATATAGAGGTAAACTAATTTAACAAATTAAAATTTACCTCAAATGGCAATATAAATCCTGGAACTACGGTACTTGCGCTGACAGTACCCTTCATCCGCCATAGACTTTCAGGATCTCGCTTTCTAAATGTTCAAATGTAGAGGCGTCCCCCATGGGAAAGTCAAACATTTGGGTAAATCGTCCACAATCCTAAGAAGAAACGAATCTATTGGTCCTGCGACCTTCATTTTCCCTTAATCACTGTGGCCCGAAACCACAAAACAACCAACTTCAACCTATCCTCCGAAGGACCTCATCGAGGACATCTTCATAAAAACATGCTCCACCCAAGGCTTAGCGTCCTTCCCGAAATATTTAGTCACTAGCCGGTTCCCACCGAGTTCTTTATACTCCTCCTGGTATTGGTGGCAATATAATCCGCATAAAAGTCCATGTTCCCTAAGAGAATACCTTATAGGGACTCCATTTACAACAAACCACAATTGTTGTGGCTTCCCCGTCTTCACCAACCTTAGCATGAAACTCCAAGCACCCATGACCTTCCGGTTCTTCTCTTGATGCATATGGAACATGTGCTTAAACTGTGGATGTCGCTTGAACCACCTAAGCTCATTTCCGCCAAGTTTCTTGATGAATTCGACACACTTAAATGGATCACAACGTGTACTCATCTTCGTAACCTTTGAAAACTCGCTAGGATCAAGATAGAACCCCAAAGGCTGTACAGGTACCTACAATCAAAACAGTAAATTAAGTATTTCAACAACAGTTTAACAATAGTTTAACTATACTTTAACTCTAGTTTAACTCTAGTTTTACCGAAAGTCTAACTTAGTTTAACTCTACTTTAACTCTACTTTAACTCTACTACTTACCATTTCTTCATCAGCACCACCACTATTTGTACCCGATTGACCTACTTCCCGAGAATGCTGTAAGAGAAACAATATAAATACATGTTAAACTAGTTTAATTACATGTTAAACCAATTCTTAATTACTAATAGTAATCAAATTATTCAAAAAATCTTACCCTTTGCTTTTTGTTTTTCCTCGATTTATTTTTCTTCTTCGAACCGGAACTATCTCCATGTTCGGTTCTCTTTACCAACTCTAATCCATCTACAGGATCTGTACGACTTTCCACATTTGCATTTCTCGTCCTCACCATTGTCTTCAATTTTTAAACCGATCCCAAACCTGCAAAAATTTCGAATATATCAATACAATTCATACATACACAGAGAATTGAAGAGTTTTAAACCTAAATTGAAGATAACAAATCCCTAAATTGAAGAGTTGTACCCCTAAATCGAAACCCTAAATTCCTAATTTCCGCTTCAACGAAACCCTAACCAAACAATTACTAATCTCTAAACTAAAATTCAAGTTTTGTAGTTTTCAAGTGAACAAGTAAACCTAAGTTTACCTTCAGTTTAACCAAAAAACGAACAGATACGTCAAGAAGAAAAAGAAGAAACCGAACACGAAGAAGAAGAAGAAACCGAAGAAGAGCACGAAACGGAAGATGAGAATAAATATGAACAGATTGATTTTGATTTTGAGATGAAAGTAACCGAAAACTTACAATAGATGAAGAGATACAGTTGGATTTTGTTGTTTGAAATCCGTCGGTTTCAGCGGGGAGTGGGGAGTGGAGATGTCTGTGAGAGCGAGTGAGGAGAAATGCGAGTGAGGCGAGTGGGATAGAGAGAAGGAGTGGTTTTTTTGTAATAAACACAACCTTCCTCAATTAAAATGGTCATTTACTCAATTTTATGATTAAAAGAAAATCAAAACAAAAATAAAAACATTTGGAGGTTAGTCTGGCAACTTCGAAATCGTAGAAGGTTACTCCAGCATTTGATTCAAATGCAGATGGTCCCTTAAGAATTCCAGAGGCTCATCAAGGCCCAACCATTTCTGCAGTAACCCTAGGTCTCTTCCTTTATTTAAGAGAGCCTCTAACATTCTTTTTTCTCATCTAAAACCTTTTAGCCATCAAACCTCTGCAGAAATCTCTCCTCAAGACCAAACCATATCTCTTCGCTGCAGCCATCACCTCACGTCAGAGCCGTCACCGGAAACCACCACCAACCACCTCTTCTTTTTTTAGCTTAACCTTCAACGAGTAGATCTCCCAAACCGCTTGGAATTTTGCAAAACCGAGGCCACCAGACGAATCGTGACACTGAGATAAAGCTGAAGCACGAAGCCCAAAGCACAGCCCGACGCGCTGCCGCACACGCCCTCATGCACCGCTAGAAGTTCTGCACGTGAAGCCCACACGCCGCCGCCATCCTCCACGAGCCGTCGCCGGTGAAGTTCTGGTAAGTCGTCGCCTCCTCCCTCGGCCGTTGACTTGCATGTGACTCGGTGCCTTGCCGGTGACTCAGTGAGTCAATTTGGTTGACCGTTGACCAGTTTGACTTGGTTGACAGGTTTGACTCGGTTGACTATTGACCGGTTTGACTGGGTTGGCCTGGTTTGATTTGTTTGACCTGGTTTGACTGTTGACTCTGACCGTTGACTGTTGACTTTGACCGGTTTGGTCGGTTCGGTCCGGTTTAACTGGTCTAAGGCGGTTTTTCTTTAATTAAACCTTTTTGACTAGCTTTTCTTCCCGGTTACAGATTTAGAGTCTATTCGAGCATCCGAGATTTAGGAACCGTCTTTTTGTGGCTAAGGTGAGGGCTAACCATGCAAACTACTCTTTATTTCTGTATTACCTTGGTCTAAAGCTCTTCCATTAATTATTTAGAACCAAAATATGTATTGTCTCTATGATTGAGTGTCTATGATCGAGTTTGCTTTCTTTCATGTTAAACCGGACGTAGGTGATTTAGATGATTTCACACATTAAGTGATTCACACGTTTTTGGTGATTAGTGATGTGATATATGATATATACATATATATATATGAGGAGACTCGGTGGATGTAGAGAGAGGATGGACCTGTTGTACTGCCAGGGTCTTTGGTGTGTTAGGTACGGCTAGTCAGTCGATCGTTGAGCCATGACCACGGGTATCAATAAAACGTCTATGGACGGTGTGATTGGGCACTATCCCATACTGAAGCCTCTATGACGGATGTGGGCGATCACTTAATTCGCATAGGACCCGTTGTTTGTATTACTTGGATGCTTTAGGTTTCGTGCTTGATATATGTTTTAGGTCTAGACTATCGTGGTTGTGGTGTTAAGCCGGGTATGCAGACTTGCGTGTTGCCCCTAGCATTCCACACCTCGCTGAGTAACTCTCCTGTTACTCACCTCTTTCTCTTCTTTTCTTTTCTTTCAGGTGAACGTGTTGAGTAGACGGATGTGCGGGGCGGTACGGTGTTGTTTTGGGATCAACACAGATTTTATTACATGTATTTTTTTCCGATTAGGGTTAGTGGCACGCGAGAGGATGAGACGGGTGTCACAAACTTAACTAAATTATTTTTTTCACTCTTAACTGGTACATTTAAAAAAAAAAAGTAAATAACATAATCAGTGAAGACACAATTTTTGAGACCGATAGCTAGGAATATAAACACAACCCAATTGCTTAATATACAAAACAAAAAACCATAACTGAAAGACAACTTTGTTGCAAGGTAATATGGTACACAAGAAAATTAACTCAAAAGAAAAAGAAAAAAAAAAACTTAGCAATCTTCAACTGTAAATCCCTTGCCATTTTCCTTCTCTTCTGACTCTTTACCCTTCGTTGGCTTGTACCATAAGGCACAGATGAAATAAACAACAAAGTTAATTCCACTGAGAATGGCTAAAAGCCAATAAAAGTAATCAAGTCGACCATGATTGATGTTATCAGCCAACCATCCTCCATCACTTGAAGTTGAAGTGACCCTTTTGACGATTGAGACCAAGAAGCTACTCACAAAGAAACCAAGTGATAAAGTGGTCAAGAAAAGTCCAGTGCTCATTGTTTTCATTCCTTTAGGTGATTGAGTTATGAAGAAATCAAGTTGGCCAGTGTAGATAAAGGCTTCTCCAGCTCCTACTAAGAAGAATTGTGGAACAAGTAAGAATACACTTATGGGCAAAGTTTTTTGTGTACTAGATTTTGCCACGGATAGTCGTTTTTGCTCAACTAAGGCTGCGGCTGCCATTCCCGCGGTTGATAAGACCAATCCAATAGCTATTCGTTGTAGGCTAGAGAAACCTGAAATGTTAATGCATGTTATATAATTGAGAGATAAGATACATACAAATAGACAAGGAGAACAAATGTCAAAATTTTAGGAGGCAGCAACGTTTCAATGTTTGAATGGTAAGAAAAATTTTAATATTATATAAGATATAGATACTTGAATGTTGTATGAATCTTGTGTCACCTGGTTTTCCTTTCCACTTCTTCCAAAGAGGCATGATGGCACGGTCATAAACAGCAAGAGTTATGAGAATAGCCGCGACGAAAAATACGGTGAGAGAACCAGCTGGGATCATGAAGTTTCCAACGTTACGTCTCATTGTTGAAGCTTGCTCAACTGAGAATGTAATCATTTGAGCATATGTTGTCCAAAAAATGATAGTGGTTGCCCAAATAGGCAAAAGCTTAACCATCATTTTCACTTCCTCAACTTTAGTAACTGTGCTTAGTTTCCAAGGGTTTGGAATTGCAACGCCATCTAGTGTTTCTTCAAAATCTTCTTCTCTAACTATGGCTGCCTTGTCCAACAAGCTACACACAAAATATTTTATAAGATACAAAAAATTACGTTTTTTTGTTGGTGAAAATTGAATAGAGAAACTTACTGAAACTGATCAGTATGTTCAATTATCATGCCCTCAGGATTATTTTCATAAAGATAGACAATACTTTGAGGAAGTTCCATTTTCCTCTTTCTAAACGCAGCTGCTATAACTTGAAAAATTTGCACCACAGGACTTCCTTGGCTCTTCTTATATCGATACTTCTTAGTCCCACACAAGAAGACCACAATAGCTATAGCCATAGACACAGTGCAAATTCCATAAGCCCAAGATCTTCCTACTTCATCTTGTATATAAACTAAAACAGTCACAGCCATCAACGTCCCGATGCTAATGAAGAAGAAGAACCTATACATGTGCAAAATCCAAATTAATTTTCTTTTTAAAGAACAATTCCAACAATGTTACCATGCCGTGAAAATAAAAAGTTAACCTAACCTGTTGAAGAAGAAAGCCATGTGAGCTTTTTCTTTAGGATCCTTATCATCAAACTGGTCAGATCCAAAGCCGGAGATACTAGACTTAAGACCACCAGTTCCAAGGGCTATAACGTAAAGTGAAATATAGAGAATTGTCATTTGGAAGGCAGTGGCTGGCGTGCAGGCTTCGCCGTGGTGGCATGCTGGTGGACGCAGGCTTGGCAGCTTCGTTGCCACTGCTAGTGCACCAGTTCCCTGTATGAAGTGTATACAAGATACAAAAACCGTCTCAAATTATGAGTTGATCCGTTGAAGATTTAATAGCAAACATATGTTTGATCACGTTCTGTCTCAAACCTTGTTCAAAAAAATTATTAAAAATATTTGATAATGTAGAATAGTTTTTAAAAACTTAAGATTCATACATATATATATATATTAATTATAGCTCCTAATTTATATGCATAACTAAAAAATAAATTACAGTTGTAATTTATATACATATTAAAAAAAAAAATTGTATCGAGATTCTGTTCGATAACACCACTTGCACGTGATAAAAGGCGGATATGTTTGATATTTTAAATGAGTTTTTTTTTTTTTTTTTTTTAGTAGCTCTTCAACTTGTATACATCAGATTTTTCGTTTTTATATGCTTCTACTACTAGATGGTGAAATCAATTAAATGACCATGAATTTAAATAAATATACAAAAAACTATTCTGAGAGTCTTACCAGAGCTTGAACGGTTGAAAAAATAGCGATGGTTTTGAAACGGCCGAGGAAGGAGTCAGCAAGAAAGCCACCGAGCAAGCAGAGGAGAAAAGAAGTGCCCATGAAGTCAGTGACAATGTTGGCAGAGGTTGAACTTGGGAGATGCATTGTTCCCATCAAATATGTTACCAAATTCACTGCTATTCCCATTGTTGATAGCCTCTCCACAACTTCTATTCCTGCAAAGACAAAATTCCATTTTTCTTTATTTCTGTATATATATAATTTTTTTTTTTTGAAAATTTTCTGTAAATATTTTGTAAGATGACTTGTTAGTCCATTTCATATCTACAAGTATCTTGAGCAGAATAATCTTCAACTAATTTTGTATTTTCCATATCTTCTTTTTAAATCCAGAAGCCAAATCTACTCAAGTAGTATATATATATATATGATATATGTTTTAAATAATTCTAGTATTTGAAACCCGCATCAGCTAAGTACCCATAAACTGATAAAAAAAATTGATTGTCTACAGGTAAATTTATACGAAAAGAGATATGTGTAATACAAAAAAAAAACGAAAAAAAAAAAAATTTATCAAAAAAAAAAAAAAAGAAAAGAAAAGATGTGTAGTGACTGAGGACACATCGAGCTTTTATACTCCAACTATGATTTTATTTATTTTAGTAACATATATCAACCTTTTTTTTGTATTCCTGAGTAAGTTATGGCTGTAAAAATTAAATTTATATCTCCTTACCCGGAGTAAGGAACTGATAGAAGTAGAAGACCATCTCCAACCCTTAAGAACCTCTATAGGTTTTTATTTTGTTTTTAATATATTTTTATTATTTAATTATATTAAATAATTAAAGAAAAAAATGAACCAATTAAAAGTTGACATGTGACATATGGGGTTCGTTCTAGAATTTTTATTTAAGAGACCGAAATGGTGGAGTTCTTAATTTTTTATTTTTTTATTAATTAAAAAGTTAAAATCTTTTTTTTAAAATCCCATTAAAAGCCTCCATTGGAGGTGCTCTAAATATGCTATCATTTTTTTAATCTCAGAAAACAACAAAACCACAGTTTGGATTATCCGGACTAATTGTAATTAAGACAACTGGTACTATCTGTAAGAGAATATTGTCGACAAAAAAAGAGTTTAGAGAACTTTATCAAAAAAATAAATAAAAAGAGTTTAGAGGTCGGCATTTTCTAATCCCTAAGTAGACACGTGAATACAGATATAAAATCTATATTTTTGTTTTCTCTCGCTAATCTAAATATTTCTTTTTGAGTACGAATAAAATTAATTTAAAAAAAGAAGATGAAATGATTGGATGAGTGAGATGGGAGAGCCATGTGGCGTGTTCCTTTCTCTTTATCTTCGCTTCAATCAGTGTGATTCAGAACAACGACGTTTCATATTTTTATATTTGATATAGACTTATTTCTATCATATCATGAATGAATGTGACTGATTTGAAATTGAGACTCTTTTGTTCTTGACCATGTAATTACAAATTATACAACTCATGGAAATTTAAAACTTATCCGCATAAACTAGCCCACCTTCGTGATCAAATTAACTACATATACACAACATATTGTAGGTATTGATCACTGATTGATACTCTGCGATGTTTTTTCTTCATAATACCGAATATTAAGAAATAAATAATTAATAGTTATGCATATCGCATGTAGTAAGAAATGAAGATTTTAGTAAAATGTTTTTATCAAAAAAAACATTTTACTAAGATTTTAGTAAAATGAAGATTTTAGTAAAATGTTTTTATCAAATAAAAAACGAGGAGAAGAAGAAAAAGTTAGTTTTTATCAAAAAAAAAAAAAAAAAAAAAAAAAAAAAAGTCAGTTACTTAGTTTCTAGCTAAGACATAGTTGAGTAAATTTCACACAGATTCTTTTATTGATGGTGGCTTATGGATATAAGTTTATGTATATTTGGACCAATAATGGTATATATATATATATATATATATCTACAAGTGTAAAATATGTAAAGTGGATAAGATCAGAAGACAAACCAAGAATGAGAGCTGCGGTGATCCAGCCACCGGTTTTGGATTTGTCGGCGGGTCGGCCGTTGTAGTCTACGGCATCAGCCACCGTCCAACTCCCTTTGGTATATATATATATATATATATATCTACAAGTGTAAAATATGTAAAGTGGATAAGATCAGAAGACAAACCAAGAATGAGAGCTGCGGTGATCCAGCCACCGGTTTTGGATTTGTCGGCGGGTCGGCCGTTGTAGTCTACGGCATCAGCCACCGTCCAACTCCCTTTGGCCTCCTGAAAACCACCACATCAATCCAAAGTTCCTAAATCTTATAAACATTAATTTACAAATGAGAAGGAAAAGAATATCCAAACCATTCTATTTCTTCAAGTATTGCCTTGATGAGAATAGTCTTAATTTCTGCTAAGTGTTTTGCTCTTTGTATGCCACAGAAGCAAAGAAGAATGGAGAGGAGACTGCCCTTTTATAGCCAGAAAATAATTGAAAGAGAGGGGTTCAGATTTAGCACCGACCTTCCACTATATGTGATTTGAGACATATCACAAAAACGTGAAAGCTCTTAGAGAAAGGTTCATCACACTTTTTCCCAACTTTTTATCATTTCATTACTTATATTTTGGAAATTTGGTTTGGCTCATATTTTAACCTCATTTTCTATTTTGTCATTTGTAGTAATATTTTTTTCTTCTATAATGATAACTTACTTCTTTGACCCAAGGTCACTATATCTGGAACTATATATGGACCATGAAAACAACACTTGCATTATCTCATAAATTATTTGGAGAGATTAGTTAAAGATTCTCCACGAGGTTCAGTACAATTATTATTTGTTTTCTTAACCACATTTTAGAAAAGCACATGTATACCGAAGAATTGTATTAATTTTACTAAATATATTGTTTTTGCTAATTTAAAAACATATCTAGTTCACTCAATGAGTTTTCTAATGGCTTAATGTCACCATTTCGATTGACCGAATGGAAGTGAATTAGATAATTCCGCGTTTAAAGGGAATCGATCTCTAACCTAAACCAACAAGACAACTCCTCCTCAAGTGGTAAGTGGTAACTATCATGATAAGATATTACATTATGATATGTATGATAGACGAATAAAACAATTAAAATAGCCAAACAAGATATTGTATGTCTACCAAACAATTTTATCAAAAAGAAAAAAAAAAGTGAACCAAACAACAGTGGTAAGTATTACTATTTGGATAGTACGCTATCATCAATAATGATAACAAATCTCTAGAAAATGAATACCTATAAAAAAGATTCAAAATATACTAATAAAATAATATATATATAGAAAAGCATTCCTATTACTGGATGTAAAAACAAAAGAACCCGATTCGTATTACATTGACTGATTTATATTTATTATTATGTATATATTTGAAACAAGATAATTTGTATATATATATATATATAACCTATACGTCCTCTGTATATTAATTAACAAGTAAATCAAAAGAATAACTTTTCGTTTGTAAAAATTTAATTTCATTGCCATTAAAATACATTTTCAAATCTTCTATATCCACTATTTATTAACTGAAAAATATAAAAAAAAACACCAATCTATTTATAAAATATTTTTAGTATATATTCAAACATTATTTTTGGCAAAACAAATGTAAGGATGGGCATTCGAGTTTACGATTTGGTTACGGTTTAGTTTTTTGGGTTTTATGGTTTATCAGTTTTACAAAAACTAAAACCATATAAAACCGTATTTAATTCAATTTAGTTTTGGTTCGTTTTTTTCTTTATTTTATTTCTTTATGAATATATAAATCAGTTTTACAAAAACTGTAACCATATAAAACTGTATTTAAAATCAGTTTAGTTTTGGTTCTGTTTTTTTTTTTATTTTCTTTTTTTATGAATTATGAATATATAAATATCTTCAAGTCAGTGAATAATATAGTAACCTTGTTTTTTCCTAAAAAATATCACATCATCTTCCGATGTCATCCAATTTTATCTTTAACATATTTTTTAGATGATACATGTTATGTTTAAATGCTTCTTTGTATTTTGTTAAATCTCACGAAAAAAATATCATTGCAGATCCGGTGGATAGAATTCAATGGAGACAGTTTAAATGGGTGAGAGACATAATGTGATCCGAGGCAGCAAGACCAAAATCAAGATCGGGATCTATGGTGACGAGTTTTCCAATGCTGTCGAGTGTCGACAAAAGGATAAAGTGGGAGATATAAAAGATATGGAAGGCAAAGAGGTGAAATACTATGACTCTCACTTGACCAGACATTACATTCATGGTAAATTGATTGTCTCAATTTATGCATTGTCCAACTATTGATCATTATGAAGCTAATAAGTGTGTTCTTTGTAATCTTATTGGCATGGTATCTCATGGACTCTTCTTTGCTGCTTCATCTCCACTTATTCTCCAAACCTATTCTGGTGCGGACTAGACTGGTGACAAAGATGAGTACTCCTCGCTTACATTGTTTATCTTGGTAAAAATCTTATATCATGGTCATCAAAGAAGTAAAATAGTGTCGCTGGCTTCTCCACAGAAGTTGAGTATCGTACCGTTGCAAGCACATCTGTTGAACTTCGATGGATACTCTTGTTTCTCACCAAAGTTGGCCTCAAGGTTGACCATGTTCCTACCATATACTCTGACAACATTGGTACCACATATCTTTGCGCTAATCCAGTCTTCCACTCATGAGTAAAGCATATAGCACTTAACTATCACTTTGTACGAGAGCAGATTCAAAGCAAATCTCTTCGGGTTTTATATATCTGATCCTCGGATCAGCTAGTTGATGCGCTCTTCAAGGCTTTTCTTCGTTCTCGGTTTCAAGATTTGTCCGTTAAGATTGGAGTAACCTCAGACACTTAACATCTTGAGGGTGCATATTAATCTAGAATATACTTTGCATTTATCATTATATATATATATATATATATATATTTTTTTTTTTTTTGCAACACTAGCAGCATACCAAAATACGAGGTTAACAGCCACCATGTTGTTTTTGGCTGAGCCTACCTTAGTGAAAATTCTGCCAAGAAGTTAGCAATTGGGAAAGAGATTCTTGGCTACTTGTCCAGCTCCATGTTCATTTGAAGAGTCTGTTTTCGTGTTATGTTAAAACTGCACTTTTTATAATCATTTTTTTCTCGGGAGGATTACTAATCTGACCTAGAAAAATGAGTTACTAACTAGAATAACTCATATTTTATTTTAATTGTTAGAGTGTTTTTCAAATTTTTAAAACCCTAACGTACCTTTAGAAGCTTTGGTAGAAAAAACTGAATTACAAAATTACCTTTAAAACATAATCCAGCGTGGTAAAATATTTTCAAAAAAGTCATTTCGTTATTTGTTATCGCAGATTTGTTTAGACCGCTGATATATTTTGCAGACTTATTTTTTTCACAGATTTAATTTTTGCAGATTTATTGTGCCGACTTATTTATTTCGCAGAGTTAATCTGCATATTTGTTTTACGTTGTGCCAGACTTATAGTGTTTCAATGATTTGTCTCTCTACTGCCGACTTCTTTTGCAGGTTTATTACCATGATATCACAGATTTAAGGTCTAATACCGACTTATTTTTTTGTAGACTTATTTTGCCAACTTATTTTTCTTGCAGACTTATTTTGCAGACTTATTTTTCTTGTAGACTTATTTTCTCGACTTATATTTCTGCAGAATTATTTTGCCCACTTATTTTAATAAGGTTGCAGACTTATTGTACCAATTATTGCAGATTTAATTTACCTATTGTGGCAGACTTATGTTTGACGTTATTGCAGACTTATTTTAGTTATATTTGCAGACTTATTAATAAAATCGAAGATCGTCAAATCTGGACAATACAATTTAGGGTTCACCTTGTACTCCTGCCTCTCGAATTCGTTCTCATCTTCTTCATCTGCTTCCTCTCTGGTTTTTCTACTCAATTTCATCCTCATCTACTACAAGTTATGATGATTTCATTAGAATCATGTTTAAGGATTATGGGTTGGATAAGAGAGTTTATGATGTCGAATTGAGCTACATGTTTCCAAAGAAGATTATGCAGAAATTGCCTCACGATAAACCTCCGGTGTATGTTGGTAATTGTAGGCAATTCCAAGCTTTTTTGGGGCAATCCAAAGCAGATATGCTTCGTTTTTTTTTGTAGAAGTGAAGGATAAAATGGATTTGAAGATGAAATAAGTAAACAAGGTTCCAAAACCAGGGGAAGAGGACGATGGTGGTCACGGTGATTTCAACAAGGACGATGGTGGTCAAGTGGATGATGAATATGATGAATCCAGATAAAACTGCAGTAATAATAAAACAAAACTGCAGTAACAATAAAATAAATCTGCGGTAACAACATAAATAAAACTGCGACAACATCATAAATAAAACTGCGACAACACATAAAAAAAACTTCGGTAACATCAAAATAAAACTGCAACAACAACATAAATAAAATGCGACAACATTAAAATAAACTGCGGCAACAACAATAGATGATGTCTTCAAGTCATTCTACACATCTGGACCTTTCATGCTCCTGACTTCAATAGGAGATTCTCCCATATTCGTGAAGCCTTGGAGGGTAAGATGTCATCTGTATGCAAGAATCAAAACACCAAACAAATAAGGGACGACTGCCTGAGACCCCCTCTATAATGCTACTTCTCTGTCGATCCACCCAGACTCTCAAACTCTTGATTTTTCCCCCATACTATCATATTGCTTCATATTAACCCTCAAATTATTTTTCATTGCCCAATTGCACCCGAGAATCTAAAAATCCTAAATTGCGATCAATTTGACTAAATCGCAATCAATTTCACAAAATCGCGTTTATG
The DNA here is from genome assembly GCA_028015245.1 of Cardamine occulta. NCBI lineage: Eukaryota > Viridiplantae > Streptophyta > Magnoliopsida > Brassicales > Brassicaceae > Cardamine > Cardamine occulta. The sequence continues at coordinate 14,192,814 of CM051376.1, read as the reverse complement.
AAACAGTGATTCCCCTTTCCTGTTTTAAACCAACCCAAACCCAATTTAAACCAATTAAACTTGATTTAAAACAATTGAACCCGATTTAAACCCTAAACCAAATTGAACTGTCTCTTGTTCTTTCGTCGACAGAGAGATCGAGAGCTTAAGAGATAGAAAGAGAGATCGAGATTAAGCTGAGAAGTTGCAGAGATCGAGAAAGAGAGAAGATCGAGAGCTTGAGAGAAGAGAAAGAGAGAAGATCGAGAGCTTGAGAGATAGAAAGAGAGATTAAGATAGGTGTTTCTTCTCTTTCGCGACAGAGAGAGAGAGAGAGAGAGAGAGAGATCACGATACAGAGGGAGAGAGCTTCACGAGAAATCGAGAGAGAGAGAGACATCAATTGGAGAAATCACAGAGAGATCGATTAGGAAGCTCGATTAGGAAGATCTGTGGCTGGTCGTATTCCTATTGTTCTGGGAGAAATCATTGGGAAGCTCTGTTTTTTGTGGATTCCTCTTTAGTCACTTAAAAAGTCATGTAAGATACAACCAACGGAGATTTGACATTACTGCAGCGTTATCAAGTTCATGTTGCTCCGAGGGAATTTTTGGGAATCACTATTTTTGTGAATTCTTCCTTCACATTTTATAGGATTACCATTTACTAGTGACTTTTATGTTATTTCTCAAAAGTTTTTTAGATATAGCCATGTCTGTACCTCTATACTAAGAAACATGAATTTCTCAAAGACAAATCCTTTTAGGCAAAAAAAGAAAATACTGATATCATTAACATCCTCAAAACAACATATGATTCAGATCGAATTAAAAGGTTCTACACCACAAACACAAAGTGTTTTCATACATAATATATAAGAGCCTCTGAAGAGGAGGAACACTCTTTCAGCAGATTTGCCATCCTCTTGTAACTGTTGTCTGATTTTTGAGAGCTACAAGGAAAAAATATGTGAGTACTAGTAAATAAATCGAGAAAGGCAATAACGTCTGAGTCAAAAGAAACACAACATATAGGCAATTTAGGATTTTAAGATTCTCGGATGCAATTGGAAAAGAGAAAAATAATTTAAGGATTGATATGAAGCAATGTGATATTATGGGGAGAAAAATCAAGAGTTTGAGAGTCTGGGTGGATCGGCGCAGAAGCAGCATTATAGAGAGGGCCTTAGGCAGTCATCCCAACAAATAAGTCTCTAAAAAAACTGGCAACAACAAACTAAAACTGTGGCAAAAATAAAATAAATCTACGGCAACGGGTTATTAAATCTGCGGCATAAGCAAGTAAAACTACGGCAATAGGTTATTAAATCTATGATCAAACAAACCAACAAAGAAATAAACCGACGGCAACAGAGTAATAAAACAGCAATCAAACAATAGTTAGGGTTAAATCTGAAATCAAACAACAAAAAACATACAAATCTGCATAAAATTAGTTAGTGTTTTCAAAAAAAAAACAAACAAACACTACAAGAAAACATGCTACAACAGACGGAAAAATCCGTCAGAAATCCGTCAGAATTGACATATTCCGACGGATTTCCGATGGATTTTTCCGTTTGTTCTATCTTGTCATAAATAAAAATTCCGTCGGAAATCTGTCAAAAATTGTAATGGATTTTCGATGGATTTCAAATCCGTCGGAAATAGTCTGACGGATTTCCGACGGACACATTCCAACGGATTTCCGACGGAAATATTTCCGACGGATTTCCGAAGGATTTCTGACGGATATATAATTTTATTATTAATATTTAATTTATTGTAATTAATATTAATTAATTGGAATTAATTATAATTAATATATAAAATTAATTCGAAATAAATATAAATTAAGATTTTAAATTATAATTATAAATAAATTTTAATTATAAAACTTCAATTACAATTAAAATTAAAATTAAAATTAAAAATTAAAATTACTTTTCGTCTTCTTCTTCTTCTTCTTCTTCTACATCTTATTCTTCTTCATCTTTTTCTTCTTCATCTTCTTCATCTTCATCTTCATCTTCTTCATCTTCTTCATCTTCATCTTCTTGATAACATTGCATTTTGGCATGTTTTTACTATTGTTTTATTGCAATTTAGCATAGGTTTTAAGCATTATTCTTATCACTTATTGCACTTATTTGACATTTAGGATATTTAACCTCTTTGCATTAGCTTGCATACATTTTGCATACATGTGGTACTTTCAGGTACTTGGAGCTGCAAGGAGTCATCACTTATGTGACCTCTCAGGCTGTGAAGCGACGTAGGGATTTCTGCAAGAAGTCATGACTCGAGTTACATGGAGCCATAGAGTTGAAGACTGCAAAGGAAGCTCAAGTTACTCGAGGAGGCTACTCGGATGAAGACTTGAGGAAGCTACTCGACCAGACCACTCGACTGCTGGGTCGAGTGGTGATCACCGCTTCTAGAAGATTCTACAAATTATGGCGAATTCTCATTATCCCTAATTCTTATGTATAAATACCGAGAATAATCATAACTCGCGGAGGGGAGGGCTGACACAAATAGAATTTTGTGCCGCCTTAGAATAATTAGTTTTCATCTCTCTTAGTTTTCTCTCTCTAGTTTATCTTTAGATTTCGATTCGGAATTTTGCAACTCTGAGTAATTTTAATAAGATCAAGTTTTGATTTTACTGTTCATTTTTCGAAATTTCTTTCTCATCAGATCATCCTTCATCTATGACAAGTCTGAGCTTTTCTGGGCTTTTGGCTCCGATGATGATCTCGATGAGTGAGTAGTCATTTTAGGGGTTTTCGGGGATGGATTAGGTAGTCTCACTCGATCGCTATGGGTTGGATTGGAAGTGAGATCCGTCGTCAAGGGATTCACCCTGAGTTTAGTAAATTAGCACCCATGGCGTGAGAGTCTAGATGATCCTATGAGTCTATCCCTGAGATTCCTTTGTCTTTTATTTGAACTAGTTGTCATTTTTAGGTCTCTTGTTTACCGCCTTCATTGAGTTCTTTTACCACTCAGCATAGTCCACTCGAGTGCACCACTCGAGTGCTCTACTCGAGTGCTCTACTCGAGTCACTTAGGATTTTGCGACTAGTCTTAGTTTTTGCATCTTTAGTCCATGATTTGTTAGAGTGTGACAGACTCTGCATCTCTAGTTTAATTTTATGTATTTTAGGCTGTTAGTAAGAAAAACCCCTAAAATATATTGCTTGACTTGCTAGCTTAATCCACATGTTAAGTGCTACAGACATGCTCTAGATTAGGTTCGACATTTCACCCTTTATACTATCAATCGATTGAAACCTACAAAAATAGTGAGTTTCAATTTGGCACCGTTGCCAGTTTAGAGTCATTGTCTGCACATTTATCATTTTTGAGCCTACTAGATCAAATTTCTTTTGCATAAAAGATCTGAGATTTTCATCTAGCAAGGCTTGGTCTTGTTACTCGACTTCTCGGATCGATATTCTATTTGTATTTGCCTTTTGGTTAAAGTCTTACTGATTTGTGTTGAAGTTCTGTTTGTGTTGCATCAGGTACGATTCTACTCGATTAGTATACTCGAGTACTCTACTCGAGTGCTTCTCTCGAGTCGTCCTTACACCGCATGCGAACACGCTCTCAGACTCGCTTAGATCAATCCACGAAGGAGACACCAGTTGAAATGGCAGAGCAACCTGCACCTCGAGTCATTGGAGCTGGTGACGCACCAAGCACAGACTCCACCAGGTACGGGATTGTGGCACCTCCTGTTGCCAACAACAATTTCGAGATCAAATTTGGTCTCATCAGCATGGTCCAGAGCCACAAATTTCACGGTCTCCCCATGGAAAACCCATTGGAACATCTTGACTAATTCGATCGTTTATGTGAACTCACTAAGATCAACGGTATCTCTGAAGACGGGTTCAAGCTTCGTCTATTCCCCTTCTCTCTAGGTGACAAGGTCTCTCAATAGGAACGAGCTTTGCCCCATAATTCTATCACTACTTGGGATGATTGCAAGAAGGCATTTCTCCTAAAGTTCTTTTCCAACTCCAGAACTGCAAAACTGAAGAATGACATCTTAAGCTTGACTCAGAGGAACAATGAAAGCTTCTCAGAAGCCTGGGAGAGGTTCAAGATGTATACCACTCAATGCCCTCATCACGGATTCAGCAAGGAATCACTCCTTTGCACACTATATCGAGGCGCAAGTCCGAAGATCAGGTTGCATCTGGACACTGCTAGCAATGGCAACTTCCTGAACCAAGATGTCACTTCTGGATGGGATTTAGTTGAGAATCTAGCCATTTCTGATGGAAACTACAATGAAGACTTCGACAGAACGATCAGGGGATCTTCTACCACTGCTACTTCCAACAGCAAGGAGATTCAAGCACTAAACGACAAGCTTGATAAGCTTCTCCTCGCTCAGCAGAAACAAGTCTACTTTGTGGGAGAGTCATCCTCACCTCAGGATCCAACCGTTGAAGACGATCAGGTTGAAGAGATACTCTACATTCAGAATCAAGCTGGTTTCAACCGAGGCTTCATTAAAAACAGAAGCAACCCCAACTTATCTTACCGTAACACCAACGTTGTAAACCCTCAAGACCAGGTGTATCCTACTCAGCAACCTGCTCTGAACATGACTTTTGTTCAAAATCCTCCAACAAATCCATCTGGATTTGCCCCAAGACCTGCCCCGCAGTCTGATAGTGAGCTTAAGGCATTGCTTCTCCAACTTCTTCAAGGTCAAAATGCTGCAACTCAAGATTCCACAAAGCGGTTCACTGAGCTTCGAACTCACATTGATTGCTCCTACGACGATTTGAATCACAAGCTCGAAATCTTGAAAAGCAGATTGAAGCATGTTGAGTCCAACTCTCCCTCAGCTTCCACTAAGTCCACAGGTCAACTTCTTGGGAAAGCAGTGCAAAACCCCTTCCTTTCAAGAAGAGATTCAAGATGGGGGGTATCCTCTCAAGCTGCTGCTGTGATCGCTGAGAGCAAACCACTCGAGCAACCCACTCGAGTGAGTGATCGAGTCGACTTCGTCTCAGTGAATGAGAAGCGAATTCTAGACCTGCACGCCATGATCACGAGTCCTTTCCCAAAAAGATTCGCCGAAGATATTGAGAAAGAATATGAGATCATGTTGGAAGAAGAACTTCTGGAGCTGGAAGAGTCAATGACCTTTGATGAAGTTGTTGAGAAACTGGGACCTTTTGGGTATGGTTTGAGAGAAAGAACCTTGAAGAAAATTCAAGATAGGAGAGCAACAGCCGCTAAGTCTCAGGAACGCCAAGTAATTTCTCAACAGGAAGTTTTGGTACAAGAGAAGTTAGAAGATCCAGGATCTTTCACTTTACCATGCTCAATCAACAACCAGGCATTTGGTAAGTCTCTCTGCGACTTGGGTGCTTCTGTCAGCATCATGCCTTTGTCTGTGGCAGAAAGGCTTGGTTATCACAAGTTCTTGCCAAGCATGTTATCACTAGTCTTAGCTGATAGAACGGTGAGATTTCTACATGGACTACTTGAAAATGTTCCACTGAGGATAGGGAAACTCGAAATACACACGGATTTCATCATCATGAAGATGGACGAAGAACCCAAAGATCCTTTGATTCTAGGGAGACCCTTTCTAGCATCCTCGCAAGCCGTCATCGATGCCAAGACTGGAGAGATACTTCTTCGAGCTAGCAACGGTTTAGTGGTGAGATTCAACACTTCATCTAGATTGGAGAGCTCAACCTTTGAAGGTCAGCTATACTCCGTGGAAGCAACCGATGATGAAGAAATGTTCGAGCATAACTGTCGACTCCTGGGGTCTAACGTCAATACGAGGAGTCATTATGAAGGAGCAGTGCAACCCTTTGTCACATTTACTAAAGATGGGACACCAAGTGAGGAGTCCGCACAATTCACTCGACCACCAGACTCGAGTAACCGCACAAACCACTCGACTTCATCCACTCGAGGTGCAGATCAGGGTACACTTCTTGCCCTACAGAGTTTGGTAGCTGAACTCTCATTTTCGGTGGAATGGTTGACTCTGGAGGTTTCAAGGCTTAAGCAGATTCAAACTCCACCAGAAGACTTCAATAAGAAGCCTAAGCCACCAGAAATGAGTCAAAGGTTCTACAATGCCCTCAGAGCATCATCTTACCATCATTCCAAGCCAAGTCCAGAGAGGTCAACACCGACTCTCAAGGACACTTTTCAAGCTTAAAAGAGCAAGAAGTCAAGCTATGTGACTATAAACAAGCTCACTTGGGAGGAAGTCCCATGACTATCTTTGTATATATCTTTTTAAGTTTTTATGAATCTTGTTATTTTGATGTTTTTCCTTAGTGTTTTTGAATTCAGGGATATGAGATTAGCCAAGTGTGCGTGAAGAGCCGGAGTCTTAAAGATGCCAAAGCACTCGAGTACTCCACTCGACCACACCACTCGACCAGACTGGTCGAATGGTCCAGGTTTTTTCGAAAAAACTCAACTTTTAATCTCAACCACTCGATTCATCTAACATATCTTTTATCATTCCACTCGACTCCTCTTCTCCCATTTCAAGATTTCAACAAAATTTTTCCCAAAAACTCTCTAAAATTTTTTCGAAATTCTTCAAAGTTTTCATAAAATTTTCATCATGTCATCTCACTCGCACAATTCCGACACCAACTTGTAAATTTTTTTTACAACTTTTTGATCCATTTTGTCACGAAAATCTGGGTTTGAAGTTTTTGAAATTTTTGAAAATTTTCTTCAAATTTTTTACTTGCATGTTGTTAAATCGGGTTGGTTACGAGTAGAGCTTGGCATAAGAAGTGACCTCATGGTTGAATTGCTTCGAATTATGAAAATTTTGTTCTAATTAGTGCATAAAAATTCCTGGAATTTCGAATTGAATTAGAACATCAAATTTCACCATTGCTATTTGCTTGTTTGTTAATTTGAGGACTCCTTAGTAGTTTTCATTATTAAATTTAAGCAAAATCTTGAAATTTGTAACTCAACCTCATAGAACTCGTGATGAACATTGAAAATTTATGAAATTATTTAACTTTGGGTGTTTAAACATGAATTGCTTTGAATTTTCAATGTCTTTGATTGTTTGTTTAGTTGCTCGAGTCAAGCACTCGATTAAGTCAAGTCAGATATAAAAATTATTTGGAAATTTTTGTCGACTCGACCTGACTGGTCGAGTGACTTACTCGAGTGGTCCAAATGTTTGCTAAAACTTACAATCTTTGCCATTGTTTCAGGTACTCAGGTAACACCAGGACTCGAGCAACTCGAAGCACTACACACGCTGAGAGTGGATTCTCGAGATCCCGAAGAGACATAGCTCGAGGAAAGAGAGTTTTAGAGGAAGAATCGATGCAAAGGGATGTTGGAGACAGTGATGATTCTGAGAGTTCAGAAGGGGGTGAGAGTGACAACTCAGAGGAAACCCAGATTGTCTCGATACTGAAGCGGATGAAGTTTTCGGTACTAGATACCCGCACCGCCCCACTATGCAAACTCTGGGAATTTGTAGAGAAGTTGGGAAGCTTTACCAAGCAGCTGACATCATTGGGCTCACTCAGAGACCCTTTGATGGTTTCCAAGACGAAACTTGCCACTTTTTGGCAACGGTGAAGCTTCATTTCTATGAGGTGAGATCTGGGATGGGATCCGATAAAGAACTTGGGTATGTCAGCTTCAAGATCAGAGGCTCGGAGTACACATTGCCTCTAAGCGTGATTGATAGTGAGTTCGGGTTTAAAAGAGGGTCAAGTCAAGCTCAAGACTTTGACAAAGATGAGCTCAATGAGCTGTGGTTGACGTTGGGAGGCAAGGACAAGTATAAGTCTTCCAGAGCTAAGAGCAGTGAGATTAGGCACCCTTCTGTGAGGTATCTACACAGGACTCTTGCAAACACAATGTTTGCAAGAAGGGCTACAGGGACAGTAAACGAAGGGGAACTGAGGATGCTGGATAAGTCTTTCCAAGAGTACTTGGTCTACTCTTCCCAGGAAAAGAGAGACAATGGAGAAAAGATGCGAGGAGACATGGCTGATACTGGAAACGCCATAGTTTTGGTGAAGCATCTGATGAGCTACAGGGCGAACGCCATTAGAAATGAAAAAATGGTGAATAAAGCTGAACTTGCTGTGGGAGGTATTGTCACTCCTTTTCTTCACGCAGCTGGGGTGAAGATCACATCTCACCCTACACCACCACTTTGGATGGATATGGACTATATGCGTGACACGCAGACCCTCAGCGCAAACCGGGAAGAGGACAAGTATGCCTTCAACTTCACTCACCCACTAGCTGGAAGGGCAAAAATCCTCCTACCTTATGGAGGATTGCCCAAGATCTATACTGAAGAAGGTGCGAAGAGTGTCGGCTTTGTCCCACCTGTGAGAGATCTTTATGATCCACACACTAAAGTGCAAGAATCTGATGATGAAGTCCTTCGATCTTTCATGGACAGCACTCAACCGCCTCAAACCTTCCATTTTGATGACTCGGAGTGTACATCTTTACGCGAAGCTAATCAGAAGATTGGGTTTCTTCAGAAGTGGAACAAGTGGCAGGACAAAGCATTCAAATCCTTGAAGAACAAGGTGAAAAACCTCACCAAGAAGTTGGCAGCTGCTGAGAGTAAGAAGAGAAAACCATGTTTAGTTCCCACTTACTTGAGAAGAGCCAACTCGCTTAGGGGTTTTTCACGAAGATTCCACCATGCTTCACCATCACGGAGATCATCAGCTGATCAGATGCAGAGGAAGAGACGTCCTGACCATCCCGCTGAATACTTGGAGCATTCGTCACCTGACTCCACAACTCACACGGATCAGGCTGAGCACGCAGATGACGCCACTCAACTATCTGGGTCGAGTGGTCCACTCGAGTCAGACCCCAGACTTCAGCAGACTTCACCACTCGACCAACCTTGGTTGAGTGGTCCACTCGAGTCGCACGAGGGAGCTGAGCCGATGCAAGGAATCTCCCCAGTCATTCCACCCTACACCCAGGAGAGCATGCAGGCCAGTATTAGCGCTTACTTCACTCCACACCAATGAGGTACCACATCCTTCCCTTTGTATATACCATTGCATAACTATTTTTGGTTTTCTTTGTTTAATCTCTTAGGCTTCCCTTTGAATTTTTATTACACAAGGGACTGTGTAATTTAAGTTTGGAGGAGTGTCTAAGAGATGTATTTGACATCTTTCTTTGTTTTCTTAATTCAAATTTTACATCCATCTATGTGCATCTAAAATCCATAAAAATTTGAAATTTTTTAGAAAATAACTTCACAAAAACAGAGTGTCATGTAGTTGCATTTGCTTAGGATTGTTGCATTTAGCATAGGGGATGATGACGAGTTAACCAATTAAGGCTTAATAACCAAACATATGATTTCAGTGCCATAGTTATAAGTTGTCTTATGCATTCACCTTAGTTTGAAACATAGGGCTGCACCTTGCTTGGAATTGAACTTAGCACTCTCACTTGGTTAAAAACTTGCTGTAACTTGTAAATCTATCCCTATGAATTTGAACCTTAATTTTAAAACTTAATTATCATGATATGCTCTAAAAACTTAAAACTCATGGATACCTCAAAATACTTGGGTTTTCTTTCACCTTTTACCACTCTTGCTAATCCAAGTAGCTACTCTCACCTTTAGAGCAGTTCCACCATACCAAAACCATGACTTCTTTCAGACCATTAAATCACTCTTGTGTGTGTGTGAGGCTTTTTACATTCTGATTGAGCTTGGTAGGAAGTGTTAGGTTTGTGCCGACAAGGATAGCATCCCATGTAGAGTCTAGCTCACGATTTTTGAGTTAGTATAGTTATAGGGAATCATTGTCCTGGGTTGGTGAGAGTGTGAGCATAAAAGAAAGAGTGAAAAGAGAAAAAATATATGAAAAAAAAAAAAAATTTCTAAGGAGTTGGGAATATGTATAAGATTGTTTGGTCTAGTAAAGGATCTGGAAGTATGAAGATAAAATGAAAAGTTAAGCTCAGTGTAGTTAAAAAGAAAAGAAATCGAGTCCAAGTAGAGCACTCGAGTGAACTGCTCGAGTGAATCACTCGAGTCCAAGCCTTAAATAAAAGTTTAAGAAAGTTTAAAACCCAGATCCGCTAGATTCTGCCTTTGTAAAGAAATTTTCACTTCTTAAAACCAAAAGGACCAAGGGAAAAGAAAAAAATTGAGTAGTTTGAGAGTTTATGTGAGGCTGGGGGTTGAAGGTCATAGTTGTCTTATGGGTAGATGAAATTCTATCCTTGTATGCATCAGTTGGCTATCCTACCTTTAGCCTTCTGCTAAAGCTCAATCACTTCTTTGAGAGATCCTGATACTTGCGCTTAAACCAGAGGAAGAACAGATCATTTTAATCTCTTAAAACTTGTCCCTCAACCAAATGAGTTTTAGTTATTGCATATCATGATCCACTTGTTCGTGCTTAATAAATGTTAACGGGATAGTTTACTTTGAATGTTTGTTTTGGCTGAGTCTTAGTGTTGAATTCTATGTGATAAGTATGGCTAAAGCTTTTAAGTAAAACTATTGTGATTTGCATGCTAGAACTATTAACTGTGGTGTTGACTTCAGAGGTTTGCTTAGTTTACTAGGTTTCGAGTTCCCACTTTCAACCCCTACTTCTTTCATCTTATTCTTTCTAATTGCTTGAGGGCAAGCAAAAGATAAGTTTGAGGGAGTTTGATAACATTGCATTTTGGCATGTTTTTACTATTGTTTTATTGCAATTTAGCATAGGTTTTAAGCATTACTCTTATCATTTATTGCACTTATTTGACATTTAGGATATTTAACCTCTTTGCATTAGCTTGCATGCATTTTGCATACATGTGGTACTTTCAGGTACTTGGAGCTGCAAGGAGTCATCACTTATGTGACCTCTCAGGCTGTGAAGCGACGTAGGGATTTTTGCAAGAAGTCATGACTCGAGTGACATGGAGCCATAGAGTTGAAGACTGCAAAGGAAGCTCAAGTTACTCGAGGAGGCTACTCGGATGAAGACTTGAGGAAGCTACTCGACCGGACCATTCGACTGCTGGGTCGAGTGGTGATCACAGCTTCTAGAAGATTCTACAAATTATGGCGAATTCTCATTATCCCTAATTCTTATGTATAAATACCGAGAATAATCATAACTTGTGGAGGGGAGGGCTGACACAAATAGAATTTTCCGCCTCCTTAGAATAATTAGTTTTCATCTCTCTTAGTTTTCTCTCTCTAGTTATCTTTAGATTTCGATTCGGAATTTTGCAACTCTGAGTAATTTTAATAAGATCAAGTTTTGATTTTACTGTTCATTTTTCGAAATTTCTTTCTCATCAGATCATCCTTCATCTATGACAAGTCTGAGCTTTTCTGGGCTTTTGGCTCCGATGATGATCTCGATGAGTGAGTAGTCATTTTAGGGGTTTTCGGGAATGGATTAGGTAGTCTCACTCGATCGCTATGGGTTTTTGCTGATTTATGCTGATTTGGTTTTAAAGTCCCTCTTGGGTTCTCATTTTTAATGCTTGTACCTCTCTGATCAAGAGAATCATGATTTTAGATGAATTCATGAGTAGCAAAAGTGCCTTGAACCATCAGATCTAGTTTTTCCAGGGATTAAGACACAATAGCGTGAGAGTTGGTGCATCAGATGTTGATTTACTTCACGACCCAACTACTCACTTGTTATGAGTCTTTCTCGGCTTTGACGGATCGATCCTTAATCACTTGTTGAGACCCTTCACCACGACAGTGGGTTGGATTGGAAGTGAGATCCGTCATCAAGGGATTTACCCTGAGTTTAGTAAATTAGCACCTATGGCGTGAGAGTGTAGATGATCCTATGAGTCTATCCCTGCGATTCCTTTGTCTTTTATTTGAACTAGTTGTCATTTTTAGGTCTCTTGTTTACCACCTTCATTGAGTTCTTTTACCACTCAGCGTAGTCCACTCGAGTGCACCACTCGAGTGCTCTACTCGAGTCACTTAGGATTTTGCGACTAGTCTTAGTTTTTGCATCTTTAGTCCATGATTTGTTAGAGTGTGACAGACTCTGCATCTCTAGTTTAATTTTATGTATTTTAGGCTGTTAGTATGAAAAACCCCTAAAATATATTGCTTGACTTGCTAGCTTAATCCACATGTTAAGTGCTACAGACATTTCACCCTTTATACTATCAATCGATTGAAACCTACAAAAATAGTGAGTTTCACTTCTTCTTCCTGGTGCACCCATGGCGTGAGAGTGTAGATGATCATATGAGTCTATCCCTGCGATTCCTTTGTCTTTTATTTGAACTAGTTGTCATTTTTAGGTCTCTTGTTTACCGCCTTCATTGAGTTCTTTTACCACTCAGCATAGTCCACTCGAGTGCACCACTCGAGTGCTCTACTCGAGTCACTTAGGATTTTGCGACTAGTCTTAGTTTTTGCATCTTTAGTCCATGATTTGTTAGAGTGTGACAGACTCTGCATCTCTAGTTTAATTTTATGTATTTTAGGCTGTTAGTAAGAAACACCCCTAAAATATATTGCTTGACTTGCTAGCTTAATCCACATGTTAAGTGCTATAGACATTCTTCTTCTTCTAATGAGAAATGAATTCGCTAAGAAGAAGAAGTGATATATAAAAATAGAATTCCGACGGATATATCCATCGGAATTCCGTCGAAACTGGCGAAAAAATTAATATTTGCAAGTGTTTTTCGAAAATATTTGGAACATTTGCGCCTTTTTTTTATCTATCCGTCAGAAATCCGTCGGAAATTTCCGACGGATAGAAAAAAATTTAGTCAAATTTAATTCATGGGGGCAACTTACGCGGTCAAATTTTCATTTTCCGTCGAAAATCTGTCGGAAATTTCTGACGGATTTCCGACGGAAAATCTAAAAATATATATAACCTCATATGCAACATATTTAACACATTTGATATAGTATCTGTCAAGGTTTTTGGTATATAAAAATAAAATCTAAAAATATATATAACCTCATATGCAACTTATATTGGTATATATGATATATAACAAGGTTTTTGGTATTATTTTATGATTGAAATGAGTAACATAGCATACTATAAACATATTTCAAGTTAAACGGATCGTAAAAGACAACGAAACCACAAAACCACAAAACCGTTGAAATTTCCAACGGATTTCTAACGGTTTTGTGGTTTCACATGTCTCGTTCTAACGTTTAGTCTGACATATGACTAGACAAGCCAAAAAAACAAATTCCGTCAAAAATCCATTGGAAATCCATCAGAAATCCGTCAGAAATCCGACAGAAATCCGTCAAAAATCCATCAGAAATCCATCGGAAATCCGTCAGAAATTCATCGGAAATCCATCAGAAATCTCAGACGGATTTCCGACGGCTTATCAATTTTTATGTCTATCGGAAATACGTCGCAAATCCATTGGAATTTTTCGACGGATTTATATTCCGTCGGAAATCTGTCGGTTTATAGTGACCAGATGAAGCAACGGTGATGGAATTAGTTAGGATTTCAGGAAAATGAACCTAAACTCGCCAAGGATGAAGCGACGGACTCGATGGAAGATGAGGCAGCAGACTTAGCGGTGCACTAAACGGCGGACTCGACGGCAGACTTCAATGGTGCAATGTGGACATTGTCATGACTGTGGCGGATGACGGCTGCGGCGACAAAAAGCAGGGTGGCTGTGACTCCAAAAGTAGCAGCGACTCCAAAGCAACGAAGGAGAGAAGAATCGAGAAGAAGAAGAAGAAACGGAGAAGAAGAATTGAGAGAAAGAGAAGAGTTGAATCAAGAGAAGGAGAGAAGAAGGTTTTTAGAAATTTTTTTTTTTTGAAAAGATGAGAAATAATAAGAATTTTTAGAAAGATTTATTTTGAAAAAAGATTTTCGACTTAAAAAAAAAAGAATAGCATTTTTGTCATTTACCAAATGATATGAATCCACCTCTCTACATAAAGTCAGTCTAGTTATTTCATATACATTATGAGTCATTCTGAAAAATTTTTACTTTTTTTTCTCATTCGTACATCCATAAAAATTCGAGTCATGTTTTGGGTTTCTCAAACCTTACACATGTACAGTAGAATCTCTATAAATGAATACTCTATAAATTAATAACCTCTCTAAATTAATAATTTTTTTCAGTCTCGAGCTGGCTAATGTAATATTTAACATAATTCGATAAAATAATAAGATAATATTTTTTTAAAAAATCTTATGTAATTATATAGTCCCATCAATATCAGAAATTAATAATTATGTAAAACTATAAAATATAACTAAGATAATTTAGTGAAATATGACTCTAGTGTTATTTTTTTATTCATAAATTATATTTTTGTGTAACTCATCTATAAATTTATCATACTACATAAAAAATTTATATGGTATTGTCTTTTCAAATTACATCAAAATATTATTAAAATTTACATATACAATGATTGTTTCCTATCATGTAACTACCGCTAAAACTATTAAAGTATGATTTTCAATTTCTTACTTTAAATATGAATTGTGTTTTAAAATTATGCAAATCTTTCTATAAATTATTAATTTATCGATCAATTAATACTCTCTCTAAATTAATAAAATCTTCCGGTCCCAACATTATTAATTTATAGAAGTTTTACTGTATATAGGTAACGTTATTATAGTTTTATATTTCTTTTCTATATTGAGGATTATTTTCATATAAACATAACTTTAGACAGAAATGAGTACTGAAAGTGATTATGACCTCTTGAATCTGCAATTTAGATCATTTTCTTTTATTATGTGGTTAAGAGAGAACCATTGATTATTAATTTGAGAGTATTTATCGTTTGTTGGTGGAACTTTATATGAGAGTGATGTTAGTTCAGCAAATTTTCACTTTTCTAGTGTTATTTTTTCGAGAAGTTTTGTGATATATATAATAATGTTTTCAGAAATAGGTTCCAAATAATTAATAAATGACAAGAAATTAAGACATGATAATTTTAGAAATTCTAATGACTATAAAAATTATCAAGAGAATATATGTAACTATTTTGGGAGAGTTTTGGGATAGTTTGGAAAAACTGTAATCTCTCAATAAATTAGTATAATCATGTAGGGTTAATTTTATAAATTCATAAATCATATGAATGATATTTTAGATCCAAGGTTTCTTTTCTTTTTTCTTACGATCCAAGTTACGTTATCTAAAAATTTGCTAGGACTTACTAGAATTTATTTGTTATTTCGGGTGGTTTTGAAAATTTTCCTATGAAAGGTGTGTTAAAACTGGGAATTTTGTTTTATTTATAAACATAGAATTCAAGTAAACTGTATAGCTATGATTAAATGGTGGAAGAAAGATCTATGGCTGAGATAAAGCCACGAAGAGAATTAGGTAGCAAGTGCATGTGTATGCATGGGTCACAGTTCATAACACCTAAACTATCCTAGGCTAAGAGAAGAAGAATCTAGTCCTAATGCTCATTATTCTGTTTTCTCCCTCTATAGCTCACGAGAGAGCCTATGTATTTTCTATAGCAGCCACCCATTTTTTTCATTTCAGCGTTTTCCTCGTCACCCGTGACTCGTAACCATCTTCACCATACAATTATTTTTACTTGTTCCTTCAACTTTCTTATGTCAAGTCTTTTTCCTTCGACTTCTATTGCTCACCTTTTATATATATCCCTTTTTATTTCAGGATTTAACCAGCAACCGCGGAAGACTGCAAAACTAGCATGTCGATTTTAATGTCCTTACCAAAACAATCACTTCCGCTGTATTTTGAAATGGTTTCTGTAATAAGCCCGAACACGGTTTTCTAACTCGTATATATATATTTATATTGAATATTTTTGTTAATAACTTTTTAAACCGAAATAACACGTATATTATGATAAAAAAATTTAAGGGCAATTCTCTTAAATAGCATGAAATACAGTTTTTGGGTCAAAATTAGTCCACACGCTCTCATTTGGCCACATCTAGCATTCATTAATCGTTAAAAGACAAGTTTACCCATTTTTTAAAAAAACCACACCCATTTCAAAAAATTGCATTTCACCATTTCCTAGGTTTAATTTCGTGATTTCTGCTCAATTTCACCGCTGGAAACTTCTACTTCTTCAGCCATCTACCTCTCCGAGTCTCCGATTTGACACCGTTAAGCAGCGTCATGTGGTTTTGATCTATAGTCGATTCAGTTTTTTTTCCTACGGTAAAGTTCGATTCATGTTCTTTGCTCATAAATCTCGATGTTCCATGGTGTTTGTGTTTGTTTTGTTTGGCTCGAATCTGTTCAATATCTTGCGATTTTTAGAATAAATGTGTTGGATCGAATATGCATATAACGTGTTCAACGAAATGTCTGTGAGAGTTGAAGTTTCAATGTTGGCTTGAATCTGTTTGCAGCATAAATGTGTTGACTCGAATCTGTTTTTTTTTTTGTTGCTAGCATTATAGGATTATCAAGTTATCATTTTTACCTTTGAATTCTACTAGTTATCAAATTGGTGTTAATGATTGTGCGAAAAAGAAATGGTTTAGTTTGAATCCGAGTTTTTTTTTGTAGTTTCAGTAACTTCAGTAGCTTGAATCTGAATACTATGTAGTTTCAGTAGCTTGAATAAGTATTTTATTCCATGTCTTTCTTAATTGATTTGGGTGTTTCCAGGTAGATCAATTGTAGAACAAATTCGTTTCTCTTAGTGTTTAGTTCTAAGCTGTTATAACAATAGCGTATCCATGTAAAAAGATGTCAGTATTAGGTTTGATTTCGATTGTAGTCCTTTTTACTGAATTTGGTTTTTGAATCTCACCTTGTTATTCCTTGTTTTAGGTTTGCATGCTTATATCCTGTAAGTTCATATTTCTCAAGCCTGTAGTGATCAACTTCTGCTCTTACAAGTATTTGTTTCTATTTCTTTCTGCTATTTACAAGTTATTTGCTTTTTTTTTTTCATTTTAGTTTATCGTGTGCTTATAGATAGATCCCAAATAAGATTATTATCAAATCGATTTTGTTTAGAGTCTTGCATGACTCTTGTTCCTAATTTCAAACACATGCATCTGCCTATACAGATTTGGAAATGATCCGTAGTTATTTAGGAAAGATTTGGGAAAGATTTGTAGTAGTTTAGAAAATATTAGGAAAGATTTGGGAAGTATCTGTAGTTATTTAGGAAAGATTATGAAATATTTAGGAAAGATTTGTGGTAGTTTAGGAAATATTTGGGAAGTATCCGTAGTTATTTAGGAAAGATTACGACGATAATATAAATGTTTGACTTGAACAGATGATCATATATTGATCGAAATTACTTATTAGAGCATGTATAGATCTCCGAGGCACTTATATATAGAGCTGAAATTCTGCATTTTCTTATTGCTGGTTACATACGAAATAACCTTGAACAAAATTTGATGGATGGTGATTTTGACTAAGTAGAGTTTTGGCTTACACTGAGTTTCAGTTTTCAGAGTGATGAATGAAGACTAGGAATAAATATATTTCTAACAATATAAGTCTTATGATTAATGGCAACTTGATATTTTTGTTTCTTGTTTTTTAACCGGTGAAAACAAACAGAATTGGGAGAATCCTTCCCCTCTGCTGCCATCACACTGCCTAGTCTTGAATACAAAATGGGAAAAGAACCAGTAGAAAATTTGAGTAAAATAAATCACTTTGATTTTAAATAAAACTTATGTAATCACTATTTTTTGTTACAATGTTTTACGGCTATAACTAAGGTTCGGGAATTTCTGTCTATGAACGTATTTAGGAATCAGTTATACATTTTTAGAAAGGATTTCTTAAATATGAAAAACTAGATTATAATTATGATTAATGGAGAAGAAAGATAAACAAAAAATATATAAAAATGTTCAGATAAACATCCAATAACAGACAAGATAAATTGAGTTTAAAAATGTCATTAACATACATTAAGGTTATGGACCATACATATATCATATTAGAAAGGGTTTCCTAAAAAAATGACATGCTTCCTAAAAAAATGATCATATAAATAAATTGATACATTAAGGTTTGTGTTGGATCATATACATATAATATATTAGAAAACTCTTCCTAAACCAATGAAATGATTCAATCCTAACATGTGTATTTTGTCTCAAAAATTAAGGTTTGTGTTGGATCATATACATATAAAATACTAGGCAACTCTTCCTAAACCAATGAAATGATTCCTAAAATAATCCTAACATGTCGCCCAACAACTACAAAATTTTCCACATTACAATCCATCAGAATGCCGTCACTGCTATCTTTTGTGATATCATCACTCTATTAATTACTCCACCTTAATAGCCTGCCGTCTGGTAATATAATTACTTGATTCAAGAAGCTTCAAGTTGTAGTCTGCAAAAAACTGCAAATTAAAACAGATGAGAGTCATGCCAGATTGATTCCGCAATGGATGGGGACACAACATATTCTTTCAAGCTTTTATGATTTGGTACATTGTAAGAAAACTTATCCAGTCTTTGTTCTTAATGAGAAACTCATCAATTGTCAACTTGTGCCTTGTCAGAAGTTCTTGCAAGAAAAAATCACAGATCTAGAGTTATGATGGCATGTTTAAGAGAAATCTAAGGTCGTGATTGTATGAGAATTTTAAGTATGTTGCAGTGTCCAGGAACCTTAAAAGTTTCAGCAGCATCAACAGAAATGTCGAAGTTCGGAAGTTTTATGTAGTAAAAAAACTTCTTCACATGCTCAGAGTCCAAAACATATAGAGTATTAGTAAGAGTTTCCTAAAACAATTTCATGATTCCTAAAACAAATGACATGATTCCTAAAAGCAATGAAATGATGCCTAAAAATGTCAATATAGAGTATTAAGAAGAGTTTCCTAAAGTATTATGACATGCTTCCTAAAAATAATATAAACATGCTTATTATGTGTCATGCTCGGCCATTATCCAAGTTGAGAGTTTATCATATCTAGTTCCTGCATGTGCCTTATGAAAGTACTTAGGAATCATTTATATATTTTTATGAAGGATTTCTTATATCTAATATATACATATAAATATAAAATATATTAGGAAGGCTTTCCTAAACACAATTACATGATTCCTAAAAACATCCAATAAGAAGAATTTAAGATAATTTTGACTTTCCTGTCAAAACAATTATTGTCATTGCTAACTTATATAGTTAAGTGATATGGTATGTCAAAATGATTGTGATTAAGAATTTCTTAAATGTGAAAAACATTTTAGGAAAAACAAGTTATAAATTTTAAATCTAATATATACATACATGTATTTTTGCTAATGAAAGTATTTATGAATCATTTATACATGTGTTAAATCTGTCATAGTGATAATTTCATCAATACATAACGAAAATTTTCAATCGAATTGAAATTAATTGAAACAAAGAACAGAAGCTTGATCAAACACTATCATTCTTAGTGACAAATATCTAATGAAAGAAAAACACATTACTCACATGACTCTAAATAGTCTTGAAATGCAAGATATTGATGATGAAATGCAACCAAAAAGAGAGTAAAAACACTAAATATCAAGAGTCAACAAGGATTACGTCAAGGATGCTTACTTTTGCCATATATGTTTGTGATAAGAATGAATGTTCTTTCAAAGATGATGGCAAGGTTGCTACGGATAGGCTTGTTTGATTTCATTCTTACTGCCAATATATTAAACTCAAACATTTTTTTGCTTTTCAGATGACCGCTTAGTATTTACGGATGGAAAGAGGCCCCGGAAAGGTTAAAATAATGGGACCTATTCTGGATGTCTTCTCAGATTATGCTAAATTCTTGGGGGTCAACATAAGTTTGGAGAAATCTACTCTTTTTATGGCAGGAGTTGCGGATATAGTCAGCGAGACAATACTTGATCAATTCCCGTTTGATTCAGGTGCGTTACCGGCAAGATATTTAGGTTTACCTCTGTTGTCAAGGAGAATGAGAGTGGAGGATTATAGCCCCCTTCTAGAGAAGATTTGAGCTAAAATAATATGATGGACAGCAAGATACTTGTCTTCGCAAAAAGGTTACAACTCATTGGATCGGTGATTTATAGTTTGACGAACATTTAGACATCAGCTTTACGTCTACCGAAGGCATGCTTCAACAAAATTAATAAGGTATGTTCTGCCTTTCTTTGGTCTGGTTCACATTTAAATGCAAAGAAAGCAAAAATAGCGTGGACAGATGTTTGTAAACCTAAGGAGAAAGGTGGCTTGGGTTTAAGACCATTGATGGAAGCGAATGAAGTATGTTGTTTGAAACTGATTTGGAGAATACTCTATCTGTGAAATCTTTGCTTTGGGTGAACTGGATACATATTTATTTGATTCGAAAGGGCTTGTTCGGGACTGTGAGAGAATCCACATCTTTGAGATCATGGATGTGAAGGAACCTACTCAAATACATGAAACTTCCAAAAATGTTTGTCAAAATGGAGGTCAGTAATAGAGCACCAACTTTATTCTGGTATGATCATTGGTATCATATGGGAATGATAATTGATGTTACTGGGGAAAGAGGTATCATTGACTTTGACATTCCAAGGTTTTCTATGGTGGAACTGGTTATCCAAACACATCAAAGAAAACGACACTGATCTATGATGTTCAATAAAATGAAAGAAGTTATCAAAACTAAAAGGAGAAAACAACACACAATTAGTGAAGATATGGTTTTGTGGAGAAGTAAAGGAGATAATTTTGCATTAAAATTTGTCTCTAAGAAATATTGGAACTTAGTGCGAGAAGTAACTCCTATAAAAGGACGATAGAAGGGATGGTTGTTATGTTGAGTTTTTACAATCATTTGTTTTGCATTTCTCATGAATTTCTTGGGTTTAGATTGCATATTTAGGTCTTTAGGTGCATGTTTGCATATCTTTCTTTTTTTATAGGTATTGGAGTGAGCTATGAAACAAGATGGATCATTTGGATGCAAAGAAAATAAATGATGATCGAGAACCTGTCCAAAGTGTTTCAAAAATCGATTCAGATTAAGACGTCTGGTGGGCACGTGCAGTGGCCAATCATCATCGGTGAGCTCCAGCACCGATGAGTTAAGTAGTCTTTGGATGCAAAGAAAAGAAATTGATGTTCATTGCTTTGTGTATTCATGGATATTAGTAAGTAGTATTTTAGATGAGTTAAGAGTTGGTTGATTATGATGATTTGATGGGTTGATATGATTTTTAGGACTAGATCTTACGTTATCCTTCATTTAGGCTGATAGTAATGCTAGATTTAAGATTGTAATTGAGAATCTAAATCAATAAGATTTCATGCCCGGAAGGTGTTCGATGAAATGCTTGAAAGAAAATAAATGAGCGTTTCTTCCTTAGCCAATGGAAGTAGTTGATTAAAGTGATTAGTAGTTAGATTAGACTTGATTATTAATGCTTATTGATCATTTAATTACTAATGTAAGTTGATGACGATTAGATAATTAGTGAAGGGATCAATACCATGGAAGTGAATTAGTCTTGATTAGTGATCTATAACCAATGATAGTGTTCATAATATGTTCTTAGCATCATCAAAGATTCATCATCTCATATAAATCATTGTCATTATCTTGATTTGTCGCTTTTCTTTATATGAATTCTAAAACCGTGTTTACTCTTTTTCTGCTTTTAAAACCAAAAAACTTGGTTGCCTTCGATTAAGTTGATTTCCTCATAATCCTAGTGTGTTGATTTTATTTCCTCTCATGGATTCGACCGTAAAGTACACATGTACTATAGGTAAATTGATAGACCTAGACCCTAAAAATCTAAACTATCAATGGTTTGAATAGTACCATGCCATGGTACACACCCGGATTCGATTCCCGGCTGGTACACCAACTCCCCCGGACTTGCCTTTTTCTTGTCCACAAGCAAACAAAATACAAACCGAGAGAAAGAGGTTTGAAGGCGGGAACTCATAACAAAAAGAACCTAGCTAAGCAATCATCATAACAACATTGGAGAGTGACAACATTTTGCTAAAGCATACTTCCTAATCCACTCTAACTTCTAAAGGCTTATCGCAACCTCAAATATTTTTCTCTACATTCAAAGTCAAGAATCCGCTAGCCATCTTATCAACCAATGCTCACATTTAAACTTTTGATTCAATGTCTGGAATCACTAATGGGCAAATGATCAAATCCAATCGGTTTGGAAGAAAAGGCTTTTAGCACTAAGGTGTGAGTGCAAGGAGGTTTGTTCTTTCTGGATGACTTACTCTCAAACCAAATGGAATGCTAGACATTATGCAAAATTTTCCTAAGATGAGAACAGTTTATGCCTACAAATCTTAACTTCCATTGTTCTACCCATATTTAACTTGTAATCAAACCCCAATACCCTAGTCAATCCTCTTTTTTCATATTCTCTACTCATCCAACCCCAAAAGCCTTTTGTGGCTATCAAAGCAAACCCTTTTCACATTCTTAAAACACCGGGAAGTTCTTTTTTCAAACTCTTAAACACAAGCTCTTTCTCTTACTTTCAATTTCTCTTTTATTATTATCACATATATATCTTATTTTTATTTTCTTTTCTCTTTACTTAGAGGAAACCTTTAGCTTTAAGCGCATAACTAGAGCCATCACATTTTTATTCTACTTCTCGAGTTTCTCATTCATTCTTCCAAAAATAAGCCTTTGGCCTTTTTTACTTTTTCTCCCAATTTCACCCTATTTCCCTTCACATCCAAATCCCATCAATGAAACGAAACTATCATCATGAATTACTCCTCCTAATGCTAGCTTTGGATGAACCACCAGACTAGCTAAAATGGAAGCTAATAATTGTCGTTCTCATACTATCTAGATTTTGCATATGTTAGCATTATATATAAAAAAAGAGAGGCCTCACTCAAGAAAATCACAAGGGTAAGGTTTAAAGTGAGGAAACCATTTTAAGAGTGAAAATGGCCACTCGGACTAATAAGAGTGGTAAAATGGTGAAAGATAGCCTGAGTGTGTAATTGGTGACCATGGTTAAGCATCAAGAGCCCATTAGTGAGCGGATTAAAAATTCATTAAGTTCAATATTGGCGGGATTGGTTTAAATTCAAGCAAGCATCAACAAGACAATGAATATCAAGTGGAGAGATCAAAGCTCAATTTTTTCAAGTTTTTCAAGAGATGATCAAGCATTATACTTTCACGAATAAGGTTATCACAATGAGAGCAAAGCATTGTTTTTTTTCAAGGAAAATCATTGTTCCCTATTTGATATAATACTGGAAGGCTCCAAGGACTTAGAGCATGGAGCAAGGATGAATCATGAAGATATGGACGAGAATGGAGCTAAGGATGCTTTGGAAGTACCTCTCGAGCATGGAGCAAGGAAAAATCATGAATATAGGGACGAGAATGGAGCTAAGGATGCTTTTGAGGTACCTCTCGGAGCCATGACCCGTTCCCGAACCAATGAGTTTAACCAAGCTGTTAAGGTCTTGCTTTCCCAAACTATGACCGAAGAGGATCACTTGAGCTGTAGAGCTTGTGTCAAGGCTATCCTGGTCATGATACACGCTCAATAAGACAAGTAAATGGCTATATGATCCACTCGCGCTCTTTTTCCCTTGTCTTTGATTTTTAATGAGGCTTGTGGCTCACATATCTCGTCTTGCCATTTCCTAGCCCTGGTCCACGACCGGCCCATTATCATGTTTACGTTAGGCACGGTTTATGTTATGTTTTTATGTATTTTTTTAATTCAAACGCTAGTTTTAATGTTGTGTGGTGTTTCGAGGGTGCGTTGTTTCGAAGTGTTCTCGTAAACACGCCTTTCTCTTTGACTTCTTCTCTTTATATTCTCGTGTGATCTCTATGTAGAACCTATATATCTTTTTATTCTCTAACTTATCTTTCAAGATTAGATAATTGGTCCATTTCCGTTTGTTGAAATTGATCTCTTACGACATATCAAAAGGCCATTCCGCATCTTTTAGTGGGTTCATTCAATCCACCTTCTCATCCTTGAATCGTTTGTCGTTTCTTGTTAGATATCCTTCACAACCAGATCTTCTAAGTGGCGAAATTGGGATTGATTCATCACCAGAATCGTATCAAGTGGTATCAGAGCCTGCTTAGAAGTTGAGTGTTTTCTATGCTTCATCTTTGTTTCGATTTTCATAAATTATTGGCATTTGATAAAATTGCGAAATTGGTCAATTCTGTGTCTAGAAGTGTTCTAGGATTTTTTAAAATTATTTCTGGAATGTTTGAGCATGATTTGATATTTCTTTGTGTCTGATCAACTTCCATAGTTGCGATTAGGGTTCTAGATGACTTATCATGTCATATGATCTGTCACTTGTGTTCT
Source organism: Cardamine occulta (assembly GCA_028015245.1). Lineage (NCBI taxonomy): Eukaryota > Viridiplantae > Streptophyta > Magnoliopsida > Brassicales > Brassicaceae > Cardamine > Cardamine occulta. The sequence goes on along the minus strand of CM051376.1, from coordinate 14,168,507 downwards.
AGTGTGTGTGATCAACTCTACAAAGGAACTTGTTACTGGATTATTACTGTGTTGTTTTTCAGCCCAAGATATCCAATCATGAAGAGGAAAGAAGCAACAACCGCAACAAGCTTCTCGTTGAAGCGATAACCGCAAAAATAGAGCAAATGTTGGATAGTAAAATGGATGCACTTCATCAAGGACTTCGTCAAGAGCAGAGCAGAGCAGAGCACGACAAAGGAGAGAACAAGAGATTAAACTCAAGCCACCAGGCAACATGATAAAGAGGTTTTTGTAAACCGGGTCTATCAAATAAATCCTATGTACGTTGTAGTACAAAGGATATCGATCCACGGAGACTAAATATCACACACTAGAGATGCGGGATTCTAAACTAAGTTAGAGCAAATAGTGCTTTGGTTTTTGTAAATAAGAAGAAATGAAAACAAGTGAAATGCAAAAAAAAAAAAACAAAGAGAAAACATTGGACCATGAGTTTAACTATCATAAAAATGAATTAACAATTAAACAATGATGCAATAGATTGAATTAAGCACCATCCTAGAACATGAAATTCACAACTATGACTAATCCCCTTCCGTGACACTAATCACTTCACTAATTACCTAATCATCAATAACTTCTGTTAGCAATTAAATAATCAATGAGCATTAATAATCAATTACAATCAGTTCAGTAAACACCCTAATCATCAACTTCCATTCGCTAGGTATGTAAAGCTCATAAAATGTTCATTCATGCATTTCATCGAACACCTTCCGGGCGTGAAATGTCAAAGCTCTAAATTATCAATTCCTTTGCTAATCTAGCATTAAGAACAACCTAAATGGAAGGATCTTAAAACAATCAACCTAAACAATCAACATCTAACCATCAATTCATCATAATCTAGCATCACCTATGATCCAGTAAAAAAACTAACAACCTAAATGAAGAATAGAGAAAAGGAAAATATAAAGATTGATTTACAAAGATAGAGATGAAGAAATCTTTCTTTATAGTGGCATATTATGATTAAAATCAATCCAAATCATCCATAATAGAGTTGGGATCCAAATCCAACTCTCAATAGAAAACAAATTAGGGTTTAGATGAGTTAAGACAAGTATTTATATAGAAGCAACAAAAATATTCAGGTCAACCCTAAGCATTTTGGTCAACACAAAATTATGCTGCATTCTTCATTCGCGACATATATGATATGTGCCCGTTAATTCGATCATAACTCTTGGAATATAGATCCAAATGACTCGAGACTACTTCCATTGGAAAGCTTACTCAATTTACTATCTTGACATTGCATTGAAGATTAAACTGGCCATGGGAAGATGTTCGTGTGATGCGATCTTGATATAAGACTCAGATGGGGAGTCTTTGGTCCGGATCTAAGTGGAAACGAAGTTAGCTCGAAGCTCCTCCTCCGCTACAACTCGCAAACCGGTCAGACGGAAGATTAGACAAGCAGCTTGAAGCTCCTCTTGTGAAATCTGATGAGGGGACGTGATGATGGATTGATAAGCACCACAAGGAGGATGAGAGACTCCTTGATACAGCTTGAGAAATTGTGGCTTTGTGAATCACACAGAAAGACAAGATCTGAGACAAAAGTTTCAGCAACTTTCAAGAGAATTCGGTTTCTTTATTGATGTAGGGTAAAAAAAAAACAAAGAACATGGCCATGGGACTTTATAATTAGTCCAGTCGGCTACAACCCTAGGGTTGCGACTCAAAACAACAAGACTTCCGAAATTTAAAGACTCAGCTGACATACACTTTCAATGAGAACTACATGCAGTTCCCTTATAAGGAAAGTGTAACTAAAGACACAAAATAAAAGTTCCTCTTCCACTATTCTACCCATCCCTATACTTTGATCCATATCAAACCTATAACTTAGCATCCTATCAAAGTTATCTCTTTAGGAACCGAAACTACAAATCTCAATCAAGTGGGATCACACAACCAAGTCTTTTAGCTTAGCTACTTAGAGAACTTTTCTTTCAAACACTTGCTCTTTTTTTTCTTTTTGTAATGCACACTCTTACATTCATTTTCCTTTTCTTTATTACTCTATTTGAGCTTTTTAGAAGAGTGACTATATAATTTTTTTTTTTCAATATCTCAAGTAAAAGCAATATTTTCTATCTTTCTTTGTTCTCTAGTAGCTTTCCCTCAATCAAGACCATTTGGTATTCCCATTTTTCGAGTTTTCAACTCACACAACCCCACCATATGAAGATCACAAACCCCATCCTAATCTAGCCAATGAACCTCTAAACTATGGAAGAGAGGACTTGTCATTCCCTTTCTGTAGAGATTTTGCAAATGCAAGCACAAGAAAGACGCCTCACTCAAGAATATCATATGCGGGTTTGAAAAGAAAGGTTTAGGTACGGGTGTGGTCCATTTTAAAGATGAAAATGGTCATCCAAGTTAACAAAGATTGGTAAAAATTGGATAAGGAAACTTGGATAAATATTCAAAACCATGACTATGAATTTCAAATCCCTAAGAGAGAGTGTTAAGTTCAAATTAAAGTCCAATATATTAGAGTGGAAAGCAATCAATCAAGTATCAATAAAGAATCTAACTTTCGAGCGAAGAGATCAAAGTGTAAAAATTTAAAACTAAGCAATACAAGGGCATTATCAAAGGAATCACATTGAAAGCTAAGCATAGATCTTCACATGGTAATTTCAAATAACCCCTAATGAAAATGTGATATGTATATATTTTACATGTTTTACACATTCATTTTTATCACTTTTTGTTCCATTTCACATCACTTAGGAGTGTATATATGCATTTGAGTCGTGCATTCAAACGATTTCGCATCTTAGAGTCCTAGGTTGTTTATATTGCATATTGCATATGTTTTGAGTCTATTTTAGGTGAATGGAAGACTTGGAGACTTGAAGCTTGGATGAGGGATCATTTCGGAGCAAATAAGAGAAATGATGATCTAGAACCAATCCAAGGTGTCTCAAATATCGACTCATATGAAGACCTTACATTATGATTTAGCTTCAACATTCTGCACGAAAGGTCTAGAAAATGGAGTTAGCTTTCCAATGGAAGTGGTATCGAACGAGTTGGGTCAGTGGTTAAGGAGATACGGCCAATTTAGTCCCAGCATCCAGGCGTAGCGGCTTGGTGTGCCCGCTGGAGAAATGGCAAAAACTTCCTAGGAATCCAGCGGCCAGCTGCAGCGGTTTTGTGTGCCCGATGGGAACCAGCGGCGAACTGCAGCGGTTTTGTGTAACCCTAAGTTTTCTTCTCCTTAGAGTTGGTTTTGATATCCAAGCTCTCTTTAGATGTTTTGATTGATGTCTCTCATATTATGCAACTCTAATGAAGATTTCTTCATCCCTATCTTTGTAAATCCATCTCTTTATATTTTCTTTTTCTCTTGTCTTCAATTAGGATGCTAGCCTTTAGTTGGAACATGGGTTTGCTAGATTAGGTGAATTGATGGTTAGATGTTGATTATTTAGGTTGATTGTTGTTAGATCTTTCATTTGGGTTGATTATAATGCTAGATTAGCTAAGAGATTGGTAGTCTAGAGCTTAGGCATTTTCATGCCAACAAGGTGTTTGATAAAATGCTTGAACCAAACCTTTTATGAGCTTTACATACCTAGCGAACGAGAGTTGATGATTAGGGTGTTTAGTGAAATTCTTGGTTTTGTTTATTAATGCTCATTGATTATTTGATTGCTAATGAGAGTTATTGATGATTAAATGATTAGTGAAGTGATTAGTGCCATGAGAGTGGATTATTCATAATTATGAATTCCATGTTCAAGGATGATGCTTAATGCAATCTATCACATCCCTAGTGTTTGATTATTAATCCATCCTTATGATAGTAGAACTCATGATCCAATGTTCTCCTTTTGATTATCTTTCATTTTCATCCTTTTCTTTTTCCAAAACCAATTCTTTGTTTGCTCTAGCTTAGTTTAGAATCTCGCATCCCTAGTGTTGCATCCTTAGTCTCCGATGATTTGATACCCTTCGTACTCAACGTACATGGGTTTATTTGATAGACCCGAGGCCTCAAAAATCTCCTTATAAAAATGCAAATGCAAACTTCGTGCTACTAGACTCAATCCTCTCATGCTAATGAAACTACATGCTTTGAAATGAAAGAGATTCTAATTTTTGTGGCTTTTTCAATGCAATATGACTATGTATGATGCAAGACTCAAAACACACAAGAAAAGAAAAATAAGAGACAAAACCGCAAGAACCTCTCTCCTGGACTTAACTCAGACCATCTTGGTGGGAAAATAAGTCAAAAGAGAGAGTGAAACAAAAATAAACTCAAAGAAGAAAAGAGGAGATTCAGAAGAGAAAAGGGAATGGTACCTTGGAGCTTGGAATCGAAGAGCTTGGATGTTGCAATGTCTTACTCAATCTCCTCTTATTGAATGCTTGTTTTGTGTCACTCGCTTGACAAGGGATAGGCTTAAGGGAGTCTCCAAGGGCGCGTTTATAGTCGCTAGCTGGAAGGTTGTTTCTTCTCGTCCATTGCTTCCTTCAATGTCTCTTTTGCTCCTAGTTGTACACCTACGAGATCAAGATCATTAGAGAAAAAGAAAAAAAATGTAGGAACAAAAGAATTTCAATTTCACTCTAGTCTCAATTCGAATCCTAACTCTAATGGCAATCGTTTAGTCCCCGACAATGGCGCCAATTTGATAAAAAGGGTTTTGCAAACCGAGTCTATCAAATAAACTATATGTACGTTGTAATACAAAGGATATCGATACACGTAGACTAAGGATCATACACTAGAGATGTGTGATTCTAAACTAAGTTAGAGCAAATAGTGCTTAGATTTTTGTAAATAAGAAGAAATGAAAACAAGTGAAATGAAAAAAAAAACAAAGAGAAAGCATTGGGCCATGAGTTTAACTATTATAAAGATAAATTAACAATCAAACAATGATGCAATAGATTGAATTAAGCACCATCCTAGAACATGAAATTCACAACTATGACTAATCTCCTTCCGTGGCACTAATTACTTCACTAATTACCTAATCATCAATAACTTCCGTTAGAAATCAAATAATCAATTCCAATCAGTTCACTAAATACCCTAATCATCAACTTCCGTTCGCTAGGGACGTAAAGCTCATAAAAGGTTTATTTAAGCATTTCATCAAACATTTTCCGGGTGTGAAATGCCTAAGCTCTAAATTACCAATTTTTGGCTAATTTAGCATTAAAACCAACCTAAATTGAAGGATCTAACAATAATCAACCTAAACATCAACATCTAACCATCAATTCATCCTAATCTAGCATCACCTATGATCCAACAAAAGACTAACAACCTAAATGAAGAATAGAGAAAAGGAAAATATAAAGATGGATTTACAAAGATAGAGATGAAGAAATCTTTCCTTAGAGTGGCATATTATGATTAAAATCAATCCAAGTCATCCATAATCGAGTTGGGATCCAAATCAAACTCTCAAGTGAAGAAAACTTAGGGGTTAGATGAGTTAAGACAAGTATTTATATGGAAGCAACAAAAATATTCTGGTCAACCCTAAACATTTTGGTCAACACAAAATTATGCTTCATTCTTCATTAGCGACAAAGATGATATGTAATTCGAGAATAACTTTTGGAATATAGATCCAAATGACTCGAGACAACTTTCATTGGAAAGATACTAGATTTCATATCTTGACGCTGAATTGAAGATTAAATTGGGTACAGGAAGATGTTCATCTGATGCGATCTTTAAGCCACTTCGGATTTCAAGTAGTTAGGTAACCGCTACAAGTTTTTGTTCACTTTGTTTTTCATCTCTTCTTGCTCCTCTTTTCATTTCTAAGGCTCCAAGATCTTCCAAGTTCCATAAGCACCTAAATAGACTAAAAACTATGCAAAATGCAAATATATACAACTTAAAACTTCTAAAATGCGAGACTATGCAAAACGAAACCCAGATGCATATTTACACTTCTAGATGATGCAAAAAGAGATGAAAAATGATCAAAACAAAAGGGTAAAGTCATGCCAAAACTACAAACATCACAACACACTGAGTTCAACATGGAGCAGCCCACAAAAAAACCTCTCACTCTCCCAAATCTAAGTCTTGTTTTTATTCTGGTTTTTAACCTTCTAATGAGCTTCAACTCTATAAATTTCCACGAAAAGGAAACTACTTAGAGTGGGAACAAAACATGGACGATTGATTAAACTACCATCGCATCTTGAAAAAAAGAAAGATAAGATTTTGCAATTAGCCAACTCACCGGAGATGCTTATAAATGGTGATTGCAAGAAGTTGATGATCGTTGGTATTACAAAGACCCAACTCTCACCACGTGAGAAGATCTTAAGGAACTACTGAGGGATAAGTATGCACCAAAAGGTTTAGTACCAAACCATGCTCCACAAGCCAATGCCAAAGTCCAAGGAACAACTTCAACACAGAGCTTAACAATAGATCAAACGGAGAAAGTAACAAGGTGCAATGACAAGCCATCAAACCCAGAGCTTATGACGTGTTTCCAGACAATAAAGAAAGCGAGGATGTCACCAACACCATCTTGAACAAGGAATAACCACCAGAATCACTACAAGATGTTCAAACCCGAGAATCACCTAAAGAAGCAACAATATATGAATCTGGAGAATTCACTCAAGCTGAAGCAGTTCTGATCCACAATCAATACCCTAGAGCTGAAATCAACATTGTGATCAAGGAGAAACCACCAGATGCTCAACCACCAATTAAAACTCGACGTAACTATCTAGACTCTCAAAAACAAATGAAAGCTAATTTGCTTTCTCCTGGCGCACAATGTACAATTTTGAGGACAATCAAGAAGAATAATGATCAGAAAATATTCACTCATCATCGGAGTCAATCAAGATATCACCATGAAGTTTATCAAGATTAACTTCGGCTAAAGCACAAGGAAGAACGTATAGGCAAGCAATCAAATTTCTTTAATAGGGCTGGTGAGGTTAAAAAATCTTTTCGTTCAAAACAACCATTATTATTGTTTCTTTATAAGGAAGCTCTCATGAGCTTGACTAAACTTGCACCGATTCTGCCGAGTTAGATGATGTCTCTTTTGCAGGATGATGAGGAGGTGTTCCCAGAGAATAACCTCATATGACTACCACCTATTCGTGTTAATCAACACAAATAAGATTTTATTCCCTGAGACATTGATTTGCAAGTAAAGCTACCCATTGAAGAAACTATCCTTTGTCTTCATCAAGATTCATTTCAAAACCACATTTGGAGAGCAGGAGACTATCTAGAAAGTTCAAGACCTGTACCAAACGAGATTTCGATCACTTCACTTCTCATGTTTCCCGTGGAGCCTAAAATTGATCTTTCCTAATTTTGTTCATTCCAAACTTATCAATGGTGAATAGGAGAGCTCTCCTTGCGTAAGTTATCCTATAGAGTAGACAAGTTGGTCACCAACAATGCCCTGATCCAAGAAGAGCCCCCGGATCCAACATCACTTCCATTTACCAAGAAGATTTTGTGCACCCAACATACCAAGAACCTTATTTAGGTAAGTATTTCTTTATCTTGATTTGTTTCTCATGATTCAAGGGCTGTGAGTATGAGTTTATTATATCCAGAAATCATTAAGGAAAATTTATGTTTATTCAAGGAACATTTGGAACAAAACTTTTTTCTTAAAACGCAAGTAAAAGAGGAACATGACAAGGATAATGCTTTGGTCCAAGGTGAGACATGTTTACCTATTTATAGTGACTCCATGACTGTAATAACACATTTTCTCTTTGCCGAAAGTGTTGACAACATTGCAGGTACAAAAGAGGAGTCACCGGACTTAGAAGGTCTCTCGTCCAGTTTCTTTGTGAGGACTGGAATATGAGTTGGTTTTGACAAAGGAAAATAAAACCATTGTTTATTTCAGGATGATCTTTGAGGTTGGAGAACAAGTATTGGTACACTTGAGGAAGGAAAACCTTCCAGCTGAAAAGAAGTCGAAAATGATGCAAAAGATCGATGGTCCATAAAACCTAACAAGAAGAATCAGCGACAATGCTTATCAACTTTAGCTGCAAGGTGATGCAATTCTAGGAGGCTCCAAGAGCAAGGAGCAAGGAGTTAATGACAAGAAGAACAAGAGGAACAAGTTTGGGGCAAAAAGAGCACTCAGAGACATCATAGAAGTCAAGAAATGATCTACAACAAGGCAGTATCATCAAGAGTTTAGAGTTTCACTACACCTAGTGATTACTCAAGAGGATCACTTGGACCCTAGAAGTATTTTCAAGTCCACACCGGTCAAAATACAAGTACAAAAAGGCTAGAGCATTGGCCATATGATCCACTCGCACTTTTTTTCGCTTCGCTCGGTTTTGTCCCAATGGGTTTTCCGAGTAAGGTTTTTAATGAGGCTTGTGGCTCATATGCTCATCTATGCCAACCTCTAGTCCGATCCATCTCATGGCCCGTCTCCATGCATCATTTGGCGTGGCCCATTATCTATATCTCTTATCTATCTCTTTCTCATTTTTGAATTTGAACTTGTGTGTTTATTTTGCATGGTCTTTGCGTGAGTTTAAGAGGCATGTCTTGTAACTCTATGCATTTATTTTCTTGTCTCTTCTCTCTTCGTCTCCTTCTCCTTTATATTGTGGCTGAGACTATCTTGTAATCTATCTATCTTTTTAATCAAAAACATTTTCTAAAATATAGATCATTGTTTTCGTTTTCGTGTGATTCGATCTCGAAGCTCTTAGTCTCATCAAGTGGACTTTTCGCATCCTCTTGTGGTGAAATTTGATCCATTAAATCGCTAGGTACTCAGTAATTAGGTCTAGCATCCTCCTTATCATGTTCTCAACATCTTGGTGTTGATTTTGGGTTGTGATTCCTCCCCGGAATCGCATCAAGTGGTATCTGAGCAACCAACGAGAAGTTGAATTGTTTCTATCTGATCTTGTCCGGATTTTCATAAATTAATGGTTTGTGATAAAATTGTGAACTCAATTTAATCTGACCCTAGGATGAGTTTAGTATTTGTTAGAATTAAAACTGGAATTTTTGGAGTTGATTTGATATTTGTTTGAGATCGATTTTGATGAACAATCGCGAATAGGGTTCTTTGGTAGTTGAGGGGTCATTTTCGTGTTTTGTGTGTTATATCATGATTTCTTTTCAAAGAACTCTTTACTAGTGTCTTGTTGTGTTGATTTTCAGGCAGAGATGTCCGATCTTAAAGAGGAAACAATCAACAACCGCAACAAGCTTCTCATTGAAGCGATTTCAGCAAAAATGGAGCAAGTGTGGGATAGCAAAATGGATGCACTTCGTCAAGGACTTCTTCAAGAGCAGAACAGAGCATGACAAAGGAGGAAACAAAAGCTTAATCCCAAGCCACCAGACAACACACTGAGATCAACATCGAGCAGCCAACAAAAAACCTCTCACACCCCCAAATCTAATTTGTATTTTGATTCAGATTTTTAACCTACTAATGTGCTTCAAATCTATAAATTTTCAGGAAAAGGAAACTACTTATAGTGGTAAAGTAACATGGACAATTGGTTAAACTACTGTCGCATCCTAAGAAAAGAAAGATTAGCTTTTGCAATTAGCCAACTCACCGGTGATGCTTATAAATGGTGGTTGCAAGAAGTTAATGATCGCTGGTATTACAAGGAGACAACTCTCACCACGTGGGAAGATCTTAGGGAACTAATGAAGTATAAGTATGCACCAAAGGATTTAATACCAAACCGTGCTCCACAAAACAATGCCAAAGTGCAAGGGTCAGCATTTTAAGAAAGGAAACAAGCCTTAGTCCCAGATCAAAAGAAAACTCCAATACCCCTGGAGACTAAGATACAACCAGATCCTTTTGAGAAGTTACCAAAGAAAGTCTCTAAGATCGTTCTAAGTGAGTAAATGGAGGCTAAGTCAATATCTCAACCAAAGAAGGCCACTGAGCTAGTTGTAGATCACAAGCAAAGCCTAAATCCATCACTTGAATGAAGCGGTGAACTTAAGCAATGTAAGTCCTCTAATCCTTCAAAATCCAAGGAAGTCACTTGTTATAATTGTCGTAAGAAAGGACATTTTGCTGCCACTTGCCCTGAAAAACACAAGCTGAATATCACTTCATTAGGATTAAAACTGAGCTCACCAAACTCAAGTAGTGAAGAAATTAATCAAGGTTTAGAAAATTTCAGTTCTTGTGTGATGCACTTGTTCTTGTCAAAAGATGTTGATTCAGGTCATATTATGGAGCATGAGAATGACAAAGCTGAAGGAAGCACAAAATAAAAGAATTAACATTCGGTGTCAGCAACTTTACAAGATCAAACCCGAGAAACACCTAAAGAGGCAACAACATGTGAATTAGGAGAATTCACTCACGTTGAAGCAGTTCTGATCCACCATCAATTACCTAGGGACGAGTACAACATTTTGATTAAGGAGAAACAAGTAGATGCTCCACCCAAAATTAAAACTCAAGGTAACTATCTAGACTCCCAAAAATGGATGAAAGCTAACTTGCTTTCTCTTCGTGCAGATTATACCATTTTGAGGCCAATTAAGAAGACTAATGATCAAGAAACATTCACTCATCATCGGAGTCAATCAAGAGATCCTTGTAAAGACTATCAAGATCAACTTCGGCTTAAGCAAAAGGGATTAAGAATAGGCAATCAATCGAATTTCTTTGTGCGAACAGGTGAGATTAACCAAAACATGTTTTCAAAACAAATTATTATTGTTTGTTTATAAGGACGCTCTCATGAGCTTGACTAACCTTGCACCGGTGCTGCCGAGTGGGATGATGTCTCTTTTGCAGGATTATGAGAACGTGTTCCATGGTCATAACTCCATAGGACTACCACCCATCCGTGATGCATCTCAAAGGCACATTTGGAGATCATGAGACTATCTAGAGCACCCAAGACCTGTACCACACGAGATTTGGATCACTTCACTTCACATGTTTCCCGAGGAGCCTAAAATGGATCTTTTTTATTTTGTTCATTCGAAACATATCAATGGAGACCGGAAGAGCTCTTATTGTGTAAGTTAAACTCTAGAGTGGACAGGTTGGTCACCAAAAATGCCCTAATCAAAGAAGAGCCTCTGGATCTAACACCACTTTCATTTAATGAGATAATTTTGAGCACCAAACACTCCAAGGATCTTATTCAGGTAAGTATCTCTTTAACTCGATTTGTTTCTTATGATTTAAGGGCTGTGAGTATGATTTTTTTATCTTCAGAAATTATTGAGGAAATTTTAGGTTTATTAAAAAAATAATCCAAACCAAACTTTTGTCGTAAAATGCAAGTAGAAGAGAAACATGAAAAGGATAATGCTTTGGTTCAAAATGAGATATGTTTACTTGTTTATTGTGACTCCATGACTGTGATAACACACTTGCTCTTTGCTAAAGGTGTTGACTACATTACAGGTACTAAAGACGAGCCACCAGATATAGAAGTGCTCTCGTCCAATTACTTTATGAGGACTGGAATTGGAGTTGTTTTTGACAAAGAAGCTGAACATGTTCCCAAGATCTGTTCTTGTGGAAATGATTATGAAGTTGGGAGTTCTGTCTAAAGTTCTCAACGAAAATGACTATGATGCTGAACCTCACTTGAAGCTTCACAACAACAATGCCCAATCATTTGATCTCCGAGGTAAGTTTTGAATAATTTGTGGTTTTGATGGTTCTAACTAGGCGTTGTGTGTGGCAGGTCAAGCAGATTTGAGGACAAATCCTTTTCAACTGGGGGAGGATGATGCGATTCTAGGAGGAGCAAGGAATTAATGCCAAGAAGAACAAGAGGAACACGTTCGGGGCAAAACGAGCACTCGGAGACATCATGTAAGTCAAGAAATGCTCTACAACAAGGCAATCTCATCAAGAGTTTAGAGTTTCACTACACCTAGTGACTACTCAAGAGGACCACTTGAACCCTAAAAGGTGTGTCAAGTCCACACCAGTCAAGATACAAGTCCAAGAAGGCTAGAGCATTGGCTATATGATCCACTCACACCCTTTTTCCCTTAGTTCGGTTTTGTCCCAATGGTTTTTCCGAGTAAGGTTTTTAATGAGGCTTGTGGCTCATATGCTCATCTATGCCAACTTCTAGTCCGATCCATCTCATGGCCCATCTCCATGCATCATTTGGCTTGGCCCATTATCTATATCTCTTATCTATCTCTTTCTCATTTTTGAATTTAAACTTGCGTGTTTATTTTGCATGGTCTTTGCGTGAGTTTACGAGGCATGTCTCGTAACTCTAAGCATTTATTTTCTTGTCTCTTCTCTCATCGTCTCCTTCTCCTTTATATTGTGGCTGAGACTATCTTGTAATCTATCTATCTTTTTAATCAAAAACTTTTTCTAAAATATAGATCATTGCTTTCATTTTCGTGTGATTTGATCTCGAAGCTTTTAGTCTCATCAAGTGGACTTTCAGCATCCTCTTGTGGCGTCATTTGATCCATTAAATCTCTAGGTGTTCAGTAATTGGGTCTACCATCCTCCTTATAGTGTTCTCAACATCTTGGTGTCAATTTTGGGTTGTGATTCCTCCTCGGAAACGCATCCCAAGGTAAGTATAATTTGAGTCCTAGTTTCAATGTTACTGACTTTGTCCCTTTTACTGCAGATCCAACAGATTTGAGGACAAATCTTTTTCAACTGGGGGAGGATAATATGATACTGGAAGGCTTCAAGGACTTAGAGCATGGAGCAAGGACAGATCATAAAGATATGGACGAGCATGGAACTAAGGATGCTTTGGAAGTACCTCTCGGAGCCATGACCCATTCCCGGACCAAGGAGTTTACCCAAGCTGTTAGGGTCTTGCTTTCTCAAGCAATGACCCAAGAGGATCACTTGAGATGTGGAGGTTGTGTCAAGGCTATCCTGGTCGTGATACACGCTCAAGAAGAATATTAAATGGCTATGTGATCCACTCGTGCTTTTTTTCCATTGTCTTCAATTTTTCCAATGTGGTTTTCATGAGACTTGTGGCTCACATATCTCATCTTGCCATTTGCTAGCCCTGATTTACGACTGGCCCATTGTCATGTTTATGTTAGGCGCAGTTTATGTTAAGTTCTTATGCATTTTCGAATTCAAACTCTAGCTTTAATGTTGTGTGGTGTTTCGAGGTGTTCTAGTAAATACGCCCTTCTCTTCTTCTTCTTCTCTCTATACTCTCCTGTGATCTCTATGTAGAACCTATCTATCTTTTTATTCTCAAACTCTTTTAAGATTAGATCATTGATTTATTTTCGTTTGTCGAAATTGATATTTTACGACTTATCAAAAGTCCATTTGGAATCCTTTTTGTCATCATTCATTCACCTTCTCGTCCTTGAACTGTTTGTCGTTTCTTGTTCAAGATCTTTCACTCTAGATCTTTTAAGTGGAGAAATTGGGATTGATTCCTCACCGGAATCGTATCACTATGCATGTGCAATGCAAATCTATATGCTTATTTTGTGATTTTTCATTTTTTTTGATTTTTTTTGTCTTTTTTCGATGCATAGGTTTATATATAATGCAAGACTCAAGACACAAAAGAAAAGAAAAATAAGAGAATAAACACAAAATCAAACCACAAAAACCTCTCCCCAGACTTAATTCACACCATCTTGGTGGGAAAATAAGCCAAAGAGAGAGTAAAACACAAATAAACACAAAGAAGAAAATAAAGGATTCACAAGAGAAAAGGGAATGGTACCTTAGACTTTTGGAATAGAGGAGTTTGGATGTTGCAATGCTTATTAAATCCTCCTTATTCAATGCTTGTTTTGTGTCACTAGCTTGACAATGGATAGACTTGGGAGATTCTCAAGGGCACGTTTAACGTCGCTAGCTTAACGGTTGCGTCCTCTTCTTCACTCCTTTCTTGCATGTCTCCTTTGCTCCTAGTTGCACACCTAAGAGATCAAGATCACAAGAGAAAAGGAAAAAGATTTGCAACAAAATAAAAGAAAAAATAATCTAGTCTCAATTTGAATACTAACTCTAATGGTAATTGTTTAATCCCCAGCAACGGCGCCAATTTGATAAGTGGTTTTTCAACCGGTCTATCAAATAAACATATCGTGCATAGAACTTTAGGATCGAATCCACAAGGACTAAAGACCACACACTAGAGATGCGAGAGTCAAACTAATCTAGAGCAAACTAATTTTGGTTTTTGTAAATAAGAAATGAAAAGAAGTGAAATTCAAAAAGAAAACAAAAGAAAAAAATTGGACCATAGGTTCTACTATCATAAGAGTGAACTAACAATCAAACAATGATGTAATATATTGAATTAAGTACCATCCTAGAACATGGAATTCACAACTATGACTAATCCACTACCGTGACACTAATCACTTCACTAATTATCCAATCATCAATAACTATTGTTAGCAATCAAATAATTAATGAGCATTAATAAACAATTCTAATAAGTTCACTAAACACCCTAATCAATGACTTCTGTTCGCTAGGTATCTTAAGATCATAAAAGGTTTGGTTCAAGCATTTCCTAAGATCTAGATATTGAGAGATCAAGTCAAATCTAGCATTACGAACAACCTAATGAAAGATCTAACAATAATCAACCTAAACAATCAAGATCTAACCATCAATCATCCTAATCTAGCATAACTCATGATCCAAGAAAAAGACTAATAACCTAAATGAAGAAAAGAAAAAAGAAAAAAGAAAAGATAAAGAGATGAATTTACAAAGATAGAGATGAAGACATCTTTATTAGAGCTGCATAATATGAAAAATATCAATCCAAAAACATTTAAAGAGAGTTTGGATATCAAAACCAACTCTAAAAAAAGAAAACTTAGGTTTAGAGATGTTTAGACAAGTATTTATATGAAGGCAACAAAAATATTTGGGTCAACTCTAAACATCTTGGTCAACATCGCGGCATATATGATATGTGTCTAGTAATTCGACCATAGCTCTTGGAATACAACTCCAAATGACTCGAGGCCAATTCCATTGGAAAGCTAACTAAAGTTCTTCTTATTCGATCTTTCAGCCACTTTGGATTCCAAGTAGTTTGGTGACCGCTACAAGTTACTCTTCACTTTGTTTTTCATATCTTCTTGCTCATCACTTCATTTCTAAGGTTTCAAGATCCTCTAAAGTTTTCCATTCACATAACCTAGCCTCTGAGCAGCGATTGCAATTGAGTCGAGTGACTAACCCTAGCCATAAAATTTTGTCTCCGATCTCCCTTACCAGCGTCTGGTTTCTCTCACCACCACCAGGAAAAGGACCCCTTCTCATGGTGTCTCTTCCTCGGCTTCCTGTTTTTGAAGGCTCAATGCGACGCTCTCAAGATCTTGGTTTGGGCACCCTCTTGTCTCAGGCTAGGCGTGGGGTTGTTCTCCGTTGTGCTCTCAGCTGTGTCCTCGATCTTGCCTGGCTCTCTCCCTACTCGCTCGAGGATGGCGACTTGGATTTGAGTGGTTTCGATATTAGCCACTCGCTTAAGTTGTCACCGGATTAGCTCCTCCTCTCGTCAGATCTGCGTGGTAAGTCCCTGCTTAGCTACTCTTTTGTGTTACTTACTAGAAGCCAAAGCTCTCTCAATTGTGGTTGCCTGAGGACAGTTTCCCTTCGTTGAAGTTGGTTTCATTCTCGACTCTCCTGTGGTTTAGCTAGGTAGAGTTCCGCATTTAAGCATAGCTTAGGTGGCTCCTGTTCTTGTTGGTTTTGGCTCTTCAGTTTCTGATTATGTCTTCCTCCGTATACGCTCTCGGTAATAGTCTAGGTGTGGCTTTAATCTGTTCTCCGATGCAAGGTTGTGTTGCTCTTTGGGTTGTGTTTTTAAAGAAGCTGTCAAGATGTTTCTTTCTCTTTCTCTTCCTCTTCCATCTTCGGGTTTCTTGTTGTCTGCAACTGTCAACTCATCCAGATTGGCTTCCCTTCCTTTGAGGGCATTCTTTCTCTTCCCCTGCCTTCCTAGTTTGGTTCCTTCTCTGTTTCTTTCTCGACTTCAAAGCAGCACTTCTCTGTCATGGCCTAGTTAAAGGGCGTTCGAGGTAGACTCCTTCTTTTCCATTGGCCTTAGTTTGCTGTGGTGTGCTCCTTGGTTGGTCCTTCTTCCTCCTCTAGTTTCTTAGGTGTGGAGTTCTTCGGCTACTCTCTACTTGCTTCTCCTTGTCTTGGATTAGTGTGTTCTCTTCTTCATAGGTTTACTAAGGTTAATTTAGGCTATTCTTCGTTCTCCTTGGTTGCTGATTGTGTATGCTAGAGCTTTTCGAGGTTGTTGGAGGTTTGTGTTGCTTTGGTTATTTGCTTGATGGGTCTCGCGACTTTGGCATTATGTGGCGGCTCTGATCTCCGTTGTTGGTCTTGGGGAGTTTCTTGGATTATGGTGTTTTAATCGACTGTGGGTCACGGTGACTAGCTTGGCTTGGTTCTCACAATTCCTTCAAGGGTCTCTGCCTTCCATTGATGGTATTGGAAGCTACATCCTTCCCGATGATCAGTCCCTCTCTTTTTTAGGTTCTTGGCCTTGCTTCTTCATCCCTCTTGGCTTGCGTGGTGATGTTCTTAGTTCTTTGGTGGTGTTTATGCTTCTTCCATTCAATTCCGGTCGAAGGAAGTTCTTGAGCTTCTCGGTTGGCCCTCTTCCTAGGTGGAAAGCTCTATCGGCATTGTGATTTACGACCTTCTAAGAGAGTATCGTTTGGTTTTGCTCTTCCTATGTCGTTGATCGTTGGTTCTTTGAGTAGATGCTCCGCTTCTGCATGGCCTTGGTTTCTTCATTGAGTTCTCATATACTTTTAGTATCCTTTTGATTTACTTTCTCCACTATTGTTGTTCTTATGATTTACTTTACCATGCTGTAAACTCCCCCTTTGCTTTTAATAGAATGCCGTTTATCAAAAAAAAAAAAAAAAAGTAAACCTAAGTTAAATGTAGTCAACTACTAAATACTTTACGTGTGTTTAAAATAAATTTTGTTCTAGTTATTCATAAATAGTAAGACGAATTCTTGTATTCAAAATATTATTTTAATTTTTAATTTTTTTCAAAATAAGGTTGGTAATATTTTCTTACGTAGTAAATTTCTTATGCAACGATGAAAATATAGCTCTCTTTCAAAATTTTGCAATAAAAATCTATAAATGAAATCTCTTGTAAAATGAATATATATATATATATATATATATATGTATCTAAATGGTTTAATATCGAAGAAGAAATTTAGTTGTTTCCCTCTACTTTCTCTTGGATCGCTTGGTGGTTGATCCTTTCCTTGGATTATGTCATGTCGTTCTACCATTCTTTTGCGTTCGGATGGTGTGTTTGAGCTATTTGGTTGGCCTTCTTCCAAGTTTGGATGATTTATCGGCATTGTGATCACTGATCTTTTTAGAGAGTATTGAATGGCAATACTTTTCCGATGCCGTCGGTCATTGGGATTTACATATAGTTTCTTGAAGCAATTTTTGATTTCAAGCTTTCCATATAAATCATATTCATGGAAAACTAGTTTGTTTTCGTTTGAAACATTCTGATTTCTGAAAATATGGTAGTGCATGAAGAGCGCTTAAGAGATTTTATTTGGCTACTTATGTCACCAATACTTATATTTTCTGTCCCATATCAAGAGAGAACTCAAAAGCTAAACGAGTTTAACCTAAATAAATTTAAGAATGAGTAACCTACCGGAAAATGATTTTTGGTACTATGCAAGTGAGGCAAAAAACACAGAGACCATGTGATGAATTTTAGGGATACTAACAAGTTTTTCGAACCTCCGAAATAGTACACCAGTTCCGGACAAGGGTGAAACCCACATGCGAGAGAGGATGTGAGGACCCATAGACAGCAGCGGTTGGAACGTTACATCCTTCCATACAGAGTTATCAAATAATATTGGGTTATCGATCAATTAGGCTTATCAAATAATATTGGGTTATCAATATACAACCCCACGTCAAGTTTCAGTACTATCTCCAACATACAGAGTTTATGCCTCTGTACAAAACTACACAAAATAAAATCTACTGATACAGAACCACAAAAAGTTTGGGTTCTTATACAAAACAACTACTTGGCATTAAAATTTCGACGGTTTGCATCCAATTAAAATTTTCGACGGTTTACATCCAATTAAAAAATTCATCAGTTAGCTAGTCAAAAGTAAACCTAATTTTAAAACATGAAATACATAATACATACTAAAAATAGAAAATAACCTAGCCTCTGAACAGTGATTACAACTGAATCGAGTGACTAAACCTAGCCATCAATTTTTTTCTCCGATCTCCCTTACCAGCATCTGGTTTCTCTCACCGCCACCAGGAAAAGGACCCCTTCTCATGGTGTCTCTTCCTCGGCTTCCTGTTTTTGAAGGCTCAATGCGACGCTCTCAAGATCTTGGTTTGGGCACCCTCTTGTCTCAGGCTAGGCGTGGGGTTGTTCTCCGTTGTGCTCTCAGCTGTGTCCTCGATCTTGCCTGGCTCTCTCCCTACTCGCTCGAGGATGGCGACTTGGATTTGAGTGGTTTCGATATTAGCCACTCGCTTAAGTTGTCACCGGATTAGCTCCTCCTCTCGTCAGATCTGCGTGGTAAGTCCCTGCTTAGCTACTCTTTTGCATTACTTCCTAGAAGCCAAAGCTCTCTCAATTGTGGTTGCCTGAGGACAGTTTCCCTTCGTTGAAGTTGGTTTCATTCTCGACTCTCCTGTGGTTTAGCTAGGTAGAGTTCCGCATTTAAGCATAGCTTAGGTGGCTCCTGTTCTTGTTGGTTTTGGCTCTTCAGTTTCGGATTATGTCTTCCTCCGTATACGCTCTCGGTAATAGTCTAGGTGTGGCTTTAATCTGTTCTCCGATGCAAGGTTGTGTTGCTCTTTGGGTTGTGTTTTTAAAGAAGCTGTCAAGATGTTTCTTTCTCTTTCTCTTCCTCTTCCATCTTGGGTTTCTTGTTGTCTGCAACTGTCAACTCATCCAGATTGGCTTCCCTTCCTTTGAGGGCATTCTTTCTCTTCCCCTGCCTTCCTAGTTTGGTTCCTTCTCTGTTTCTTTCTCGACTTCAAAGCCGCACTTCTCTGTCATGGCCTAGTTAAAGGCGTTCGAGGTAGACTCCTTCTTTTCCGTTGGCCTTAGTTTGCTGTGGTGTGCTCCTTGGTTGGTCCTTCTTCCTCCTCTAGTTTCTTAGGTGTGGAGTTCTTCGGCTACTCTCTACTTGCTTCTCCTTGTCTTGGATTAGTGTGTTCTCTTCTTCATAGGTTTACTAAGGTTAATTTAGGCTATTCTTCGTTCTCCTTGGTTGCTGATTGTGTATGCTAGAGCTTTTCGAGGTTGTTGGAGGTTTGTGTTGCTTTGGTTATTTGCTTGATGGGTCTCGCGACTTTGGCATTATGTGGCGGCTCTGATCTCCGTTGTTGGTCTTGGGGAGTTTCTTGGATTATGGTGTTTTAATCGACTGTGGGTCACGATGACTAGCTTGGCTTGGTTCTCACAATTCCTTCAAGGGTCTCTGCCTTCCATTGATGGTATTGGAAGCTACATCCTTCCCGATGATCAGTCCCTATCTTGTTTAGGTTTTTGGCTTTGCTTCTTCATCCCTCTTGGCTTGCTTGGTGATGTTCTTAGTTCTTTGGTGGTGTTTATTCTTCTTCCATTCAATTCCGGTCGAAGGAAGTTCTTGAGCTTCTCGGTTGGCCGTCTTCCTAGGTGGAAAGCTCTATCGGCATTGTGATTTACGACCTTCTAAGAGAGTATCGTTTGGTTTTGCTCTTCTTATGTCGTTGATCGTTGGTTCTTTGTGTAGATGCTCCGCTTCTCCATGGCCTTGGTTTCTTCATTGAGTTCTCATATACTTTTAGTATCCTTTTGATTTACTTTCTCCACTATTTTTGTTCTTATGTTTTACTTTACCATGCTGTAAACTCCCCCCTTGCTTTTAATAGAATGCTGTTTATCAAAAAAAAAAAAAAACAAGTAAACCTAAGTTAAATGTAGTCAACTACTAAATATTTTACGTGTGTTTAAAATAAATTTTGTTCTAGTTATTCATAAATAGTAAGATGAATTCTTATATTCAAAATATTATTTTAATTTTTAATTTTTTTCAAAATAAGGTTGGTAATATTTTCTTACGTAGTAAATTTCTTATGCAACGATGAAAATATAGCTCTCTTTCAAAATTTTGCAATAAAAATCTATAAATGAAATCTCTTGTAAAATGAAAAAAAAAATTTATATATATATATATGTATATAAATGGTTTAATATCGAAGAAGAAATTTAGTTGTTTCCCTCTACTTTCTCTTGGATCACTTGGTGGTTGATCCTTTCCTTGGATTATGTCATGTCGTTCTACCATTCTTTTGCGTTCGAACGGTGTGTTTGAGCTATTTGGTTGGCCTTCTTCCAAGTTTGGATGATTTATCGGCATTGTGATCACTGATCTTCTTAGAGAGTATTGAATGGCAATACTTTGCCGATGCCGTCAGTCATTGGGTTGTTGTGTCGGCGCTCGGCTGTTCTTTGGGCTTGGTTTTATGTCACAAAGTGCATATACCTTTTATCTTTCTTATTGTTTCTTTTACTTTTATGTAATATTTTTTTATGCTGTAACTCTTTCCCTTGATTTTAATAGGATATCCTTTAAAAAAAAAAAAAAAAAAACATTTTATTGTATATTTTTTGGGTTATGTGAGTCACAGCAGTAAGTGAGTGCGTATAATGCCCCACCAAATATGGTGAAGCGAAAGGCGGCCGGCCCTCTTCTTCGTTCCTCGCTTCATTTTTTTTTTCTTTTTCGTGTTTCTATGGTTTTGTTTAGACGGTCGGTTGTGGCTACTTTTGAACCTATGGGTAGGATTTTATCGAATATTCTCTCTTAAATTCACATTATCACTCTTTTTCTCCCTTAATCGTTTGTATAGACATCATTATCCGAAATCATAATATCCGAACCACAAATATATATATATATATATACATATTGACTAATCTCCGAAGTAAGTAAAACACCAAAATTTTCTGCCGTATAATACACTCATAATGATCCTAACTTGTACTAATTTCCACGATTGGATCCTGATTATTACACATCTTATTATTTCTTGTTGTCATATATAAACTAAAACACATAGAAAATTCAAAACTCTCTGTTCGAACAGCCAATGGGATTAATAATGGTCTAACATTGATTGACGTTATTGTAAGAAGACCCAATCCTTGTTATTCTCTTGATTTGTCAAATGAGAGTTTTGGACTTTTAGATGATTAGCACAGTTTATTAGCCTCTCGACAGTGGGCGAATCATACTTTTGTGCTTCATGTTCTAGGATTAAGCTTAATCAAAGTTGATTAGTGTCTCCAGAGTTAAGCATATCCTTGTTATTTTTTTGCTTACTTTAGTTGTATTTAACGTTTTTCTTTCTCTTTCATTTATTTTTTTGCTTTGCCTTCTAATTACATGCCTTTTATTATTTACATTTCTGACTTACTTTGTTTAAGTACTTTCTTCCTTTTTAATAACCTGTAGATCAAATAAATACTATTTTCCATCGCAATAGATTAGCTTGAATTAAATAAATTGATTTCGTAAAACAAGACTCTTTTTTTTTTTTATGTATTCGATTTTAAGTGCTAGACCAACACATGCCATGCATTTCTGGTAGTTCAGAGTTAAAATCCTAAATTTCAAAATATTTGGCCCTTCAGTAGAAAATATATTAAATTGAAAGTTCTAATTAAGAGTATTGCATTTGCTTTTTCTTTTTCTTTTGATGTATGAGTCTATGACCTAGAACAAAAAGAATCGAAGTCTCTTTCCTCCCGCGAAAAGCATCACAAAGAAAGGAAAGATGGATATATTATTTATAGAGGTTACACATGAACAATCAATAACCTTAAGGAAAAGATCTCCTCAACCAAAGGGACAACAACAACAACGAAAAAATCATCTCAAGGTATTGGTGTTCAGTAAATAAATGCCAAGTAACTAGGAGGCCAAAGAAGAGTGTAATAGGCACAAAAGACATAAATCCAAAGGTTATATTATTACTAAAATATAATCATAATCCTTTTATCTTTAAATTTGACAAAGCTAAATAACCGCTTAAGTTTGAAATCTAATTAAGAATTTAAAAATAGGTTCAACAGAAATTTGAGAAAAAAATGTAATCTATCTCATTTGAAGTTGATCAAACAATGAACAGTCAAAAACCCTTTTTTTTAATGACTAAGTAATAATAACAAGTCGACTCGACCATCTTCATACATATTCCATGAACTCGCGAAAATTCCTAAACGTACGTGAGTTGGATCACCACCTGCATGGTCTAAAGGGCTAATCTATTCCAAATGGAAAAGTACAATCTGTGTATAATATGTTAATTTTACATTTCTCATAAAAAAAGTTTGTCTAAATTTTTCCAAATCTAAGATATTAAATGTGGTAATGTAAAATTTGAGAAAATTACAGTTGATTATTGAATGTTTTTTCCATGTTTCACAATTGTTTTGATAAATTTGATAATATTTCTGAAAAAACAAACAACTATCCATAACTTGTTTTAATATATAAATGTTAATGTTCTTAAATTTATTTTGTTTTGATCTGTTGACAAAATTAATAAAACTATTACTATTAAGAAATGAAAAAAAAACGATGTTAAATTAAAATAAAATAAACAACAAACGTGAAGAGAGAAGAACAAAGTTGCTGGGCCTCCAAGTGCTATCACATTGGTTTACTGTCTTTTTGTTTGGCTGGTATAGCTTTTTTTTTTTGTTGTTAATTAGGCTGGTATAGTTAGAGGTTTTTAAAAACTGTTGGCAGAACTGCAGATTTCTTATAATGGTTCCTCAAGTGGTTGATATCACTAATATATACATATATATATATATATATATATATAAACACAAGTTAAAACCTAGCACAATATTAAGGAACCAAACATCAAGCGAACAACAGAATATTTGAGAATGATGTTCCCTAAAAGTTTTATATAAAAGTGATGCCTAAAGCTTGGATTTTAGATGAACTTCACCTCAAAGCCTGACTTAGTTAAGCATCATATATCATTTTAATATAGCTTTCATCGCAACATAATTTAATTTTTTAAAAAAGTATAATTCAGTTTGGGTCGCACTTCTCATATCCAGTGCCTGATTTACGACCTAGCTAAACCAATTTCAGAGACCAAGATGCAACCTATCCTAAACCAAATCTCCATATTTATCTTTGAATAAGCATTCAATAAGATTTAACTGTGGTGTAGTGGTAGCACAAAGGGTTGAACCTCTTGTGCCCCAGGTTCAATCTACATTTCGAATGGAAATACATTTTTAAAATAGGAATGGACTATAAAAGTTGACTTTGGATACCAAGAGAGATTAAGGGGCCAATGGTCCAGAACTCCTTAGAATTATCAAAAAAAAAAACAAGATTTAATCACAAAACTTACATATTAGCGTGAGCACTTTTCACATCGGTCATGCATGCATAGACTTCAATCTACTACAGTATAATGACATGTGAGAACCTTTTGGATCAGAGCGATTTAAACCAGTTGCGAATAACCTGCAGTGTAATACATTTACGGAAAAAGTTTTGTTAATATTACTACTACTACTTTTTTTTTGTTAAAGAATATACTACTACTACCTGTCGACCAAATAATGAAAATAGAATTTTTAGCTTGCTTACTACATAAAGAGATGCTCAGACTTTTAGAAGGGAGTACAATAAGATCTGGTAAATAAACTATGACTTGATAATTTTGTTTTGTGAACTTTATACACTTTCTGATACCAACTTTAACCCACTTTCTAACTATAGTGCTCTAAGAAATAGGAGAAGGTTTTCACTTTCCATGATACTAATAAGTATAAATTATCAATAATATATGATAACTCTAAAATTTTATTAAAAATTTAGAACTCAACGCGAAACTTTCAAATCGAAAATAAAAATAATGCAATCAAATTAGTTATAGGGAATGATCAAATCTTGTTTTGCATCTGGATCAGTAAAACAAAAAAGTGATATATATATATATATATATATATAACATCATGAAAATCATATTCACGTAACATCTTCACTCTATACTTGTGAACAAGATGTACAATTAGTTGGAAGAATCTGAAGGTAATAACGTGCGCAAATATGCGATTGATTCATCAAAAATCTAACATTAAACGTTGTCCAAAGTTTAAACCTCCAACAGATCGACTACATTCTAAACGAACCTTTGAGATATATAGTTGTACATGGACATGATATGAGCTTGAATGTCCCATTGACACCACGAATTAGAAAGAAACACATAATGCTGCACAAACTGATAACAAATTTATTAAATATGTTTCTACCAAAAAGTTATTTTATTAAATATGAAGAAAAACGTATCCACCAAAACGTATCCACCAAACTGCTTCTGGGTATGTGGTATGTTAGGTCCCTACTAAAAAAGGGAGAAGTGTAGTCCTTTGAGTTTGAGTCTTTTTGGAAGGAGGTAAATTTTCGACATGAAATTGACTAAAGGCTAATTCAGAACCTAGAAAAAATAAAATTTATAGACTTGAACATTGCGATTAACATAAAAAATCGTGTCTTCAAAGCCACCAAAAATAAGTGGAAAAGTGAAGAGTAATAATGACAAAAATAATTTAGTGAAGTTGAAAACATCTCATTCTACGTAGACATATGTGCCGGTGCATGCAATAAACGCACATCGTACGTGACATGAGAAACTCCATCCCGGACATTTCGGCGTTTGGTTACAAGGAGTATGAGTTCATGCCTATTCACGGTCGATCCTCCTTGATTTTTTTTTCTTTCTCTCGAAATGCCTTTCATAGACTTTTCCTTAACCTTTTCTTAATGCAGTGGAATCCATTACCCTTGGTTTATTTATGACCAGTCCCTTATACCGGTTTAATGATCACCTCATCACTTCATTATTTAGCCATACAATCAACCATCCCCATTGGCTATGTATACTTTGTAATGAAGGTTCTTTACCCACCCAAGGGATTGTGGTTTATTGCCTACTAAGCGTTGATTCGCTCATACATGATACGATGTTTGACCAATTAGTTTGCTCGTGGGTTTGATCATGGATTCAACCGATTCTTCATTCGGTTTAACTCTCAGCCGTTCATCGATATTATCCCTGGCGAACCACGATCATATTAGACTTGACAGTTTCCTTGCTGTCTACCTTTTCTCGGTTATTTCTCACTTTATTCAAGGATATTTTGTGCAAAGCGAGATCATTACACCCCTTGGGTGTGAATGATGATACCTCTTCATTGTTCATCGATTGCTTGTTCCTTTTACATGGATGAGTCGATCCCTACTACACGGGTAGTCACATTTCTGAGTCATGATATGTGCTTTGTGCTACCAGATATCGACTCCGCCAGAAGTACTAAAGGATCATCATCTTCTTCAATGGATCCCCTTGTTCCCACGGAATCTACTTGATCTATTCCCCACATTTGCCTTCATAGAACATATGGTTCTTCCTCCGACTGTATTCCTTGATCTCGTCTCTCTCCTATGGTGATTTCTTCCTCTTTTCCGGTGAGATTTCACCCTCAGACAAGGTCATCCTTTGAGCGTGTGGGGTTCTGGATGGTTATTATGCATGAGAGAGCCTTCCTTTTATAGGCATATTGCTCGTGTAACTTTCCCCGTCTCGCACCCATTGATCGTGCGTTCTCGGCCATTACTTTAATGAATGGTTGGGATCGTATCCTTTCGGGGGATAACTACCTTAGGCGGTTATGAAACTGTTACTAGGAGGTTACTTGGTTCCTCGACCAATCGCTCATGTCTCAGATGCCATACCTCACTGGATCCGTAGCTAGCTGATCAGTCAACCCAGCTGGGTCAGTACTTGATCAGTCCACTGAGCTTGTTCAGCTACTGATCAACTTAGTTAGCTAGTACTTCCAATTAGCGAACTATCAGTCCAGCTAGCTAGCTACAATTCCAGGTTAGCTAGCTATCACTTCAGCTCGTCCAACTACCTCAGCTTACCTAGCTGGATAACTCGAGCATTTTCCTTCATTTTCACCCGGGTAAGTCATTTGGTCCGTTTCTCGGCCATGACTAAGCAATTTCTAACTTTTTTTTGTGATATTTCCCAAGTATCACTAGGTTGTTAACCTTGTCGTCATCCCCTTTACCTGAGCCGTTTACCACAAAACGCTCAAACCTCACTTTCCCGGGACATGGATGTTACAGAACCACGCATAAGAAACGTTCATATTTTGTTAAAGTTTTATTAATAATCAACTTGTATTACACACATTTTTTAGATATAGGCTTGTTCATTTCCTCATCGAGATGCAATATCTGGTTGCTCAAATTTTGTGTTTGAGATTAGATGCAAATCTAAAAAATCTAAAAATTTGGATGCCAAAAAATGATAATCTAGATGCTGCATCTGCATCTCAAAATCTAAAAGTCCAAAATGCCATAAATTATCCCCAAACCAAAGCTATTTTTAGTAATCCATATTTCATCATTTACACTAATCATTCTTATTAAAAATATTATAAATCTAATAAAATCTTTAAAAGACAAAAAATCATATTTTTATCAAAATCAAAATTTTTTGTTTCCCTAAAAAAATTGCAAAAACGCATTTTTGCCAAATTTAGTAAAACAAAAACTATATTTTATGTAAAAACGCAAAATCGCACCTTTCCGCTGAGAACGTGAAGTTGCTTTCATCCTCTAAAAATAGAGAAACACGTTTTCCCACCAAAAACTCAGGAAATAAGTCTTTCTGCTAACAATATGGAAACATGTTTTTCTGCCAAAATACGAACACATATTTTTCTTCCAAAACCGTGAAGTCGCGTTCTTCCGCTAAAAACAAAGAAACACATTTCCCACAAAAAACTCTAAAAACACGGACACACGTTTTCCCACAAAAAAAACTCAAAAACATATTTTCTCTCAAAAAAACGTGAAGTCATGTTCTTCTACTAAATATATAGAAACACATTTTCCCGCCAAAAAAATTTAAAGACACGGAAACATGTTTTTGACCACATTTTCCCGCCAAACATGAGAAATCACATTTTCTCACAAAAAATGTGGAAACACATTTGTCTTAAAAAAATGCGGAAACATGTTTTTGACCACAATTTCTCGCCAAACACATGGAAACACATTTTTCGCTGAAAATGCGGAAACACATTTGAATCCATGTTATGGTTCAGATTTGGGTTCAAGACGTTGTGGTGGTTTCGGTCTCCATTCTTTCTCTTTTGTGGCGTAACTAGTCTTTGGTATGTAGATTGTTTTGGTTGGGACTTGGGTCTACAAAGGTCCACGTGTAAGAACTCGGGGTCCTCTTTGAAGTTTTCCCCAGCCGGATCTCAAGGTTTCATCTTGGTCCTATGTCTTCTTGATTGCATTGGTTCTTTAGAGTGGTTGAGAAGGGGATGCTTCTGTGCTTTGTCCTTATGTCTATTCGTTTTTGTTTATGCGGTTGGAGTAGCTGTTAAACAATCTAATTATTGGTTCGATTTAAAGTTTCTGTTAGTATGACGCTTAATTTCCTTCTCGGGCTTCTCCCATCTTCGACATACTCTTGGTTCAGATTTTTCAGTTTTAGATCTTGATTTCTTAAATGTTAGTCTTTTCATTTTTAAGGTGTTTTTCTCATGTTCGGTTGTCTTTTTGAATTTTTATCTGTGGGAGTGTCTATGAATTCTCCAACTTCGTTTCTGGAAATATTTCATTCTTTACCGGCTTTGTAAAAAACTTGTGAAAACTATCAATGCAATTTCTAGATGACACATAAAAAACGTAAGTTTAAGATAGTTGAAAACTCTTTTTGAATTTTTTTTCCAACAATTTAGAAGAATTAGCTAATTTTTTTATGTTTTGAGTTAAAAGTCCAATTATTTTAAATACAAAAAAATGTCCAATTATTTTATATCGACCGCATATTCACGCAAACAATCGAAAACGTGTCCATCTAGAAATCACTACGAATGTTTTGGAAGTAGGACCACTTTAGCACAACTGTCTTGGATTGAGTTTTATAGTGAAAGTCAAAATCAGAGAACCAAGTAAAAGAAATGAGATTGACCTCTTATACATCAAATTCGAATCGCACCTGAAATATTTTCGCATCATGCAGAGATGGATATCATATTTTCCACAATAATTTAACACTAAACTACTATCAAACAAGATGTCAAAAAAAAGAAAAAAAAAAAAATTCACATATATAGGTGTTCTACCACATGAAACAGTACCTTAACTCAAAAAATAAAATGAAACAGTACCTTAACAGAGCATAATGTTGATAATAGTGATGGACAATATTTTTGATAAATATAAGTGAAACAGTACGCAGATAAAATATGAATCAACAAAGTGTAACAAATCATGGAGAGAAAGTAAGTGGCATACCGAACATATGCAAAATTAAAAGAAAGCTGTAGGGCACATTCACTAAATCATCATAATATTATGGAAGAAAGATGGATTTGTAAATAATGCACATTTATGGGGAACTATGATATTCTCGATGGAGAATGGCCATATGGGTTCGCGTGTGACTTTGTCTCCAAATTATTTTAATGGCACACGAATAATTTATTATAAGATTTTATACAAACTTTATCCATTACACAAACAATCCATAAAAGATAAATAAAATGGCTCGAAAACGATAGTAATCATCGATAAGATGATATTAATCGGTTTAAGTAATGGATCAAAGGCTCAAAGCCCTCTTCGTTATCCGTCATCGATTGGCATTAAAGAGTTTCAAATGCGGTTTTCATTTACAATTTGGGATCTA
This sequence comes from Cardamine occulta, assembly GCA_028015245.1. Lineage (NCBI taxonomy): Eukaryota > Viridiplantae > Streptophyta > Magnoliopsida > Brassicales > Brassicaceae > Cardamine > Cardamine occulta. Next base: position 14,139,652 of record CM051376.1, on the reverse strand, counting down.
CATATTTATATTAAAAAATCCAATGAATATTACTAAAAAAATATATCAAAAACTTCAACATTTTTTTTTAACTTTGGGATCTACATATTTATATTATACAAAATTCAAAGAATGTTACTAACGAATATCAAAAATTTTAATTTTTTTTTAATTGATAAGACTTAGCTGAATTATAGAGCCTAATTTTCTCAATTCAAAACTTTTGGAGTAGAGGTTACAGCAAAGTGATTTTTAAACGAGATAATAAGGTAGTGGTCGAATCATTAAAAGAAAGAATGGCAAGTTTTGCAGTGGTCAATTGAATTCTAGAGATATTCAGACATGGATTCCACGACTTGAAGACATCAAATTCTCCTGAATCTCACCAAAGTCAAATGCATCTGCAGATATTTTAGCGAAAGAGCAATGGAGCAATACTTTTGTTTCTCAATTGTTATATTCCTTAGTGTATCACAAGTGTACGTCCTACATGATAAACTACCTTAACTTTATACATTAAAACTAAGTTAAGGTAGTTTATCATGGCCCAAATTGAAACATCGAAACCTCAGATCACACATAACAAATTAATTGCATAACTTCTAGATCTTAAGTGATAAAATCAAAATTACCATTAAATTCAACCTAAGTAAAATATCTAACAATAAGCGATCTAAATCATCATCATCTAACCATCAAATCATCATAATTTAACATTACCCGTGATCTGACGAAAAATATATATTACTCACGCAACATGATGAAAGAAAAAGCAAAAGTCCATAAACATAAAGATAAATGATAAAGATAAAAAATCCTTCACTAAAATGACATTAATTATTAAACATCAATCCAAAATATTTAGAAGAAAGTTTGGATCTAAATCTAAGTTTGGAGAAGGGAAACTTAAAAAAACTTTATCTTTAAAATTGCTTAAATGTATAATATGTTCGGAACCGTTCGATCCTGTTTGCATCGGAGTTGGATCTTAGATTTGGTTAGGGAGAAGGAGTCCAGAGGTTGTGCTAGGTTGCTGTGCTTGGCCGCTGTAACCTTGGAGTGTCAGATTTCTAGTTGAGTTTTTTATGTTTGCCAGATTAACATATGTCCACTAAGTCAGTTATAATTCTTGAACCGTAATATGCTAGCCATCGTCGCATGCCCTACACTTTTGTTTTTCGACAAAGCAATATTTCATTAATAACAAATCAGAATTACAAATACAATTAAACAAAAACTTCTGAAAAACAAATTGTTACATAAACAGATATATCCACCATATATTGAAGACGATAACAACATAAAAAGTGAATTTGACGATGCTTCCCAAAGTAAAGGCTTATTGGTTACCATCGCATGCCCTACACATTACAATGCAACTATCACTAAAATAGCATGATCATATCGTCATGCTTTTCCACGTAGGAGATTTATCTTCATTTAACAAGATTGGTGTTTGGACTTGTATGATGCACGTAATGTGGTGATAATAAAGTTCCGATGATTAGGTAAAAAATATCTCTTATTTGCTGGAGAAAGGTGAAAGGTTCCATAACGTTAACTAAACAAAGTTTAAAAGAAAATCTCTCGAATTGCAAAAGTATATTTTCTAAAAATTTTGCCGAACTCTGATCGACTAGGTTAGGACAAAAGCTTTGATACCATGTTAAATCTTAGACAATATAGTGTATAAAATAATTAGTCAAATAAATATTATTAAGAAATTCAAGTGCGACGTAACAAACGCATGTGTCTTATCATAAAATTTACATGGAAAATCCTATATCTACTAATATTTAATTCTAACAAATTCGATAATCGTAAAATTTTCTATATTATATAAATATATATATATTATATATATATATATATATCATACTAAACATATTTGGGAAGTATAATTGAAAAATGACTTTCTTAATATATGTTATTATATTATTTGCCATTACAATTCTAATAAAAAATATTTATTAAAGATAAAAAATATCTAAGTTTTCTAATATTAATCATTATATCTAAAAAGGTTTCATAATTGTTTTTCTACTATCATACAAACAAACACAATTATAGTGATTGATTTGACAGTAAAAATTTATGTAACTAAGAAAAATCATCTATATAAAATCCTACTAAAACATGGTTAACTTAAATATTGATTATCAAGAGTTAAATCATAACCATTGAATTCAAAATCCTATATAAACTTATATTATCATTAAATAACATAATTATATCAAAATAGTTTAGTTATACTAAACTCAAAAATCATAAATATTTTACCATTATGTCATAAAAGTTTCTGAAACATGACTTTTTTACTCATGGCACAGAATAAAACCTAGTAATATCATAAAGTTTAGGTTCTTATCAAATCTTTCAATTATCTTGCTCCAATTAATATCATAATTTGTAGGTTCTCATAATATTTATCTTATAAATTACAGAAACACCAACTTGTTTGGTTTGGTAAGATTTACTTTTTGTTATTATAAACTTTTAGCAAAATATAGTTTAGTTGTTTTGTCCACGGTTTTTCCTGAATGATAAATTGTTACTTCTTTTTTTACGTTGGGCATGGAGTAAATTGCTAGTTTTTCAGTATTTAATCCAGTTTGGACATGAGAAACTTTGTAGGTCTCCGAACGTCTATTGTGAGAGAAAAGGTGAGATGAAGATGGAAGAACAATCCGGAGAATGTGTCTATGATTGTTACATATCCTTTTTTCCCACTATTTATTTTCACATGCTTATATTTAATTAAACATTTGCATCAAATTATTCAAGTTTGACTTCTCTTTTTCAGAGGTTCTCCACTACATAACAACCCTAAAATCTCTTATATGATATGGGTGTTGCCGTTGTGGGCGTCCTTGTCGTAATTTGGACGAACCCTACCATCTTTAAAGGAACAATCATTTATATGAATTATTATTTATTTTTATTTTTTTTGATTGAATTTCTTTGAATTATTCTCAATATATAATAGGAAATATAGATTTGTGATTGCCCAGTTACATGGATCATTGAAATCGTGATGTTACAGGTGATGTTCTTAATAGCCCTTATCTACAAAATTGACACAGAAAATCTGTGAAATAAAAATAAATAAAATAGAAATATAATGAAAATACATGTTTTAAAATTCACACAAATTTATTGTCAAAATTATTGAACCAACCAATTGGTCAACCCGCTTATGATATAAATGTCCGTCTACATTCTATTAAAAATTAAATAATGATCTAAACTTTTACCTACGAACGAATTAACTCATAGTAGCATTTGGACAGCAAACATTTGCGGTTGGACATTAATAGCAGAAAGATAAAATAAGACAATATATAAAGGTAATCAACCCGTGATACCAGCAAATAATTTATCTAATGAACTTACAAACAAACGTAACAAATAAAAAAATTAAGTTTAGAACGTTTTAAAATTATTTCTTAATTCTCTGTTGCTGAAATACAATGAGAAAGAGAACCTCTTTTTGTTTGCTAAAATACAATGAAGAAGATGACCATGACTTGGTGAACAAGCAAACTTAAAATCAGAATGATATCACATAATAATTAAATTTAATGAGTGACTAATTTGGGATCCCCGTTATGTAAACAATAAAAATTTCCTCGATTTGAATAACTTGGGTGCAAAGAAAGTAGACTAAAAATAAATTAAATTAAAATTTATATATGCTTTTAAAGTGACTGTATTGCAAGAAAATACATGTAATAAGCAAGAGAAGAGAGACATATTCGAGGTTGGACCGAGCTATTCAGCCCCGGCCCAAAGAAAACAAGGGTACGTGGCAAAAAAGATTTTTTTGGCCTTTTTATTACTAGATTTGTTTTTGTTTTTTTATCATTAAAAGAATTTTTTTTTTTACTAGTTTTTAAATGTGTTTTGGTAGTATTTTCAAAGTTTTAGGCCTTAAGTTTATTTTTTAAACTTAGGATCTTTGCGTTGATTGTAACCTTAAAAATTTATTTTTATATGTATTTTCTTGGAAATAAAAAATAGCCCTACGAATGGGGGTATGAATTACTCCCTCCATTTCAAAAAGAATGATTTTCAGCTTTTTTTTTGTTTTTTAAAGATTGATTTTTTATCTTTTCAATTTATTTTTATCAGTTAATATTTGTAAATTGTAACCTTTAAAAAAATATTAATTAAGAATGTTTGAGTTGTTGAATTTCTATTAGTTAATATAGATGGGAAAATGTTTAAAGTAAAAAGGTGATGTTTTTCTTACTAAGGCCATAAATGTTTGTAGGTTTTTAAGTGGTTTTTGGATTCTGTTTTTAGTTTGGAATCAAGTCTATTGATTTTTAATTTTAGATTTTGGTTTTTGATATTTGTCTAAATAAATAAAATAAATAAATTTATAAATGTAAAAAATAAAAGTCTCATTTAAAAAGTGACAAACCAGAAAAAATAGTTATTAAATTTTCAGTAATTGAAATGATCCAAAAACTAGTTTCCCTATTTTTAGGAAATCTACTTTTAAGAAAATCTTGAATGGATAAAAAATTAGTTTTTAAGAAACAAAAACCAAAAACTATAGTAAAATCTAGAAAAATTTCCTGGAATGACACTAAATCATGTTTTTAGTTAAAAATAGCACTAATCTTTATTTGTTCCTTGAATAACATTTATTAAAAGGGAGAAGACAAATCTACCCCTGTTGGAAAATATCTCTATTTTGAATTCAATTTCAAATCTCAAATTGGATGAGAGATTATGTCGCCGACGGAATAATTGCGATGACAACGACAATAGAAATTTGATGGTGACGACGACAACAGAACTTTGGACGGATTCAAATTTTCTTTTGAACTCGACGACGGTGACTGATATTGAACATCGATTTAGTTGTGATGGATATTGAACATCGATTTACTTGTGAAATCAACGCCGGTGACTGAAATCGATGAGGAGAATTGATCGATTTGATATCTGATTAGGCAATTCAATAATCTATTCTCCGATTGTGTGATTTCAAAAGTAGCTGAGAACATGAAATTTTGGTATGTGTTGATTTGAAATTAGAAAGCTTTAGTTGGAAATGATTCTCTTTAGATTAAGATTTTTTTGTTTTTTTGGATTGTTATCAATGATCACTATTGTTTACCATTCAATAATCTATGTTTCGTATCAATGATGACTATTGTTTCTTTTTGTTGAAGACTGAAATGGCAAATGTATGATTCAATAATTATGATCATTTGTTTGGTTAAGTTTGTTTTGTTTTGATTTCAACAATGTAGTTTTTTGTATCTTCAGTTTTACCTATATCTTATTGCTTTTGTTTTCCATTGTATAGGAGCTTGATCAAGAGAGAAGGAACATTAGTGAAACTGTGTTAACTACTATGTTTCTTTCAGTTTCCTGGTGAGTCTTTTAACCTTAGTTTTCTCACATGATAAACATGTTAGGAAGCATGTCATTGGTTTAGGAATCATGTCATTCATTGATTTTAACAATGTAACTTTTCCTCTTTTGAGTTTTACTTATAACTTATAGGAGCTTTGTTTTCTATTCCATAGGAGCTTTGTCAAGAGAGAAACTACATAAGTTAAGTCTACTGTGAGTCTTTTGACCTTAGATTCTCAGTATTATAAGATTTATGTACTATTTGGTCTGTTAATATTATAAGATATCAATTCTCTCAAAAACAAATTCGGGCTTGATGAACTCTGATATGATGAACTTTGAACTTGGATGATTTTGGCTGAGCATGACACATATTACACATGTTTAGGAAGCATGATATTTTTTTAGGAATCATGTCATTGGTTTAGGAACGCCTTCCTAGTACTTTACATGTTAGGATACGTATGGTCTGTTACGATGTATCTGATGAAGTTTTTATTTAACAGATGATTAATCTTTATTGTGTATTTGGAGAGTGAAAGTCAAGCGGAAATAATCAGTGGAAAATTTTAGTTGATTATGAGAAAGGAGCATCGCTATTTGAGATTGATGAGGATGTCAAATTCAAAGATTTATTAGATATGATCATTGAAGACTTTGGAATTGAAGATAGAGAAGTTAGACTTAGTGATAACTTCCACTGAGTATGAAAGTGTTCATAAAGGATTCTCCGCCTGTGTTTTTACGTAACGATCGCCAAGTTAGATTTTTTATCAACAAGATTAAGGAAGATCCAGAATCAATTTGTCTGTATGTAACTGTAAAAATTTCTTCCTAACAATTGTTTTAAACATTCTTTTCATTTGTTTCTTATCTTTACTAAAATGTGTTCTTTTTATTTGCCTTATTCTTTAATTTACAACATTTTTTGGTTGTTATTCAGGTGTGTGACAAAGACAAGCTTGTTTCTCATGAGAATGTAGGTACTAACAATGAATCAGTCCCTTTAATTGTAGAACATTCACGGGTGGAACACATTCTATCCATACATCAAAGTGTAACACATTCAAGGCCCGGAGACCACATCAATAACTTGGTAACGCTTCTCATAGAGTTTTCCTGTATGATTTAGGATAGACTTCCTAAATCTGTTATACTACTTCTTAAACCTTGATACTAAATATTTTTTTGTGTTGATTTTTGATCCAGTTGTTGGAAGACATTCCAGCCATGCATCAAAGTGGAACATATCGAAGTGGAGACCACAAAAATCAACTGGTAATGCTTCTCAAAAATTTTTGTGGTAAAGAAATTTGTGGATCAGCACACATGTGACACTACCCATAGGAACCCTAATCATAGGTAAGCTACTGCGAGCACGCTTGCATCTCTTATTTGCAGTGGGTATTCTGAGAAGAAGGATGGATTGAAACCAAAACAGATCATTGATTTAGTTAGAATGACTCATGGTGTGCAAATCAAATACAAGAAGGGTTGGAGAACAAAAGAAATAGCTGAGACTTTGGTTAGAGGAACTCCTGAAGATAGTTATCATAACTTCGCAAAGTAGTTGTTTAAGGTTCAAGAGAAGAATATAGAATCTAAAGTTTTTCTAGAGATATACAATGACGCAAAGTTCAAGTATGCTTTTCTTGCATTGGGGCGATCATTGAGAGGATTTCAACACATGAGGAGGGTGATTGCTATTGATGGAAACTCTTTTAGGAGCTTCTGCGCAAGATGGAGACTTCCATCTTTATCCTTTAGCTTTAGGAATTGTAGATTCCGAAAATGAGGATTCATGGAGATGGTTTTTACGAGGTTTGAAAATTGTGATCCCGGATGGAGAAGACTTAGTTTTTATTTCTGGTTGTGCTCAGTCAATTGCTAGTGCTTTATCAACAGTCTATCCTCTTGCTCACCATGAAATTTGCAAAGTTCATTTGATAAAAAAAATGTGAAATCACAGTTTGGGAAGAAAGGTTTAATCCTATCTGTAGAAGCTGCAGCTAATGCTTATACACGGTTTGAGTTCCATGAGATTTTCTCTGGTATTAGGATTAGTAATGCAAAGCTTGCTACATACTTGGAAGAAGCAGATTTTAATGAATGGGCTAGATCTTATGCACCAGCCAACATATACAATATTATGACAAAAAATATTGCTGATTCGTTGTTAAACATGCCAAGGGAGATGCCGATTATATCTTGCTTGAGACAATAAGGTTGACCCTTGTGAACTGGTTTTATGAATGTAGAGAAAATACTTCCAAAGTTGAGAAGTATGCAACACTGAAGGTAACAAAGATTATTGTTGGAAGGTATGATGAAGCAATGGTTCTTGATGTATACCAAGTTGATGAGTTTGAGTTTGAGGTAAAAGACAACACCCACAAGTATGTAGTACATTTGAAGAACAAGCATTGCACTTGCAATGTCTTTGACATAGACAGGATCTCCTGTATACACGCAATAGCTGCTGCTAAACGCACAAGGAAGGATGAATACAAGCTTGTGGATGATTTTTACACAAAAGAAACATAATTAAAGCTTATTCCGAGAGCATACATCCTTGTTTTGATCTAGCGACGTGTTCTTATCCTGATGTTTTGTCTCATTGGTTTTGTGGTCCTCCAGGCACAAAGCAGAGAAGTGGAAAGCCACCAAAGAAGAGGAAGAGGACGGCTGGGGAATTTGGTGTGCCTGGTTCAAAGTCTCAAGGACACTACATCAAAACCGGGTATTTGCTACTGATTGTTGCTACTGATTATGCAGTAGCTAAATTTACCGACTGTTTTGTTACTGATTACCGACTGATTAACGAACATTTCAAAACAGTCGTAAAACAGTCAGAATTTAGCGACCTATTAAATCAGTCATTAAATAGTAGGAAGTTTACGACTGTTTAGTGACTAAAGTGAAGTCAAAAATGTAGTCGGTAATTAGTAGCAAATATGGAGAAAATTTACCCACTAATTTGCTACTGATTACCTACTGCAGAAGAAATGAAATCCACGTATGTGCATATTTACTTTTAGCGACTGATTTGCGACTGTCTTCGGTGGGTCGAAAATCAGTCGCTAAAAGTAGTTAAACACGTTTAAGTCATCTAGTGGTTGGTGTACCTAATTTTGGCTGCAGTCGCTAATCAGTAGCAAATCAGTAGCTAAATGCAGTTAAACAGGTGGAAATCATTTGGTGGTTGGTGTACCTAATTTTTGCTGCAGTCGCTAATCAGTAGCAAATCAGTCGGAAACTTTTCTATATATATACCATACACGAATTTTCTTCTCACAATTGTAGAAACAGAAAGGAAAAAAAAAGACATTATAAACACAAATAAAAGAGAGATTTAAGTTTGTCAACTTATTTATGTCTGGAAATTATAATTATGGTAATTCTCGTGAGTGGATGTACCGGATGTTCGATGAAGCGATGGGAAATCTTTCGGCAGAGTTCACATCGGGGGTGGATCAATTTGTGGCATTTGTAAATAGCCAGCCTCTTGCCCAGAGAAATCGTGGTATGTTTCACTGCCCTTGTATTATTTGCGAGAATGAGAAATTTATCCCGGATACAAGAGTTTTGAGACATCTGTATAGTAGAGGATTTATGCCAGATTATTATATCTGGTATAAACATGGTGAAGAACTTGACATGGATTTAGGAACGAGTTATGTTGATAGAACGCATAGTAGTGGGAATGAAGAAGTGGGTAATGTAGTAGAAGATAGGTATCTGGATATGGTGAATGATGCATTTCGTGTTAACGTTAGTTTTGATAACTATCATCAGGATGGTAGTTATCAGAATGTAGAAGAACCGGTACGAAATCATTCTAAAAAATTATACGACTTGTTGGATGGAGCGAATACTCCATTATACGATGGTTAACGTGAAGGTCACTCGCAGTTATCCTTAGCTGCTCGAATTATGCAAAATAAGGCTGATCATAATATGAGTGAAAAGTTAGTGGATTCGATGTGCGGAATTTTGAAAGATTATTTACCTGAAGGAAACCAAGCAACCGGTTCACATTACGAGGCTGATAAATTGATGCGTAATTTAGGGCTCCCATGTCATACAATTGATGTTTGCATCAACAATTGTATGATATTTTGGAAAGATGATGAAAAGATTGATAAGTGTCGGTTTTGTAATTCAGAAAGATGGATGCCTAACGAGCAAAACCGTAGGTCCAATGTACCATATAGTCGTATGTGGTATATGCCTATTGTTGACAGATTAAAAAGAATGTATCAAAGCGAGAAGACTGCAGTGGCAATGAGATGGCATGCCGAGCACGAAGCAAATAAGGGAGAAATGTGTCATCCGTCTGATGCAGCGGAGTGGAAAAATTTTCAAGATCAACATCCCTGGTTTGCAGAAGAACCCCGTAACGTTTATCTTGGATTGTGTACGGATGGGTTCAATCCATTTGGCATGTCCAAAAATCATTCGTTGTGGCCAGTAATATTGACTCCTTATAATTTACCCCCTGGTATGAGCATGAATACGGAGTATTTGTTTCTAACCATTATCAATTCTGGGCCAAATCATCCGCGAGCGAGTCTTGATATCTTCCTCCGACCTCTCATTGATGAGTTAAAAGAACTGTGGTACAAGAAGGAAAATTTTATTCTAAAAGCGGTGTTGTTGTGGACGATAAGCGACTTTTCGGCGTATGGGATGTTATCAGGATGGACCACCCATGGCAAATTGTCTTGTCCAATTTGCATGGAAGATACACAGTCTTTTTATCTGAAGCACGGAAGAAAGACGTGTTGGTTCGATTATCACCAAAGATTTCTCCCTTATGATCATCCTCTAAGGAAGAATAAAAAAGACTTTTTGAAGAAGAGAGACACTAGGAAAGATGATCCACCAGTGTCTTTGACCGGTGAGCAAATTTATTCATACCGGATGAAACGTATTAATCCACCAAAAACAAAGGATGTTGGTGGCAACGGTCACGAGAAGAAGAAGCCTACGTTAACACGGAACCGACTATTTCACAACAAGAAACTAATGATCATGTAATGCTGACTACTTTTGAAGATTTTGTAGTCGATAATTCGCTGCATGGAGCAAACCCAATTAATCTCGATTACGATGTCGGCGATGCAGATCCAGAAGATGAATTTATGTGTAATTTATCGGAATCTGATGATGAGGATTCCGAAGGTGTAACATCTTACTAATGTTGAATAATTTTTTTTTTCAAATATGGTACCTAAGATATTTTATGCATTACTATGTTATTTAAGTTTAGTTTTTATTAATTATGAACCATTTAAAATATTTTTGGTGAAATTTTCACCCCAAATTTTTAATTCCCGCCTATATTTTTGGCTGAAAAAATTTGGTGGGCTTTTGTTTTTGGTGGGTTTCGTTTCAGACTTATTTCTAATTTTAACACTTAGAAAAATTTCATTCCTCTTTCACTCTAACCCTAATCGATCTCTTTCTCTTTTGATTCCTCTGTCTTGCTCTCGACTTTTGATTCCTCTTTCTCTTCTAACCACTCGATTTCTTTCTCTTTCGATTCCTCTTTCTCTCCCTCCATTCTCTGTCTCTTTCTCTTCTCGATCTCTTACTCTTTCTCTCACTCGATTCTCGATCTATTTCTCATTCGATTCTATGGGTGGAAAGAGGAAGCGGAAAGTCGTCCCTCCAAACACCTTAGTGAGAACGCCGGCTTCTCTACCAAAATCTCGGTATGATTTTGTACCGAGAAGGGCGAGTGACCCACCGGTTCTCCCCAACAACAAACGTCAGCCATCGGTCAGAGACTACCCTCCTCCGAAGCAGCTTTTCCGGAGCTCAGCGGCTTTGCCATCTGGTGCATCTCCTCCAGCCATAGCGGCTCCGCCATCTGGTGCATCTCCTCCAGCCACAGCGGCTCTGCCATCTGGTGCATCTCCTCCAGCCACAGCGGCTCCCCCATGTGGTGCATCTCCTTCGGCCACAACGACTCCGCGATCTGCAGCGTCTGCAAATCGAGAGGCTACAACGCCTCCACCTTCCAGACCATCTCAGGCGGCTCAAATCGGAGGAGCTGCATCTGCTGAAAATCCTCATCGACCGCCTCCAGATCGACCAGCTCAATCTCCTCACAGTTCTCAGGCACAAAATTGACACTACTCAGAAGAAGATGAAGATGTATCTGATCTCGGAGGTCTCCCTGAACCCAATCTCTCCGAAGACCAGATGGAGTCTCTTAACTCGCTGCTTCGTGCGCCACGGCCGAAGAACATCACAGTCCTTGATCCCGACCTCCTCGAGCCTGATTCAACTTGGTAAACTCGGTTTCTCTCTGTAATATCTAGCTATTTTTTTGATGAAGTTTATTGATGATGAAGCTTATTGTTTCCGAGTACGATACAGTTGAAAATTTATTGTACTGGGTATAGTAAAATGAAATGAAATCATTCTGGTTTTTGGTTTATTGTACTCGGTATAGTAGAATGAAATGAAATGATTGGGATTTTGGTTTGATTTTAGCTCTGCTGCATGAAATGAAATGATCCTTTTAGTATAGTAGAATGAAATGAAATAATTATGTGATTATTGCTCAATAACAACGATATATTATGTGATTGTTGCTCAATAACAATGATATATTTCTGTGTCTTTGTAGGTTTGGTTATGACAAATCATCTCTAACCCGTAAGATTACAAAGTGTTTCACCAACAAATTTGATGGCCCCTACTACAGTTGGTCGACTGTGCCTAGAGAAAGACAAGAACGGTATTTCGTTGAATTCGCGGTAAGAATCTCTCTGTTGTAACACCAAACTTCTCTGTTTTTTTCTTTTAATAGCTTTAACATTGATTTTTCTCTGTTGTTTTGTAGAAAAAACACAGATGGGATCCATCTTTAACAGGTTTGGTTCAAGAGCATTTCGAGTCTATAATTCAACTTCGCTTGAAAGATATGGTGAGCACTGCGAGATGTAATGACGAGCAACCAAAATGGATCAATGATAAGCTCTGGGCAGACATGAAAAACATTGGAGCACTGAAGAACAACAATTAAAGAGTGCAACAACCTCAGCAGCTCGGATGTCTGATCGTAAAGGTCTCGGTCCTCACAAACACACCTCTGGACAGAAGTCTTACCGACAAATTGAACAAGAAATGGTAAGTCATTTTTGACATTAACTTGGTGCTTGAATCTGTGATATATATGATTTATGTTCTTAATCATTTTTAACATTTACTTGGTGCTTGACTCTGTAACATTTTTAACATTTACTATATCTTATCCTTTTCCCATTTCAGGTTGTTGAATTGGGGAGACCAGTGAGCTTCGGTGAGGTGTTCATCAGGGCTCATACCAAGAAAGATGGGACCTTTGTTGATCTGAAAGCGAAGCAAGTTGCTGAGGCCTATATGAAGAAAAAGGAAGAGAAGTTGTATGGACATGACTCGGAAACCACAGAGCTTTCGGATGGTCATCGTCCAGTGCTATCCATAGAAGAGGATAACAAGCTCTTTATTCAGGTGAAGTGATTTTTTTATGTTGTTTATGTTTTGGAAATTGATTGATGCTAGTGTCTGAGATTGATTGATGATCACTGCTACTGTCTGAGATAAGTGATAGTGTCTAAGATAAGTGATAAGTGATATGATTAGGAAATTATTTGATGATAAGTGATAGTGTCTAACATTATTAGGCTTTCTTTTCTTTTTGTAGTCTACACTCACAAATGAAAGAGGAGATATGTTTGGTTTTGGAAGCCTCAAGAATCTGCTCAAGGGAAATGTACAAAACCCGGAAACCTCAGCTTCTTTCCGGCAGATGCAACAACAACTTCAAATGGCTGAAGAGAAGCTGAAGAAGCAAGCTGCTCTTATCGCACAGCAAGAAGCAGAGAATGCTCGAGTTTCAGCTGCTCAAAGCGCCCAGACCGCCGAGCTTGCGATTGTCCACAAATTTTTGCAAACCGATGAGCGATTTCTCGCATTCCTCGCCCAAGACACTTCTTCTGCTTCTGCTAATCCCTAAGACACTTGTTCCTTTATGTTGTGTGTTTAAAAACCACTCTGAAACTTGTTTGTTTCTTTTTGAAACATGTCTGAAACATATTTAAAAACATGAATTATGTTGTGTTTAATAACTTGTTCGTAAGTTTTAAAATTTTTATTACTTATCAATTCCTTTAAATTTGTTTTTTCTTTTCTGTATAGCTTCAACATTTAATTAAAATCAATAAACCGATTAGTTGTTAAACACCATTAAGAAATTGATAATTTGTAGTAGGTATTCAGTAGCAAATTAGTAGTAAAAACAATAAAAACCAGTAGTAAACCGGTAGGTAAACATTGCCAAAACATCTAAATCGATGATCAGTTTAGTCGTAAAATAGTAGCTCAAGTAGTAGGTAATCAGTCGCTATTTAGTAGCTATATTTTACGACTGAATACAGACTGAACTTTTAGTAGCAAAATTCAGTCACTATTGAGTCGCTATGTAGTCGTTATAATTACTACTGATTAGCGACTGATTACCTACTGATTTTATCAGTCACTATTCAGTCGTAAATCAGTAGCAATTTTGCTACTGATTTATTTAGCGACGAGACCTTTAACTACGACACATATCAGTCACTAATCAGTCGTAAAACTCTGTTTTGCTACTGATTTCTTACTGTTTTTGCAGTAGTTAAAATGATGTTTTCTTGCAGTGGGACATAAGTGCAGTAGATGTAGCATAGGAAGACACAACAAGAGTACATGCAAAAACCGGATATGAATAACTCTAAACTTTGGATTCTTGCTGAGTATGGCAAAGCATAATTATATTAGGAAACATTTCAGTGTTTTCGGAACCCTTTCCTAATTTACTATATTGCCAATCAATTTATTTGGTTTTTGTTATTGGATGATTATCTGGACTTTTATGCTTCGAGTTTTGATTATCTTTCTTCTCCATAAATCAAAGATATCGACAAGGTATATGTTTCATGACTCATAATAAACATGTTTGTAAAAATAGTATTGTTTTTGGGAAGCTTTATTCTGTTTTAGGAACCCATTCCTAATTTACTATATTGCCATTTTTAAAAGTCAATTTATTTGGTTTTTGTTAATGTATATTTATCTGAAATTTTATGCTTCGAATTTTGTTCAGCAGATATGATGAACTCTGAACTTGGATTTTGGCTGAGCATGACACATATTAAACATTTTTAGGAAGCATAATATTGTTTTAAGAATCATGTCATTGGTTTAGGAACGCCTTCCTAATACTTTACATGTTATGATATTTATGGTCTATTAATACTTTACATTCCCAAATCTTTAACAGATGTTTTAATATTTATTGTGTATTTGGAGAGTGGAAGTCAAGTGGAAATAATTAGTGAAAATTTGAAGATACAGAATTTAGACTTAGCTAATATAAAATACCAAGTTCAAAACAAACCAAAATAAAAGACCAAGTTCAAAACAAACCAAAAATATGGAAGGTAGAATAAATGAGAATGTGTGGGTGCCAAGCAATGATACGTGTGAGCCTAATATGGCAAGTCTTGAGGAGGAATGGCGCTGCTAGCCAAATATGGTAAGAAGTGATGCGCCCACTCTCTCCTAAGGAAACTGCATGGACATTAAATGGGGAAGAATATTGCAGAATTAATTCCCCACGCGACTATAAATAAGAGGGAATGAGCTCAAAACTCAGGGTTGGGAAAAATCAGAGAAGAGTAGTCGAGCATAGAAGAGAGAAGAAAAGAGAGAAGGAAAGAGAGGAAGCGGAGAGAATCTAGGAGGAATTTTAAGCGCCATCACCACCCACACCGTGAAAACAAGTAAGGCACGACCCTAGATCATCCCCCATTCTCTTCTTCAACCCTCTGTGTTTAGGATAGGTTGATTGAGTGAAAAACTGATGGTTCTTTGCCGATCACACCAAGGAAATGTGCGAGGAGCGTGATACTTGCTTATGCAATCCTTGCTGGGATCCCTACAAGTACTTGTACGGCATTGCTTGCTTATATTCATTGCATATTAGGTTTAGAACATATCAGATTGAGTGGATCTAAGTGTTTGTCCATGATTTCATATGTCGACAATACCACTACGTCAATATGGCATGGCTATCGTGTACACGAAGATCTACTCATTTTTTCTCGGATTTGCTTCAGTAGAAACTGTTAATATTGTTAATACACCATAACTAATCAAGCTTGCTCGAGAGAAAATTAATTTAAAGCATTAATACTCCTGTTTTCCATTCGCGGAACGTGTGGTGACGAGTGCTCTCGGTATATTCAAGTCCAGTCATTCCTTTTCAAATATTTTTTGATCAGTTCTCTTAGAATAATTTCAAACCATGATCTACAAGTTTGGATCATGAGATTTCACACAAAATTATAGGATGACGAGTTCTAGGCGGTGAACGGACGGTCTCCATGGCTTGTTTGGTCATCGACTGATTATACTCGGTCATTTTCATACCTGACTTGTCAAAAGCTCCTTATTTATGATAATAAGATTATGCTTTCGAGATGGGTCGACTTATTTTGCATTCTACACGATGGAGATGATTGCATACTCTCTAGATTCTAATGCTCGTGGACCATAGGAAATTCTACTAGTTTAAAATTAAATATACTTCGACACAAACTCTTAAAATGATAAGTAAGGATGAGTCTATGAAAGAAGTCCATGAGTTAAGAAACTGAAATCGGACCATTTTGCCTTGGATTGATATTGAATTTGATGCGATGGACTGCTATTTCTGAAGTTAAACACTTAATTTTGCATTTTCTTTTGCGGATTTTGTGTTTTCTCTAAACTTTTGGAATTTCCCATTTTCTTCTGTATTTGGATGCCGATGCCTCCTAAGAAGTCTCGTCCGCAACACGGCGGTGCCTCCAGTTCACACCCGCCTACACTTTTACCATCACCGCCCTTATCACCACAATTTCCTCCTACCCCGAGATACTTGTTCGCGCAGATGCACTCCCCTTGGCATAAAGCAGAACATCTCAAGATCAAGAGCAGGGTCTGTTGGGCCGACGATCCCAAGACGGAGACCGAGAAACCAGAGTGTTTCAACTGACTGATAACATCATAATTTTGCCCACTTTTTATATGTCTTTATTAGGTTTTTAATGAAGAAACAAGTGATTATGAAAAATTCAAGGCCATTTACCACCATTTTCACTTCTTGGAGACTTTTAGAAGTTTTGGAGCAAAAAGGACACAAAGTGAAACAAAACCCGTTTTAAGGCAGTTTCAGAGCATCAGAAGTTTGGCATTCGTTGAAGACCTTCTCGTGCAGAAAATCAATAGATTTTGGTGTGTATGGAAAGCTAGAAGAGTCAAGTTTCACCTGGGACAAGAATCAAAGCAATCCAGTTAGCTGTTTGGAAGATATGACCCAAGGAGTGAAGCCTTATCAACCTCGGTCACAAGGAATGTGACCGAGATCAAGCTTCTTGTCAACCTCGGTCATGGCACCAGTGACCGAGGCCAGCGTTCATCACAACCTTGGTTAGGAGACCCGTGACCTAGTCCAGAAGACTTCATCCATCCTTGCCTAAAACACCAAGTTTTGCCCTAAAAACCCTAAAACCGACTTTGAACACCCCAACGCCTATAAATACTCATTTAACCTAATATTTCGGGGTGTGCCTTCTTAATTTCATGGAGCCTCTTTCTGTGCCTCTCCAAACTTGATTTTGAAGCCCTAGGATGTCTCTACAGAGCCTCCTTCGTCGCCTCCAACCCTAGAAGCCGCCCCTTGAAGCTTTCATCGTTGTTCTTCATTGTTTCTCATCTCTCTCTACTCTTATTTGCTTTTGGGGAGATAAGTTATCTTCTGTGACATCTAGAGAAGTTTTCTTTGAATCCCCTTTGATTTATTGAATCGTTTGTGATGTTATTCTTTATGATATCTATTGCATTTCTTTGCATCATGAGCGAGTAGTTCTCATTGTTGGGTTTTATGGGGTGATTCAAGGGGAATTCATGGCTCAATTCATCTAGGTTGTTAGATCTGATTTTTGTTTGTTATTAGAGTTCTCTTGGGGCATCTTTTACTTAATGCATGTTGCTTGGATTGATCACCAAGCATTGATCTAAGAGGATAGGAGCGTTATCCGCATAAACCTAGTCCTCGGACCTATTGCTACTGAAGCCTCACACCATAACCTGCGTGAGTTGAGCTATGTGGCTTTGTTTAGCTTGCTGGTTGATGTATGCCGTTGCCTGCGTACGTTGAGTAACGGGGTGGTGAGACTTTAGACATTCATTCTATGAACTATAGCTTTGTTTGTTTATCTGTGTTCGTAGTTAAGAACCTAGAGTGAAAACATATGCATATTATCTTTCACTTGATTTGTTGAGAACCATGGAAACCCTAAGATGATTCCCTAAATGCCCAACACCTTCATTCATAAGTTTAAAACCGATTTTATTTTATTGCTTTCTTATTTCATTGCTTAATCACTAGAAAACAAACCCCTTTCATATTTTGTCTCAGTTAGATTCTTCTTTGAATTCGTTCCGCGTAGCTATTACTCTCCGTGGGATCGATAACCTTAATTACTACGACTGATTCACTGTGCGCTTGCAGTTTAGAAGTTGTGATATTAAAAGGAAAACTTTACACACACATCAAGTTTTTGGCACCGTTGACGGGGAGTATACTAGCTGCCTTTGAATTCGATAAGAACTCTCATCTAAGTTACTTTCAATTTTTCATTTTAATTTTTTAATTTTATTTTGCTTTTACTTCTTTGTTTCTCGATAACCTTTGTTTTCCCTTTTAGTTTTTGTTTTTGGATTTGCAGTGCATGACAAAGAGCCAAAACTCTGAAGCCATGACTCCAATTCCAGACATTGATTGACTAAAATGCAAACTTAAAAAACTTCGGAGACAACAACTCATGGCCGAGTTAAGGAACCAACACCAAGGTGTGACGTCAACCAACAAAACCAAGCTGCTGTCCTTGATGCTCAAAGACAACTGATGCACAATGAGGATGACAATCCCATCTAAGAACCTGCTGAAGCACAAGCTGACCCTCCGGAGGTCCGCAACCAAGCTCATGAAGCTAATCCTCTAGGCGTGGGAGACAACCTTAATGATCTTCCTCACCAGCCTCCTAATGCTGCTAACGCACAACATCATGCTACTGTTGGTGTTAGACAACCTGGTTATGTGCACCCTCTGAGACGTACCAACCTTCACCGTACGATAGCAGATTTTGATACTCCTTAGTACCCTCAAGACCGAGCTGCCATACGAGTGCCTATTCCACCAAGACGTGACTACGAGATAAAACCTCAAATCATTGCTTTGGTGAAGCAGAACCAGTTCCATGGCCTCTCCACGCAACATCCTATGGATCACATCGATCTCTTTGAAGAAATCTGCAGTATAACACGAACAAATGGTGTACCCGAAGACTATTTAAAGTGTAAGCTTTTTCCTTTCTCTCTAGCCGACAAGGCACATAGATGGTTAAAGTCTTTACCCCCTGGATCGATCACTACTTGGGAAGGATGCAAGTCAACCTTTCTTAACTACTTCTACACGAAGTCAAGATCAAACTCTCTCAGGAATAAGCTCCAAAGCTTTCAACAAGGACCGTTCGAATCTTTCTATGAAGCATGGGAACGCTTTAAGGACTATGAACATGATTGTCCACACAATGGCTTCAGTCAAGGTAATCTTTTAAGTGTTGATTTTCATTCGATCAAGAAGAAGATGTTAACTATGTTGGTACTCAAGGTTTCTACCAGAACCGTGGATACAACAACAACTTCAACAACAATGTCTGGAAAGCTCGAGGAGAATCCTAAAGGTTATTGTAATGTCATCTCAACCGTACCAGCCCTCACTAGACGTGTAGCTGAGCCATTGGTACCACTCTTTGATTATCATGAAGACATGGTCCATATGACATGAACCATGGAAGGAGACGAGCCAAAGCACTACCCTCTAAGGAGACTACCGAAAGTAGAAGACCCTGGACGTTTTGTCTGCTCTTGCTCCATAACAAGCATCAAATTCTCTAACTCTCTTTGTGATTCTGGTGCTAATGTTAATGTTATGTCAAGAAATGTTGCTGAAAGACTTGGACTTAGAGACGTGTCTCCGTCCAACTTGAGTTTTGTTTTTGGATATTCATCACAGAAAACCTCTGATGGATTAGTTCGTGACTTGCAACAGTTGGTGCTATCATTGACCACAATACCAAGAGAACAACATTTGCCAACAGCAATAAGAGGGTTTACTATCCAACACTTTTACTGACAACACCTCAAGCCCCACCGTTTGATGAAGAATCAATGGATCCCGATATCGACAAAACTGAGGTGGAAAGCAAGAATGTTAAGAAGAAAACTCAGAAGCTACCATGCAAGCCACCCGAGCAGCCTCAAACTTCGAAGATAAAGATCATAGTTCCTCCTGAGCTTAGCATTGAAAGCAAGGACCAAATCCAAGAAATGATAAGGCACACCAAGGAAGTTCTTCTTCAAGCAAAAGTGTTTGAGACAGCAGCTAAAGGACAACTTGTGATGAAAGCGGGAGCTTACTATCAAGATATCAAAGGAACCGAAGGAACATCAATTCCCGAGGCTACTTCTTCTCAAGCCTAACCGGTTACCAAGGTTGAGCAACCGACGTTAAACAAGTGCGCTTAGTGGGAGGTAACCCACTTGTAAGTTTTCATTTCATTTCTTAGTTTTAAGCTATGGTTGAATATTCACCAGTAAGTTAGTCATATTGGGAGTGTTTATGGAAGCAGTTTTGGAAAAAGAAATCTGGATCACAACATTTGCAACTTTTGTTCCATGGATCGTTCTGCAGACGTAGATCGACTGTTCCACAGACGTAGATCGACTGTTCCACACACGAAGATCGACCGTTCCATAGATGTTCCGCGACCGCAAAATCCAAGAGAATGTGCCACAAATCTAATTGGCTCGATCAAATGATCTAAGATTGAATGTCTAATGATATGAGGATATTTCAGGAGTAATGATCGAGAAAGTTTTGATGAAAAAAAGATTTGGAATCCCGAGATTCTCAGCATCAACCAAATAGGCCGTACCATCCAACAAAAGTCAAAGTCGTCAGAATCATCCAAGATTCAATATTTACCGGTAATGTCATTGCTCTGAAGACAATGCCCGAAGAAAACCAGCCCATGATCGAAGTAGTTTAAGAGATCGTCAACATCAAGGTACGTAACACGAACCACCATACCATTGGAAGTTTTTCTTTGCAAGAGTGATTTAGGCATCATATCCTCAAGTAGTATGAGTATTCTGGAGACAATGATCGAAAGAAAGATAACCATGAACGGGCTAGATTTGAAGATTCCCAACAAGACCCCCGCGGAACCATGTTTGTACCAAGATATTGAAAAACTTCACGGAACCATTCTAGTTCCGAAATCTACCAAGTAAGCATCTCTCCTAGACCTTATTGTCATTATAAACTATGCTATCATGGTGTTATGTTGATGAAACAAACAAGGAAGAGATAACAAGGCCAGTTGAAGAAAGAAAGAAGAGGAAGCATCCAACCTCGGTCACAAGGCCCATGACCGAGGTCGTGAAAGAGGCCAGCCCCGGTCACACGAGCCGTGACCGAGGTCGTCATGTAGGCCAGCCCCGGTCACGAGTTCCATGACCGAGGTCATCATACCAACTTCTGATTCTCGAGTTCCTCGATTCCGAGCCATCTAAACCTTTCCGTCCATCGACACAAACCGTGAATGATGCAAAAGAGCATTGCCATCGTCCGTTATTCACAACCGTGCCCGATCAGACTTTTCCCGGAAAGAAATCCCTGTAGGTTTTCAGAAAAACCAAAATCACGTGGTCCCCACGAGTAAGTTTTCCTTTTCCCTCCCTTCTTAAAAAGCCCACCCTTTTTAGGTTAAAACAAGTTTTTAAACTGAAAAGTTGATTCATAAGATTCAAAGAAGCCTTTATCATCTCTCCAACTCTATTTGGAGATAAAACAGTTTGAATCCATATTTTTCAAATTTGGGGATTTCTTAAATAGATTGGTGCTTTCAAACCCAAATCATTAGGAGAATTCAAATCTTTTATTACATCCATCACACAACCAAGGTATGTTTCTAAATTTCTAATTTTCTCTTTGAACTTCAAAAGAGGTATTTCTAAATTCTCTTGATTCAATAGCTTTTGTTACTTGGAATTAATAGAGAACTTATAGATATGCTTCTAGGTAATCTACCCATTGATTTTGGTGTTATATTGTTGATGGAATTTGAGTTTTGATATGCTAAAATTTTGTGCCCTAATTGGAAAACGAAATTGATGATACAAATTGCTAGAAATTGATTCCTTAGACTCTATTCATCATAGTTATGAGAAATTAGATTGATTTTTCACATAAACAAGCATTGAATTATGAATTTGATTGCAAATTTTTGTGAAGGTCTCATTGAATCCGAAAATTGAAACATAGGTTTTGATTTCTTGATTTGAAACTTTGAACATGCCTTAACTTGGTGATCTTCTAGGGCTTCGGCAAGCAAGAGGGCTTGGTGCTGCTCGTCTGGTCGTCTCTAGGGTTTCTGAAGGTTTTGTGATGTGATCATGCCAAGCACAATGAAGGAGCAGCTTGAACCGGAGCAGCTTGTTGCCGAGGAAGCTAAGAAAAAATGGATTAGCTCAACAACAACATTTGATCCGTAAATATTAAGAGGATCTCTCGAACTTTGGAGGTTGTATCAGGTCCACATTGGTCATGATACACGTTCGAGAAAGCCAGTGCATGGCCATATGATCTACTTGCACGCTTTTTCCCTTATCTCGGTTTTGTCCCATTGGGTTTTCCGAGTAAGGTTTTTAATGAGACTTGTGGCTCATATATTCATCTTTGCCATTGCCTAGTTCTGATCCATCAAGGCCCATTTAGATGACATTTTGGGCGTCCCTATCTCTTATTTTTCTATCTATTTGAATTCAAACTTTCTCTTTTCATTCTGCATGGTATTTGTGTGAGTTTACGAGTCATGTCTCGTAACTCTACACCATTTATGTCTCTTCTCCTTCTACTCTTCACCTCATTCTCTTTATATTCTGATCTGAACTCTTTGTATCAGTTATCAAACTTTTATTCTAAAACTCTTTTAACTTGTTTGATCATTTCTTGCTTAAAGTGTCGGGTCTTCATTCCTTCACACCTAGCAAGCCGATAGTCTAAGGATAAGTCATAGTCCTTAAGAAGTATCACTCACTTCCACCCCTTGTTTGAAGTATTGGGTCTTTACCATCTCCTAGACAAGCTTGATGTCTAAAGGTCTTTCACAACCTTTAGATGTTTCACATTGATCCATAAAACTCATCAGACCATACTCGCCGTTCACATCATTTCATCACTTCCGCATCCATCATCTCTTCACTCCGACAATCACAACCTCTTGGAGAACATTAAGGGACATGATCCTCACCAGGATCATATCAAGTGGTATCAGAGCAGACTCCACGCCAGGTTGTGTCTTTTCGAATCGATCACACCCTTTCATATTCCGCAGATCATTTGAATTGATTATGTCTGTCGATTGCTAGAATTTTCATAATCATTTGGTGATAGATAAAATCGTGAAATCAGTTTCTAAAGAACCTATTAAGAGTCTAGTTTCTGTGAAAATTGATTTCATAATTTTTGGACACGATTTGATATTTTAATCTGACCAATCATCTTCAAGTGTTTTCGAGAAAAGGATTTATGCGATTTTCAGTGTTTTGATTTTCATAAATCCATTTTAATTGCTAAAATCGTGAGATCGGTTGGATCTGTTTTGAAAAAGAATCTAGTATTTTAGAAAACTGTTTCTAAAATTTTTAAACGTGTTTTGATAATTTATTCTGTTCGATCAAGTCAAACAGTCGTTTAGGATTCTAGAAAGCTTGCTGAGTTTTTCTTTGCTGTGTTTCTTTGGGCATTTTTTACTTGTTACTTGTTTGAATCTGAACAGGTACCATGGTGGGAACCAGCAATGGTGAAGAAGAATTGTCCAACTCCAATAAACAGCTCCTTGACTCCTTTAGAGCCATGATGGACGAAAGTATGGCAACCATGAGAGCAGAGCTGAGAGTTGAGCTAGAAAGATCCATCAATGACCGAAAAAGGAAGGAAAAAGAGCTTGATCCCAAGCCACCAGACAACACAAAGAGTTCAACATGGAGCAGACCATATCAAACTTCCTACACTCTTAAATCATCTGTTCAGTTTAATTCTTATCCTGATTCTGTTTCTAAAATTCAACTCTATTCTTTTTCAGGAAAAAAAAACTATCTAGAGTGGGAAAGAAACATAGACAACTGGTTTTGCTACAACAACGTCTTGAAAAGAGAGAAGCTAGGTTTTGCAATTGAACAACTCACAGGAAGCGCTTATAAGTGGTGGCAGCAAGAAAGAGAAGACCGCAGATTCTACAAGAAGCCAACTATCACTTCTTGGGAATGTTTAAAGGAGCTGCTATGGGAAAAGTATGCACCAAGGATCAGGAACAAAAGCCACATTACTACAGAACATGGCAAAGCAACAAAGGACAATAACAAGCACTGGATAGAAACGTTTACAACTCAAATGGAGCAAGTGTTGAATGATCATTATAAAAGACTTCGTCAAAAGCATCAACAAAGGAAAGAACAAGAGGAATCGCAAAGAAAAGAAATTGTGCTGCAAGAAAATGCTGAGAACAAGATGAAAAAGGATATGGAGATTCAACCATGTGAACCGAAGCAATGCCATACTATGGTGCATGAGAATGACAAAGCTGAAGGAAGCACAAAGGAGAAGAATCCACATTTGATGTCAACCACTTCACAAGCTTGTCGAGCTCACTATGTTTCAAATATCACCATCTTCAAAGCTGAAATGTTACCAAACATCTTGCGTGGTACTCAAGTAAGTTTAGATTGCGAGTTTATTCATTACTGGAATATTTCCACCTCCACTCGTAGTTTCAAGCAACCTGTTTTGAATGTTGAAGTTTCTAGTATAATACACTTGATTTTATCCTTAAGTGCCAAGGAAGATAAATGAACCATAAATGTGTGCAAAGACATGAAGTGTTCTCTACCCAATACAAGAAGTACAGAAGTCAGCAACACCCTCTTGAAAGAGCAAACTGAAAGCAAAACAGTGGAGCAATTTTGATATGATCCTAGGTGAGGATCAAGTCCCTGAATGCTACTCCAAGTGGTTGTGAGGGTTGGTGACAATATGAGTGATGCGGAAGAGATGAAAGGTGAAGAACAAGGAGTGATCCGATGAGTCTTGGGGGGGGGGTTGATGCGAAACTTCCAAAGGGATGGTGATCCTTTGGACTTTCAGGCTTGCTCTGGACGTGGGTGAAGACCCTAGACGCGGTGAACAAGGGGTGGATCGAGATAAAAAACTTCCTAGGAGTGTGAAAGATCCTAAGACTTTCGACTTACTTGGTGTGAGGATGAAGATCCGATCACTTTAAGCAAGGATGAACAAACAAGTTTCAGAGAGTTTTAGAATATGAAAAGATGTTTGATAACTTAGAAATGAAGCCTTACATGAGTTTAAATCAGCAAGAGAGTAAAGGAAAAATCTCGAAATTAACACAACATTAAAACAAAGTTTGAACATAAAAATGACTCTTCATGTCTTGAGATTTTCGGCTGAACTCTTCTTGGACTTGGGCTTCCTTTATTTTGTGATAAGAGATAGAAGTGGGCTTAGGATTTATCAAGAGGCTGATGAGTGAGTGTTATGGCTTACCTCATTAAAAACCTTATTTGGAAAACCCATTGGGACAAAACCAAATGAAGGGAAAAAGAGTGTAAGTCATACCACCTCTATTGATAAATGTTTAGGTGGCTTGGATCACAACCAATGTGACTGGATTAGCACACACCAAACTGCCCGAGATGGTGTTGAGGAGATGTTGCAAAGTGGTCTTGAGCTTCTCTTGCTTAGACCGAGTGATAGGACCCGGAAAAATGCATAAATCTTCAGCTCCTTGTAGCTCCGGTTCAAGCTGCTGCCGTTGCTCCTCTTTGGCGTCTCCATGTTGCATAGGTTCCTCGTCCTGGCTGGCCATAATCATATCATCCTCTCCCTCTTGAAAAGGATTTGACCTCAAATCTGTTTCATCTGCAAAATAAGGAACCAAATCAGTAATATTAAAACTCGAACTCACGTTGTACTTACCTTGGAGATCAAGCTGGTAGGCATTGTCTAGTTGTTCTTTAGCTCCCAGCTCCTCAGGTTTAAGCTGTTGATTAGTTCCAAGCTCCAAGCTATCCATGCTATCCATCCTCAAATCCGAACAATCTGCAAGGAAAAAGATTAAATTAGAATATTTGAAGTAAGTCGGAATATACTCACCTTGCAAGCAGATTTTGTAGGAATGGATCTGTTCTATGACTCGAAGTGAACAATATCCTTCTGGCATTAGTTTGAACTCCTCTGGGTCTGCAAAACGTTTCTCCTTCATACGAATCCAAAACTGGTAACCAATCTCAAAGTTCTTAATATTCTCCTCTTCGTTTGCTGGCTTTTGATGCTCTATGTCTAGCAAACGCTCCTTTGGTTTAAGAACAATTTGAACAACAGTTTTCTTAAGCCAAACATGGTAGAGCCATGTCCTAGGTGCCTGAAAATTTAGCTCTCCATACTGTATATCCTGTATCCTCACAACAAAGACTCGAAACAAGAGATCATAGGTGCAAAGAATATAGTCATTCCGACTAGCACACAATTTATTACTTAGATCATCTAAAACAGATTTCAAAGGTTCAATATGATCATCTAAGTGTTTATTAAAATTCAGAATGCTATCATAACAAACAATTTCTCCAAAGAATAATTCCGCATTGGGTGAAGCACTAGCAAAATTAGAGAAATTAGCCATATCTATGAGCACATAATTTCTATTAGGTTCACACATTTTATCAAACAAAAATCCTCCATGCCTAAAGAATTTCTTATGCTCAAATTTCTCACAATAATGAATCACATCTTTAAAATCAACAGTTGACATATAAATCTCTTTGATGTGTTCATATTCTAGCAACTTAGATTTAGGAACAAAAAGAAATGCATACATTTGAACTGTTGCATCAGGCACAACAATTTCCTTACCTATCTTGTTTCCCATGTCATAAGGAAATGCTTCAACGGGTGCTCCTGGATCAAAGACGATATGATTCTCATGTTTGTGTTCACAAGTTAACTCATTGGATACTTTCTCCTTTTCTGGCTGCTCCTTAGCCGTGACGTGGAGGTCTTCCTCTCTCTTTACGTCCTCTCTCTTTTCACTTCTTCTTGTATGTTTCAAGACTACCCTAAAACCTTTGTTTGGCTCTTGTGACAGAGACAAGTGAATTATATCTGCGTGATCAGGGATAAAATGATTCTTGGGAACAAAGATACTTACCTTGTCGAGTTCAAGTGCTTTATCTCTGAGCATAGGCAATGCATCTGGTGGTTCATCTTTGAAATTCGAAGAAAATTTGACTGTGTTCCCATGCTTACCGTTTCCTGCAATGTCCTTAGTTGCATTTCTATTCTTTAATTCAAAGATCTTTTTCTTGTAAGCCTTAGGATCTCTTGCTTTTATCCTAACAAGACAAAAAGAAAATTCCATGTTAGTAATCAAGAATTCATCCATATGACCCGGATGTAATATTATCAAAGTTAAGCCCTTTAAATTTATTTTGATGCTGAAATGAAGTCCTTGTTTCTTCAGAACGATCATGGCATGAATTTGTATAGATTCTTCAGACTCCTTGTGAGGAAAAACTGCATAAGTAAATAGTTTCTTCTCGCCAATATCAGCAAAGGTTTTGGCACCCAAATCAGCTTGGTAGTTCTCGAGTGCTTCATTAATCCTTTGTCCTCTGTTTTCTTTGAATTTAACAAGAATCTTATTATCATATCTCAGGATCACACTGTAGTCATGGAAGTTATCAAAGGGAAGCTTCCGTGAGTTGTTCCCTAAAGACAAGTCCTGCAAAAATTTGTTAAGCTCACTCGGTGGCACCGGTGCAAGGTTAGATACACAAGAGAATTTATCCAAAGAGACAAATATTTTATGATCAAAATATTCAGCATCACTAACCTTACTAATCCTAGCAAAAAGATTAGATTTCATATCTTGCTCTTGATTCTCTTTGGGTTTGATTTTGTCAAGATAAAACTCATGAACCGGCAATGGCACAAGAGTAGTCTTATCTTCTTGAAAATATTTTGACCTCACCATTGTACAATCTGCACCAAGAGAAAGTAAGTTAGCTTTCATTCTCCTTTGGGAGTCAAGATAGTTACCTCGGGTCTTGATTGGTGGTGAAACAGTTGGTGGCTTCTCTTTTTGATCCATTGTTAAGCTCCATGTGGAGGTGGTTTCTACCAGGTCAGTGCACACATCTAAGGTACCTGTATCTTCCTCGGCACTTAAAGACAAAATCAAGTGTATTATACTTGAAATTTCAACATTCAAAACAGGTTGTTTGAAGCTACGAGTGAATGTGAGATTATTCCAATATCGTATAAACTCGCAAGCTAAACTTACCTGAGTACCATGTAGGATGTTTGGTAACATTTGATCAGCTTTGGAGACGGTGATATTTGAAACACAGCCAGCTGGTGTTGGATATGGTCTAGTCACCAAACAGTTTTCATAGTCATTTCGCTCAGTCTTGTTATCTTGGCAAGCTTTTGAAGTGGTTGACACTGAATATGAATTCTTCTCTTTTATGTTTCCTTCAGCTTTGTCATCCTTATGCTCCAGAGTATGACCTAAATCATCATCCTTTGACAAGACCAAGTGCATCATACAAGAACTGGAAGTTTTTAAACTTTGATTAACTACCCCACCATTTGAATTTGGTGAACTCAGTTTTGATCCTAATGAAGAGATATTCGGCTCTTGTTTTTCCGGGCAAGTGTTGGAAAAATGTTCTTTCTTACGAGAGTTATAACAAGTAACTTCCTTGGATTTTGAAAGATCAGAGGACTTACATTTCTTTGGACGTTCATTGCTTGTTTCAATTGATGGATTTAGGCTTTGCTTGTGAACCACGACTTGTTCAGCGACCTTCTTTGGTTGAGAGGTTACATTAGCCTTCATTTTCTCATTTAGAACATTCTTGGATATTTCCTTTGGCTGAGGACTGTAAGCTTCTTTTGGAACTAAACCATTTGGTGCATACTTATTCCTCATTAGTTCCTTAAGATCTCTCCACGAGGTGATAGGGGGCTCCTTGTAATTCCAGCGATCATCAACCTTTCGTATCCACCATTGATAAGCTTCTCCTGTGAGTTGGCGAATTGCATGAGCTATCTTATTTTCTCTTGGGATGTGGTTATAGTAAAACCAATCTTCCATATTTGTTTCCCACTCTAGGTAGCTTCTTTTTCCTGAAAATTTAAAGAGTTCATTAGCCGAATGATATTCAGAACAAAGCACATATTTGGATTTTGGAGTAAGAGAGATTTTATGTGGGCTGCTCCAAGTTGTTCTCAATGTGTTGTCTGGTGGCTTTGGTTTAAGCTCTTGTTCCTTCCGTGCTCTTCTTGATTTTTCTAATTCAGCTCTCATGGTTGCCATACTTTCGTCCATTATGGCTCTTAAGGAATCAAGGAGTTCTTTGTTGGAGTTTGACGATTCCTCTTTACCATTGCTGGTTCCCACCATGGTACCTGTTCAGATTCAAACAAGTAACAAGTAAAAATGCCCAAAGAAACACAACAAAGAAAACTCAGAAACTTTTCTAGAATCCTAAATGACTGTTTGACTTGATCGAACAGATAAAAATATCAAATCATGTTCAACAATTCCAGAGTCAATTTTAACAAATACTAGACTCAATCATGGTTTCAATGCAGCAAATTGCACGATTTTATGATTAACCAATGATTTTAAACAATTCTAGCAAGTTACACGACAATAACTGTTCAAATTCTGATAACCTCTAAATGTGACTGTTCGACGAAATCAGCTTCGGAAAATTATGAAAACATGTTCAAAAATTCTAGAATCAATTTTAACAAATACTAGACTCTTTTTGGAAGCAGATTCAACAGATCTCACGATTTTATCAGACAAGACGAATTTACTAAAATTCCAACAGTCAGCAGATAAACAGATCAGAATGTGAAAAGGTATCACAGATCGAAAGAGATACAACCTGGCGTGGAGTCAGCTCTGATACCACTTGATATGATCCTAGGTGAGGATCAAGTCCCTGAATGCTACTCCAAGAGGTTGTGAGGGTTGGTGACAAGATGAGTGATGCGGAAGAGATGAAAGGTGAAGAACAAGGAGTGATCCGATGAGTCTTGGGGGGTTTGATCCCGAAACTTCCAAAGGGATGGTGATCCTTTGGACTTTCAGGCTTGCTCTGGACGTGGGTGAAGACCCTAGACGCGGTGAACAAGGGGTGGATCGAGATGAAACTTCCTAGGAGTGTGAAAGATCCTAAGACTTTCGACTTACTTGGTGTGAGGATGAAGATCCGATCACTTTAAGCAAGGATGAACAAACAAGTTTCAGAGAGTTTTAGAATATGAAAAGATGTTTGATAACTTAGAAATGAAGCCTTACATGAGTTTAAATCAGCAAGAGAGTAAAGGAAAAATCTCGAAATTAACACAACATTAAAACAAAGTTTGAACATAAAAATGACTCTTCATGTCTTGAGATTTTCGGCTGAACTCTTCTTGGACTTGGGCTTCCTTTATTTTGTGATAAGAGATAGAAGTGGGCTTAGGATTTATCAAGAGGCTGATGAGTGAGTGTTATGGCTTACCTCATTAAAAACCTTATTTGGAAAACCCATTGGGACAAAACCAAATGAAGGGAAAAAGAGTGTAAGTCATACCACCTCTATTGATAAATGTTTAGGTGGCTTGGATCACAACCAATGTGGCTGGATTAGCACACACCAAACTGCCCGAGATGGTGTTGAGGAGATGTTGCAAAGTGGTCTTGAGCTTCTCTTGCTTAGACCGAGTGATAGGACCCGGAGAAATGCATAAATCTTCAGCTCCTTGTAGCTCCGGTTCAAGCTGCTGCCGTTGCTCCTCTTTGGCGTCTCCATGTTGCATAGGTTCCTCGTCCTGGCTGGCCATAATCATATCAAATTTCCCTATTTCAAAAAGTTTTTGGAAGCTAAGTGTATTCTTTCTTCTACCCAATCTGATTCTGTGCTTGAAAAACTAACCAGTTTAGAACTGGTGTATCCGAGTAGTATTGTATGTTTTTCACAGATCTTAGAAGAAGAATCACCAAAAACAATGCAAAGGTGTTTACCACTGATTAATGAATCGGAGCAGCCAACCAACCTTGTACCAAAACATGTCCTTATGCCATTTCCTTTTGACTACCCAAGAAAGCATTGTAAGGAAATTGATTTGGTTAGGACAGAACCTAATTTGTTTGTTATGGTTTCTGCTCAAGATGAAAAATGTTTTGGTTTGGAAAATGTGAAAGAGTTTTGTGTTTCAAAATCCATTTTTGACAAAATAATTCCAACTTTTGAAACATTCACGCTTGAAAATTTCTTTGAGCTAAATGGTTTTATGTTTGAAGAATTTTGTGAATTTGACTCTTCTTTGAAAGTTTCTTTGTGTAGTGATGCATTTGAGCTGTTTAGAACGAAAACTGAAAATGCATTGGTTAAAACTTTTTCTGAATTAAAACATGTGATTAAAAACGAGTTGTGTGATTCAAATTTGTTCAATGTGTTTTATAAACCAACTGTGAACAATCATGTTTTAGAAATTTCTACTTCAAGTATAATGCATTATTTCTGTCCCATGAGTGTCGAAAAAAGGAACAGGATACATGGTGTAACATCCGTAATTTGGATATTTGGGGTTTAGTTGGAGAAATTAAAAGTAAGGGCTGAATTGTTTAAAACAATTTGTGGCTGGCGGGTTTAATTGTTAATTCTAAAAGTTTGGGGCTGATTTGTAAAGCTGGAAAAGTTGAGGGACCGTTCGCTGTATTTGTCAAAAGTTGATGAAAAACCTAGCCTTTCGTTGTTTTAACCGCACGCCTCCTCATTTTTCCTTGTGGATCGATCGTGAGATCAAGGGAGAAGAGAAGGGGTGAGATTCAAGGGGGACAGTGGAGTTCATCGAGAAGAGGGAGGAAGCTGGGTTGCGGTGACGGTGAGGCTTCAGAGTTCTCTTCCATTGTGGGATATCACAGTAGTGGGGTAAGTTGCACTCCTCTTTAGTTGTCTCATAATTGTTTTGTGGTGTGTTCGACGGTGAGCGGTGACGTTGATCAAAATGTTGTCGGTGACGTACGGCGTTGGTGATGCGATGATGATCGGAGATGGTGAGGTGTGGGTCATGGTGGTGTTGGACGGTGTCGATCAGATAACATGGAGCTTATTGCCAGTGGTGTTGTGTTGGTGATGTCGTGGCCGTGATGTTGCTGCGTTTTGGTGATGGCATGATGAGTACGTAACGAAGATCGTTGGTACTACGGCATGGGCGACGTCGATGAAGTGGCTGCAGCGGTGGTGATCTCTGATGGGGTGGAGATCATGGACGATGTCGTGACGTGTTGGGATCGGTGGTGGCGGTGACGTCACTCACTTCCACCCCTTGTTCGAAGTATTAGGTCTTTACCCTCTCCTAGACAAGCTTCAAGTCTAAAGGTCTTTCACAACGTTTTGAAGTTTCGCATCGATCCATAAAACTCATCAGACCATACTCGCCGTTCACATCATTTCATCACTTTCGCATCCATCATCTCATCACTCCGACCATCACAACCTCTCGGAGAGCATTCAAGGATGTGATCCTCACCAGGATCATAGCATTTTGAAATCTCCGTAGAAGTACAGGAGGAAACACTATGAAGGCACACGAAACCCTAATGATTAGGTTAAGTATTTATAAGGCTTGGGGTCCAAGAGGTCGGTTTAGGGTTTTGGAGGCTAAACTGGTCGTTTTGATAAGTTTGGAGGCAGGAGAGTCGGCCTCGGTCACGGGCCTTGTGACCGAGGTGGTGAGGATGGCTGGCCTTGGTCACGGGACTTGTGACCGAGGTTACCAAGAAGCTTGTCCTCGGTCACAGTCCTTGTGATGGATGTTGACAGGTCGTCACTCTTCAGGTTGTATATTCCAAACGGCTGAATGGATTGCTTTGAATCTTATCCGAGGTGAGTCTTGACTCTTCCAGATTTCCAGGGATATAAAGATCTCTACATTTGGTCCATGGGAAGGTCTTCAATGAATGTCAAACTTCTGATGCTCTGAAACTACCTTAAAACGGGTTTTGCTCCTTTTTGATCCTTTTTGGTCCATTTTCCCTTTAAACCTGTAAAACCTCTTTGAAACTAGAAATATTCGATAATAGCCTATTTACCCTTGAAAACACACCAAATTCTTCATAAAACCATATGAAAATGATAGTAAAAATAGGTAAAAATACGATGTTATCAACTCCCCAAGACTGAAACTTTGCTTGTCCTCAAGCAAACAAGAAAGTAAAGTCATGGAAAAGAGGTTTTGAAAATCACGAGAACTCACTTATCTTTTTGGAATGTCGTCCTCGCACTCTTCCTCGCTGTAGCTTTAGAACTTACTTTTGTACTTGCCCATAGGAGGCATCAATAATCCTTACTCCAAGGCCACGATCCAAAGGTATTTCGGCCTCACCATTGTCATCCCTTTACATAGATTAATTGAAAAGAAAAAGCGGTGGTCTTACCAAAGGGAGATAGATCCAGAGGATGTCGACGTTCTTCTAACAAAGACTTTCTTCGTATACTTCATTTCCTCTCCCTCTTCTCACTTCCAAGACAACCAGTTTTTCCCTACTTTCTAGGGTATCCTTTTATTTTTTCTACTGGTTGCTTGCTCGTTGGACAAGTCTCCATGAGGTCATGAAAGATGCCCGGGTCTACGCACAAAATCCCTCGGTTCACTTTGACAATATCAGTTTTTGTTTTGATTCTTTTGGTGACAAGTATCCACAAGACTCCGAAATATGCACGGGTTTACGCACAAAATCCCTCGATTACATCCACGATGTCATTTTGCTTTTCTTTTTGCTTTAGATTTTTGAGTTACGAAGGGGAAGGAGAGGTCAAGCATACTGGTGAAGAAATGCGTTGTCTTATAAGGCTCGAATAGGTCTCGTCCAATGAATACAAACCCTCTGAGTAAGAAATTAAAAGTCAGGTTAGGTTTCGATAAGGTTTAGAGACAAGGTTGGCTTAACCTATTTTCCAATATAAAGAGACTTTCAGGAATGTTGAGTCAACCAATAGGTCTTTTGTGAACTTCGGTTCTATGGCCAAGCTTTGAATCATGAGAGTGTTAATCCAATTCAGATAATCCATCAAAACAAGTTCATAATTCCCTAACTATTTTGACTCAATAAAACAAAAGAAAAAAATTTGACTTGATAAAAAGGGCATAAAACCAGCAAAATTATCGATGTAAAAAGTGGAATAAGGTCTCAAGTCAACAAAATAGAATGTAGCATCCGTGGTGACTTAAGTCTCCTATGATTGGTCTTGATAAGGTTGCGGCTTGGTCGTGGAGTAGTCCGTGGAACAGTCCATGGAACAGTCACTAGACGGTCAGTGGAACAATGCGGAACAGTCGTGGAATGGTTAAGGTGAAATCCATGGAACGATGCGCTGCGGTCCGTGGAACGATGCTATGCAGTCCATGGAACAACGCAATGACAGTCCGTGGAACGATGCGATCATCGTCTGCGGAACGGTCGATCTACTTTTGTGGAACAGTCGATCTACATTTGTGGAACGGTCGATCTACGTCTATGGAATGGTCGATCTACGTCTGCGGAACGGTTGATCTATGTAGTTGCCAATCTTGCGATCGAAGCTTCTTTTTCCAAAATTTCTTCGATCATAACTCATATGGCACCGGTCACGTGAGATGTGAACGGTCAAGGACACATGGCTAGCTCGGTGGGGACTCTCGGCATCGGTCCAGAGTGATTGATCGATCAGTCGCCTTCAGCATACATCGGCCAAGGGGTTGGCCAGTCTAGGGGTTGTTTTTGCCACTGTTTGCCAGCCTTGTGACCTTAGGGAGGTGAGGAAATAGCTTCGGGAATGCTCTATAGGGTCCGGGAATGATCAAAATGGCAAAGACTCGGCTTTGCTGATGACCTCGGTCACAAGCCTCGTGACCTAGGTCATCCATTCTTCTGACCTCGGTCACAGCTCTTGTGACCTAGGTCGGCTCCTCTTTATCTTTCTTCTCTTTTTCTTCTTTTATATTTTCTTCTTTTCTATTTTTTTTTTACTTTTATGAAAAATCTGCAATAAAACATGAAAATATCAAAAGCAAAAGGAAATTAAAACTATAATAAAAACTTACAAGTGGGTTGCCTCCCACTAAGCGCACTTGTTTAACGTCGTTGCCTTGACGGTTGGTTCGCTCCTTATGCGAAGTGAGATGGGTCCTCTGTCCTTAGCCAAAGCTTCTTGGTTCTCTCCAGCTCTGGTGGCTTTCTTGTTGGATCATTGTTGCTTCTTGTTACGTTGAGAAGTTGGTATGAAATGTACGGCTTCGTAGAATACTTCTCGGTCTATGTTGGTGAAAGATAACCTTCTGTTCGGCCAATCAATGATAGCTCCAGTTGTTGCAAGGAAAGCTCCTCCTAAGATGAGTTGTGTAGGTCTACCATTCTCGACACTGATCACTTGAAAGTCCGTTGGAACATTGCAGTTTCCAATCCTCACATGAATGTTCGAGACCATTCCCTCGGGAGTTGTAGATGAAGAGTTTGCGAGTCCTATGCGAATCTCTGAAGGTTGAAGAGTGCTTAAACCAATCTTCTCTGCAGCTCTTTTAGATATAAGGTTGATGCATGAACCAGAATCACACAATGCATCCTTGAATTCGACTCCTCTTATAGAAAAAGATAAGAGGAATATTTTGGGGCTGTCCGCTTTGTGTAAAGTTCTCATGTCTTTAGTGATATGATCCTAGGTGAGTATCAAGTCCCTGAATGCTCTCCAAGAGGTTGTGATGATCGGTGACAAGGTGAGTGATGCGGAAGAGATGAGAGGTGAAGAACAATGAGTAGGATCCGGTGAGTCTTGGGGAATTGTTGCGAAACTTCCAAAGGGGATGGTGAACCTTTGGACTTTCAGACTTGCTCTGTACGTGGGTGAAGACCCTGGACGTGGTGACCAAGGGGTGGATCGAAGTGAAACTTCCTAGGAGTTGTGAAAGACCCTAAGACTATCGAACATGCTTTGGGTGAGGATGAAGATCCGATCACAATAAGCAAGGAGTGATCAAACAAGATTCAGAGAATTTGAGAATGTGAAAAGATGTTTGATAAATCACAAATGAAGCATTACAAGAGTTTAAATCAGCCAAAGAGTAAAGGAGAGAATCTCGAAAATGACATAACATTAAAAACAAAGTTGAACATAAAATAACTCTTCAAGTCTTTCAATATTTCGGCTGAATCTTCTTGTTGGACTTGGGCTGCTTCACTTGGATAAGAGATAGAGGTGGACTTAGGCTTTATCAAGAGGCTGATGAGTGAGTGATATGGCTTACCTCATTAAAAACCTTATTTGGAAAACCCAATGGGACAAAACCAAATGAAGAGAAAAAGAGTGTAAGTCATATCACCTCTCTTGATAAATGTTTAGGTGGCTTGGATCACAACCAATGTGGCTGGATTAGCACACACCAAACTGCCCGAGATGGTGTTGAGGAGATGTTGCAAAGTGGTCTTGAGCTTCTCTTGTTTAGACCGAGTGATAGGACCCGGAGAAATGCATAAATCTTCAGCTCCTTGTAGCTCCGGTTCAAGCTGCTTCCTTTGCTCCTCATTGTCGTCTCCATGTTGCATTGGTTCCTCCTCCTTGCTAGCCATAATCATCTCATCCTCTCCCTCTTGAAAAATATTTGACCTCAAATCTGTTTCTTCTACAAAATAAGGAACCAAATCAGTAATATTAAAACTCGAACATACATGGTACTTACCTTGGAGATCAAGCTGGTAGGCGTTGTCGTTGATTTTCTTGATGATTTCGAATGGACCATCAATCCTAGGCATAAGGTTGGATTTTCTCTCGTTAGTGAACCTTTCTTTTCTCAAATGAACCAACACCAAGTCTCCTTCTTTAAATTCCATAAGCTTCCTGCCTTTGTTTGCATGCTTAGCGTACAACTTGGTCTTGTGCTCTATGTTGTTTCAAGCCTTCTCATGGATCTGTTTCACAAGCTCAGCCTTTTTCTTACCATCAAGACTTATCCTTTCATTCACAGGTAAAGGCATTAGATCCAAAGGTGAGATGGGATTGAACCCATAAACAATTTCAAATGGTGAATACTTAGATGTGGAATGTCTAGCATGATTGTAAGCAAATTCAACATGAGGTAGACATTCTTCCCAAGTCCTAAGGTTCTTTTTAATTATAGCACGCAACAAAGTGGATAAGGTTCTATTGACTACTTCGGTTTGGCCATCGGATTGTGGGTGACATGTGGTGGAGAAATAAAGCTTGGTTCCTAATTTAGACCAAAGGGTTTTCCAAAAATAACTAAGAAATTTGGTATCCCTATCTGATATAATAGTTCTAGGAATTCCATGGAACCTAACAATTTCTCTAAAGAACAACCCAGCTATGTTAACGGCATCATCGGTTTTATGGCAAGGTATGAAGTGAGCCATTTTAGAGAATCTATCAACTACCACAAATACCGAATCCTTTCCAGTCTTAGTCCTAGGTAATCCAACTACAAAGTCCATGGATAAGTCATGCCAAGGATGCAAGGGAATAGGAAGAGGGGTATACAAACTGTGATTCTGGATTGTCGATTTAGCTTGCTTACATCGTTTTTCAAAATGTCACTTTGCATGTGTGGCCAAAAGAAGTGCTCATGTAACACGCTTGACGTCTTTGCCACGCCAAAATGTCCCATAAGTCCACCTGCATGAGCTTCTTGGACAAACAAATCTCGCAGGGAGGAATTAGGTACACATAGGCGATTATCGTAAAATAAAAATCCATCGCTCCTAAAATATTTTCCAACGCCAAATTTTTCACAAGCAGCATAGGTTTCTTTGAAGTCAACATCACTATCATACAGTTCTTTGATTTGTTCAAATCCTAGTAACTTAACCTCAAGAGAATTCAAAAGAACGTACCGCCGAGAAAGAGCATCGGCTACTACATTCTCCTTACCTTTCTTGTACTTAATGACGCACGGAAATGTCTCAATAAATTCAACCCACTTGGCGTGTCTCTTGTTCAGCTTTTGTTGTCCCTTGAGATGCTTGAGAGATTCATGATCTGTGTGTATAATAAACTCCTTGGGCCAAAGATAATGTTGCCAAGTTTGCAAAGCCCTAACAAGCGCATAGAGCTCTTTGTCGTATGTCGGGTAATTGAGTGTGGCGCCTCCAAGCTTTTCACTAAAGTAAGCTATGGGCTTCATTTCCTGCATAAGAACAGCACCAATACCAATTACTGAGGCATCACATTCAATTTTAAAGTTTTTATCGAAGTTAGGAAGAGATAAAACCGGGGCATGTGTTAGCTTCTCTTTCAAGGTTTGAAATGCATTCTCTTGAGCTTGTTCCCACTTGAATCCGACATTCTTCTTGATAACCTCCGTGAGTGGGGCGGCTAAAGTGCTGAAATCTTTAACAAACCTCCTGTAGAAACCGGCTAAACCATGGAAGCTTCTTACTTCACTAACAGTCTTTGGACTCGGCCAATCTTTGACAGCTCGTATCTTCTCTTCATCAACCTTGATACCATCTGTACTCACAACAAAGCCTAAAAAGACAAGGTTATCCGTTCCAAAAGTACATTTATTAAGATTAGCGTACAAGGTTTCCTTCCTAAGCACTTCTAAAACTTTTCTAAGATGCTCCACATGTTCATCTAAGCTTCGGCTATAGATTAAAATGTCATCAAAATATACCACCACAAAATGACCTATAAATAATCTAAGAACGTGGTTCATTAGTCTCATGAAAGTACTAGGTGCGTTTGTTAACCCAAAAGGCATGACTAACCATTCATAAAGACCATGCTTAGTTTTAAATGTGGTTTTCCATTCATCCCCTTCTTGCATCCTAATCTGATGGTATCCACTTTTAAGATCTACCTTAGAAAAGATGCTAGACCCATGCAATTCATCAAGCATATCATCTAATCTAGGTATGGGATGTCGATACTTTACAGTGATATTGTTGATAGCACGGAAATCGACACACATCCTCCAGCTACCATCTTCTTCGGAACAAGCAAAATGGGTACGGCACATGGACTCATGCTTTCGCGGATATGTCCTTTCTCCATGAGCTCGGTGACTTGTTGTTGAAGCTCCTTAGTTTCTAGAGGGTTGGTTCTGTAAGCTGGTTTATTGGGAGGAGACGCTCCGGGTATGAAATCGATTTGGTGTTCAATGTCACGGATTGGCGGCAAACCTTGGGGAGGTTCTTCCGGGAAAATATCTTGGAACTCCTGTAAAAGAAACTGAATTTTGCTAGGGATTTCTTGCACCGTTTGGTTAGTATTAAGACATTCTTTAAACACAAAAAGGAGGGATGAGGAATAACTCCCTTGTCGAGGCGTGATCATAAGGTTGGCCGGTTCTTTGAGTTTGGCTTCGGAAGTGGGTTTACTTTTCTTCAAGGCTATTTGATCTAGATGAACTTCTTGAGGAGTTAAAGGTACAAGGATGTTCTTTCTGCCCTTAAACTCGAATGAATATTTGTTTGTAAATCCATCATGCATTACTCTCCGATCAGATTGCCAAGGTCTTCCAAGCAAGATATGTCCAGCATCCATTGGTAAAATATCACATAAGACCTCATCTTCATATTTTCCTATAGACAAAGGAACTATGACCTGGTTCTTGACTTCCAATTCTCCCTCATCATTAAGCCACTGCAACGTATACTTCTTAGCTCTCTTAGTGATTGTGAGTCCGAGCTTATCAACCATAGACTGGCTGGCAAAGTTGGTACAGCTACCACCATCAATCACTAGGCTGCAGACTTTGTTTTGAACTAGGCAACGAGTGTGGAAGAGGTTTTCTCTTTGCTCATTTTTCTTGGCCTGAAGGTGTAAGCTAAGGGTTCTTCTAGTGACCAAAAGTTGTCCGAACTCCGGCATTCTAAGTGGTTCCTCTAAAGGTTCAGGTTCCGAGTGATCTTCTTCTGAGTCTATCTCACCGTTGTTCCTAATAACTATGGTTCTCTGATTGGAGCACGAACGGGAGTAGTGACCAAAACCTTTGCACTTAAAACACTGAATTTCTCTAGCTTTGGTGCTTGATCCTTGATAAATTCCCTTGAGTGGAGACTCGTCTATCTTGGGTTTGCTAAGCGGTTTGTAATCCTTAGGCTTGTAATCCTTGCTGAACTTGTTAGAGTTGTATCCGGTCCTAGAGCTTTTCCTCTTAAGTTGTTTTTCAAACATGATAGCTTTGTGGAGAAGCTCTTCTAGCTCGACATAATGATGTACCTCCAGTTTCTCAATGATATCTTTGTCAAGACCTCCCATGAATCTGGCCATAGTAGCTTCATTGTCTTCTTGAATATCGGCTCTAAGTAACTAGGTTTCCATTTCTTTGAAATAATCTTCAACGGATCTACTTCCTTGAGACAAATTCTGAAGCCTAAGGTGAAGTTCTCTGTGGTAGTGACTAGGTACGAACCTTTTGCTCATAATGATCTTTAGTTGGGTCCAAGTCTCAACCGGTATATCTCCAGCCCTTCTTCTAGACGTTACCAACTGATCCCACCAACTTAGAGCGTAATCCTTGAATGCGGTTGGGGCGAGTCTGACCTTAGTCTCTTGAGTAAGCTCCCGGAAATCAAAGATAATTTCAACCCTCTTTTCCCACTCAAGATATTCTTCAGGGTTACTGGTTCCATGGAAAAACGGAATTTCTAGCTTCACACCGGCTAAAGGATCTCGAGTAATGGGTTGGTTATTTCTAACGGTTTGATCTTCTCTTGGCTGTCTTCTTCGAGGACGATTTGATCGAGAAGTCTGACTGTAGTAATGCTCAGCATCAGAATATCATAGGTTTCTCCTAAGTTGTTCTTCCATAACAGGTTGTTGATGTTCTCGGAATCGGTTATTGATGGACCTCTCTAAATCGGCTCTCATATTGGCCATACGCTCAACCATCATTGCTTTGAAGGATTCCATAAGTTGCTTGTTGGAGTTGGATGACTCTTGTTCATCATGGCTAGTCCCCACCATGATACCTATTCAGATCCCAACAAGTAAACTAGTAAAATGCTCAAGCACAACAAGAAACACAAAACTTGGCAAGAAACCCTAATTGACAGTTTGACTTGATCAATCAGAATAAAATGTCAAATCACGTTCAAAAATTTCAGAGACAATTTTTAAAAATACTAGACTCAATCATGGTTTCAATGCAACAAATTTCACGATTTTAGGATTAACCAATGATTTTAAACAATTCTAGCAAGTTAACACGAAAATAACTGTTCAAATTCCGATAACCTCTAATTGTGACTGTTCGACGAAATCAACCTCGAAAAATTATCAAATCATGTTCCAAAATTCTAGAATCAATTTTAAAAAATACTAGACTCTTTTTTGAAGCAGATTCAACAGATCTCACGATTTTATCAGACAAGACGAATTTATGAAAATTCCAACAGTCAGCAGACAAAACAGATCGGAATGTGAAAAGGTATAACAGATCGGAAGAGATACAACCTGGCGTGGAGTCAGCTCTGATACCACTTGATATGATCCTAGGTGAGGATCAAGTCCCTGAATGCTCTCCAAGAGGTTGTGATGATCGGTGACAAGGTGAGTGATGCGGAAGAGATGAAAGGTGAAGAACAATGAGTAGGATCCGGTGAGTCTTGGGGAATTGTTGCAAAAATTCCAAAGGGGATGGTGAACCTTTGGACTTTCAGACTTGCTCTGTACGTGGGTGAAGACCCTGGACGTGGTGAACAAGGGGTGGATCGAAGTGAAACTTCCTAGGAGTTGTGAAAGACCCTAAGACTATCGAACTTGCTTTGGGTGAGGATAAAGATCCGATCACAATAAGCAAGGAGTGATCAAACAAGATTCAGAGAGTTTGAGAATGTGAAAAGATGTTTGATAAATCACAAATGAAGCATTACAAGAGTTTAAATCAGCCAAAGAGTAAAGGAGAGAATCTCGAAA
Source organism: Cardamine occulta (assembly GCA_028015245.1). Taxonomy (NCBI): domain Eukaryota; kingdom Viridiplantae; phylum Streptophyta; class Magnoliopsida; order Brassicales; family Brassicaceae; genus Cardamine; species Cardamine occulta. The sequence continues at coordinate 14,098,108 of CM051376.1, read as the reverse complement.
ATGACATAACATTAAAAACAAAGTTGAACATAAAATAACTCTTCAAGTCTTTCAATATTTCGGCTGAATCTTCTTGTTGGACTTGGGCTGCTTCACTTGAATAAGAGATAGAGGTGGGCTTAGGCTTTATCAAGAGGCTGTTGAGTGAGTGATATGGCTTACCTCATTAAAAACCTTATTTGGAAAACCCAATGGGACAAAACCAAATGAAGGGAAAAAGAGTGTAAGTCATATCACCTCTCTTGATAAATGTTTAGGTGGCTTGGATCACAACCAATGTGGCTGGATTAGCACACACCAAACTGCCCGAGATGGTGTTGAGGAGATGTTGCAAAGTGGTCTTGAGCTTCTCTTGTTTAGACCGAGTGATAGGACCCGGAGAAATGCATAAATCTTCAGCTCCTTGTAGCTCCGGTTCAAGCTGCTTCCTTTGCTCCTCATTGTCGTCTCCATGTTGCATTGGTTCCTCCTCCTTGCTAGCCATAATCATATCATTTAGGCTCTAAAGTTTTCTAGAACAAGTCTCTTATGTCCTCTAACGACTCCTTGCAATCATTGAAGAAATGGTTTAGGTTGTAATCAATCCAAGCATTCATAAAAGAGGTACTTCCTGGTAAAGCCATGATGGTTTTGTTGAATTCTTACAAGTCGTCTTCACTTATGCGTCTTCTACGCCATAAGTCCTTGAGATGAGATAGAGCATCGGGGAAAAGAGAGAGTCTCGCACTCTTAAAGTGTTCTTCAACATGTTCCTCATTGATGTAACTTTCCATGAAGAAACACTTAAGTGGAAATTTTGCCCATGCTTCTTCGAAAGGGATGTGAAGTGGAATTGCTCTTACGAAAACTTGAAACTTGTCTCTTGGGGGATCATCAAAGCGTGATAGTGTTTGTACCTCAGCATTCTCCATTAGATCAGCTTCATAGTCCTCTTCAACTTCTTTTTCTTTGGGGTCTTCTTCTAGCTCCAAGCTCTCTACTTCTTATATAATGGTTGCGGCATTGCAAGGCCAGTCTCCTTGTATTTGGGGATGGTTTGAGGCTTGCTCCACGCTTTGGTGAACATGGTGAGGTTCTGGAGATGGTCTGAAGTTGACTCGATGAATAGCTTCTCCTTGGTTCCGAAATTGATGAAAACTGCGGTTTTCAGGAATTTCTTCATAAGGAATCCGAGTAGTCATGAAGCAATGGATTTCTCCTGGGTCTTCTCCCTCATATTCTCCAGTAGATAAACCATTGAACTCAGAATTTTCTCTTTTTAAATCTCCAAATCGGCTTTCATTTGCTTGTTCTTCAAAGTAAGCTTCTTCTTCGTCGGTTTGATAGTCTTTATCGTGAGTCCACTCCAATGACTTGGTTGGGGCAGTGAGCTTTTCTCCAGTAGCTCTTTCTTCTTCTTCTTGATCATAGGCTAGGTAATCTTGATCATCTTTCCATTTAGCATAATCCCTGGAATCATTGAACCCTTGTTGCAAAGCTTCAATCTTTCACTTTAGATGGTCTTCTACTTGGTTGATGGTGTACACCATGTTGTGAAGTTTGGTGCTGTGATCTCGAATGTCTTCCTTATGGTTCAATAACTCGCCATTAAGCTCATCAACTTGGTCTTCGAGTCGAAATCCGTCTTCATCTTTGAATGCTTAGCATCGAGTTCTTCGTGAAGTTTCTGCTGGTCCTTGGCAAGTTGGTGCATAGCTTTTATCATCCTATCATAGTAAGAATCTGAGTGTGGTGCTTCATAGTCTTCATATGCATTAATTCTCATAACTTCCATTGAATCAAAGTCTTGATCTATAGCAAAACAGAATCCTTCTGTGCGGTGCGGAGTAAGTGAGTAAGCTGCTTCATTGCGATGTGAATGAGCTGGTCTCATAGGTCGATCTCCAGAGGATCGAGATAGTGATGGACAATCAGAGTGCCTCATCAGTGATGTACCACGAGATGCCGAGAGTGACAATGGTAAGCTCCATAAGATGAGCTAGAGAGTGGTCCAGAGTTGTCTCCGTCTGAAGTGTTGTACTGTGCCATGAGTTGCGCAAGAGTAAGGTTCTGAAACTCCTCAGGTAGAACGTATAAGTTCATCCTCGAGGTTTCCTGAAACAGTAAAAACCACAAAGAAAAATCAAAAGAAAAGTGTCCTAGGCGTTACTCTAGTTCTTAGATTTCTAAACAAACAATCTCTCCCCGGCAACGGCGCCAAAAACTTGATGTGCGCTGCGTTTGTGTTGTGTAAAATGCGTAGTCAAGTTTTCCTCAAACAACACAATGATAGCAAGTGCACAGCCAAATTAATTGTAGTACTTAAGGTATATCGATCCCACAAAGAGAGAAATTGTATTACAAATCGAGAAGAACAAGTAAGGCTAGGACTGAAATATGAAAGAGGGTTTTGTTGTTGTGTCACGGCAACAAGTAACTAAAGCAAATAAAATGAGATGTAAAGCAATAAAGAAAGGAGTTGGGAATTCAAGGGATCGCAGGGGTTCGATGATCAGTTCATTCAAAATAAGTTTATGTAATGCATGTCTACTCCTAAGTCTCGGACTATGAAACACGAAAGATCGATTAACCTATAATTCATAGAGAAAACCGGCTGAGATCAATATATCCTATTACTCAACTTACGCAGGCAACAACACATATATCAAAGCATTAATATCAAGCTCAATACTTATCCGTAAATCTCCTTAACAAAGGGTTATGTGCTTGTTATGACGCAATACTCATCCAAACTAGGTTCAAGCAAACTAAGCAAGCGGTTAGCGAAACCTAGATGCCTGAGATCAGTGGCTAGTTTGCGACACTAGCTACATGCATTAAGAGAAAGCTCAGAATGAAAGAACAGTATAGACAATGATGCAAAGACAATGAACTCACCACTTAAACTAACTAGATCATCTCCCCTCTTTGGTTTCCCCTTTAACCCCAACAAGTAAACTACTCAAGCATGCTTAAAGGAATCATCAAAGCAAAGTTTAAGTAGTTCATAGATTGCATAAATAAAAGAGAAAGGTTTAGAGATTACAAAGTAATAAGAGAAGAGAAAAGAGGTTGGTGATCTTCTAGGGCTTCGGCGAGCAAGAGGGCTTGGTGCGGCTCCTCTGGTCGTCACTAGGATTTCTGAAGGTTCTGAACTCTCTGTAGAAGAATAGGAGGAAACATTGTGAAGTCACACGAAACCCTAATGATTAGGTTAACTATTTATAAGGCTTGGGGTCCAAGAGGTCAGTTTTAGGGTTTTGGAGGCTAAACTCGTTGTTTTGATAAATTTGGAGGCACAAGAGTCAGCCTTGGTCACGGGCCTTGTGACCAAGGTGGTGAGGATGGCTGCCCTCGGTCATGGGACTTGTGACCAAGGTCACCAAGAAGCTTGGCCTCGGTCACACTCCTTGTGATGGAGGTTAAAAGTCGTCACTCTTTGGGTTGTATCTTCCATACGGCTGAATGGATTGATTTGATTTTGTCCACGGGAAGGTCTTCAACGAATGTCAAACTTCTGATGCTCTGAAACTGCCTTCAAACGGGTTTTGCTCCTTTTTGATCATTTTTGGTACATTTTCCCTTAAAACCTGTAAAACCTCTTTGAAACTAGAAATATTCAATAATAGCCTATTTAGCATTGAAAACAAACCAAACTCTTCATAAAACCATATGAAAATGATAGTAAATATACGAAAAATACGATTTTATCAAGGGGATTGATGAGAGAAGAACCAAGAGGATACATGGTAGAGCAACAAGAGCAAACAAAGGCAAAGAAGTGATGATTGAAAAGGATAAGTCAACAGCAGCACAAGGAGCAAGCCATAGTTCTGATGAAGACATTTGGGATGACACCATTCTTTCATCACTACTTCCCCAACTATTCCAAGCTGCCTTTACCTGCATTTCACGCCAACAAGCTAAGAAGAAGGAGCTTCCTATGATGCTTGTAGGACAGAAGATGAAGGACAATGTTGATTACCGCACACCACTCAATGGGTTTAAGCTCATACACACCTTGAGAGTTGAATACACATCATTGCAAGCTTTTGGACTCACAAGTGATGTTTAATGGATGTTGAACGCACTAGGACTCCGCAAGTTCATGGAGCCCACTCGCCAAGAAATCTATGAAGAAAAGACTCGGCAATTCCTCACCACCGTCACTCTAGCCTTTCCCTGAACCTAACAAGTGATCTACTCAGACATAATCAATGAAAACATGAACATGAATAGAATAGATATCATAAATAAAATCAAAGGGAAATAGAAACAGGCGTTCAAGATCTTCTCTCAGAAGTACAGAGTAAATCAGCCCCAAGCTCTCAATCTCTCTCAAAGTCTCCTCCCATAGATAAGAACTAAAAACCCTAATAAAGACTCAGAAACACGACTTGGGTCTTTTTGTAAATAATAGAAACTTCTGGGTAAAGTTACAAATCTTCAAAACTTCTAAAAATCTGTGTGTGGCTTCAGCAGGTGACATATGTCGATCGACACCCATGATGGTGTCGATCGACACCAGGGGTCTATGTGAACTCTGGCTTCAGCTTCTCAGTAACAATGCTCCAAAAGCTCCAAAAGTCTCCAAATATGATAAAACCTGTAAAAGACTCAACTAGGACTCTAAAGACGCATAAAAGACTCAATTAAGGATATATAATATGGCATAAAAACCGTAAAACCCATGATATATCATTAGTGACGAGCTTCTTGTATTGACGATTCCATTTGTTGATTTCCCAAGAAAAATCAACTATGTCGCACTTATTGCCAAGCGGTTGATCAAGATCAAGCATGATGCTTTCATGTCTAGCGAGAAACAAGTAACCATTAGCTTTGGAGGAGTCTTTACTATGATCCTAGAGACCGGTGGAGTTGACCTCAAGCACAGCCCTTACACCTCTAAGGACAACCACATGGACTTAGAGAAGCTTGGTAAGATGAGGATACTTGAAGGAGCAAGCATCAACCCCAACCAATTTGGATACAAGTACCACATTCCACCTAGCATGACCCGCACAATACTACTCCTTTGCCACACCATGCCACACCTTAGTGATGGATTCACGAGCTGGAGCCTTTTACCGCATGAGTTCTACTCATCACGAGTCGAGGATCTACTTCAACTCACACTTGGCATCTTCATCAAGAAAAAGACGATGGTTTCTTTTGCCTCTCAACGTGTCACACAAACTTCCACGGGACATGAGATAACCACTTCCTCCCTTGAGACAGAGAGAGCATGACGTATGGAGGTGGAGGAGGAGTTAGCCGAGCAGCGCACTCTTATTGCGCAGCTGTAGAGGAGAGCTTAGATCCAGGACACACTGATTAGTCCACCACCGTGCACCAGAACCTCCTGAGAAGTTGAAGGTTCACTCGTTCTATCTTTACTTTTATTGATATAATCCTAGATGAGGATCAAAGTCCATGAATGTTCTCCAATGGTTGTGATGAGTAGAGTGAACAGATATGAGTGCGGAAGTGATGAAATGGAGTGAAGGTGATGAATCGGATTGAATGAGTGATATTCCAAAGGTGATGAGTAGCCTTTGAACACTCGGGGCTTGTTCCACGAGTGGGTGAAAACCAAACTCGGCAAGAACAAGAGGTGGATTGATGTGAAACGTCAAAGGATTATGAAGCGATCCAATGATTTCAAACTTGTCAAGGTGTGGATGATGATCCTTTACACCATACAACAAGGCAATCAAACAAGAAAGAGTTTTGAGAATAAAATGTTTGATAAGAGTACAATAGAGTCTCAGCCTCAATATAAAGAGAAGGAGGGGAGATTAGAAAGAGAAGATAAAATAAAGAGTGTGTGTTTACGAGACATGCCTCGGTAAATAACACTCGGACCATGCAACATTAAAAGACAGTTTGAATTCAAAATAACATAGAAAGATAAGAGATAGGTGAGGCCCATAATATCTTCTAAATGGGCCTAGATGGATCAGTCTCAGCAAGTGACAAAGGTGAGACATGGAACCCACAAACCTCATTAAAAACCTTATCTTGGAAAACCACTTGGGAAAAACCGAAGAGTAAGTGAAAAAGAGTGTTAGTGTGTTTCATGGTCACTTGCCAAGCTCCTTGTGCATGAACCTTGACCAGAGAAGTCTTGGTATCATCTTTATAGCTCAAGTGATCCTCTTGAGTCATTGCTTGGCGGAGCAAAACTCTAAAAGCTTGGTGATATTTCATTGTTCGAGAGCAAGTCTTGGGTCCGATAAGTGCTTTCCATGCTCCTTTAGATCTGTGCTCGTCCATTACTTCATTTCCCATCCATGCTCCATGCTCCAGATCCTTAGAGCTCTCCAGAATCATATCATCCTCCCCCAGTTGAAAAGGATTTATCCTCAAATCTGCTTGACTTGCCACAAATAACACTAAGTTAGAACCGTCAAAGAGTAACATTATGGGATGCTTACCTCGGAGTTCAAGTTGATAGGCATTATTGATGATTCTTCTTGTTAGGTGAAATGAACCATCAATCCTTGGCGTCCATACTCGTTCTCTAACCTCAAAGATCATTCTTAAGTAAGGAAGAGGTTTCTTATCGTGCAGCAAAAAGACTCCAATTCCAGTCCTCGCAAAGCAACTAGATGAGATAATTATTGAGTCCGGTGGCTCCTCTTTTATTCCTGCAAAGTTGTCAACACTTTTTGCAAAGAGCAAGCATGTTATCACAGTCATGGAATCACTATAAACAAATAAACATATCTCAGCTTGAGTCAAAACATTATCCTTGTCATTTTTCCCTTTTACTTGTGTTTTACGACCATGATTTGATTCCAAATATTCCTTGAATAAATCCAAATTTTTCTCAGTGAATTCTGGAGATAATATATTCACTTTCACAGCTCTTAAATCATTAGAAACAAATTGAGACACAGAAATACTTACCTGAATAATGTTCTTGGTGTTTTTGGTGAACATAATCCCCACGGTAAATTGAAATGTTCTTGGATCTGGGGGCTCTTCTTGGATCAGGGCATTGTTAGTGACCAATCTGTCCACTTTAAAGGTTGACTTACACAATGAGGGCTCTCCTGGTTGCCATTGATAATTTTGGAATGAACAAAATGATGAAAAATCGATTTTAGGTTCTACGGAGAACATGTGAAGTGAAGAGGTCCAAATCTTGTGGGGTAAATATCTTGAACGTCCTAGATAGTCTCCAGGTCTCCAAATGTGGTTTTGAGATGCATCGCATATGGGTGGTAGTCCTATGGGGTCATCCACTGGAAACACGTTCTTATGATTCTGCAAAAGACACATCATCTCACTCGGCAGCACCGGTGCAAGGTTAGATACACAAGAAAATTTATCTAAAGAGACAAATATTTTATGATCCAAATATTCAGCATCATTAACCTTACTAACCATAGCAAAAATATTAACTTTTTTACCTTGCTCTTGATTCCCTTTGAGTTTAATTTTTTCAAGGTAAAACTCAGGAGCTGGCAATGGCACAAGTATAGTTTTCTTTTCTTGAAAAAGTTTTGAACTCAAAATTGTACAATCTGCGCCAAGAGAGAGCAAGTTAGCTTTCATTCATTTTTGAGAGTCTAGATAATTACCTCGGGTTTTTATTTGTGGTGAGGCATCTGGTTGTTTCTCCTTGATCACAATGATGTGTTCAGTTCTTGTTACTCTCTATGATGGATCCATTGTTAAGCTCCGTGTGGATGTGATTCCGCCTAAGCCATTGCACACATCTAAGGTACCTGTATCTTTCTTGGTACTTAAGGGAAAAATCAAGTGTATTATACTTGAAATTTCAACATTCAAAACAGGTTGTTTGAAGCTACGAGTGAAAATAAAATTATTCCAATATCGAATAAACTCGCAAGCTAAACTTACCTGAGTACCTTGTAAGATGTTACCAAACATTTCAGCTCGGCAAGCTTGTGAATGGGTTGACACCACAGTAGGTAATTGATCGTAGACCAGAACTGCTTCAGCTTGAGTGAACCCTTTTAACACACGTGTTGTTGCTTCTCTAGGTGATTCTTGGAGTTTAACTTCTTGCGGTGATCCTGGTGGTTCTTCTTTGTTCAAGATGGTGTTGATGACATCTTGACAATCTTTATTGGCTTTGGTATCAGCTTTGGTCTTCAACGGAATATGATCTTCATAAACTGCCTGAGGTGTCATCGGAACTAACACAATCTTTCTTCCTTGATGTTCAAACAAATAACGGTTTCTGAAGCCTTCATGCTGTACTCTTTTGTCTAATTGCCATGGTCTTCCAAGGAGAATATGACTTGTTTCCATAGGTAGAACATCGCACAATACTTCATCTTTGTATTTCCCTATGGATAGAGGTACAAGGACCTGGTTCTTGACTTCCAGCTCTCCCTCATAATTAAGCCATTGCAGCTTATAAGGCTTAGCTCTCTTAATGACCGCTAGTCCGAGTTTTTCAACCATGGACTCACTCGCAACATTGGTGCAGCTACCCCCATCGATTTTTAGACTGCAAACCCTTTCCTTCACTAGACAACGGGTGTGGAATAAATCAACACTTATCTTAGTCTCTTCCGGATTTTGTTTTTGTGTTGCCGGTTTAGTCATTCCTTGACTTTGAAATGGCATGTCTTTAGTAACTTTAAACTGGGATCCATCAAATGGAATTATAGCTTAACCAGAATCTTCTTTATGCATGGTTGGTCGAAGAAAATGGCCTCCCTCGGTTGATTTGATGATCGGGACCTTCAGTTTAGTTTTTGCAAGGTTGGCTTCGATCTTGGCTACAACATCTAGTGAAGTATCTCCAAATTTGTAGCTGTGTTCTCCTCTGCCTTCCTTAACACTTCTAGGCTTTCTTTGACTGTCATGAGACGATTTACCATCAGGTCTACAGTAGTCATAGGCTGCTTCTTCTCTTTGTTGTCACGGCTTGTCTCTCCATGGCTCTCTGCTTGGTTTTTCTTTTAGACGACCATGCCATTGTAGATTTACTTCTTCAAATCGTCGGTTCCTGGCTGTTAATATTTCACCCAACTTATGAGCCCTCTTAGCCAGCATAGCCTCAAATCGTTCTTGTTCAGCATCATTGATGGATCTTTGTAGTTCGGCTTTCATAGTGGCCATACTCTCAACCATCATAGCTTTGAAGGAGTCCATAAGTTGCTTGTTGGAGTTGGAAGACTCTTGTTCGTCACGGCTGGTTCCCACCATGGTACCTGTTCAAATTCCAACAAGTAAACAAGTAAAATGCTCAAACACAACAAGGAAAAACTTGGCAAGAAACCTAAACAACAGTTTGACCTGATCAATCAGAATAAAATGTTAAATCACGTTCAAAAATTCCAGAGACAATTTTAACAAATAATAGACTCAATCTAGGTTTCAATGCGACAGATTTTACGATTTTAGGGTTAACCAATGATTTTAAACAATTCTAGCAAGTTAACACGAAAATAACTTTTCAAATTCCGAGAACCTCTAGTTACAACTGTTCGACGAAATCAACCTCGAACAATTATCAAAACATATTCAAAAATTCGAGAATCAATTTTAACAAATACTAGACTCATTTTCGAAACAGATTCAACAAATCCCACGATTTTATCAAACAAAATAAATTTATGAAAATTCTAGCAATCGTCAGACATAATCAATTCAAATGATCTGTAGAATATCAAAGGGTAAAACGTTTTGAATCGACACAAACTGGTTTGGAGCGAGCTCTGCTACCACTTGATATGATCCTAGATGATGATCAAAGTCCTTGAATGTTCTCCAATGGTTGTGATGAGTAGAGTGAACAGATATGAGTGCGGAAGTGATGAAATGGAGTGAAGGTGATGAATCCGATTGAATGAGTGATATTCCAAAGGTGATGAGTAGCCTTTGAACACTCGCGGCTTGTTCCACGAGTGGGTGAAAACCAAACTCGGCAAGAACAAGAGGTGGATTGATGTGAAACGTCAAAGGATTATGAAGCGATCCAATGATTTCAAACTTGTCAAGGTGTGGATGATGATCCTTTACACCATACAACAAGGCAATCAAACAAGAAAGAGTTTTGAGAATAAAATGTTTGATAAGAGTACAATAGAGTCTCAGCCTCAATATAAAGAGAAGGAGGCGAGATTAGAAAGAGAAGACAAAATAAAGAGTGTGTGTTTACGAGACATGCCTCGGTAAATAACACTCGGACCATGCAACATTAAAAGACAGTTTGAATTCAAAATAACATAGAAAGATAAGAGATAGGTGAGGCCCATAATATCTTCTAAATGGGCCTAGATGGATCAGTCTCAGCATGTGACAAAGGTGAGACATGAAACCCACAAACCTCATTAAAAACCTTCTCTCGGAAAACCACTTGGGAAAAACCGAAGAGTAAGGGAAAAAGAGTGTTAGTGTGTTTCATGGTCACTTGCCAAGCTCCTTGTGCATGAACCTTGACCAGAGAAGTATTGGTATCATCTTTATAGCTCAAGTGATCCTCTTGAGTCATTGCTTGGCGGAGCAAACTCTAAAAGCTTGGTGATATTTCATTGTTCGAGAGCAAGTCCTTGGTCTGATAAGTGCTTTCCATGCTCCTTTAGATCTGTGCTTGTCCATTACTTCATTTCCCATCCATGCTCCATGCTCCAGGTCCTTAGAGCTCTCCAGAATCATATCATTTATGCTTTTATTTTATTTTATTTTTCCATCTTTTCTAGATTTATTCACACTGGGGACAGAAAAAGTTAGAATTAAACACAAAAAATTAAAACAACATTAACTAAGGCTGGGCGTTTTAATGCATAGAGACAATGATATTTGGGCCAACAATCTCTCCTTTGGGCTTGATACTTCTGAAAATGAGACCCAAAAATAACTTGAAGTTGAAACCTCTTCTCTTGTTGATTCTTGTGGACTTAGATGGATTAGAGTGACCCATTTACCTCATTAAAACCTTCATTTGGAAAACCCATTGGGACAAAGAGTACAAACGAACCACCCGTTTATTAGTCCACTCGAGCAACCAAGGCGGTTTATCTTCCATGTTCTCGAACTGAGCTTTAGACGGTTGAATTTGAGTGAGTAGTGCGGTGATGGCGTTTTGAAACTCTTTGGCTCTCGATCTTGTCATTGGTCCACTTGGCACTATCAAAGCGTCCTCGGCTTCAAGCTGCTCTCGATAACTTTCCATGATCACATCATCCCCCCTTCTTGAAAAGGATTTGTCCTCAAATCTGGATCATCTAAAACAAAAGAAATTAAATCAGAAACATTGAAGCTTGAACTTACATTGTACTTACCTTGGAGATCGAGTTGATAAGCATTGTCATTGATCCTCTTTGTAACTCAAAATGGACCGTCTATCCTTAGCATCAGTTTGGACTTCCTCTCAGCTGGAAATCTCTCCTTCCTTAGGTGTATCCACACTTGATCTCCTTCCTCAAAGATCTTCTTACGGCTGCCCTTGTTAGCTTGTTTGGCATACAGCTTTGTCTTCTCCTCTATGTTATGTTTTGTTTTCTCATGAATCTGCTTAACAAGTTCAGCTTTCTTTTTTCCATCCAAGTTTGCTCTTTCACTCAAAGGTAATGGGGTTAGATCCAAAGGAGATAAAGGAGAAAACTTTGTGGCGGAATGCACTGATCGATTATATGTAAATTCTACATGTGGTAAGCATTCTTCCCAAGTTTTCAAGTTCTTTTTAATCAAGGCACGCAGCAAGGTAGACAAAGTTCTATTAACCACTTCAGTTTGACCATCGGATTGAGGATGACAAGTAGTTGAAAACAACAACTTAGTTCCTAGCTTAGACCAAAGTGTTTTCCAGAAATAACTCAAGAACTTTGTATCCCTATCATTGACTATAGTCCTAGGCATTCCATGCAAACGAACTATTTCTTTAAACAACAAGTCATCTATATGAGAAGCATCATCAATTTTATGACAAGCAAGAAAATGAGCCATTTTAGAGAACCTTTCAACAACAACGAAGATCGAATCTTTTCCAGTCCTAGTTCTAGGCAATCCAAGCACAAAATCCATAGAAACGTCATGCCTAAAATATTTTCCGTAAGCAAATTTCTCACTAGAATTATAAATCTCTTGCAACTCAGAATCAGCTTGATAAAGATCTTTACGTTGTTCAAATCCCAACAACTTAGCATCCAAAGTAGAAATCAAGGCGTACCTTCGAGATAAGGCATCAGCAACAATATTTTCTTTATCTTTTTTGTACTTGATCACATATGGAAATGTTTCGATGAATTCTACCCACCTAGCATGCCTCTTGTTGAGCTTATGCTGACCTTTTAAATGCTTCAAGGACTCGTGATCAGTATGAATGACAAACTCCTTTGGCCATAGGTAGTGTTGCCACGTTTTCAAAGCTCGGACTAGCGCATACAACTCCTTGTCGTAGGTTGGATAGTTTAACGTAGCTCCTCCAAGCTTCTCACTGAAAAACGCAATGGGCTTCTTCTCCTCCATCAAGACAGCTCCAATAGCTACACCAGATGCATCACACTCTATTTCAAAAGTCTTAAGAAATTTGGGTAAAGACAAAAGTGGTGCATTAGTAAGTTTATCCTTCATAGCTTGGAACGCCTCTTCTTGTGCTTTCTCCCATTTAAATCCCACACTTTTCTTGATCACTTCAGTGAGTGGAGCAGCTATGGTACTGAAATCTCTCACGAATCTCCTATAGAATCCCGCAAGTCCATGGAAACTCCTCACCTCTCCTACGGTATTCGGACTGGGCCAATCGCGGACAGCTTTAACCTTTTCTTCATCCACTTTGATGCCATCTGCATTTATAACAAAACCTAGAAAACAACGTTATCCGTACAAAAAGTGCATTTCTCCAGATTGGCAAAGAGTTTTTCTTTCCTAAGTACATTCAAAACCGCTTCTAGATGCTTAACATGTTCATCTAAACTTTTGCTGTAGACTAAGATATCATCAAAGTAAACTGCAACAAAGATTCCAATGAAGCTCCTCAGAACATGATTCATCAATCTCATGAAAGTACTAGGTGCATTTATCAATCCAAACGGTATAACTAACCATTCATACAAGCCATATTTAGTTTTAAAAGCAGTTTTCCATTCATCACCCTCTTTCATCTTAATTTGATGGTATCCACTCTTAAGATCTATTTTCGAAAATATGCTAGAACCATGCAACTCATCTAACATATCATCTAAACGGGGGATAAGATGGCGATACTTTACTGTGATATTATTGATGGCTCGGAAATCAATGCACATCCTCCAAGTTCCATCCTTCTTTGGAACGAGCAGCACCGGCACAGCACAAGGACTCATGCTTTCTCGGAGCAGTTTTCCATTCATCACCCTCTTTCAGCACAAGCACAACACAAGGAACGAGCAGCACCGGCACAGCACAAGGACTCTAACAGGCCTTTGTCCATGAGTTCACTCACTTGCTTTTGAAGCTCCATGGTCTCCACCGAATTGGTTCTATACACTGGCCTGTTAGGAAGTGAAGCTCCAGGCACGAAATCGATCTGGTGTTCAATCCCACGAATATGTGGTAATCCCTTGGGGTTCTCCTCCGGAAAGACATCTTCAAATTCCTGCAAAATAGGAGCAATTCTACTCGGAAATTCCTGTACGGGGTTAGTAAGGTTCAGCGAAGCCTCTTTGTAAATAAATAAAAGAACGGGTTGTTTAGAAAACAGAGCTCTCTTAACCACATTAGATTGCACAAGGAAGTTTTAATGCCTCACAGGGTTTGCTCTCACAAACTTTTTTCTTGGTTTTTCTCAAACTCTCATTTTTGTTTAGTGGTGGCGTGTTTAGGGGATCACTCACAATGGTTTTTCCTTGCTATTTCAGCTGAAGTTGATCTTGATGAACTTCTTGTGGTGTTAATGGAGCAAGTATCATCTTTTGACCTTTGTACTCAAAGAAGTATCGATTAGTAAAACCATCATGCAAGACCCTTCTATCGAACTGCCATGGTCTTCTAAGCAATATATGGCCGGCCTCCATAGGTAAGATATCACACAAAACTTCATCCTCATATTTTCCTATGGTTAAAGGAACCAATACTTGGCTGCTCACAGTCATCTCACCAGCATCATTTAGCCATTGAAGCTTATAAGGCTTTGGATGTTTCTTAACTTCCAGCCCCAACTTCTTCACCATTGTTTCGCTAGCCACATTAGTACAGCTTCCTCCATCAATAATAAGGCTGCATACCTTCCCTTGTACCAAACATCTCGTGTGAAACAAGTTTGTTCGCTGCTCTTTGTCATCATCCTTCGCGTGAATGCTCAATGACCATCTTGTTACTAATAATTCTCTGGTTGTGGGTAACTCTATGTCCTCCTCCTCAGAAACGCCATCATCTTCAAGCTCTTCCTCCTCTGTTTCAATGTCGCCATTATCCAAAAGAATCATGGTCTTCTTGTGGGTGCATTCATTGGCATAGTGTCCTCTCCCTAGACACTTGAAACATTTAATGTCCCGGTTTCTAGAAGAAGTTGCCACAGCTTTTCCTTTGGCGTCTTGGGTAGTGGTGTAGGGCTTAGGGTCAGGTTTTGGCTTGACAACAGACCTATCTTCTCGGCTATAACTCGTCCTAGCATTGGCTGCTCCAGCTCCATAGGAAAGTCTAAAAGTACTCCTCCTCTTAATTTGTTGTTCAACCAACACAACCTTGTGAAGCATTTCCTCCAAATCGCCATACGTTTACTATGGTGAATGGTAGTATGGTGCTCGTATGACGAAATGAGTTCTGTGTTTTCAAACTTCTTTCTCTTGTTTAGCTCTATGTTTGCTTGAGGGCAAGCAAAAGCTAAGTCTGGAGGAGTTGATATATCATGGTTTTTACGGTTTTAAAGCCATGATATATGTCCTTAATTGAGTCTTTTATGTGTCTTTAGAGTTCTATTAGAGTCTTTTACAGAAATTCTCGCCATGAGCTACGCAAGAGTAAAGTTCTGAAATTCCTCAGGCAGAACGTCGAAGTTCATCCTCGAGGTCTCCTAAAACAGTAAAAACTAAAACAAAATCAAAAGCAAAGTGTCCTAGACGTTACACTAGTTGTTAGACTTGTAAACAAACAATCTCTCCCCGACAACTGCACCAAAACATGATGTGTCGCTTTTGGGTTGGTGTAAATTAATGCGAAGTCATGTTTTTCTCAAACAACACAATGATAAAGCTGCAAGTGCACAGCCAAATCAATTGTAGTACTTAAGGTATATCGATCCCACAGAGAGAGAAGTTGTGTTACGAATCTAGAGGAACAAGTAAGGCTAGAACTAAAATATAGAAGTAGGGCTAGAACAAGTAAATAAAGCAAATAAAATGAGATGTAAATTAATATGAGAGAGGCGTTGGGTATTCAAGGGATCACAGGGTTTCGATGATCAGTTAATTCAAAATAAGTCATGTAAATGCATGTCTACTCCTAAGTCTCGGACTATGAAACACGAAAGATCAATTAACCTATAATTCATAGAGAAAACCGGCTGAGATCAATATATCCTATTACTCAACTTTCACAGGCAATAACACATATATCAAAGCATTAATATCAAGTTCAATTCTAATCCGTAACACTCCATAACTAAGGGGTATGTGCTTGTTATAACGCAATACTCTTCCAAACTAGGTTCTAGCAAACTAAGCAAGCGGTTAGCGAAACCTAGATGCCTGAAAAAAAGAACAATATAGATGATGATGCAAAGACAATGAACTTGCCACTTAAACTAACTAGATCATCTCTCCCCTTTGATTACCCCTTTAAACCCAACAAGTAAACTACTCAAACATGCTTAAAGGAATCATCAAAGCAAGGTTTAAGTAATTCATAAATTTCATAAAATATAGAAGAAAAGGTTTAGTGATTACAAAGTAACAAGAGATTGAAGGAGAGAAGTGTTGGTGATCTTCTAGGGCTTCCACAAGCAGGAGAGGCTTGATGCGGCTCCTCTGGTCGTTTCTAGGGTTTCTATGAAGTCTCTGTAGAAGCACTTTGGAGGCACTATGAAGACACACGAAACCCTAGTGATTAGGTTTAGTATTTATAAGGCTTGAAGCTCCATTTTATCTTGAATATCGTGGGCCAAACCACTAAGAAACCTTGCCATTGTTGCCTCAGTATCTTCATCTATATCCGCTTTAATCATTAGAGACTCCATCTCTTGAAAGTAATCCCCCACACTCTTACTACCTTGAGTTAAACGCCTAAGCTTTTGATGCAACTCCCGATGATAGTGACTTGGAACAAATCTTTTTCTCATCAGATTTTTCATCTCTTCCCAAGTAACTATGGACGGTTCTCGGTTGCGTCTCCTGCTCGTCAAAATCGGATCCCACCAATTGATAGCATAGTCATAGAACTCCGTTGCCGCTACTTGAACTTTCTTCTGCTCCGAATATGTTGGACAATCAAAGACGAGTTCTATCTTCTTCTCCCACTCTAAGTAAGCGTCAGGATCATTTTTCCCATGAAACGGTGGCATCTTCAACTTAAGACCACTGAGATTACCTTCATTTCGTCCCCTAGCTTCTCTTACACATGTTGGCCTTCTACGACTCCGATTAGAAGCTTGACTACCCCTGCTGTAGTAATTTAATTCTTCCTCGTCATCTTCGTCTGGTGGTCGTTCTCTTCTTCTTCTACCAGCTGTATTTTGTTCTCTTCTTCTTCTACCAGCAGTAATTTGCGGCACTCCTTGATTAATGGATTCTTGTATCGTATCAATCGTCTCATGAACTGAATCCAACTCTTGCCTCAATAGAGGCCTCATCTCTCCCATAAGGGCCTGCACGTCCAAATTGTTGTTTCTAGCTCCTCGTGCTCGGTTGGTGTTTTCAGCATCTTCTTCTTCGCTATTAGACATTCGGAATTTTCCTGCAACACTTAACAAACCATTAGTAACAAGATGTCTTCTCTCAGCAATTTCTCAACGGCTCGTATTGAACAAAACCGATCAAATCCAATGAATAATTCCAAGAACTCCAACCGAAACGATTAGAATCCAGATAGAAAGAAAAGATTTAGTAGGGTTTTTTTTTTTTTTTTGTTTTTTTAAAAGGAAACAGATCAAGATTGATCAGGAAAATTTAGGAGACAATTTAGAAGAACAAAATAATAACTTGCTTAGAACATTTAAATCGGACAGACCACCTACTCAAGCGCCTACTTCTTCTCCAAATAAGGCTGGGCGTTTTCATGCATAGAGACTATGATATTTGGGCCAACAATCTCTCCTTTGGGCTTGATACTTCTGAAAATGAGACCCAAAAATAACTTGGACTAGGAACCTCTTCTCTTGTGGACTCTTGTGGACTTAGATGGATTAGAGTCACTCATTTGCCTCATTAAAACCTTCCTTTGGAAAACCCATTGGGACAAAACCAAAGGCTAGGAAAAAGAGTACAAACGAATCACTCATTTATTAGACTACTCGAGCAACCAAGGCGGTTTAATCTTCCATGTTCTCGAACTGAGCTTTAGACGGTTGAACTTGAGTGACTAGTGCAGTGATGGCATTCTGAAAATCATTGGCTCTCGATCTTGTCATTGGTCCACTTGGCACTGTCAAAGCGTTCTCGGCTTCAAGCTGCTCTCGATAACTTTCCATGATCACATCAAAACGCGAGAGAGAAATTTCTGACACAGTTTTCCAGCCACTGAAGACAGAGGCTTTGGAAGAACTGAAAAGAGAATGTGATGGTTTGGTCTAGATATTATTCTACCTTGGGAATCGACATAAAAAGGTACCTATTTTGTGCTTATGAGACTAGTGTGAATACGTACCGTTTCCCCTTTCGTAAAAAAAGAAGAAAAGATGAAATAATTTTCTTTTGAGTAAAGGGTTAGGAAAATTTCCAATGACCCCATTTTTTTACTTTGAAAGGAATGATCACACGAAGGTTGGAAGCGAGGTTAGGAAAATTTCCCGTGATACCATTATTCGCCTACACCTTTGATTAAAAAAAAAGAAAAAAGAAAACGAAAGGAAAGGAAACGGTTACAAAATAAAAGAATCTCATAACACAGGTAATCCCAAGTAAGATGGATCGCTTTTAAAAAAGATATGGAGTCGTTTGCAAAGAACCTCACAGAAAAATCTAAGTCTAGGGGAACTAAAGGAAGAAAAGAAGAAAAGGAGTGAGGTGTTATACGAAGAAGTGGTTGGAAAGTGTGAACATCAATGGGTTCATACTCTCTTGCGGTTTTGCGAAATACGCTGCATTTTCGACTCATTGGTAATTCTTTTGAAATTAGATTACATGAATATAAAGAAAAAGGAAACTTGAAAACAAAGCCAAGTAATAAATTGTCTTGGAATTAAAAAGAAATAAACATAGAGATTTGAATGTGGATTCAACTCTTGGACTCCTCCATGCATGCACCCACAAGTGACTCTTGGACATCATTTTCGTCACTCCCTTGGGCCACCACATAAGAAGTTCATTTTTGGACTTTATTGGTTTTATGTCAGATTCTAAATGGGCTAAATAGCATTAAGATCCAATTTTGCCTCATTAAAACCTTTCCAAGGAAAACCCATTGGGATAAAACTAAGGATACGGAAAAAGAGTACAAAATGGTCTCAAGCCCATTTAGTAATCTGCTCTGGCTTGTATCACCACCATTGTAGTGTGCAACTCGTCTCCTTGAGTGAATATTTCGTTGATTAATCCTCGAATTCCCTCATTCAGTTTCTTAGCTGTTGCCCTTGTCATAGATCCAACTCGTACAACTAAGTCTTCCTCGGCTTCAAGCTCCGGTTCAAGCTCAGCTACAAGCTCTGTCTCCTTAGTGCTTTCCATGATCACATCACAGTACAACCTATATCCGGACTTGTTGAGGCAGTTTCTAGCTACATGCCAGGTCTCCTACACCAACAAACGTGCCAAGATCGCACAAGAAGGGGCTCTGTCTATCATGTGCAAAAGAGTGAGGTATCAATTCCCTATTCGTGATTGGTGTGGTTTGTATAGTTTCAGGAAGAACCCTACCCAAGCGGTTTTCAACCCCGAGTGGCATGATATCTAGACATTCTGGTATTTCTTTGGTAACGGAGTTTAGGACTCCAAGGAGAGCAAGCAGACAGAGGTGAGACATCCAGTCCTAAGGTATGTCTTGCATGTTCTGGGGAATACCATCCTCGGCATAGCTGAGCCCAGCAAGATGAGGAAGTCTGAGCTAATTCTACTGTATCATGACATTGGCCATATGATTCCCGAGGAGGTTTGGGAATGGGGAGAGCCATGTGAGGACCTCAACATGGGTTCAGTTTTTGCCAGTCATCTCTGCACACTAAAGACGAAAGCATTTGCAGGAAGAAGGTCGAGGGCGTCGGGAGTCTTTTGACTCCAATCTTTGAGTACTTTGGGATTATCTTGAGCAACAACACTATCAACATAGATAGGTTGCTCATTGACCAAGACCATCTGCGGAGTGCTAGTTGGATGAAACCCGACCTCCATTGGGTTTTCATTGATGCACATGATCGCGACTAGAGTATCCAGCCTCCATTGCCTGAACTCACATCCCTCCCAGATGATAATGCATTGGAATTGAGCTTCCAGCCATATTTCAGACTTCTCCGCTCCGTCGCATGCCGCAAGCTCCGTAAGCGAGCATCTTCTAGTTCTGCACCATCCACTCCTCAAGATGATGTGGTTGACGACCGTACTACTGCACCCCCTCCTGACCTGACATTCCCAGACCCTCTTGCAGGTTATGATGAGGATGGTCCCGCTTTCCGGCTGTATATGGTCAGCACTATGCGCCAGATGTGGAGGATGATAGCTGCTGGTATCACTTGTACACGTCTACCTCCTCCCACTCATAGACGTCATCTTTCCCCGACACTTGACCCCGCCACTACCGCTGCAGTTTATGAGGATGATGACAAGGATTAGTTTCTTCCTGCTTTTCTTTTTCTAGTTTTTATATTCTTTCTCTTTAGTTTTTATGTCTTTCTTTATCTTTCTTTAGCTTGGTGACATTTTTATATTTTTCATTTAGCTTTAGCTTTGTGCCTTTGTCTTTTAACTCTGGGAATTGATTATGAAGTTATGTTGCAGTTCTTATGTTGAATTTGAGTTGTATTTCTTAGCTTACAGGTTCTTGTTCCAACTGTTTGCGAAAATTCGCATTGATGCTTATGGCTAGTGTTGATCGACACCACTAGCTGTGTCGGTCGACACCACCACTTAACTCAAACCACCCTTGTCGATTTATGCCTGTGTCGATCGACATCAGGCTGTGTGTCGATCGACACAGGGACCCTGCATAGGTAACTTTCACTTTTCTCGTCCTCTGAGTTTTTCGTTTATCTTGCCGTCGAACTCATGCTTCTATAACATTGCGGACATTGTTGTTTAAATCTGGGGGAGGTAGTTACTAACATTCTCTTTTCTTTTCTTAAGATTCAATTGAGTCTTTGTTTTATCGAGTCAAATTTAGTATGAAACTAGGATTTTCGAGGAAACCACCACATTTTGCAGGAACTTAAGCAACCATTTGGTTCAAACTTGACTGACATCTGAGACTAATGGAAAAACGAAATGCTGACCGGTTGACTAAAGACATCCACATTTCCAACAGAAATCCAGTAAAGCCTGAGCTAATTTCTGATTTTTCCTTTTACGTCATCGATGTGATTGATGCTCTTAGGGCTTGACTCCTCATTCATACTTGACAGTAGAATGACCTATGTAAACAAAACGGTACTCCTCTCCCTTATTCAAAATAAAAAAAAAACAAGAAAAAGAAAAGATGAGATGACTTTCTAATGACCCCATTATTTTACTTTGAAAGAGACGACCACACGAAGGTTCGAAGCGAGGTTAGGAAAATCTCCCCTATGCCATTATTCACCTACACCTTTGTCAAAAAAGAGATAATATGGAAAATAAGAAGTCTTGGGGAGAGAAAGAGTATCAAAAAAGTTCTGTATAGTTGCTGCGTCATTGTATTGTACGGGAATGAGTCTCGAGGGTCCTTGACATTAAGATCAGAGATGAGACCCACCAATGAAAGGTTTATGGACTAAGTTGCGAAATTGTGGTTTGAATCTGGAAAACTGCGAATGTCTACGGTGAAGTACATGGTGGTCTGGATCCTGTCAGGTAAGAATTCCTAGTGGTTTACTATGGTGAATGGTAGTATGGTGCTCGTATGACGAAATGAGTTCTGTGTTTTCAAACTTCTTTCTCTTTTTTAGCTCTATGTTTGCTTGAGGGCAAGCAAAAGCTAAGTCTAGAGGAGTTGATATATCATGGTTTTTACGGTTTTAAAGCCATGATATATGTCCTTAATTGAGTCTTTTATGTGTCTTTAGAGTTCTATTAGAGTCTTTTACAGAAATTCTCGCCATGAGCTACGCAAGAGTAAAGTTCTGAAATTCCTCAGGCAGAACGTCGAAGTTCATCCTCGAGGTCTCCTAAAACAGTAAAAACTAAAACAAAATCAAAAGCAAAGTGTCCTAGACGTTACACTAGTTATTAGACTTGTAAACAAACAATCTCTCCCCGACAACTGCACCAAAACATGATGTGTCGCTTTTGGGTTGGTGTAAATTAATGCGAAGTCATGTTTTTCTCAAACAACACAATGATAAAGCTGCAAGTGCACAGCCAAATCAATTGTAGTACTTAACGTATATCGATCCCACAGAGAGAGAAGTTGTGTTACGAATCTAGAGGAACAAGTAAGGCTAGAACTAAAATATAGAAGTAGGGCTAGAACAAGTAAATAAAGCAAATAAAATGAGATGTAAATTAATATGAGAGAGGCGTTGGGCATTCAAGGGATCACAGGGGTTCGATGATCAGTTAATTCAAAATAAGTCATGTAAATGCATGTCTACTCTTAAGTCTCAGACTATGAAACACGAAAGATCAATTAACCTATAATTCATAGAGAAAACCGGCTGAGATCAATATATCCTATTACTCAACTTTTACAGGCAATAACACATATATCAAAGCATTAATATCAAGTTCAATTCTAATCCGTAACACTCCATAACTAAGGGGTATGTGCTTGTTATAACGCAATACTCTTCCAAACTAGGTTCTAGCAAACTAAGCAAGCGGTTAGCGAAACCTAGATGCCTGAAAAAAAAGAACAATATAGATGATGATGCAAAGACAATAAACTTGCCACTTAAACTAACTAGATCATCTCTCCCCTTTGATTACCCCTTTAAACCCAACAAGTAAACTACTCAAACATGCTTAAAGGAATCATCAAAGCAAGGTTTAAGTAATTCATAAATTTCATAAAATATAGAAGAAAAGGTTTAGTGATTACAAAGTAACAAGAGATTGAAGGAGAGAAGTGTTGGTGATCTTCTAGGGCTTCCACAAGCAGGAGAGGCTTGATGCGGCTCCTCTGGTCGTTTCTAGGGTTTCTATGAAGTCTCTGTAGAAGCACTTTGGAGGCACTATGAAGACACACGAAACCCTAGTGATTAGGTTTAGTATTTATAAGGCTTGAAGCTCCATTTTATCTTGAATATCGTGGGCCAAACCACTAAGAAACCTTGCCATTGTTGCCTCAGTATCTTCATCTATATCCGCTTTAATCATTAGAGACTCCATCTCTTGAAAGTAATCCCCCACACTCTTACTACCTTGAGTTAAACGCCTAAGCTTTTGATGCAACTCCCGATGATAGTGACTTGGAACAAATCTTTTTCTCATCAGATTTTTCATCTCTTCCCAAGTAACTATGGACGGTTCTCGGTTGCGTCTCCTGCTCATCAAAATCGGATCCCACCAATTGATAGCATAGTCATAGAACTCCGTTGCCGCTACTTGAACTTTCTTCTGCTCCGAATATGTTGGACAATCAAAGACGAGTTCTATCTTCTTCTCCCACTCTAAGTAAGCGTCAGGATCATTTTTCCCATGAAACGGTGGCATCTTCAACTTAAGACCACTGAGATTACCTTCATTTCGTCCCCTAGCTTCTCTTACACATGTTGGCCTTCTACGACTCCGATTAGAAGCTTGACTACCCCTGCTGTAGTAATTTAATTCTTCCTCGTCATCTTCGTCTGGTGGTCGTTCTCTTCTTCTTCTACCAGCTGTATTTTGTTCTCTTCTTCTTCTACCAGCAGTAATTTGCGGCACTCCTTGATTAATGGATTCTTGTATCGTATCAATCGTCTCATGAACTGAATCCAACTCTTGCCTCAATAGAGGCCTCATCTCTCCCATAAGGGCCTGCACGTCCAAATTGTTGTTTCTAGCTCCTCGTGCTCGGTTGGTGTTTTCAGCATCTTCTTCTTCGCTATTAGACATTCGGAATTTTCCTGCAACACTTAACAAACCATTAGTAACAAGATGTCTTCTCTCAGCAATTTCTCAACGGCTCGTATTGAACAAAACCGATCAAATCCAATGAATAATTCCAAGAACTCCAACCGAAACGATTAGAATCCAGATAGAAAGAAAAGATTTAGTAGGGTTTTTTTTTTTTTTTTGTTTTTTTAAAAGGAAACAGATCAAGATTGATCAGGAAAATTTAGGAGACAATTTAGAAGAACAAAATAATAACTTGCTTAGAACATTTAAATCGGACAGACCACCTACTCAAGCGCCTACTTCTTCTCCAAATAAGGCTGGGCGTTTTCATGCATAGAGACTATGATATTTGGGCCAACAATCTCTCCTTTGGGCTTGATACTTCTGAAAATGAGACCCAAAAATAACTTGGACTAGGAACCTCTTCTCTTGTGGACTCTTGTGGACTTAGATGGATTAGAGTCACTCATTTGCCTCATTAAAACCTTCCTTTGGAAAACCCATTGGGACAAAACCAAAGGCTAGGAAAAAAGAGTACAAACGAATCACTCATTTATTAGACTACTCGAGCAACCAAGGCGGTTTAATCTTCCATGTTCTCGAACTGAGCTTTAGACGGTTGAACTTGAGTGACTAGTGCAGTGATGGCATTCTGAAAATCATTGGCTCTCGATCTTGTCATTGGTCCACTTGGCACTGTCAAAGCGTTCTCGGCTTCAAGCTGCTCTCGATAACTTTCCATGATCACATCAAACAAAAGCGAGAGAGAAATTTTGACACAGTTTTCCAGCCACTGAAGACAGAGGCTTTGGAAGAACTGAAAAGAGAATGTGATGGTTTGGTCTAGATATTATTCTACCTTGGGAATCGACATAAAAAGGTACCTATTTTGTGCTTATGAGACTAGTGTGAATACGTACCGTTTCCCCTTTCGTAAAAAAAGAAGAAAAGATGAAATAATTTTCTTTTAAGTAAAGGGTTAGGAAAATTTCCAATGACCCCATTTTTTTACTTTGAAAGGAATGATCACACGAAGGTTGGAAGCGAGGTTAGGAAAATTTCCCGTGATACCATTATTCGCCTACACCTTTGATTAAAAAAAAAGAAAAAAGAAAACGAAAGGAAAGGAAACGGTTACAAAATAAAAGAATCTCATAACACAGGTAATCCCAAGTAAGATGGATCGCTTTTAAAAAAGATATGGAGTCGTTTGCAAAGAACCTCACAGAAAAATCTAAGTCTAGGGGAACTAAAGGAAGAAAAGAAGAAAAGGAGTGAGGTGTTATACGAAGAAGTGGTTGGAAAGTGTGAACATCAATGGGTTCATACTCTCTTGCGGTTTTGCGACATTCGCTGCATTTTCGACTCATTGGTAATTCTTTTGAAATTAGATTACATGAATATAAAGAAAAAGGAAACTTGAAAACAAAGCCAAGTAATAAATTGTCTTGGAATTAAAAAGAAATAAACATAGAGATTTGAATGTGGATTCAACTCTTGGACTCCTCCATGCATGCACCCACAAGTGACTCTTGGACATCATTTTCGTCACTCCCTTGGGCCACCACATAAGAAGTTCATTTTTGGACTTTATTGGTTTTATGTCAGATTCTAAATGGGCTAAATAGCATTAAGATCCAATTTTGCCTCATTAAAACCTTTCCAAGGAAAACCCATTGGGATAAAACTAAGGATACGGAAAAAGAGTACAAAATGGTCTCAAGCCCATTTAGTAATCTGCTCTGGCTTGTATCACCACCATTGTAGTGTGCAACTCGTCTCCTTGAGTGAATATTTCGTTGATTAATCCTCGAATTCCCTCATTCAGTTTCTTAGCTGTTGCCCTTGTCATAGATCCAACTCGTACAACTAAGTCTTCCTCGGCTTCAAGCTCCGGTTCAAGCTCAGCTACAAGCTCTGTCTCCTTAGTGCTTTCCATGATCACATCACAGTACAACCTATATCCGGACTTGTTGAGGCAGTTTCTAGCTACATGCCAGGTCTCCTACACCAACAAGCGTGCCAAGATCGCACAAGAAGGGGCTCTGTCTATCATGTGCAAAAGAGTGAGGTATCACTTCCCTATTCGTGATTGGTGTGGTTTGTATAGTTTGAGGAAGAACCCTACCCGAGCGGTTTTTAACCCCGAGTGGCATGATATCTAGACATTCTGGTATTTCTTTGGTAACGGAGTTTAGGACTCCAAGGAGAGCAAGCAGACAGAGGTGAG
Organism: Cardamine occulta; assembly: GCA_028015245.1. Classification (NCBI taxonomy): domain Eukaryota; kingdom Viridiplantae; phylum Streptophyta; class Magnoliopsida; order Brassicales; family Brassicaceae; genus Cardamine; species Cardamine occulta. Next base: position 14,072,617 of record CM051376.1, on the reverse strand, counting down.
ACATCCAGTCCTAAGGTATGTCTTGCATGTTCTGGGAATACCATCCTCAGCATAGCTGAGCCCAGCAAGATGAGGAAGTCTGAGCTAATTCTACTGTATCATGACATTGGCCATATGATTCCCGAGGAGGTTTGGGAATGGGGAGAGCCATGCGAGGATCTCAACATGGGTTCAGTTTTTGCCAGTCATCTCTGCACACTAAAGACGAAAGCATTTGCAGGAAGAAGGTCGAGGGCGTCGGGAGTCTTTTGACTCCAATCTTTGAGTACTTTGGGATCATCTTGAGCAACAACACTATCAACATAGATAGGTTGCTCATTGACCAAGACCATCTGCGGAGCGCTAGTTGGATGAAACCCGACCTCCATTGGGTTTTCATTGATGCACATGATCGCGACTAGAGTATCCAGCCTCCATTGCCCGACCTCACATCCCTCCCAGATGATAATGCATTGGAACTGAGCTTCCAGCCATATTTCAGACTTCTCCGCTCCGTCGCATGCCGCAAGCTCCGTAAGCGAGCATCTTCTAGTTCTGCACCATCCACTCCTCAAGATGATGTGGTTGACGACCGTACTACTGCACCCCCTCCTGACCTGACATTCCCAGACCCTCTTGCAGGTTATGATGAGGATGGTCCCGCTTTCCGGCTGTATATGGTCAGCACTATGCGCCAGATGTGGAGGATGATAGCTGCTGGTATCACTTGTACACGTCTACCTCCTCCCACTCATAGACGTCGTCTTTCCCCGACACTTGACCCCGCCACTACCGCTGCAGTTTATGAGGATGATGACAAGGATTAGTTTCTTCCTGCTTTTCTTTTTCTAGTTTTTATATTCTTTCTCTTTAGTTTTTATGTCTTTCTTTATCTTTCTTTAGCTTGGTGACATTTTTATATTTTTCATTTAGCTTTAGCTTTGTGCCTTTTTCTTTTAACTCTGGGAATTGATTATGAAGTTATGTTGCAGTTCTTATGTTGAATTTGAGTTGTATTTCTTAGCTTACAGGTTCTTGTTCCAACCGTTTGCGAAAATTCGCATTGATGCTTATGGCTAGTGTCGATCGACACCACTAGCTGTGTCGGTCGACACCACCACTTAACTCAAACCACCCTTGTCGATTTATGCCTGTGTCGATCGACACAGGGACCCTGCATAGGTAACTTTCACTTTTCTCGTCCTCTGAGTTTTTCGTTTATCTTGCCGCCGAACTCATGCTTCTATAACATTGCGGACATTGTTGTTTAAATCTGAGGGAGGTAGTTACTAACATTCTCTTTTCTTTTCTTAAGATTCAATTGAGTCTTTGTTTAATCGAGTCAAATTTAGTATGAAACTAGGATTTTCGAGGAAACCACCACATTTTGCAGGAACTTAAGCAACCATTTGGTTCAAACTTGACTGACATCTGAGACTAATGGAAAAACGAAATGCTGACCGGTTTACTAAAGACATCCACATTTCCAACAGAAATCCAGTAAAGCCTGAGCTAATTTCTGATTTTTCCTTTTACGTCATCGATGTGATTGATGCTCTTAGGGCTTGACTCCTCATTCATACTTGACAGTAGAATGACCTATGTAAACAAAACGGTACTCCTCTCCCTTATTCAAAATAAAAAAAAAACAAGAAAAAGAAAAGATGAGATGACTTTCTAATGACCCCATTATTTTACTTTGAAAGAGACGACCACACGAAGGTTCGAAGCGAGGTTAGGAAAATCTCCCCTATGCCATTATTCACCTACACCTTTGTCAAAAAAAGAGATAATATGGAAAATAAGAAGTCTTGGGGAGAGAAAGAGTACCAAAAAAGTTCTGTATAGTTGCTGCATCATTGTATTGTACGGGAATGAGTCTAGAGGGTCCTTGACATTAAGATCAGAGATGAGACCCACCAATGAAAGATTTATGGACTAAGTTGCGAAATTGTGGTTTGAATCTGGAAAACTGCGAATGTCTACGGTGAAGTACATGGTGGTCTGGATCCTGTCAGGTAAGAATTCCTAGTGGTTTACTATGGTGAATGGTAGTATGGTGCTCGTATGACGAAATGAGTTCTGTGTTTTCAAACTTCTTTCTCTTGTTTAGCTCTATGTTTGCTTGAGGGCAAGCAAAAGCTAAGTCTGGAGGAGTTGATATATCATGGTTTTTACGGTTTTTAAGCCATGATATATGTCCGTAATTGAGTCTTTTATGTGTCTTTAGAGTTCTATTAGAGTCTTTTACAGAAATTCTCGCCATGAGCTACACAAGAGTAATGTTCTGAAATTCCTCAGGCAGAACGTCGAAGTTCATTCTCGAGGTCTCCTAAAACAGTAAAAACTAAAACAAAATCAAAAGCAAAGTGTCCTAGACGTTACTCTAGTTGTTAGACTTGTAAACAAACAATCTCTCCCTGACAACTGCACCAAAACATGATGTGTCACTTTTGGGTTGGTGTAAATTAATGCGAAGTCATGTTTTTCTCAAACAACACAATGATAAAGCTGCAAGTGCACAGCCAAATCAATTGTAGTACTTAAGGTATATCGATCCCACAGAGAGAGAAGTTGTGTTACGAATCTAGAGGAACAAGTAAGGCTAGAACTAAAATATAGAAGTAGGGCTAGAACAAGTAAATAAAGCAAATAAAATGAGATGTAAATTAATATGAGAGAGGCTTTGGGCATTCAAGGGATCATAGGGGTTCGATGATCAGTTAATTCAAAATAAGTCATGTAAATGCATGTCTACTCCTAAGTCTCGGACTATGAAACACGAAAGATCAATTAACCTATAATTCATAGAGAAAACCGGCTGAGATCAACATATCCTATTACTCAACTTTCACAGGCAATAACACATATATCAAAGCATTAATATCAAGTTCAATTCTAATCCGTAACACTCCATAACTAAGGGGTATGTGCTTGTTATAACGCAATACTCTTCCAAACTAGGTTCTAGCAAACTAAGTAAGTGGTTAGTGAAACCTAGATGCCTGAACGAAAGAACAATATAGATGATGATGCAAAGACAATGAACTTGCCACTTAAACTAACTAGATCATCTCTCCCCTTTGATTACCCCTTTAAACCCAACAAGTAAACTACTCAAACATGCTTAAAGGAATCATCAAAGCAAGGTTTAAGTAATTCATAAATTTCATAAAATATAGAAGAAAAGGTTTAGTGATTACAAAGTAACAATAGATTGAAGGAGAGAAGTGTTGGTGATCTTCTAGGGCTTCCACAAGCAGGAGAGGCTTGATGCGGCTCCTCTGGTCGTTTCTAGGGTTTCTATGAAGTCTCTGTAGAAGCACTTTGGAGGCACTATGAAGACACACAAAACCCTAGTGATTAGGTTTAGTATTTATAAGGCTTGGAGGTAGAAGCATGGGCCTCGGTCATGGGCTTTATGACCAAGGTGGTGAGGAAGACTGACCTTGGTCACGGGACTTGTGACCAAAGTGCTGAGGAAGGCTGGCCTCGGTCACGGGACTAGTGACCGAGGTTGACAGGTCGTCATTCTTTGGCTTATATCTTCCAAACGGCTGAATGGATTGCTTGGATTTTTCACCGAGGTGAATCTTGACTCTTCCAGCTTTCTAGAGATATAAAGCTCTCTGAATTTGGTCCAAGGGAAGGTCTTCAACGACTGCCAAACTTTTGATGTTTTGAAACTGCCTTAAAACAGGTTTTGCTCCTTTTTGGTTCATTTTCCCTTAAAACGTGTAAAACCTCTTTGAAACTAGAAATATTCGATAATAGCCTATTTAGCCTTGAAAACACACCAAAATCTTCATAAAACAATATGAAAATGATAGTAAAAATAGGTAAAAATACGATGTTATCAACATTACCAAGAACTTACCCAAGGAATTTATAGAGAACACCGAGGGATTTCCGAGGGCACCGAGGGATTTACCGAGAGCACCGATGGATTATCAAGGACACCAAGGATTTACCGAGTAACTACCGAGAGCCATCTAATCATACCGGCCAGCTCACAACCGAGGCTTGAAGATCTGACTCTAGGCATACATCCTAGCATGTCTCCTCTTAAGGTTGGTTTGTCCCCTTAGATGCTTTAACGTCTCATGGTCAGTATGAATCACGTACTCCTTGGATAGAAGACACTGTTGCCACGTTACTTGTGCTCTAACCAAAGCGTAAAGCTCCTTATAATAGGTTGGATATCAATGTAGCACTGCTTAGTTTCTCACAAAAATATGCTACCGGTCTTCCCCCTTGTGTAAGGACTGCCCCAATGCCGATGCCATATGTATCATACTCGATCTCAAAGGTCTTTTGGAAGTCGGGTAAAGAGAGAAAAGGTGCTTGGGTAAGGAAGTTTTTCAACTCTCTAAAGGCTTGCTCTTGGCGACTTCCCTAACTGAAACCCACAATTTTCTTGATGATAGCCGTGAGTGGAGCCGTGACCGTGCTAATCCATGGAAACTCCTTACTTGGTTAATGCTGGTTGGGGTTAGCCATTCCTCTTTAGCCTTGATCTTCTTGGTGTCCACCTTCAAACCTAGCGAACTCACCACCACCAAACACACATTTCTTCAAACTCGCATATAACTCCTCTTGCTGGAGCGTCTCTAGTACCGCTTCGAAGTGACCAAGGTGATCTTCTACACTTGCTGTAGATGAGTATGTCATCAAAATAGACCACCACAAACTTGTTGATGTAAGCCCAAAGCGTGTGCTTCATCAATCTCACGAAGGTGGAAGGCACATTGGATAACCCGAATGGGATGAACAGCAATTCATAAAGGCCTTTCTTGGTCTTGAAAGCCGTTTTCCAATCATCTCCTTCTCTCATTCTGTCCTGATGATAACCGCACTTCAAATCCACCTATGAGAAAATTGCGGAAACACTAAATTCATCAAGCATATTTTTGAGGCGCAAAATGGGGTGGCGATACTAGATAGTGATGTTGTTTATCGCTCGGTAATCTACCCACATCCTCCATGTTCTATCCTTCTTGGGAACTAGTAAGACTAGAACAGCGTATTGACTTAAGCTTTCCCAGACATACCCCCATATTCATCAAGTTGGCTACTTGTCGTTCCAACTCTTAAGCCTCTTTGGGGTTAACTCGGTATGCCGGTCGGTTTGGTAGTGGAGCCCTGGGAATGATGTCGATCTGATGCTCTACCCCTTAAAGAGGCGGTAGTCCATTAGGCATTTCCTCCGGGAACATGTCTTTGAACTTGTCCAAAATCCTTTTGATCTTTTCCAGTAAGTCACAAGCTATGGTACCTACAGTCAACACTTCTTTGTAGATCATTAGCAAGACACCACATTTAATATCCAAAGATTTTTTAATAACACTAGCATTAAAAAGGAAATTATATTTCACAATGGTATCCTTGGATAATATAGTTTGCATCTCACTTACTTGGATAGATGATATAGGTGCTACGTTAATTCTATTTTGATCATGCATAAACGAATAAAGGTTGGTTCGGCCATTATGAATGGTTTCCATGTCAAACTGCCATGGATGTCTAAGGAGGACGTGGCTAGCTTGCATTGGTACCAAGTCGCATAGGACTTGGTCCCGATATTGGCTGATACTAAAGGGGATCAAAACTTGTCCCCTTACTTGAATTACCGTTTTATCATTTAACCATTTAAGTTTATTCGGGGTGGGGTGTTTAGTAGTGGGTAAAGATAGCTTCTTCACCATGTGAGAACTTGCAAAATTTGGGTAAAAACCCCCATTTATGATTAGGCCTCAAACCTTACCACTTACTGTACACCAGGTGGGGAATATGTTCTTGCGTTGGTTGGAGTCATCTGGTGCCGTGGCGGTACTAAGGATTCTCCGGATCATAAGTAGCTCTCTCACGGTTGGGTACTCCATCTCCCCTTCCAAGGCATCTCGCTCTTCTTCTGGAGTATCCTCTTTGTCTTGAGATTTATAGTTGCCCTCGTGATTGATGACCATTACCCGTTGGTTTGGACAATGCTTTGCAAAATGACCGTGTCCTTGACATTGAAACAAATGATGTCCCAGGTTCAGTTGGCATTAGGCGTTGGCCTTGTGTTTGGTCGGTTGTCTTTGGTGGTGTTAGGCTGCCTTGGCTTGAATCTTGACTCTACCTCAACCAGTTTGGCCTTGACTTGTGTCTGTGGCACGTGTAGAGGGTGAAGTGCTCGATGTCCAAATTAGGTTTCCTAGGGTTCGGCTTCGGGTCATACTAGCGGGCTTTTGCTTCAATTGACTCTCAATTTGTTTGGCAAGGTGGAGAAGCTCTTTGTATCCTCTGTCACTTTGTCTCTCGATCTTCCTCAATATACGGTCTTTCATCCCATCCAAGAATTGGGCCATAAGTGTCTCCTTGGTCTCGTCCAATTGTAGCCTATGCCGTATATGCTCAAACTCTTCGTAATATTATTCAATGGATCAGTTTCTTTGGGTGAGCTTTCAGAAACGCTTTTGCATATCCCGGTGATACATAGGTGATACGTATCTGTCTCAAAACAAACTTCAAGACGTCCCTTGTGGGAATAGGTATTTCTCAGTTTTGTCTTCTCTCGGCCGTGTCAGGATCCTACCAAATGAGAGCTTGGTCCATGAGTTGGTCTGCGGGGAACGCAAGCTTCCTCTACTCATCATAAGCATCACACGCGAATATGTGGTCCATTCATCCTTCCCAATCCATGTATCCTTCCGGGTTAATTCTTCCAGCAAAGGTTGGCGCGGTAAGTTTTAGACTTAGAACGTGTGGCCTAAGAACGGGTTCATCCTTCATGTCTTTGTTATGTCAAACTCGCTGATATGATCCTAGATGAGGATCAACGTCCCTGAATGTTCTCCAATTGTTTTGATGAGTAGAGTGAACGGATATAAGTGCGGAAGTGATGAAATGGAGTGAAGGTGATGAATCGGTTTGAATGAGTGATATTCCAAAGGTGATGAGTAGCCTTTGAACACTCGAGGCTTGCTCCACGAGTGGGTGAAAACCAAACTCGGCAAGAACAAGAGGTGGACTGATGTGAAACGTCAAAGGATTATGAAGCGATCTAATGATTTCAAATTTGTCAAGGTGTGGATGATGATCCTTTACACCAGAGAACAAGGCGATCAAACAAGAAAGAGTTTTGAGAATAAAATGTTTGATGACTAAAATGTAGAGTTTAGATCAGAATATAAAGAGGTGAGAAGGAGAAGACGTGGAGGTGGTCATCAAAACATGCCTCGAAAAACCACTCCTCGGAACACAACAAAACTAAATACAAGGTTTGAATAAAACATAGAAATAAAAGATAGATTTGGGGCCTTGTTTTATCATGAGGCTGGGGTAGAGTAACCGGGCCTTACCTCATTAAAAACCTTGTTGGTAAACCCATTGGGAAAAACCCAACAAGGGAAAAAGAGTATAAGTCCGATTACCTCTCTTGATAAAAGTCTAGGTGGCTTGGATCACAACCAATGTGGTTGGATTAGCACACATTAAACTGCCCTGAATATTGTTGAGAAGATGTTGCAAGGTTGTCTTGAGTTTAGCTTGTTTAGACCGAGTGATGACACCGAGTGGAACTTCCAAGTCTCCATGCTGCTCCGGTAAAATCTCCTCTTTATCTTCTTTGTCCTCAAGATCATCTTCATGATTATGCTTCTCCAAGCTGGTTATACTCTCATCATCCTCCCCCACTTGAAAAGGATTTGTCCTCAATTCTGTTTCCTCTAAAAAATAAGGACTTAAATCAGTAATTAAAACTCGGACTAACCGTGTACTTACCTTGGAGATCCAGCTGGTAGGCATTGTCGTTGAGCTTCTTGATGACTTTGAATGGACCATCAATTCTAGGCATAAGCTTAAATTTCCTTTTGTTGGGAAACCTCTCTTTTCTTAGGTGAACCCACACCAAGTCCCCTTCTTCAAATACCAAAAACATCCGGCCTTTGTTTGCATGCTTAGCATATAACTTGGTCTTGTGCTCTATGTTGATTCGAACCTTTTCATGGATCTGTTTCACAAGCTCAGCCTTTTTCATACAATCAAGACTTGTCCTTTCATTCACGGGTAAAGGCATTAGATCCAAAGGTGAGATGGGATTGAACCCATAAACAATTTCAAATGGTGAATACTTAGATGCGGAATGTCTATCATGATTGTAAGCAAGTTCAACATGAGGTAGACATTCTTCCCAAGTCCTAAGGTTCTTTTTAATTATGGCACGCAACAAAGTGGATAAGGTTCTATTGACTACCTCGGTTTGGCCATCGGATTATGGGTGACATGTGGTGGAGAAACGAAGCTTGGTTCCTAGTTTAGACCAAAGGGTTTTCCAAAAATAACTAAGAAATTTGGTATCCCTATCCGATACAATAGTCTTAGGCATTCCATGAAACCTAACAACTTCTTTAAAGAATTAACTGGCTACATTAATAGCATCTTCGGTTTTATGGCAAGGTATGAAGTGAGCCATTTTAGAGAATCTATCAACTACCACAAATACCGAATCCTTTCCAGTCTTAGTCAAATTTCTTAGTTGAGAAATAAGCAATTCCTGCATCATTTTCTCAATGATATTACCTTGAGGTTTGGACATTCAGGAAGGGTATCTTGTTGTTGATGAAAAGAGGACGTGGATAGAAGTTGTTGTAGTTCTGAAAGCGGTTCTGAAACGGCTTTGATTGCTGCGGGTAGTTCTGATCTCGAGGTTCTCCACATTCGGGTTCCTATAGGAAAGGTTAGAAGTGTTCCGGAAGGTGTTGGTGAAGTTGTTGTTGTATCCATGGTTCTGGTAGAAACCTTGAGTACCAACATAGTTAACATCTTCTGCTTGATCGAATGAATCATCAAACTCTTGCAAAGCATCATTGTTTCTGTTGTCAATCGTCTCCCAAGCATTGACTGTGCGGTGCTGGTTCCTTAGAAGCTGGCTGATCATGTTCTTAAGCTCGCTGATCTGCTTAGCATCAGAATCACTAGAACGGATTGTTCTAACAAAATCAGTGCAAGTGTTGCTACTACTTGCAGCAAGGTTGTCGATGAGAGCTCGTCCTTCTAGAATGGTCTTAGTAGTGAAGTCTCCATTTTTGGCCGTGTCGAGTGAGGGCTGTAACTTAGGGTGTCAACCTCTATAGAAAGTACTTAGAAGATTACCTTGACTGAAGCCATGGTGTGCACAATCCGCGTAGCTATTACTCTTTGTGGGATCGATAACCTAAAGTACTATGACTGATTCCCTGTGCACTTGCAGTTTAGAAGTTAAAGGTAAACTTAGAGCAGAACAAATCACATCACACATCATGTTTTTGGCACCGTTTCCGGGTAGTATACTAGCTGCCTTCGAATTCGATAAGAACACTCGTCTAAGATACTTTGAATTTTATATTTGAATTTTTCAATTTTATTTTTCTTTTACTTCTTTGTTTCTCAATAACCTCTGTTTTCCCTTTTAGTTTTTGTTTTTGGATTCACAGTGCATGACAAGGAGCCAAAACTCCGATGCCGTGACACTAATCCAAGACATTGACCGACTAGAACGTGAACTTAGAAAACTTCAGAGACAACAACTTATGGCCGAGTTAAGGAACCAAGACCAAGGTGCCCTGGACATCAACCAACAGAACCAAGCCGCTGCCCTTCATGCTCATGGACAGCTGATGCACGATGAGGATGACAATCCCATCTACAAACCTACTGAAGCACAAGCCAATCCTCGTGAAGCTAATCCTTTAGGCATGGGAGACAACCTAAATGATCCACCTCACCAATCGCCTAATGTTGCTAACCCTCAACATCATGCTAATGGTTGTGTTAGACAAGCTGCTTATATGCACCCTTTGAGACATTGCAACCTTAACCGTACGATAGCTGATTTTGACACTCCAAACCAATATCCTCAAAACCGAGCTCCTATATGAGTTCCTAATCCACCAAGACATGACTACGAGATAAAACCTCAAATCATTACTTTGGTGAAGAAAAACTAATTCCATGGTCTCTCCACGGAACATCCTATGGATCACATCGACCTCTTTGAAGAAATCTGCAGTACAACAAGAACAAATGGTGTACCCAAAAACTATTTGAAGTGTAAGCTTTTTCCTTTCTCTCTAGCGAACAAGGCTCACGGATGGTTAAAATCTCTACCCCCTGGATCGATCAGTACTTAGCAAGGATGCAAGTCAACCTTTCTTAACTACTTCTACACAAAGTCGAGATCGAACTCTCCTAGGAATTTAGGGAATCATCTTAGGGTTTCCATTATTCTCAACAAATCAAGTTAAAGATCATATGCATATGTTTTCGTTCTAGATTCTCAACTACGAACAAATATAAACAAACAAGCTACAGTTCATAGAATGAATATCTAAAGTCTCAACACCCCATTACTCAACTTACGCAGGCATTGGTATGAATCAACCAGCAAGATAAACAAGTTCAATAAGTTCACAACGCTCCATAAATTATCGCACACGGGTTATGGTGCGAAGCTTCAGTAGCACTAGGTCCGAGAAGTAGGTTTATGAGAGTAGTGCTCCTATCCACTTAGATCAGTACTTGGTGATCAATCCAAGCAATGTGCATTAAGTAGAAGATGCCCCAAGAGAACTTAACAATAGACAAAAATCAGATCTAACAACCTAGATGAGTTGAACCATGAATTCCCCTTGAACCACCCCTTAAAACCCAACAAAGAGAACTACTTGCTCATAATGCAAAGAAACAGAATAGATATCATAATGAACAACATCATAAAAGAATCAATAAATCAAAGGGGGTTGAAAGGAAACTTCTCTAGATGTCACAGAAGATAACTTGTCTCCCCAAAAGCAAATAAGAGTAAGAAAGAGATGATAAACAATGAAAAACAAGGATGAAACTTCAAGGGGCGACTTCTAGGGTTGGAGGTGACAAATGAGGCTCTGTAGAGACGTCCTAGGGCTTCTGGTGTCGAGGTTGGAGAGGCACAGGGAGGGGCATCACGAAGTCACACCCAAAACATTAGGTTAAATGAGTATTTATAGGCCTTGGGGTGTGTCGGTTTTAGGGTTTTTGTGGCAAAACTCGCCGTTTTGGGCGAGCATGGAGAAAGGCATCTGACCTAGGTCACGGGAACTATGACCGAGGCAGTGATGAAGGCTGGACTAGGTCACAGGACCTTGATAACACGTGTTTGCACAGGTTTCAATTCCCCAATGCTATCATGTCATTGTAGCACTTGAGGTATCAATCCAAATGGGTGAGATGCTAAGCAATCAAGATGTGATCAGAAAATCCTAATTCAAGCCAAGCAGAGAGTGATTTGGTAACTTAACAATTCTAAATGCAGAAAGAAGCAAATCAAACAAAACAGAACTAAAGCAAGCAAGCACGAAGTAAGAAACAATGAGGAGACAGGCAAAGAGGAAATAGTTCATTGATCTGTGATTCATCCTAGTCTATCCTAGATGTTTAACAAATCTTCATAGAAGTTGTCCCTAGACAATAAACTTCAAAGAAAGGTGAGTCCACCGCCGTGGTAGACACCAACAGTCCCAAGTCACTTCCTAATCTTAGTGTTATTTTAAGAGTACAAAGAACAGACACTAATGAAACATAACAAGGGAGAGCATTAGTGATAAACACCTGATCGTGATGAAAACGTCAGCCCCTTGATGCCCTTCGTGTGGTTGTTATGTAGTGGCAGATTAATGGTGTGACTCGATGAAACGATGACTTGATGGATCGAAGTAAAACTTCTAAAGGATTACAGAAGGTCCTTAGACTTTCAAAGTTTGGATTCATTGAGGATATGACGCACCAACTGCAAAAACGAATTGAGGATTGTGATATGACTCACACAACACTCGGATCAAACAAATAAGAAAGTTTTAGAATAAAATGTTTGATGATTAAAACTAAGAGTCAAATGCAGAATACAAAGAGAATGGGGGAGAAGGAGAAGAGACACACGGTCAATACGGAATTTAAGAGACATGCGTCCAAAATTCATGTAACATAATGACCAAGTTTGAATCGAACTAAGATAGAAATATTACAAAGGAAAATTCGAAATTCAACATGTGATAGAGTGGGCCGGATGATGACAATGGGCTGGGGTAAAGTATGTGGCCTTGTCTCATTAAAAACCTCCCTTAGAAAACCCAATGGGAAAAAACTAAGGAGAGGGAAAAAGAGTACAAGTCCACATACCTCCATTGTCGTCGCCTAGATGGCTTGAATCACAACCAGAGTGGCTGGACAAGCATCACATCTAAGACTGGCCTGAATGGTAAGTAGACGATTGTTGATGATTTTATTGAACTCTTTAGCTCTAGACCTTGTCATGGGACCAACAGGAACAGTTAGTGTTGCATCCTCTTCAGCTCCAAGCTCCTCAGGTTCAAGATGTGGATTAGTTCCATGCTCCAAGCTCTCCATGCTATCCAAGCTCTCCATGCTATCCAAGCTCTCCATGCTCACATTAGGCTCTCCCACTTGAAAAGGATTTGTCCTCAAATCCGTTTTATCTGCAATAAAAGGCACACTATCAGTAACATTGAAAGTATTACTCACATTATACTTACCTTGCAAGTCCAATATGTAGGCGTTATTGTTGATCCTTTGAAGCACTTTAAAAGGTCCGTCCATTCTTGGCATTCGCTTAGACTTCCTTTCATTAGGAAAGAGGTCCTTCCGAAGATAAATCCAAACTAAGTCTCTTTTCTAGAGAATAAGTTCCTTGCGGCCTTTGTTAGCATACTTGGTGTATTGCTTTGTCTTATCCTCAATATTTTTCCTAGCCTCCTCATGAATTCGCTGAACCATCTCCGCTTTCTTCTTTTCATCTGTACTATTCCTTTCACTCAAAGGTAAAGGCATCCAATCCAAAGGAGTGGTGGGATTAAACCCATAAACAATTTGAAACGGCGAGAATTTAGAAGTAGAATGCATAGAATGATTATAGGCAAACTCTACATGTGGTAAACAATCCTCCCAGGCTTTTAGGGTCTTCTTAATCAACGCACGCAAGAGTGTGGATAGGGTCCTATTAACTATTTTGGTTTGGCCATCAGTTTGGGGATGGCAAGTAGTGGAGAATAACAACTTAGTTCCTAGCTTAGACCAAAGCGTTTTCCAGAAGTAACTAAGGAACTTAGTGTCACTATCAGATATGATGGTCTTAGGCATGCCATGCAAGCGTACAACTTCTCTAAAGAACAGGTCGGCTACATGCTTAGCATCATTAGTTTTATGACAAGGAATGAAATGCGCCTTTTTAGAGAATCTATCCACCACCATAAAGATCAAATCCTTACCAGTTCTAGTTCTACGCCATCCTACTACAAAGTCCACTGAAATGTCATTCCAAGGATGCAAAGGAATAGGGAGAGGATTATACAAACCGTGGGGTTGTGATTTAGCTTTCGCTTGTTTGCAAGTTGAACATTTCTCACACATTTTCTCAACATCACGTCTCATATGCGGCCAATGGAAGTGATCTTGCATGACTTGCATAGTTTTAGACACACCAAAGTGTCCCATTAAGCCTCCACCGTGTGCTTCCATTAGAAACAAATCTCTCAAAGACGAGTTAGGAACACACAAACGGTTATTATAAAACAAGTATCCTTCATGCCTATAATATTTTCCGAATGCAAATTTCTCACAAGCAGTAAATATTTTTCCAAAGTCAAAATCATTTTCATAGAGAGTTTTAATGTGCTCAAAACCATGTAGCTTGGCGTCTAAAGATGAGAATAACACGTACCTCCGGGACAATGCGTCGGCCACGACACTAAAGATAAGTAGTGTGGATCACGAACTGCTTAGGCCAGAGGTAATGTTGCCACGTTTGTAAAGCTCTCACCAATGCGTAGAGTTCTTTGTCTTAGGTTGGATAGTTAAGCATTGCTCCTCCTAGCTTTTCGCTGAAATAGGCTATTGGCTTCTTGTCCTGCATTAACACAGCACCAATCCTAACACCAGATGCAACACATTCGATTTCAAAAGTCTTAATAAAATCAGGGAGAGAAAGGATAGGAGCCTGAGTTAGTTTTTCTTTCAAGGTCTGAAATGCATCTTCTTGAGCCTTTTCCCACTTAAACCCAACGTTCTTCTTGATAACTTTAGTAAGCGGAGCAGTCAAGGTGCTAAAGTCCTTAACAAATCTACGGTAAAATCTCGCAAGTCCATGAAAGCTCCTCACTTCTCTTACGGAGGTTGGACTCGGCCATTCTCTAATTACTTTTACCTTCTCTTCATCCACTTTAACACCATCTGTACTTACAACGAAACCTAAAAAGACCAAGTTATCCGTTCCAAAAGTATACTTATTCATGTTAGCATAAAGTTTTTCCTTTCTAAGCACATCTAACACCTTACGCAAATGCTGAACATGATCTTCTAAGTTCTTGCTATAAACTAAGATATCATCAAAGTAAACAACCACAAAATGCCCTATGTATGCCCTAAGAACATGGTTCATTAATCGCATGAATGTACTAGGTGCATTGGTAAGACCGAATGGCATCACTAACCATTCATACAACCCTTGCTTAGTTTTAAACGCGGTTTTCCATTCATCCCCTTCCGTCATCCTAATCTGATGATACCCGCTTTTAAAATCAACCTTAAAAAAGATGCAAGATCCATGCAACTCATTGAACTGCAAGACATGTAACATGTCGTCTAATCTAGGAATAGGATGGCGATACTTAACCGTTATATTATTGATGGCTCTGCAATCGACGTCCATCCTCTAGCTTCTGTCCTTTTTTGATACAAGTAATACAGGCACAGCACAAGGACTCATGCTCTCACGTATATGTCCTTTCTCCATAAGTTCCTTGACTTGCTTCTGCAGTTCCATGGTCTCCATAGGATTAGTTCTATAAGCTGGTTTGTTTGGCAATGATGCTCCAGGGACGAAATCAATTTGATGTTCTATGCCTCTAATGGGTGGTAGTCCATCCGGACTCTCCTTAGGAAACACATCCCTATATTCCTGCAATACATATTTAAGAGTGCTAGGGATTTACGGCTCAGGGTTAGTGATGCTCATAAGCATTTTTTATAAAGAAAGAGTAAGTTTGGTTTACGGAGATCACTTCCCTTTGAATTACGTGGTGTAATAGCAACGCTGGACGGTTTGATAGCTTTTTTTCTACCCATCTTCATGACCAGCTGATCTTGGTATACCTCATGAGGAGTCATAGGAAGCAACACAATTTTTCTTCCTTTGAACTCAAACTTATGGTGATTGGTGAAACCATCATGCACAACCTTCCTATCCGACTGCCATGGTCTTCCCAACAATATATGGCTGGCCTCCATTGGCAAAATATCACATAAAACTTCGTCCTTATATTTTCCAATAGACAGAGGTACCATGACTTGATTATTCACAGCCATCTCTCCATTTTCATTCAGCCACTGCAGCATATATGGTTTCGAATGCTTGATTACTTGCAACCCAAGCATCGGAACCATAGTCTCACTAGCAACATTTGTACAACTTCCACCATCAATGATCACACTGCAAATCTGATCTCTAACCAGACACCTTGTATGGAACAGGTTCTCTCTTTGTTCTTGCTCATCAGATTTAGTGATAACACTCAAAGCTCTTATGGTGACTCCCACCATCATTTGCCCTTTAGCGGCCTGTTCATACTCTTCTGCCGATGAATCCTCCTCAAGTTGTTTATCCTTAGGCATCTCATCCTCAGACTCAACTTCCCCATTTGCCATGATGATCATAGCCCTCTTGTTGGAGCACTCACTAGCATAATGTCCCATGCCATGACACTTAAAACACTTGATGTCTCTTGTTCTTGATGCAACATTAGTACTCTTTCCTTTATGATCCAGACCATCAACCTTGGGCTTGACATAAGGTTTGTAATCTTTTTGAGTTCCGGACTTCTCTTCCCGGTAAGAACTAGATTTTGCCAGAGTAAAACTTGGCTTGGAGCTTCTCCTCTTAAGTTGCTTTTCGAACATAATTACCTTGTGCAGCAAGTCTTCTAACTCTTCATAGTTTTGAACCTCCATTTTATCAACAAGATCTTGGCTTAATCCTCCCATGAATCTAGACATAGTGGTTTCTTGATCCTCTTGAATGTCGGCTCTTATCATCAAAGTTTCCATCTCTTTGAAATACTCTTCAACGGACCTATTGCCTTGTACCAAGTTTCTGAACCGATGGTGTACCTCTCTATTATAGTGACTTGGCACGAATCTTTTCTTCATAATATTCTTCATCTGAGTCCAAGTCTCCATTGGATAATCTCCTACACGTCTCCTAGCCAGAGTTAACTGATACCACCAACTAAGTGCGTAACCGGTGAACTCGGTAGGTGCAACTTTTACTTTGCTCTCTTCAGTATAGTCGTGACAATTGAAAGCGATTTCCATCTTCTTTTCCCATTCAAGATACCATTAATTTTACTTGTCTAATTTTTGTGAATAGTACTTTTTACAGAATTTTAGACAATAAGATTGTTTACAAAGATATGATTATTTAAAAAGGCTTTTGATGATACTAAGATAATTTTGAAAATTACAAATTTTAAAAACTTAGAAGCTTTGTAGAGATTTTTAGAGAGATTTAGAGAGAGTAAGTTGTGCGAGAGATCGCTTCCTTCCTCCATTGGTAGAGTTGAGTATTTATAGGGGAAACTGGGTGATTGGTTGCGTCATTGCTTACGTTAATTCGATGCTACGTGTCATCTTGTAGTGCTGCCAATAATTGTGTACTTATTTATGTCATTGCTTACGTCAATTCGATGCTACGTGTCATCTTGTATTTCTGCTGACCTTTGGGTAGTTGATGAGTTTTTAAGTGGGCCCCATATGTCGGATGTGGGTCCCATTTGCCTGGTAATGTGATCTTGACTTCGTAGATACATCTTTATATAGTCTTTTCATACAGTTATACTCTGTAGATTATTAATATCGTAGGGATAGTACAAGTAGTAATTAAAATACATAAGATACAGAGTCTACTAGAATATACATTGAATAATTTATCTAGATGTCTATACATCCAACATGCTTCTGAGCAAAGCATCAGCTATAAATGGATTTGATTATTCTTTACCGAGAGCCGTTTGCTTCGGAATAGCCTTAACTTTGATATTGCTATCAGGTGTTAAGATAACCTCATTATTGGGTTTTTTTTTTCTTTTAATTATTATTACATTTCAAATGGATCCTGGCCGAGGGGGCCACCGTAGGGATCGTCTGATTGTATAGAGTTGATGGATTGAATATCAGAATTGAGATTGTCCTCATCATCATCGGAGGATTCCATCTGTTGGCTTATAGTGGCGATAATTTTTTGGAGTTTTGCCTGCTTAGCAGAGCGGCGAGAGGCGGATTTGGATGAGCTAGATGAGTGAGTTGGACTTTGAGTTGGTGCTTGAGTAGATAGTTTGGTTTGTGGTTGAGTAGAGGATGCAAGAAGTTGATCTGGTTTAAGTAGGGGGATTACTTTAGAGACAGCTTTTATAGCCATGTGAACTTCTTTGCTTATCTGGAAGAATTTTTGAATATTGGTTAGAGAACAGCGGTCAAGATTAAACTTGTCCCACCATTTAATACGGAATTCTCGGAGTAAGGAACATGGCATGCCAGGGAGAAAGAGAGCAATGTTGAAATGCCATGAACATATCCATGGGATTCCCATGTCAATATGAAAGGAAATGATGTTGAGAGACCCAACAGGCTGTTGATTAATATATTTGAGACAATAAGGGAAGAGGTTTTGAGAATATCGGTTGGGTAGATGTCATTGGTAGGACCTAGCCAATGCCACCATTCGTACAACCAGCCAGGGATAGTTTTTGGGCAGTTATGATCAAAGGAAATAAACCAGGAATGATCATAAGGTCTTAGGTAAAAGGTTCGGAAGAAGGCATTGATATAATCAATGTAGGAGTAGCCGTTGATATGGTAGCCAGGGGTAGAGAAAGATTTGGTAGTATGGGTATGAATGAAACGAAGCTCTTGAATAGATTGGATACAAAGAATTTTACAAGTTGAATAGGATATGAGATTGGGATCATTTTTGGCAGGGTGATGAGTAATTTCAACAGAACAAGAGTCTACTAGAATATACTCATAGAAGGTTCTATTTTTGAGTACATTATCAGTGGGGTAAAGAGAGTTTTTATAAAAGACATGATTGGTAAATATTTGGAGTTCTTTGAGGGTAACAGGTTTTGTATAGTGGGTTGTTAATAGATGTTGTTTCTGTGGTTTGAGGAAGTAGTTTGATTTGGTAGCGGTTTGAATAGAAGAAGCTAGTTGAGAAGAGGTTTGGCCTTTTGAGGTGGTTACCGCATTTACATAAGAAAGAGGAGGAAAATCGGCAAGAGCTGAGAAAGTATTTTGAATACTCAGAGGTTTACCCTGAAGATGGGGTTGGTTTTTGATATAATCGGATGCAGTCATCGGCTTCTTACTTTTAGGATCCGTCATCTTGAATAGTCTTTTGTTGAATATCGGTTGTTTTTCCCCGTAAATATTCTCTTGTTAGAAAATCAGGTAAAGAATTATTTTCGCCTTTAATATATTGGATATCAAAATCAAATACAGATAATATGGCTTGCCAACAGGCAAATATTTGTTTAGAAACTAAATTTTTAACATCTTTTTGTAATATTTCTTTTGCTGACTTACAGTCAACCCGTAGTAGGAATTATTTTTTGATTAAGTCATCTTGAAATTTTGAAATACAATTAACTATGGAAAGTACTTCTTTTTTACTGTTGAATAAGCTTGTTGAGGTCCTATCCAGACTCCAGAATGAAAACGTATAATAGATTCTTGGCTAGACTCAGAGAGTTTTTGTTTTAGAATTCCTCCATAACCTATTTCCGAAGCATCAGTTTCAACTATCATATTAGCTTCAGGATTCGGGATTGACAGACATTGTAATGTTTTTACTTGTAATTTAACTTGTCGTACTAACTTAGTATGTTGATTTGTCCATGGTTTAGGATTTTTTTGTAATCTTTGAAATAATGGTTGAATAGTTTTTCTTAGATTAGGTAGAAAATCCGAAACATAGTTCAGACATCCTAAGAATCTTTGTAATTGAGTTTTTTCCCTTAGTTCATCTGGGAATTTATCAGCAAATTCTATTGATCTTGATATGGGTGTCATAGTTCCTTGATATATATTATGTCCTAAGAATCTAATTTTTGTTTGAAATAAATTCATTTTTTGTTTTGATAAGACTAATCCATTATTTTTTACTATATTTAAAAATGTGTTTAAATGGCTAAAGTGTTGGTCGATTGATGTTGAATATATTAAGACATCGTCAATATAGACTATAGCGAATGCCGAAGAATTATTGAATATATCATTCATAACATGTTGCAATTCAGATGGTGCATTTTTAAGTCCAAATGGCATTACGTTCCATTCATAATGTCCAAAAGGTACCGTGAACGCTGTTTTATATTTATCTTTTTCGTTAATTTGTATTTGCCAAAATCCGCTTTTCATATCGAATTTTGAAAAGATTTTTGCATTGTATAATCTTTTTAATAGATCTCTTTTATTGGGTATTGGATATCTAATCCATTGTAATACATCATGTAATGGTTTGTAATTAATAACTAGTCATGGTACTCCACGTTCCTTTTCAGCTGCATTATTTACATAAAACGCTCCACAACTCCAAGGTGACTTGGATGGTCGAATTAATTTTTTATTTAATAAATCTTGTATTTCCTTTTGACATTGTTCTAACAATGCTTTATTCATTTGAATAGGTCT
The DNA here is from genome assembly GCA_028015245.1 of Cardamine occulta. Lineage (NCBI taxonomy): Eukaryota > Viridiplantae > Streptophyta > Magnoliopsida > Brassicales > Brassicaceae > Cardamine > Cardamine occulta. The sequence continues at coordinate 14,052,883 of CM051376.1, read as the reverse complement.
TGCCTTAGTTGGTATAAGTTTCTCATTAAAATCTTTTATATAGGGTAGATTAACCGTATGTTGTTTTCGTTCCCAAAATGCATTGGGTAGATCAGAACATACTTGTTTGATTAATTCGTTTTCAATAGTTTTTATTTTGTTAATTATATAAGGAGAGTTTAATTGTTCTTCTATTTTTTTGTAAGATTTTCATCTTGTAAATATTGAATATGTTTATGTTTTCTGTTTATTAGGTTAATAGTTTTTTGTATTGTATTTTGTTGAAGTTCTAATATTTCTTTGGTTTTTATAGGTAACAAAAATTCGAATAACATTTTTGTTCCTACAAATTTTGTTGTTATGCCATATTCAGATACTTTAAAAGGATAAATTTTAGTAAAGAATGGTGTTCCTAATATTACTTCCTGTGTTAAGTCTTTGACTAAGATAAATTGATTTTTAAAACAATATCCTTGATTACAGATTTTTGCACATGGTAATTTATATTTTACTTTTAAATTGATTCCATTTCCGCCACTTCGGCGTTCAGTAGTTTTTTCATAAAACTTAGTAGGTATTAGACCTTCTCGAATGCAGTTATAATCTGCACCAGAATCTAGTAATGCTATTGTATTAATTTTGAAATCATGTCCTATATGTAATGTAATTTTAGTATACCACTTTTGATAGTTTATTTTACTAATGTTTTGTATATATTCTTCATTTTGGTCTAGGTGAGTATCATTATTTTCTAAATTTTTATTACTTGACGATGCTTGATTAAGATTTGGTGATTCTATTAAAGATAGACGAGCGTCTATTTGTAATTGCTTTAAATCTTGTTGATTAACAAGTATTTGTAAATCTTTTATTTGTGTTTTAAGTTGTTTAACTTCATGTTGTAATTCACCAGTTATTACTTGTTTAAATAAACTTTGAGTTGGATATTTTTCAAATATTTTATTTAGACTAAACGGTTGAGGAGTAGCTAATTGATTTTCTTGATATATAATATCTTTTAATTTTGTTAAATATTCTCTTTTAATACTAGGATCATTTATTTTGTCTATAATGTCTAATAAGAACTGTTTATTATTATCTTTAGTTATTACGTTGATTACGTTACAATTACATAAATTATCAGAAATTTCTTGTGATTCAATAGAGGAATCACTTAAGTTTTCTATCTCGTTTATTGAATTATTACTAGAAGACCTGTTTTCTGATAACTCAGATTCTGATATTAATAATTTTGTTAATTTTTCTTGAATATCAGGTTGATCTTGGAATATTTCGTTTATCTTTTTCTTCATTTTGCAATCCGTGGATATATGTCCAGGACGTTTGCAATTCCAGCAAACGTAGATTTAAATTTATTGTATTTATTGAATTGTTTCTTTTGAAAATTCTTTTGTTTAGGATAGTTTGAGGATTTTTGATTATTAAAAGGTTTTTGGTAATGTTTTGATTTTTGATAATACCTAATATTATTTAACCTATTTTGCCTATATTTTAAACGTTTAATTTTTGATGGTGGATTAAGTCTTGAATATCCATATTGTTCACAAAACGAGCCCATTGTTTGTTTAAATTTGAATTTATCATTACGTTTTTTATCTTTGTGTTCTTGACATAAAGCTAATCCTTCTTTTTTAACAAATGTGAATAATTGACCATATGTTATTGTATTCCAAGAGACAGGTTGTCCACCAGAATATTCTTTTAATTTATTGATTATTTTTTCCGCAAAGAAAGATGGTAATCCCGAAATAAATCATTCTTTCCAGAATGGTTGATTACAATCTTTTCGTTGGAATATATTAGTGACAAAAATATCTTTATACTATTTAAAATCGCCCAAAGTCGGACATCTTAAGTTGGTTAAAATTATTTTTTTACTTTCGGATTCCTCATTAGGGTTTCCGACAAAATGCATTGTTATTGTATATATTAGTACTTCTACTGCATTTTGATGTTCTATTTCATTGATGAAACCGTCATCATCTTCTTAAAATCTAATTTCTATATGATTAATTATTGAATCTTGAGTAGGTGTGTCTAGAGAGTTATCCCACCAATATTTTAGAGCTCCAGTAAAACCGGTTATTAACAATACACATGCTTGTTTATCAGAATTGCCTCTAGCTTTATAAGATATAGAAGCCATACCCATTTCTTGTAATACTGACATAATCTGATATTCTGATTTTCCATCTATATTCCATTAGTATATACCGTCGCCAGTATATATATTTCTATTTTGATTATTTTGTTCTTCATAAAGTAAATCGGGTGGAGTATGTCTCTTGTAATAAGGTTTATTTGATTTTATATTATTTCGTATATGGTTTATCTCTATATTGTCAATATCGGATTGAGTATAAGATTGAATAGATTCGTTATCATTTTCATCGATATTGTTAATTCCTTTACCTTTATCTAAATTTGCTAATCTAGAAGTGATAGATTTTAATATTTCATTTTCTGGAAATATTACTTGTCTGATAATTGGTTTGAATATAGGTGTAGAGGTTGATGCAAAAGGATGTTGCATATTTTGGTCTTTTTGATATATTTTATTATAATCATTAGTATTTATTTTATGATCTATGTGATTTACTTGCTTTGATCTTGTATGTAGTATTTGACTTTGATAGTTATTTTGTTGATAAATGGATTTAATATCCTGTAAGAGAATGGGTTCTCTATCATCTTTATTTGCACCAGTTTTAAATGGTGTAGCAATAATTTTTCTATTTGGTGTATTTATCTTTATGTCTTTTAGTGGCGGGTGTATTGATTTAGTTCTAGATCCATCTATTTGTTCCCATAATTGTCCTAGAGATGAACTTGTATTAATTGTTTTAAATGGGTAATCTATGTTATACGCTATTGAATACGTTTCAAACCATATAAAAAATGGAATATCTATTTCTTTTAACAGCATACAATTACACTACAAGAAAAATACCGCAAAACTGGCGGCTAATTCTGTCAGAAATCCATCGGTTTTTTCCGTCGCTTCTATCTCGTCAGAAATAAAAGCTGCGTCGGAAATCTGTCGGAAATTCCGACGGAATACCGATATCAGGATTCCGTCAGAAATCTGTCGGTTTTTAATCCGTCGGTGCTCCGTCGGTTTAAAACCGACGGATTTCTGATATTGATAAACCGACAGATTTCCGACGGACACATTTCCGACGGATTTCCGACAGACACAATATTAATAATATTAAAAATTATTGTAATTAATATTAATTAATTATTAATTAATTGTAATTAATTATAATTAATATATCAAATTCATTCGGAATAATTATAAATTAAAATTTAAAATTATAATTATAAAAAAATTTTAATTATAAAATTTTAATTACAATTAAAATTAAAATTAAAATTAAAAATTAAATTACACTTCTTCTTCTTCTTCTTCTTCTTCTTCTTCTTCTAATTTTTTTTCTTCTAAAATTCTAAGTGAATTCGCCGAGAAGAAGAAGTGATATATAAAAACAAAATTCCGTCGGATATATCCGTCAGAATTCCGTCGGAAATGGCGAAAAATTAATATTTGCCGGTGTTTTTCGAAAATATTTCGAACATCCACGCCTATATTTTTGCTATCCGACGGATAGCAAAAAATTTAAACAAATTTAATTCACGCGGGTAACTTACGCGGTCAAATTTTCATTTTCCGTCGGAAATCCGTCGGAAATTTCCGACGGATTTCCGATGGATAATCTAAAAATATAATTAAACTCATATGGAACTTATTTAACACATTTGATATAACACATTTGATATAATCCACGGTTTTGTGGTTTCGTGGTCGTTTACGATCTGTTTCTCTTGAAATATGTTTGTAATATGATTTGTTACTCATTTCGATGATAAAATACTAACATATACCTTTTTACATATTAAATATACCAAAATTAGAAAATTTTATTTGTTATGTTTATAAATCATCGCTTAAGTATATGTATCATTGTCTAACATATAAACATGATTGTATGAATTTTTCTAATTTTGGTATATATGATAGATAACAAGGTTTTTGGTATTATTTTATGATTGAAATGAGTAACATAGCATACTACAAACATATTTCAAGAGAAACGGATCGTAAACGACCACGAAACCACAAACCCGTCGGAAATCCATCGGAAATTTCTGACGGATTTCCGACGGTTTTGTGGTTTCACGTGTCTCGTTCTAAGGTTTAGTCTGACATATGACTAGACAAGCCGAAAAACAAATTCTGTCGGTAATCCGTCGGATAATTTCCGACAGAATCGTCAATTCTGACGTAATTTCTGACGGAATATAAATCCGTCGGAAAATTTCCGATGGATTTCCGACGGAATCGTCAATTTTCATGTCAATCGGAAATATGTCGGGAATCCGTTGGAATTTTCTGATGGATTTATATTCCGTCAGAAATTCCATCGGTTTTGCGGTAAATTTCTTGTAGTGTTATACCATTTTTCTCTATATTCTAGTGTTTGTTGTTTAGAAAACGTATTGAAATACCAGTTTCTCTTATCATTATTTTCTTTTGAATAGAAATCTTCTTTGATATATTGTTTATTGATTGCATATTCTTTTGTAATTACATTAATATATTTAAAATCCGAATGTGTAGGTGATGTTGCATATAAGTTACTATTCGGTTCAACAATAGGTGCTTTAAATTTAATGTCTTGTTTATCACTTTGATTGACGTTTTCTACTTCTGAATCTGTACTCGATTGTCTAGAACGAAATTCAGAAAAAGAAGGTCGAGATTAATATGAACTTATTTTTGGTGGAATAGGTTCTCTAAACGATCCGAATTGTAGTATTATTTTTCCGTCTCTGCGTTCAATTATATTTGAAATATTTCTTTGTTCAAAGTTTCTTTGTTGAGTAATTTCGAGTTTCCATTGATCTGGAATGGTTAATTCATTCCATTTTAATTGTTTAGGTGCGTATGTTACGCTTGGTGTATCCTTACTATGTACTGCTAATATAGTTGTTTCACCTTTATCATCTTGTAATAAACATCTTGGATTAAATTCAGAAGTTGATTGTTTAAAGTAAATTCGATATAGTATTAAGTAACCATGTCGTTCACTTTGGAATTTTACTTCTGGTAGATGGACATTTAATACCAATGTGTTGAGTATAGTTGAATCATGTAGACTTACTTGAAAATTAGGAGCACAATTAAAATAGATTGTTCCGTTACATAGATTCGATAGGACTGCTCCAAGAAGCGAGTCTTCAAATTTTAATAGTGTTTTATCTTTTAATAACATAAGTATTGGTGAATCAATACCATTTCTTGATAATGCTTTAATTGCAATTTGGACTAATCCAAAATGAAGGTAATTAAATCCTTTTTGCTTGTATTTTTTTAAAGCAACTGATGATAGTAATTTAATTTCTTCAAATTCATTTTGTAAAGATATTGTTTGTTCGTGTTCTTTAATTGCATAAGCGGTCTTAAAATCAAAAGTACCAATTTGATATATATGTTCTGGATTAATATGAGGTAGTTTATTTTTTGATAACTCATGATTAAAGTTTGTTATTTTTGTCATAATTTCTCTTGAGTTAATTGTAGTATGAGATGTAGATGTAGCATATTTTGGTTTGAAAAGCTTTCTAAATGAAGACGCCATGACTTAAACTTTACTTAAACACATACTAGAGAGAGACTTACCAATTCTATGTTGACACAACTGGGGCTTGCCAACGGTCTTACTGCCTTTAGGACTTGCGGCCTGGAACACCTCAGCAACAGTGACTCGATAGAAGGGTGAGGATCTAGCTAAGAGAGTTTAGGTTGATTTGAGAGATGGTGTCTTAGTTTAGAGAACGTTTCAAATAAAGATTTGTGCAAGAACTTTTAAATCGTTTTGGCTCTGATACCATTAATTTTACTTGTCTAATTTTTGTGAATAGTACTTTTTACAGAATTTTAGACAATAAGATTGTTTACAAAGATATGATTATTTAAAAAGGCTTTTGATGATACTAAGATAAATTACAAATTTTTAAAACTTAGAAGCTTTGTAGAGATTTTTTGAGAGATTTAGAGAGACAAAGTTATGCCAGAGATCGCTTCCTTCCTCCGTTGGTAGAGTTGAGTAATTATAGGGAAAACTGGGTGATTCGTTGCGTCATTGCTTACTTTAATTCGATGCTACTTGTCATCTTGTAGTGCTGCCGATAATTGCATACTTATTTACGTCATTGCTTACGTTAATTCGATGCTACGTGTCATCTTGTAGTGCTGCCGACCTTTGGGTAGTTGATGCATTTTTAAGTGGGCCCCATATATCGGATGTGGGTCTCATTTGCCTGGTAATGTGATCTTGACTTCCTAGATACATCTTTATACAGTCTTTTCATATAGCTATACTCTGTAGATTATTAATATCGTAGGGATAGTACAAGTAGTAATTAAAATACATAAGATACAATTTTTTTGATGATCATAACCCTCTTGTTGGAGCACTCACTAGCATAATGTCTGATATTAGTATTTTTACTCAGTACTCAGCCTATAGTCAAGGGAGACCTAGCAATAGGAACTTGTCCTATTGGATGCGAGTCCCCTGTCCTTATGCTTTTCCTAAGTAAAAATACAAGTTTAAGTGTGTGGTGTGTATGTGAACTATAAACTATGGATATATCAATTCCTTAGTCTAACATGTCATTGTAGTACTAAGGTGTCAATCCAAATGAGTGTGATGCTAACAATCAGGGTGAGATCAGATATACTTAATTCAAGCCAAGCAAGTTGATGTTGGATTGTCTAACAACCTAAGTGAAACATGAAATATGCAAAATAAATGCTAAGGAAAAATACTAGGGAGGCAGGTGCTAGAGAAGCAGTGCACAAATGTTGTAGGAGTAATGCAGCATGTGAAAATGACGAAATAAATTGATGAGATAAAACTAAGTGTGGAAGCTAGCAAGCGAAGATGATAACTAAGACAAGGTAAAATCAACTAAGACAAACAAGCTCTCAAGAATGGGGTAATTGGTCAGTGACTCCTCTGAAATCCATCTAAGGCGCTGACAAACTCAAACAGAGCTAATCCTTAGACAACGGGTTCACAAGCAATCAAATCCACTGTCGTGACAGATGACCTCAAGCTAAGGCAGTTCCAGACTCAGATGTCTCTGACGAAATCTACCCTAACAGGCACTAAGACTCAACCCGTTATAGTCAATGAACACCTTAATCATCCAATCTCTTAGGCTAGGAATGCAAATCTCTGGCACTAGTTGTTCAAGCGTTTCATCAACCACCTTTTGAGTGTGGAAACACTTAAGATCTAGTTGCAATTGATCAGAGAGAAACTAGCATTAAGAACACTAATCCAGAAGGGATTCACAAACAGCTAAACTCAAACGCCCTAGAAGATCAAAGATTCGTCACTAACCTATCCCATTCTCAAGAACCCTAAAAACTACACAAACATATTGAAGAACATAAACCTAGAAAATCTAAACTTCTCAGAATTCATTAAAAATAGATTAGAATGATAGATTATTGCAAGAATAACAAGACTGCAAAGAATTAAAGCAAACTAACAAGTGGATTAAAAGAAATTTGGATTCAAAGTCAAGAACAATGAAGAACAAATGAAGAACACTCAAGAACAAAGGGAGCAAACCTAACAATAAAGAGCTTACACTAAAAAAAATGGAATACCTTTTGGACAAAACCCAAAAGGGGTATTTATATGAAAATGCGGAAAATCCTAAAACGAGTAAAAACAAAATAAACGGCTAAGTCTTCGGATGTCGACGCAGCTTCACAGGCGTGTGTGCAGTGGAGAAGGCCTGGTCGAGCACTCCGCTCGGGCACTCTGCTCGAGCACTCCTCAGCCTCTTGCTCGAGCACTTGTCTTGGCCTGCTTGAGCACAAGTTCTTTGGCTTGCTCGAGCACAAGTTCTTTGGCCTGCTCGAGCACAAGTTCTTCGGCCTGCTCGAGCACAAGTTCTTCGATCTGCTTGATGGACTGCTGATTCTGCTCGAGTACTTCTCAGAAATTCTGCTTGAGCATCTATAGTAAATCTGCTCAATGGCTTTTCTCGAGCACACGTCAAAATTCTGCTCGATGGCTTTGCTCGAGCACACGTCAAAATTCTGCTCTATGGCTTTGCTCGAGCATTGCGGCGTGAAACTCTCCGAACGTCCAGAACATCGTCCAAGTACCTGAAATTAACTCCAAAATGCATATGTATGCAAAGCTAATGCGAAATCCTAGTATTGATGCTAAGTGTGTGGAAAGACTATAAATGGGGTGAAACATATGATGAATTTAGTCCTAAATGATGATAGATGCATGCTAAAACATTGCCAAATTGGAGAGACATCAATGTCCCATGCCATGACACTTAAAACACTTGATGTCTCTTGTTCTTGATGCAACATTAGTAATCTTTTTGAGTTCCGGACTTCTCGTCCCAGTAAGAACTAGATTTTGCCGGAGTAAAACTTGGCTTGGAGCTTCTCCTCTTAAGTTGATTTTCGACATAATTGCCTTGTGCAGCAATTCTTCTAACTCTTCATAGTTTTGAACCTCCAGTTTATCAACAAGATCTCAGCTTAATCCTCCCATGAATCTAGACATAGTGGCTTCTTGATCCTCTGGAATGTCGGCTCTTATCTTCAAAGTTTCCATCTCTTTGAAATACTCTTCAACGGACCTATTGCCTTGTACCAAGTTTCTGAACCGATGGTTTAGCTCTCTATTATAGTGACTTGGCACGAATCTTTTCCTGATAATATTCTTCATCTGAGTCCAAGTCTCCACTGGATAATCTCCTACACCTCTCCTAGTCAGAGTTAACTGATCCCACCAACTAAGTGCGTAACCGGTGAACTCGGTAGGTGCAACTTTTACTTTGTTCTCTTCAGTATAGTCGTGACAATTGAAAGCGATTTCCATCTTCTTTTCCCATTCAAGATACTCCCCAGGGTCACTGGTGCCTTGGAAAGGAGGGATACAAATTTTCACTCCAGCCAGATTATCTCTAGGAACCACTCGCTCTTCTCTAGCATGTCTTCTTCTTTGGTGACTACTTGACTTAGAAGATTGACTGTAGTATTATAAGTGATTGCTAGCCTAAGCTTGACTTTTTTTATCACGTTCCTTCCGTGCTCTCTTTGATTTTTCCTGATCAAGTCTAAAGGCTTCGAATTGCTCAGCTATTAATCTGCCCACATCAGCCGTGAGAGTTTCATACATTTGTTTTTGATTGACGCTATTGCTTCCTCCTTCTTCTCCGTCTACTGGTGGCGTTACCATCCTGGCAATCAACACCAAAAGACTCGCAAACAACAGAAAAAAATAAGAAAGTAACTCTTCAACTGCTGAGAAAACCCTAATGGTAACCGTTCGACGAAATCGACTCAGGAAAAATATCACAACACAACAAAATATTCCTGAGAAATTACCTGAGAAATTCCCTAAGCTTAGCTCTTTTCCCCATTGTTTTACAACCCCATTTAATTGCTTACTATTTTTAATTACAATTTCTATTATTTAGCTTAATTCAATAACTGAAAATCTATTGTGTGAACGTGAGTCTCTGTGGAATTTGATCCCTAAGTACTATAGACAATCTATTAATGTGAGAGAGTAGCTCTAGGGTAAATTTGAGCATATCAGATACTCGTCCCAAAAGAACATAAAAAAAACCGACAACGTCAAAGTGAACCAAGGGATTTTGTGCATAGACCCGTGCATCTTTCGTGACCTTATGGAGACTTGTCCAACGAGAAAGCAACTGGCAGAAAAAATTACAATGATACCCTAGAAAAATAGAGAAGAACCAGTTGTCTTGGAAGTGAGAAGAGGGAGAGGAACTAAAGTATATGAAGAAAGTCGACATCCTTTGGATCGAAATCCCTTTGGTAAGACCATCACTCTTTATTTTCAATAAATCTATGTAAAAAGATGACAATGGTGAAGCCGAAAGCCCTTTGAATGGTGGACTTGGATTATTGATGCGTCCTATGGGAAAGTACTAAAGTAAGTTCTAAAGCCACAACGAGGAGGAGTGCAACGACGAGATTCCAAAGGGATAAGTGACTTCTCGTGATTTTTAAAACCACTTTTCCATGGCTTTACTTTCTTGTTTGTTTGAGGACAAGAAAAGTCTAAGTCTAGGGGAGTTGATAACATCGTATTTTTACCTATTTTTACTATCATTTTCATATGCTTTTATAAATAGTTTGGTTTGTTTTCAAGGCTAAATAGGCTATTATCGAATATTTCTAGTGTCAAAGAGGTTTTACAGGTTTTATTGGAAAATGGATCAAAAAGGAGCAAAACACATTTTAAGGCAGTTTCAGAACATTAGATGTTTGGCATTCGTTGAAGATCTTTCCATGGACCAAATTCAGCGATCTTTATATCCATGGAATGGTGGAAGAGTCCAGATGCATCTCGGATAAGGATCAAAGCAATCGATTCAGCCGTTTGGAAGATATAACCCAAAGAGTGATGACTTGTCAACCTCGGCCATAAGGCCCATGACACTAATCACTTCACTAATCATTTAATCATCAATAACTCTCATTAGCAATCAAATAATCAATGAGCATTAATAAACAACTCCAATAAGTTCACTAAACACCCTAATCATCAACTCTCGTTCGCTAGGTATGTAAAGCTCATAAAAGGTTTGGTTCAAACATTTTATCAAACACCTGGTGGGCATGAAAATGCCTAAGCTCTAGACTACCAATATCTTGGCTAATCTAGCATTATGATCAACCTAAATGAAGGATCTAACAAAAATCGACCTAAATAATCAACATCTAACCATCAATTCATCCTAATCTAGCAAACTCATGTTCCAACTAAAAGACTAACAACCTAAATGAAGATAAGAAAAAAAGAAAAGATAAAGAGATGGATTTACAAAGATAGGGATGAAGAAATCTTTATTAGAGTTGCATAATATGAAAGACATCAATCCAAAACATCTAAAGAGAGTTTGTATATTAAAACCAACTCTAAGGAGAAGAAAACTTAGGGTTTAAATGAGTCTAGCCAAATATTTATAGGGGAACCACAAAATAATTCAGATAACAACTAAAACAGGTCTTAGTAGGGGGCATGAAACCGCTGCATGAAGTTGATGGCATCCAGCGGTCTACACTGACCCGCTAAAACAGGCCGGTGAGGCCCACCGGCCAACATCATCTTGCTGAAAGTCCTCCCCCAACTTTCAGGTGTGTTCCGTGAAATTTGGGGGAGGACAACTGAAGACCACCTCCAGTGGAAAGCTAACTCAATTTTCTATAAATTCTTTCAAGGGTTCTGGAGCTAAATCGCAATGTAAGGTCTTCATCTGAGTCGATCTTGGAGACACTTTGGATTAGTTCTTCATCAACTTCTCTTCTTGATCCTTTCTCACCTCATTTGATCCCTCATCCAAGCTTCAAGCTTCCATATACCTTAAAAGACTCAAACGACTATGCAAAATCATGAATGGAACCTAAGACTCTAAAATGCAAAGATAATGCAATAGGAGACTAAAATGCATATATTCAACTCCTAAATGATGCAAGATGCGGTTTAAAGTGATGAAAACAAAGGTTATAAACATGTAAAAATGATTGATATCAGTCCTGATGTCCTCATCATACCCTGCCCCTTGACAAAATTTTAACCTCGAAATTGTACAATCTGTGCCAAGAGAAAGCAAGTTAGCTTTCATTCTTCTTTGGGAGTTTAGAAGCTTACCTTGGCATTTGGTGTTTTGTTGATTAATGGTGCATCTGGTGGCTCTCCTTTGAGCTGGCTAGATTGAGATATTCCATGGTATTGATCACGTCCAAGCATTTATAGTGGCGCTTGCTTAGCTTTGTCTCGGATGTTTTCTCGAACTTCTAAATCCGGTGGTTCCTCTTTTGTACCTGCAACATTGTTAACTCCTTTTGAAAGAAGCAAGCGTGTTATCACAGCCATAGAATTGTTGTAAGCAGGTAAACAAGGTTGCTTCAATATAGATTTTTGCTCAGGTTTTACTTGTGTAGTAAAACAATTATTTTGGACCAAATGTGTAGGTGAGGCACCAACGTTTTTATCAAGCTCTTCTAAACTCAACAGGCCTGTTATCACGCTTATAGAATCATCAGATATGAAACTAAGTAGGGTGTTACTTACCTGGGTATGGTCCCTTTCGAGTTTAGTACGCAACACGGCACATGGGAGTGGTGTTGTATCCGGTGGCTCTTCTTTTCGGTTGTTGTTCATGTTTAGGGTACCTTTCGTTGACACTTAAAAGGAAAAGTCAAGTGCATTATATTTGTAATATAAGTACTCAAAGTTGTATACTTTAGACTACGAGTGAACATAATATTTTAAAATACTTAATAAACTCGTAATTGTCACTTACTTGGATTTGAAATATATTTCTCGGGTATGGCTCTTCAAGTTCCAAGCTTCTTACAACTTCTTTAGCTTCTTGCTCCATGATTAGACCTGTATGAACAAAATTTGGCATAGACAAGAGCATTATCCTAGAACTGGAATTTTCAAAACTTAGCTTAACAACTTCATTACTTGTTTCCGGTGAACTTAGTTTTTGTTCTATAGAAGCATTGATTATTACATGTCTCTCAGGACAAGTCGCAGTAAAGTGATAAACTCCTGATCATGATGAAAGCGTCAGCCCCTTGATGCCCTTCGTGTGGTTGTTATGTAGTTGCGGATTAATGGTGTGACTCCATGAAATGATGACTCGATGGATCGAAGTGAAACTTCTAAAGGATTGCGGAAGATCCTTAGACTTTCGAAATTCGTATTCACTGAGGATTTGACGCACCAACAGCAAAAACGAATTGAGGATTGTGATATGACTCACACAACACTCTGATCAAACAAATAAGAAAGTTTTAGAATAAAATGTTTGATGATTAAAACTAAGAGTCAAATGCAGAATGTAAAGAGAATGGGGGAGAAGGAGAAGAGACACACGGTCAATACAGAATTTAAGAGACATGCCTCAAAAATTCATGTAACATAATGACCAAGTTTGAATCAAAATAAGATAGAAATATTACAAAGGAAAATTTGAAATTCAACATGTGATAGAGTGGGCCGGATGATGACAATGGGCTGGGGTAAAGTATGTGGCCTTGCCTCATTAAAAACCTCCCTTAGAAAACCCAATGGGAAAAACCAAGGGGAAGGAAAAAGAGTACAACTCCACATACCTCCATTGTTATCGCCTAGATGGCTTGAATCACAACCAGTGTGGCTGGACAAGCATCACATCTAAGACTGGCCTGAATGGTAAGTAGACAATTGTTGATGATTTGATTGAACCTTTTAGCTCTAGACCTTGTGATGGGACCAACAGGAACAATTAGTGCTGCATCCTCTTCAGCTCCAAGCTCCTCAGGTTCAAGATGTGGATTAGTTCCATGCTCCAAGCTCTCCATGCTATCCAAGCTCTCCATGCTCACATCACAAAGTGTCCCTTCTTATGACATCTATAACAGGTTATTACTTTGGTTTTACTAGACTTACAATGCTTTACTTCACTGTGTGGTTCAAGCCTTGGACTCGGACTTGGGTTATGAGCGACAGCGTTTGGCTTTGGCTTCTCCTTCTTTGCTAGAGTTGTTGTATTGAACTCAGTATTCCTTTGGTTTCAGTTTTGGTGTCAGTCTTGTTGCTAAAATCCATCTTCTTGGCTCGGGATTGGTGTATATTTTTGCGTAGTATTGACGCATATCATCAGCATCTTTCATGAACTCATCACACATAAGAGTCTTCATTTCTTCCCAAGTAGCGTCGGGTGCTTTGTACTCAAGTTCAAAGTATGCATCTCGATCCCAATGCCTATAAGCATCCTCGGGGAGAGTTTCCTCGGAAATGGTGGTTTTCTCCTCTTCGGGAATATTATATGAGGCAAACCACTCTTCCATGTCATTCTCCCATTGTGTGTATGCGTCTGGTCCTTGACTATGGCCTGAAAAGTTGATGTATCGAGGCTCCTCAACTAGGTCTTCATCCTCCTTGGTGTATGCTTCTCTAAAATCATCTCTTCCAGCAAATAAATTTTTGTTTTTGTTTTTATAAAAGGAGATGAAGCAAATAACAACAACAAGGCAAGAAACAAAAATGTTATTTGATATTCGATTTAATGAAATTTGAAATAACAAAACTGAAAATTGAAAGAGATAAAGGTTGAAGAGATATAACCTGAGGGATAGGAGCTTTTGAAGCTCTGATACCAGATGATACAGGATCGGAATCACATTAATCTGAGATCACTTGATGATCAAAGGATTCCAAAACCTAGCTTAAGCAGAAGGTGAAAAGAGATAGAGATGGGGTTGATTGATTGACTCACTCAATTGATTGAAACAAAATAAGCTGAATGAATCACTCAAACAACTAATTATGTCGTTCAATAGAACTTAAAGAGTCACTCAATAAGAACTAAAGAAAGAACAACACAAGAATTCGCAACTTGTGAAAAGAGAAGAAAATACTTTCTTATTAGCTAAATTCGATCAAGGGTGCGTTACAATGAAACTAAAGCTGACCTTCTATAGGATCGTGTACAACATTCAAATGGCTAGAAAAGCAGAAACAAATTGCAGAAATTGATTGATATAGCCGTTGGAGCAATAAAGAGAAAATCAGTCCAAATAAGGCTAGTGGAGCCTTAGCTTGTATCAGGTTAACTTGGGGAGGTGGGTTCGTGTTCTTAGGAGCCTCTGGTTATCTTGGAAGGTCTCTAAATCATGCAAAGGCTGAGGAGAATATGACCATTGGGATTTAAAAGAGCTTGGATCCAAAAATGGCAAGTATTGATTCTCCGCTTGTTCCACTTGTGAAAACAGATGTGGTGTCATTTTGCCAACTCTAAAACAGCTCGTTTTCTTCTTAGGATCAAGATAAAACAGTAGGAAATCGATCTCTAATTGGTTAAGAAGCTTACTTGAATTGATCCGACCGGTACGGGGGAAAATAGGAGCATATGTACCAACTCCAGATTTAGCTTGGTAATGACTTGGTTTTCTTCGATCAAAACGTTCCATATATGTGTTTTCTTTGTGAAAATTCGAGTAGAAGCTGAATGCTCAACTAGATTTCTCATATGTCAAATTCTCTCTTGGATTTTTGTCTCCAAGTAAGGTTTCTTGACCATCTTCAGATTGAATCAGGTCTTGGTGGGGTCTAACTCGGTCATTGTCTTCAGAATATGTGGTTTTCGAGTGAATACATAAGTTGATGTGAAATGAACAAGTGAATCCTTCTATGGACAGCTTCCTTGGCTCGATGACGGTTGTGGTGAGGTGTTCATGTGCTATCTCCAAATATGATAATTTCAATTGGGCTCTGGCTCGATCATTCTTCTTAAAATATGTGATTTGCGAGTGTTTCTTCAAGTTTAGTTCCCGTGCTCGAGTGGTTTGAATTTTGGGACACACTCCTCTTCATTCCTTGGCTTTGGTTCGGCATGGCTTGTCATTGGGTGGCTTGGCTCCGGTTGGTTTGGTTGGTTTCAGGTTTGGCATGGTCCTGATGTCCTCATCACTTCGTGATAGTCTAGATATATTATTGTATGGAAAAATCGTGAGCCATAAGGCTTTCCCCACTAAGTAATCCCTGATTACTCACCCCTTTCTTTTCGTTGCAGGTAATCATGAAAAGTAGTTCCAGAGAGTTGGTGTCAGTTTTAAGAGATAAAGTTTGCTTATTTTAATCTATTCTTTATCGAATTATTTGATTACTTATTCGTTTCATATTAACGTTAAATGGTGGAAGTGTAAGACGTCCAGTTGTTTATTGGAGTATTTTGGTTAATTCTGGTTTTTAATAAATTACTTGAACTGTAAGTTATTTGAGTTATGTTGTGTTGTGGAAGTCAAAAACCGGGTGTCACAATTTTGGTATCAAAGCACTAGGTTATGTCAAACTGGTTCTTACCTGGGAGACCGTCCTGAGGAAGATTGGATTTCTCGAGCTTGTTTTCTTAGAAGCTGGAGTGTTATTGGACTTGGAGAAGATAGCGTTAATAACCAATTGCCAAAGGACAACGAATGCTACTAAGGTCCGTAGTTTTCTTGGACTCGGGTAGAACCAGAAGTTTGGGGAAGGATTTGCTAGTATGGTTAAAATAATGACTCAACTCACAAGAAATGATGTGAAGTTCGAGTGGGAGAATATTTTTTTATCTTTTTAAAGTTGAAAGGACACTTGACAAAATATTGTTGTTAATACCGCCGAAGAAAGATTTCGAGATAGTGCCACAAATTTTAAAGACGAGATCTTGTAGCTAGCATACCAATCAAGTTATTCTTACGTATGGAAAATGCATAGAATAGGTGTTGCAAAGGAATTGGCAGAGAGCAGTGTGGGAGGACACCACACGACATTCAACATGATGGAATTCTACAAAGAATTTGTATGTGCTATAGATAATCACAACAAATTCTAGTCATGCCAATGGAAAATACGGAGTGTATAGTTTCCATTGATGACTTCGGCAGAGTTATCTTTACCCAAATGGAAAAACGTATGATGAAAATGGAAAATTGCTAGGGGATTATAAGAGACGACTAGTAGTAAGGACGCAATTTGGGTAGTTGTAGAGGAGGCTGTGTCGGGATGGGAGATGTCCGGAAAAGAGCAATGTAATTCATATATTTTGACTTTAGAGGAAGCTTTAGATGATGAATGTCCAATTAAATATATTTTTTGATGGAAGTAGGAAGACTAGGTTGAGTGTTCATAAATCATCAATATGACTATGTGGTAAAAGAATCCACAAAGGATAGTGAACAAGAAGTCACTAAGACTACAAGGAGACATTATTTAGTTTTGGAGTTTTGCCAAGAGTTGAATGGAATAAAGTATGACCCTTTGCAGGGCAGTCTAAGCGAAAGTGGGGGAGAAGGAAATCCACAAAAATAAGGACCTAAGAACAGCAAATGGCGTAAAAGACATTGTAGTAAGTATAACTGCCTTAGAATGGGTGAGAAAAGTATTTATAGGTCCCAAAAGACTTAGGCGGACAAAAATGGCAAGGTTTGAGGAATTAAAGTAGCCGAGGTGGCAAACCTGTAGATGAGGACTTTCAAACAACTAGTAAAGAGGTGGGAACTAGTTATTTCAAAACCGCTCGCAAACGTGGAATAAATTTATTGTTTGAGGAGAGCAGAAGAGAGCCTAATGTCGACAAAAGACTGAGTTTTGGAAAAAATTATTGTGGACAATAAAGTATGTTAGAGAATGTTGGCATAAAACAAAATATGATAAGGGATGGAAGCAAGTGATCTTTGCGCGTTTATAAGTTTATTATTGATGTGATCATGATTGGAATATCATACATATTGCCTACAAGAAACACACTCTGAAGTTAAATTAAAAACAAAGTGCGGGAGAACTAGTCACACGAATTCGAAAACTAATTCATTTCAAGTGGAGGAGAATTGTAACATCCTGATCTAGCTTCCATTTTCTTTTGAGAAGCTTAAAGCCCATTAAAGCCCAAGAAGAAAATCATGAAATAAAAATGGTTGCACGTCACTATGTGTATGCGTGTATATATACATACTGTATATATATACACATGTATAATTATCTCCTTCTTCGCTTAAAGATAAACACAACCCTAGCCGCCAAGAGCAAGAGATAAACAAAAGTGGTTAGATCGTAGATGTTTTCCAAGCAGTGGTTGTTGTCAGAGCTTGACGTTGTTGTTCAACCGAGCTCACCGTCACGACAACATCATCATCTCAGCTTGAATTGAAGCAAACACCAACTGCTCCACGTTTCGTTGTTGTTAATATGTTGTCGTTGATCATTTGTCACTATCCAGAACTGGCACCACCGCTGTTGTTTTTCTTTTGTGTTGATTGGCTCTGTTAGGTGACAAGAGAGAAGCAGCCAAGACAGAGGAACTCTAGATGAGAATAAAGGGAGAGAAAAGGAGGAGTGGAGAGATCCGTGAAGAAGAGAAGAGCGTTGCGGAGATGGTGGAAACCACTGGTGGTTTTAATCAGGCATGGTTTAGAGGTGGAAAGTCTCCATGGTGGTGGGAGAGCAAAGCCGGAGTGATCAGAGGTTGAGAAGAAAAGAAAAAGAAAAAGAAGAAGGGTATAGAGGCAAGAGGAAGAACAGTTTTGAGTAGGTAATTTGGAGATCAATTTTCCAAATTACAGAGGGGGTTAGATCTCAACTAAGGCATCATTGGGAAGACCACGTTGCAAAAAATCAATAGCCACTGATGGAGCTGTAACCAGAGCTAAACTTGAGAAGTTATGTGTGTTGCTTTCTGGTCAAGCAACTGCAGAATCTGTCAAAACCGATACACGTGAGTGAGAAGCCGTGTTCACACGGAATTGTTTGTTGTGTGTGTGTCGTAGACACATGATTGACTGCTCGTCTTAGGTTTAGACTTCGTGATAATCTAGATATATTTTTGTATGGAGAAATCATGAGCCCTAAGGCTTACCCCACTGAGTAATCCCTGATTACTCACCCCTCTCTTTTCTTTGCAGCTAATCATGAAAAGTAGTTCTAGAGAGATGGAGTTGGTGCCACTTTTCAAAAATAGAGTTTGCTTATTTTAAATTATTCTTTATCAAATTAATGGATTTCTTCTTCGTTTTGTATTAACGTTAAATGGTGGAAGTGTAAGACGTCGAGTTGATTGTTGGAGTATTTTGGTTATTTTTGGTTTTTAATAAATTACTTAAATCGTAAGTTATTTGAGTTATGTCATGTTGTGGAAGAAAAACAAAGGATCCTCAGGTTTCTGGTGCATGGGAATATGTCTTCTAAATCTTCAAGATGATGATAACGGTCTCTTGGTCGTAACACATAAGTCTCCAAAAAACTAAATATGGAAACGTCCATATTTGATGGTAAATGACCCATGAATAAGGCTAATGGGCCAGTTCTCAAAGCAGTACGATCCAGGCCTGATTTTCTTCGATCATTCACTTCCAAATAGTAGGTTTGCTGATGAATAATGAAGCTGAGGTGAAAGGAATGAGTAGATTCTCCTAGGGGCAGCTGCCTTGGCTCGGTGACGGCTCCGATGAGGTATATGTGTGCTAACTCCAAATATGAACCATCCAATTGGGTTTTGACTCGATCATTCTCATTAAAATAGGTGACTTGCGAGTGATTCTTCAATGGTAGCTTGTATGCTCGAGTAGAACATGATCTGGAACATGCTTCACTTTGATTCTCATCTCCAGGTAGGCATGCTTCGTCTTCAGGTAGTTTTGCTCGGGGTCTCATCATTCCTCTTGAATAATTGGTCTTCTTAGGACTGATTAGTTGATATAAAGTCAGTCCTAGGCCCTGTGCTTGATCAGAACATTGCTTGAGCATGATTCCTCTATGTTGGTCCCTTGAGAAGCTTGAACCGGCTTGTTTGGTTTCCTCGAGGTGTGGCATGGTTCTGATGTCTGCATCATATGGGCACACATGAGCGTGACCTCACTGATGAGGATGTAGCATGCATCGCACATACGGAGAACTACACACTTTATCCTATGTTGTTTCTGCAGGATCAGATACTCGACCACATGGGTATTAAGGATGAGGTGCATCAGGTCCTGAAGTCATTGGGTTCGGGAGGTTCCATATGAACTTCTGGAATCTGCACAAGAAGCCAGCTGCTGAGTTTCTGGCTACAATCATAGTCCACTAACCAAGCGAATTTCTGATGCATTTACATGGTGGATCAGTTTTTTATTGCAGGATGACATCACAAGTTGTCCATTCATCAGCTGGATGAGATCTATGGTTTTTCCAAGAGACAAGAACGAGATGTTGGAGTGATTTATGACATTGATGCGTTTTGGGCTATGATTAGATCAGGTGTTTATCTTTCTGGTGCTTGGAAGAAGGCGTAGATACGAATCCCAGTGTTGAGGATTATTGCTAAGTTCATTAGCAATACTATCTTCAACCATCATGAGGTTGGGGCAATCAAGGTCCCCAAGTTATGGATGTTGCGTGAGGGTGTGAAGAAGTTTCTTGATAATCCTGATGATGACGAGTTTGGTATGCCTCATGATGTTGATTTTGGAGCTTTACTAGCTGGTGAGTTAGTTGCTCCAAAGAAGTTGGTTGGACCAAGAGGAAGAAGGCACATCATGGTAGTCTGGTGACACTTATTATAGTTTGGCTTGGTTTCGAGTGTCTGCCGCCTATTTTTGAGCATACGATGCATTTTCTCGATAGAGAGTATCTACAAAATGCCTTAATATTGGTACGTGGACACACAGTTCTTCACTTTCATGACCGCCAAGGAGCCTACAGGTTTTTGCAGATACCTGCACCCGAGCTCACGACCATTACGTCCAGAGCACATGTAGATTTCATGCCTCCCTCTGCCGCTCTCTGTCCTCGTCCACCTACGGGATGTGCTTCCCGCTTACCTGCATGTTCAGCTGCACAGTGACCGTCTGATGTGCTGTGTTTGTGAGGTGTAAATAATGCGTAGTCAAGTTTTCCTCAAACAACACAATTATAAAGTTGCAAGTGCACAGCCAAATCAATTGTAGTACTAAAGATATATAGATCCCACAGAGAGAGAAGTTGTATTAGAAATCGAGATGAAGAAGTAAGGCTAGGACTGAAATATGAAAGGGGGTTTTGTTGTTGTGTCATGGCAACAAATAAATAAAGCAAATAAAATGAGATGTAAACTAATATAAGAAAGTCGTTGGGCATTCAATGGATCGCATGGGTTCGATGGTCAGTTCATTCAAAATAAGTTCATCTAAATGCATGTCTACTCCTAAGTCTCGGACAATGAAACACAAAAGATCGATTAACCTATAATTCGTAGAGAAAACCGGCTGAGATCAATATATCCTATTACTTAACTTTCGCAGGCAATAACACATATATCAAAGCATTAATATCAAGTTCAATCCTAATCCGTAAAACTCCATAACTAAGGGGTATATGCTTGTTATGACGCAATACTCATCCAAACTAGGTTCTAGCAAACTAAGCAAGCGGTTAGCGAAACCTAGATGCATAAGATCAGTGGCTAGTTTGCGACACTAGCTACATGCATTAAGAGAAAGCTCAGAATGAAAGAACAGTATAGATGATGATGCAAAGACAATGAACTCGCCACTTAAGCTAACTAGATCATGTCCCCCCTTTGATTACCCATTTAAACCCAACAAGTAAACTACTCAAGCATGCTTAAACGAATCATCAAAGCAAGGTTTATGTAATTCATAGATTGCATAAAATATAGAAGAAAAGGTTTAGAGATTACAATGTAGCAAGAGATTGAAGGAGAAAAAAGTTGGTGATCTTCTAGGGCTTCCGCGAGCAAGAGAGGCTTGATGTGGCTCCTCTGGTCGTCTCTAGAGTTTCTGGAGGTTCCTATGAAGTCTCTGTTGAAGCACTTTGAAGGCACATAAAAACCTAATGATTAGGTCAAGTATTTATAAGGCTTGGGGTCCAAGAGGTCGGTTTTATGGTTTTGGAGGCTAAAGTCATCGTTTTGATAAGTTTTGAGGCAGGAGAGTTGGCCTCATTCACGGGCCTTGTGACCGAGGTGGTGAGGAAGGCTGGCGTCGGTCACGGAACTTGTGACCGAGGTCACCAAGAAGCGGCCCCCCTCCCCCCCTTTTAAAAAAAGGGAAAAAAAAAACCACCTTTCTTTTTTTTAAAACAAACAAAAGAATTGATTGATTTTTTTTTTTTCCAAAAACCCCCCCCCCCCCCCCCCCTCAAAAAACGAAAAACAAAAAAATAAAAGAACAGAAAAAAAAAAAAAAAAAAAAAAAAAAAAAAAAAAAAAAAACAAAAAAAAAAACCCTTTTCCCCTTTTTTCCTTCCCTTTTTTTCCTTCCAAAAACCCCAAAAAACCCAAAAAAAACAAAAAAAAAAAAAAAAAAAAAAAAAAAAAAAAAAAAACAAACCCCCCCAGAAAAAAAAAAAAAAAAAAAAAAAAAAAAAAAAAAAAAAAAAAAAAAAAAAAAAGAAAAAAAAAAAGAAACCCCCCCCCCCCCAAACCCCCTTATCTTCTGCTTGGGGTGGGCCCCCCCCCCCCCCCCCCCCCCCCCCCCCCCCCCCCCCCCCCCCCCCCCCACCCCCCCAACCCCCAAAACCCCCAAAAAAAAAAAAAATCTTATCCTCTCATAAAGTTTTCTTGCACTTATCTCTTGTTGATCTAAGAAATGCTTCAATAAGCTCTCAAGTCTCTCTTCTAGACTCTTTTGTTCTGAATAGGCATTGGCATGATCTTGAAAAAGTTGATGTGCAAGGCGATTAGAAAGGGGGTTCCGCGGAAACAAGTTTTGAAAGTCTTCGGTCTTCTTTAGGTAAGGATGTTGAAAACGGCCTTGGTGATGGCGTGGGGCAGGTACCCAATCTTCATAGACGTCGTAAGGTGCTGAAATTGGCTTGGTGTGTAGCTTCTCCTTGGTTATGAAATTGATGAAAATTGTGGTTTTCGGGAATTTCTTCACAAGGGATTCGAGTAGTCATGAAGCAATGGATTTGTCCTGGGTCGTCTTCCTCATCTTCTCCATTAGATAAATCATTGAAATCAGAATTTTCTCTTGTCAAATCTCCAAATAGGCTTTCATTTGCTTGTTCTTAAAAGTAAGCTTCTTCTTCATCGGTTTGATAGTCTTTATCGTGAGTCCTCTCCAATGACTTGGTTGGGGCAGTGAGCTTTTCTCTAGTAGCTCTTTTTTCTTCTTCTTGATCATAGGCTAGGTAAGCTTGATCATCTTTCCATTTAGCATAGTCATTGGGATCATTGAATCCATGTTGCAAAGCTTCAATCTTCCACTCTAGATGGTCTTCTACTTGGTTGATGGTGTACACCATGTTGTGAAGTTTGGTGCTGTGATCTCGAATATCTTCCTTATGGTTCAATAACTCGCCATTAAACTCATCAACTTGGTCTTCCAAACGTGTAATGTGGCAAGCAATGGTAGATAGCTTCGAGTCGAAATCCGTCTTCATCTTTGAAAGTTTAGCATCGAGTTCTTCATGAAGATCTGCTGCTCCTTGGCAAGTTGGTGCATAGCTTTCATCATCCTATCATAGTAAGCATCTGAGTGTGGTGCTTCATAGTCTTCATGTGCATCAATTCTCATAACTTCCAGTGAATCAAAGTCTTGATCCATAGCAAAACAGAATCCTTCCGCGTGGCGCGGAGTAAGCGAGTGAGCTGCTCCATTTCAATGTGATATGATCCTAGGTGAGGATCAAGTCCCTGAATGCTACTCCAATAGGTTGTGAGGATTGGTGACAAGGTGAGTGATGCGGAAGAGATGAAAGGTGAAGAACAAGAGTGGATCCGATGAGTCTTTGGGGGATTGTTGCGAAACTTCCAAAGGGATGGTGATCCTTTGGACTTTCAGGCTTGCTCTGGACGTGGGTGAAGACCCTAAACGCGGTGAACAAGGGGTGGATCGAGATGAAACTTCCTAGGAGTGTGAAAGATCTTAAGACTTTCGGCTTACATGGTGTGAGGATGAAGATCCGATCACTTTAAGCAAGGATGAACAAACAAGTTTCAGAGAATTTTAGAATATGAAAAGATGTTTGATAACTCACAAATGAAGCATTACAAGAGTTTAAATCAGCCAAAGAGTAAAGGAGAATCTCGAGAAATACAAAGCATTAAAACCAAAGTTTGAACAAAGAAAAGGACTCTTCATGTCTTGAGATTTTCGGCTGAATCTCTTATTGGACTTGGGCTGCTTCACTTGGATAGGAGATAGAGATGGGCTTAAGCTTTATCAAGAGGCTGATGAGTTAGTGATATGGCTTACCTCATTAAAAACCTTATTTGGAAAACCCATTGGGACAAAACCAAATGAAGGGAAAAAGAGTGTAAGTCATATCACCTCTCTTGATAAATGTTTAGGTGGCTTGGATCACAACCAATGTGGCTGGATTAGCACACACCAAACTGCCCGAGATGGTGTTGAGGAGATGTTGCAAAATGGTCTTGAGCTTCTCTTGTTTAGACCGAGTGATAGGACCCGGAGAAATGCATAAATCTTCAGCTCCTTGTAGCTCCGGTTCAAGCTGCTGCCTTTGCTCCTCTTTGTCGTCTCCATGCTGCATAGGTTCCTCCTCCTTGCTGGCCATAATCATATCATCCTCTCCCTCTTGAAAAGGATTTGACCTCAAATCTGTTTCTTCTGCAAAATAAGGAACCAAATCAGTAATATTAAAACTCAAACTTACATGGTACTTACCTTGGAGATCAAGCTGGTAGGCGTTGTCTAGTTGTTCTTTAGCTCCCAGCTCCTCAGGTTTAAGCTGTTGATTAGTTCCAAGCTTCAAGCTATCCATGCTTGCAAGCAGATTTTGTAGGAATGGATCTGTTCTATGACTCAAAGTGAACAATATCCTTCTTGCATTAGTTTGAACTCCTCTTGGTCTGCAAAACGTTTCTCCTTCATACGAATCCAAAACTGGTAACCAATCTCAAAGTTCTTAATATTCTCCTCTTCGTTTGCTGGCTTTTGATGCTCTATGTCTGGCAAACGCTCCTTTGGTTTAAGAACAATTTGAACAACAGTTTTCTTAAGCCAAACATGGTAGAGCCACGTCCTAGGTGCATGAAAATTTAGCTCTCCATCCTGTATATCCTGTATCCTCACAACAAAGACTCGAGACAAGAGATCATAGGTGCAAAGAATATAGTCATTCCGACTAGCACATAATTTATTACTTAGATCATCTAAAACAGATTTCAAAGGTTCAATATGATCATCTAAATGTTTATTAAAATTCAGAATGCTATAATAATAAACAATTTCTCCAAACAATAATTCAGCACTGGGTGAAGCACTAGCAAAATTAGAGAAATTAGCAATATCTATGAGCACATAATTTCTATTAGGTTCACACATTTTATCAAACAAAAATCCTCCATGCCTAAAGAATTTCTTATGCTCAAACTCCTCGCAAGATGGAAACATATTTTTAAAATTATCATTTAAATCATAAAGCCTCTTAATGATTTCAACTTCCATTAACCTAGCTTCATGAGCAAAAAGAAACACATACCTTGGAATTATTGCATCATACACAATAATTTCATTACCTTTTCGAATGCCAAAAGAATTCACCTCAATGTTTGCTCGCTGTTCCTTTCTCCATTGTTTCAACGGGTCATAATCAATTTGGACAGTAAACCGCATTAGCCACAAGTAAATTAACCACGTTTCTGGTGTATGAGTTGTCATGTCTTCAGCTTGTTTACCCTGTTCACTTTTAACCAAAACTCGAAACAAGAAATCATAGGCGCAAAAGGTATTATCCTTTGATTCATTAAACAACTTGTTATAGACCAAAATGTCAAAACTTTCAGTGAATGGTCTCGAAACAGAAAAAGCCTCTCTAGTGTTAGGATATGAAGTGCAGTGTGTTATCCTATAGAGTCTGTCTATCAGCACAAGATGTA
Source organism: Cardamine occulta (assembly GCA_028015245.1). NCBI lineage: Eukaryota > Viridiplantae > Streptophyta > Magnoliopsida > Brassicales > Brassicaceae > Cardamine > Cardamine occulta. The sequence goes on along the minus strand of CM051376.1, from coordinate 14,027,443 downwards.
TACTCGGTTCATACGTTTTATCAAACAGAAATCCGCCATGCCTAAAATTCTTTGTATGCTCAAATTTCTCACAATAATGAATCACATCATTAAAATCAACAGTCGACATATAGATCTCTTTGATGTGTTCATATTCCAGCAACTTAGATTTAGGAACAAAAAGAAATGCATACCTTTGAACTGTTGCATCAGGCACAACAATTTCCTTACCTATCTTGTTTCCCATGTCATAAGGAAATGCTTCAACGGGTGCTCCTGGATCAAAGACGATATGATTCTCCTTTTTCTCCTTTTGTGACTGCTCCTTAGCCGTGACGTGGAGGTCTTCCTCTCTCTTTACGTCCTCTCTCTTTTCACTTCTTCTTGTATGTTTCAAGACTACCCTAAAACCATTGTTTGGCTCTTGTGACAGATACAAGTGAATTATATCTGCGTGATCAGGGATAAAATGATTCTTGGGACCAAAGGTACTTACCTTGTCGAGTTCAAGTTCTTTATCTCTGAGCATAGGCAATGCATCTGGTGGTTCATCTTTGAATTTAACAAGAATCTTATTATCATATCTCAGGATCACACTGTAGTCGTGGAAGTTATCAAAGGGAAGCTTCCGTGAGTTGTTTCCTAAAGACAAGTCCTGCAAAAATTTGTTAAGCTCACTCGGTGGCACCGGTGCAAGGTTAGATACACAAGAGAATTTATCCAAAGAGACAAATATTTTATGATCAAAATATTCAGCATCATTAACCTTACTAATCCTAGCAAAAAGATTAGATTTCTTATCTTGCTCTTGATTCTCTTTGGGTTTGATTTTGTCAAGATAAAACTCATGAACCGGCAATGGCACAAGAGTAGTCTTATCTTCTTGAAAATATTTTGAACTCACCATCGTACAATCTGCACCAAGAGAAAGTAAGTTAGCTTTCATTCGCCTTTGGGAGTCAAGATAGTTACCTCGGGTCTTGATTGGTGGTGAAACAGTTGGTGGCTTCTCCTTTTGATCCATTGTTAAGCTCCATGTGGAGGTGGTTCCTACCAGGTCAGTGCACAAATCTAAGGTACCTGTATCTTCCTCGGCACTTAAAGACAAAATCAAGTGCATTATACTTGAAATTTCAACATTCAAAACAGGTTGTTTGAAGCTACGAGTGAATGTGAAATTATTCCAATATCGTATAAACTCGCAAGCTAAACTTACCTGAGTACCATGTAGAATGTTTGGTAACATTTCAGCTTTGGAGACGGTGATATTTGAAACACAGCCAGCCGGTGTTGGATATGGTCTAGTCACCAAACAGTTTTCATAGTCATTTCGCTCAGTCTTGTTATCTTGGCAAGCTTTTGAAGTGGTTGACACTGAATGTGGATTCTTCTCCTTTATGTTTCCTTCAGCTTTGTCATCCTTATGCTCCAGAGTATGACCTGATTCAACATCCTTTGACAAGGCCAAGTGCATCATACAAGAACTGGAAGTTTTTAAACTTTGATTAACTACCCCACCATTTGAACTTGGTGAACTCAGTTTTGATCCTAATGAAGAGATATTTGGCTCTTGTTTTTCCGGGCAAGTGTTGGAAAAATGTTCGTTCTTACGAGAGTTATAACAAGTAACTTCCTTGGATTTTGAAAGATCAGAGGACTTACATTTCTTTGGACGTTCATTGCTTGTTTCAATTGATGGATTTAGGCTTTGCTTGTGAACCACGACTTGTTCAGCGACCTTCTTTGGTTGAGAGGTTACATTAGCCTTCATTTTCTCATTTAGAACATTCTTGGATACTTTCTTCGGCTGAGGACTGTAAGCTTCTTTTGGAACTAAACCATTTGGTGCATACTTATTCCTCATTAGTTCCTTAAGATCTCTCCACGAGGTGATAGGGGGCTCCTTGTAATTCCAGCGCTCATCAACCTTTCGTATCCACCATTGATAAGCTTCTCCTGTGAGTTGGCTTAATTGCATGAGCTATCCTCTTTTCTCTTGGGATGTGGTTATAGTAAAACCAATCTTCCATATTTGTTTCCCACTCTAGGTAGCTTCTTTTTCCTGAAAATTTAAAGAGTTCATTAGCCGAATGATATTCAGAACAAAGCACATATTTGGATTTTGGAGTAAGAGAGATTTTATGTGGGCTGCTCCAAGTTGTTCTCAATGTGGTGTCTGGTGGCGTTGGTTTAAGCTCTTGTTCCTTCCGTGCTCTTCTTGATTTTTCTAATTCTGCTCTCATGGTTGCCATACTTTCGTCCATTATGGCTCTTAAGGAATCAAGGAGTTCTTTGTTGGAGTTTGACGATTCCTCTTCACCATTGCTGGTTCCCACCATGGTACCTGTTCAGATTCAAACAAGTAACAAGTAAAAATGCCCAAAGAAACACAACAAAGAAAACTCAGAAACTTTTCTAGAATCCTAAACGACTGTTTGACTTGATCGAACAGAATAAAATATCAAATCACGTTCAACAATTCCAGAGTCAATTTTAGCAAATACTAGACTGAATCATGGTTTCAATGCAACAAATTTCACGATTTTAGGATTAACCAATGATATTTAACAATTCTAGCAAGTTAACACGAAAATAACTGTTCAAATTCCGATAACCTCTAATTGTGACTGTTCGATGAAATCAACTTCGAAAAATTATCAAAACATGTTCAAAAATTCTAGAATCAATTTTAACAAATACTATACTCAAACTAGGTTCAGATTCGATTGATTTCACCATTTTATCTGACACCAAACAATTATGAAAATTCTAGCAATCAACAGACAAATCAATAGATCGGAAAAGATACAACCTGGCGTGGAGTCAGCTCCGATACCACTTGATATGATCCTAGGTGAGGATCAAGTCCCTGAATGCTACTCCAATAGGTTGTGAAGATTGGTGACAAGGTGAGTGATGCGGAAGAGATGAAAGGTGAAGAACAAGAGTGGATCCGATGAGTCTTTGGGGGATTGTTGCGAAACTTCCAAAGGGATGGTGATCCTTTGGACTTTCAGGCTTGCTCTGGACGTGGGTGAAGACCCTAAACGCGGTGAACAAGGGGTGGATCGAGATGAAACTTCCTAGGAGTGTGAAAGATCCTAAGACTTTCGGCTTACTTGGTGTGAGGATGAAGATCCGATCACTTTAAGCAAGGATGAACAAACAAGTTTCAGAGAATTTTAGAATATGAAAAGATGTTTGATAACTCACAAATGAAGCATTACAAGAGTTTAAATCAGCCAAAGAGTAAAGGAGAATCTCGAGAAATACAAAGCATTAAAACCAAAGTTTGAACAAAGAAAAGGACTCTTCATGTCTTGAGATTTTCGGCTGAATCTCTTATTGGACTTGGGCTGCTTCACTTGGATAGGAGATAGAGATGGGCTTAAGCTTTATCAAGAGGCTGATGAGTTAGTGATATGGCTTACCTCATTAAAAACCTTATTTGGAAAACCCATTGGGACAAAACCAAATGAAGGGAAAAAGAGTGTAAGTCATATCACCTCTCTTGATAAATGTTTAGGTGGCTTGGATCACAACCAATGTGGCTGGATTAGCACACACCAAACTGCCCGAGATGGTGTTGAGGAGATGTTGCAAAGTGGTCTTGAGCTTCTCTTGTTTAGACCGAGTGATAGGACCCGGAGAAATGCATAAATCTTCAGCTCCTTGTAGCTCCGGTTCAAGCTGCTGCCTTTGCTCCTCTTTGTCGTCTCCATGCTGCATAGGTTCCTCCTCCTTGCTGGCCATAATCATATCACAATGTGAATGAGCTGGTCTCATAGGTCGATCTCCAGAGGATGGAGATAGTGATGGACGACCAGAGTGCTTCATCAATGATGTACCACAGGTGGCTGTGGTAAGCTCCATACGACAAGCTAGAGAGTGGTCCGGAGATGTCTCCGTCCGAAGTGTTGTAGTGCGCCATGAGTTGCGCAAGAGTAAGGTTCTGAAACTCCTCAGGTAAAACATCAAAGTTCATCCTTGAGGTCAGAAACAATAATAACCAAAAACAAAAATCAAAAGCAAAGTGTCCTAGACATTACTCTAGTTCTAAGATTTGTAAACAAACAATCTCTCCCCGGCATCGGCGCCAAAAACTTGATGTGTATGCGTTTGTGAGGTGTAAATAATGCGTAGTCAAGTTTTCCTCAATCAACACAATGATAAAGCTGCAAGTGTACAGCTAAATCAATTGTAGTAAATAAGGTATATCGATCCCAAAGAGAGAGAAGTTGTATTACAAATCGAGATGAACAAGTAAGTCTAGGACAAAAATATGAAAGGGGGTTTTGTCGTTGTGTCACGGCAACAAGTAAATAAAGCAAATTAAACGAGATGTAAACTAATATGAGAAAGGCATTAGGCATTCAAGGGATCGCAGGGGTTCGATGATCAGTTCATTCAAAATAAGTTCATGTAAATGCATGTCTACTCCTAAGTCTTGGACTATGAAACACGAAAGATCGATTAACCTATAAATCATAGAGAAAACAAGCTGAGATTAATATATCCTATTACTCAACTTTCGCAGGCAATAACACATATCAAATCATTAATATCAAGCTCAATCCTAATCCGTAAAACTCCATAACTAAGGGGTATGTGCTTGTTATGACACAATACTCATCGAAACTAGGTTCTAGCAAACTAAGCAAGCGGTTAGCGAAACCTAGATGCCTGAGATCAGTGACTAGTTCGCGACACTAGCTACATGCATTAAGAGAAAGCTTAGAAAGAAAGAACAGTATAGACGATGATGCAAAGAGAATGAACTCGCTACTTAAACTAACTAGATCATCTCCCCCCCCTTTGATTACCCCTTTAAACCCAACAAGTAAACTACTCAAGCATGCTTAAAGGAATCATGAAAGCAAGGTTTAAGTAATTCATAGATTGCATAAAATATAGAAGAAAAGGTTTAGAGATTAGAAAGTAGCAAGAGATTGAAGGAGAAAAGAGTTGGTGATCTTCTTGGGCTTCCACAAGCAAGAGAGGCTTGATGCGGCTCCTCTGGTCGTCTCTAGAGTTTCTGGCGGTTCCTATGAAGTCTCTGTAGAAGCACTTTGAAAGCACATGAAACCCTAATGATTAGGTCAAGTATTTATAAGGCTTAGGGTTTTAGAGGCTAAAGTCGTCGTTTTGATAAATTTTGAGGCAGGAGAGTTGGCCTCAGTCACGGGCCTTGTGACTGAGGTGGTAAGGAAGGCTGGCCTCGGTCACGGAACTTGTGACCGAGGTCACCAAGAAGCTTGGCCTCAGTCACACTCCTTGTGACCGAGGTTTACAGGTCGTCACTCTTCGGATTGTATCTTCCAAACTGATGAATGGCTTGCTTTGATTCTTGTCCGAGGTGAATTTTGACTTTTCCAGTTTTCTTGGGATATAAAGATCTCTGAATTTGGGTCCACCGAAAGGTCTTTAACGAATGTCAAACTTCTGATGCTCTGACACGGCCTTAAAACGGGTTTTGGTCCTTTTTGGTTAATTTTTCCTTAAAACCTGTAAAACCTCTTTGAAACTAGAAATACTCGATATAGATTATTTACCCTTCAAAATATATCAAACTCTTCATCGTCCATCCTAGGACAGATTTGCTAGAGCGTTTACTTCTTTCGAGGCACTCCTGCTACATATAGATTATTTAGCCTTGAAAACACACCAAACTCTTTGAAAATGATAGTATAAATATGTAAAAATACAATGTTATCACCGTCCTAGGACAGATTTGCTAGAGCGTTTACTTCTTCCGAGGCACTCTTGCTCGATGGACTGATCTACCTGCTTCCCAACCGATCGGTGCTTGGTTATAATTATTTTTGGATTTGGTTTCGGAGATATTTTTGAATTTAATGGGTTTCGTTCGATTTATTCCACTTTGTTAAAAAATTTAAGTAATGCATGAACAGTTCCAAATGCAGAGGATGTAAATTTACAGACTGTTCCAAAAAGGCTCACCGATCGGTGCACACATTATCGTCGATCGGTAGAAATTAACTTGTGCGCCGATGGGTACACATTCCTGGTACGTTTAAAATTTTCCAGTTTAGTCCGGTTTGAACCAGACTAAACCGGATCGCCCTAAGAGGTCATGACCTCTTTTTCTTCTTCCTCCTCTTCCTCCATTTTGATTAATCCAGGTTTTTCAACTTCAAATCCACATATCTCTCTCAAATCTCCACCCAATTTAGTTATTTTTTTTGGTGCTTTTCATTCAATTTTGCAAGCACAACCTGATTATCTAGTACCCATCCTCGATCTACAAAGGTATGAGCTTCAAACCCTCTATTTGATGGGTTTATGAGTGGCTCCAACACTACAAGAAACCATAGCCCTTGCGACGGAAATTTACATCAAAATATTTCCATCGTAACTTAGCAACGGAATAACGACGAGGTTACAAAAAATTTCATATTCATTGTAACTTTTTTGTAAAATTACGTCTATACCATTCGTCGTAAAATATATGTAAATAAACAACTCATTAGCGATGCATTTACGACGAATTAATTTAACGAGGAATTTGCAAGGTATATTTAATAGATAAGTAAAACCATGTACTAAAATGCCAACTATGAATGTTACGATGGAAGTTTACCTCGTAAATCAGTCGTAAAGTCGATGTTACCTCCTCGTTGACATGATTTGTTGTAAAATCATTGTAATGTTTATACCTACCAAACACGAAAAATTCCTATAAATAACACACCTTCATTATCTCAACATCACACATCACAAAAAACAATCACTTTGAAACTAAACACGAAAAAATGTCTTCTGCAGATGATATACGGAAGCAACGAAGATGGATGTATAAGCATAGAGATTCCGAGGGAAACGTAAAGAGTTTATGAACGGCTTGGAGCTATTCATGTATAAGGCCGGATAGACTCCACTCACCATAGAAACTGGTAAAATGTTTTGTCCTTGTCGAAAGTGTAAAAATTCAAGATTTGCGCTTATTGAAAATGTTTGGAAGCATTTGTTGAATAGAGGATTTATGCCCCAATATTATATTTGGTTTCAACATGGGGAAGGTTATGGTCAGAATGAAGCAGAAAGTAATAATAATAGTAATTTTGAAGATGTGGGTAGAGATGAACCTAGTAATTTGCATAACTATGATCATCCTTATTATGTAGATCAGGGTGATGTACAACATGATAGGGTTCATGACATGGTTACAGATGCATTTAATCATACCACTTCATCATTTGCTGATAATACAATTGAGGAACCTAATTTAGATGCGAAACGGTTCTATGAAATGTTGGATGCTGCAAATCAGCCATTCTACAAAGGATGTAGAGAAGGTTTGTCAAAATTATCATTGGCATCTAGGATTATGATCATTAAAACTGATCATAACCTAGCGGAGGTTTGTATGGATGCATGGGCCGAATTATTCAAAGAGTATTTACCAGAAGACAACTTGTCTGCTAAATCATACTATGAGATTCAAAAGCTGGTTTTTAGTCTTGGGTTGCCTTCTGAGATGATAGATGTTTGCATTGATAATTGCATGATCTATTGGAAAGATGATGCTTAGTTACAGAAATGTCGATTCTGTAAGAAGCCAAGATTTAAACCTCAAGGCGCCGGAAGGAATAAGGTACCGTACCAACGGATGTGGTACCTACCAATAACAGAAAGGTTGAAAAGATTGTATTAGTCTGAAAGGACAGCTGCATTGATGAGATGGCATTGAGAACATTCACAAACAGAAGGGGAGATCACACATCCATTAGATGCAAAGGCGTGGAAACATTTCAAAACAGTATATCCTAATTTTGCTAGAAACGTTAGAAATGTCTATCTTGGATTATGCACTGATGGTTTCAGTCCATTTGGGATATCTGGTAGAAATTATTCTTTGTGGCCGGTAATCGTCACGTCTTACAACCTTCCGCCAGGGATGTGCATGGAAAAGGAATTTTTATTCCTTAGTATCCTAGTTCCTGGTCCTAAACATCTGAAGCGGTCACTAAATATATTTCTCCAACTTCTAATACACGAATTGAAGGAATTATGGCATTGTGGAGTTCGAACTTATGATTGTTCGGTAAAAAGGAATTTTACTATGAAAGTTATGCTTATGTGGACGATAAGTGACTTTCCTGCGTATGGGATGTTGTCAGGTTGGACAACACATGGAATATTATCTTGTCCGTATTGTCTTGGCAGAACTGTTGCATTTCAGCTGAAGTATGGAAGGAAAACTAGTTGGTTTGATTGTCATCGTCGGTTCCTCCCAATGCACCATCCTTATAGAAGGAAGAAGAAATTGTTTCGGAAAAACGTTATTGTACGTGCTCTTCCACCAATGTATTTAACAGGAGAAGAAATTGAAGCGGAAATTGATCACTATGGTGCTCAAGAAACTGTAGGGCGTGGAGGTAATTGGCATACTCCACGTAATATGCTAGATGGATACGGAGAACATCACCACTGGCACAAGAAAAACATATTTTGGGATCTTCCATATTGGAAGGATCATCTCCTACGACACAATCTTGATGTCATGCATATTGAGAAAAACGTTTTCGATAATATCATGTACAAAATATTAAACGTGGCAAATAAGACAAAAGATAGCAAAAACCCAAGGATGGACTTACCTGCTATTTGTTCTAGGAGTGAGTTGCAGATTACAGACGAGGGTGAAGTGTCATTTCCAATATTTAGGTTGAAGGGAAATGCAAAAACAGCGTTGTTCAAATGGGTGAAAGAAGATGTAAAGTTTCCTGATGGTTATGTTTCTAATCTCTCTAGATGTGTTGAAGAAGGAACAAAATTTTCAGGGATAAAGAGTCATGATTGTCATGTGTTTATGCAACGACTACTTCCATTTGCACTTAAAGAGATAATTGATGAAGATGTTAATGAAGCACTTGCAGGTATATATATATATATATATATATATATATACGTGCTTATAATTATATATATTTCTAATAAACTTAAATAATATTACGTTTTACAAGTATTGGTGTATTTTTCAGGATCTTAGTACACGTACGTTGATGGAACAAGATATTCAACAACTTGAAGCTAACATTCCCATCTTATTGTGCAATTTGGAGAAGATTTTTCCCCCCAACATTTTTTGATGTTATGGAGCATCTTCCAGTCCACCTTCCTCATGAAGCGGCACTAGGTGGACCTGTTCAGTATCGATGGATTTACCCGTTTGAGCGTTTCATGAAACGTTTTAAAGGGAAAGCAAAAAACCTTGCAAGAGTAGAAGGGTCAATTATTGCAAGGAGTTTAACTCAAGAAAAATCTCACTTTTCATCACACTATTTTTCGCCAAAAGTTTGGACACGGAAAAGAGCTCCTCGACGATATGACGATGGAGGTGTGGCACAAACTTATGCAGTAGAAGCGTTCCAGACATATTTTTGCAAATTGGACGCCTATCTGGATAATTAAAAGAAGTTTGGTGGACATCTCCTGAAGATCGTCATTGCGCACACACATATATTCTCGTAAATTGTGAGGAAATGCGGTCATTTGAAAGGTATATATATAACATATAAAATGTTTTAGATAGTAACTTACAAGTTTTGTGCACACAAATTTATCTTATAATTTATTAATTGCAGCTTATTCGTGGATCAAGTACGAGAATCCATTGAGGGAATATCAGATGATGAAATCAACAAGCGGAAAGATCAACACTTTATTCCGTGGTTGAAAACTCAAGTACGATCTTAAATTTGATTATTTAATTAGTCATTATAGACTAATTAATGATAATTATAATAAATTTTGACTTTGAATTTATCAGGTTGATTATGACGATTCATATTATCCACCATGGTTTCATGACTTGCTTCAAGGTCCAATCTCTAAGATAACCACTGCTCCAATGTATTTTACTCGAGGATATGCGTTTCATGCTTATGACTACAGTAGACATCGTACATCTGTTAACTATGGAGTATGTGTGAAAAGAGAGATCGATTTTTATGGGATCATACAAGAGATAATTGAAGTTGAATTTGCTGGGTTAGTGAGGATAAAATGTATACTCTTCAAATGTGATTGGTTCGATCCAACAATCGGCATAGGTGTTCATTCCAATAAACATGGAGTTGTGGATGTTAACGCGGCTAGACTGTACAACAAGTTTGAACCTTTCATCTTAGCATCTCAAGCAGACCAAGTTAGTTTCATTTCGTATCCCAGAGTTAGGACCACGGGAGTCACTTGGTTATCAGCTATTAGGGTGAAGCCTAGAGGTCGAATCGTAGGAGAAGAAGCATTGCAACAATATTTATGTAGTGAGATTCTGACACCGAATCAAACTACAAATGAGATCTTACTTATTGATCGCAACAATAAAGTATTTGAAGACATCCCATATGATGATGCAGAAGAAGACAACGGTAATGAAGAGTTTGATGAAAGTGACAATCTAAGCACTGATTCGAGTGAGGCATCAGACGACCTAGTTGATGAGAATAATTAAATGTTTAAATGTGTTTTGTAATAGTTAAAATTTCCAATATAAAATAATATTCAATTTCAATTTATCATTTTTGTGGTTTAGGTTTGTGGTTGGTTCTAAATTTCAATTAACATTTCTAAATTTTCTAAATTATTAAAACATATGTTTGTGGTTTAGGTTTGTGGTTTAGGATTAGGGTATAGAGTATTTAACGACGGAGTTACAACGGATTCATCGTAAAGACGTTGTTAAATGATTAATCCATTATAAGGAATTAACGAGGCGGTCTTGTTAATTCATCGTAACATTTATGACGAATTAACGAGGCCGCCTCGTTAATTCCTCGTAATAAAACACTAACACGTTCGAATATTTTCGATAAATACCACATCCTCCCATTTTCCATATCAAAACAAGAAACGTTTATAAATAAAAAAATTTATTCGAAAAACACTAATTAATTATGAATGATGAAAGATCTTTGGTTCCTGGTCCAGCAGGTGTGAGACAAGCTGAAGAACGGGCAAAGAGAAAACTTGAACGATCAATGCTTCAAGAATGTTCTGGTATAAGCGAGTCTATGGTTAATTCTTATGAGAGACATGTACGGATGGTTAATTGTGTTGTTGAGCCAGAAGATCCTTCTTTCATGAGTGTCCCTTGAAAGACTACAATTGAATACCTAACACAACAAGGTAAATTGAAATGTCATGCATTAATTATTAGTATATAATGATTTTTTTAGATTGCTCAATAAACAATTAAATATATATATATATATATATATTTGACTTATTTTATTTTGAATATAAGTGGACATACATGTGGGTGGACACTGGTAAAAGAGCTGCATAAGATTTGTGTACCACAATGGTGTCACTTACCTTTTGTGGTAGCTTATATTCATAAAATGGTTCCTAATGGATTGGGGGATGCGATGGTTGTAATGAAGGTAAACTGTATTATAAGTTTTAGTCTTTAGATGTTCTTAATTAATTAATTAGATATTTAGTAATTGATAAATGTACTTTTTTGTTCTTGTAGGATCCGACTGGTACTGTACAAGTGAGCATTCATAGGTCCGCTTTATCTGATAACAAATATGGGCCGCACATAAAGGAGGGTTCAATGTTGCTTCAAAAGAAGGTTGTAGTTGTTAAGTTTGAACGGGCGACAACATATCTTAACATTACTCTGAATAACATAACCAATGTAAGTTACAATTTTATTGTTAAAGGTTGTTTATTTATTAGTATCATTATCGACAATAAGATATATAACACATAAACTTGTTAATTTGGCAGGTAATATCTATAGAAAATGTTGCTACAACATTCATACAAGAAAGTGGTCCCAGTGGTGTTAATCGAAATCCAAACAATTGGTTAAACCCTAAAGATGAGGTTGGGTCGGATGATACTGAAGAAATTGAGTAGTACATTACGTCATGATCAATGCAGGAAACAAATATTTATGTTTATGTTTAATATGCTTCCAGTTTATTTGTAAAACGTTTTTAAGCTATCATGTACTATAGATGTTTATTTTAAACTATCATATAGTATTAATAACTATGTATGTTTAATATCCAATATATAACATATATTGTAATATCCAATATAAAATTAAATGTTTCTATGTGTTTAGTATTAATTAACATTTCCAATATATAATACTTTTCAATTTCAATTTATCGTTTTTAAAGTTTTTCTAAATTTTTTAAAGTTTAGGGTATAGAGTACTTAACGACGGATTTACAACGGATTCGTCGTAAACCCGTTGTTAAATGATTAATTAATTACGAGGAATTACTGAGGCAGCCTGGTTAATTCATCATAACATAACGAGGCCGTTAAGACGAATTATTAATATAATATGAAATAATATTACGACGAATTTACGAGTCTGTCTCGTTAATATGTCGTAATTGTTACGACGTATTAACGAGGCCACCTCATAAATTCGTCGTAACGTTACGACGGATTAACGAGAAACACAAAATCTATATATATGAGAACGCGGCCCCCTGAATCCGACGCTCATTCATTCCAAACTCTCTATCTCTCTAGCTTGGCTTTCTCTCTCTACATCCAAATTTAGGTAAAGCAAGTTTTATTGTTTAATTATTTAGTGTTAATTTTAGATTTGTTAGGTTGAATGGTTTAAGTTAGATAGTTAGAATTTAATTAGAATTGTTAGTTTGATGCTTTGATAAGTTAATTAGAATGATTATATTTTAATTTAAATTGTTAACTATATTAATATAATTTATAATGGTTAGGTTTAATTATTTTGTTAAATTGATTATTTGATAGGTTAATACAATTAGAATGATAGGTTAATATAATTTATTTCAAATGTATGTGTAGATATGGTTAGGAGTTCCGCATCAGCGAGACGACGGGCCGGCCGTCCACATTACAGTGAGACGTTTTTAGGTTTCGACACAACCACTACTAGAGCAGAACTATCTTCGTCTGCTGCCGCATCTGTTGACGTACTATCTACTTCAGTCGCCCCTTCTACAGAGACGGTACCAGAGACTCAGTAGGGTCAGGACCCACCAGCTCCTGTTGTACCAGATGCTGCATCACATGCGGGTTTATTAGTTCCTCCTACAGCTTCATATGCACGTTATACCGTCGAGGATCTTCTTGTCCAACCAGGACGAGAAGGATTTGACAAGTTGGATCCTAACCGGCCACCGAACACATTCTGGTATGTAAATTATAATTCTTTATTTATATAATTATTAAATTTTAGTCCATTAATAATAAATATCTAATTACTCATAAATATTTAATTTTACATTTGTTTAGGTTTGGTGTGGATAATAAGGTCGGACGCAGCGTTTCCGATATCATCAAGGGATACTTCACCGAGCCTCATCCCAACTAGACTCTTGTACCTGATCACATCAGGAAAACATGGTTCAAATGTTTTGCGGTATATTTATTAATAATTAATTAAATTTTTAATTTTTAATTATATTATATATGTTTTTACTTAACTTTTTAATTAACTTTTTAAATTAATCTTTTTGTAGCAAAAATGGAATTGGGAAATTTCCATAAACGAGAGAGTGAAGAATGAGTTCAACATAAAGGCGATGAAGCGACTTGCTAACACAGTCTCCGACTGGAAGGAGAAATGGCAACTAGGAGAACCGAAACCCATCTATATCACCGATGCTGTATGGGAGGGACTTATACGGTTTTTGAATGACCCGGATTCTGTGATCAAATCCGGCAAGTGTTCAAAGTACCGTCTTACCCTTTGTCCGGATGGACATTTACCAACTCCCCATTCATCCGGCCAAACACCTTTTGCGGGTGCCCGCATTAAGCTGGTAAGTTTATTTTTTTAAAAATTAATTATTATAATTTTTATATTTAGTATTATTTTAATTAATATATTTTATTTTTATAATTTTATTTATAGGCTAATGGAGGACCGCTTGCTTCTCTTCCAAGATTGTTCGAGCACACCCACAAGAAAAAGAATGGAGCTTTTGTGGATGTCAGATCCGAGAGGATCCACACCGAGCTCAGCACGAGGATCACTGAGCGCGAGACACAACTTTCTCAGCAAAGCGAGGATGGGACTCCCGTGGAGATAAGTACGTTGGAAGCTGATCAGATCTTCGAATCGGTAAGATTAATTTTCAAATTTAAATTTTTAATAAATTTCTTTATATTTTGTTTATTGATGATTTTTTTTCCAGGTTGTTCCGAAGAAGAAAGGCCGCTCTTTAAGTATGGGTTCGGTTCATGACGTCCCAATTGCTTCTTCTTTGCGTGTTCGTTCAGTCGCAGATGATCTGGTCCAGCTTCGTTCTGATTTAGCAGCTGCAAACGCCAAGATTAGTTCTTTGATGGTTGAACAAGATAGCTTTAGGACCCAAGTTCAGGGTCTTAATGCCTTGTTCAGAATTTTGGCGGCCACTAATCCCGACCTTGCTCAAGAATTGGAGCGGCAACAAGAGCTTCGACGGTAACAGGCACAACAACCACCCCAGCCGAGTGCACCTACCGAGCAGCCGCCAGTGGTGAATTCTATAGATGTAGACGATGATCCTTTTTTCTAATATAAATTTGGACATTTAGAATTTTATGTTTTGTATAAATTTTTAATTTAATATATGTATTAAAACTTTTTATTAATTATATAATTATTTTATTAATTAATTAATAATTCAATATTTTAAAAATAAAAGTTTAATAATTTAATATATACTATTTAAATTTTAATTATTTCTAATTAAAATTACGATGCATTAACGACGTCTATATTAAATAATCGTTGGTAAATCGTTTTAAAGTTACGTCGAATTAACGACATTTATATCAAATAATCATTGGTCATTCGTCGTAAAATTAACATCGAATTTACGATGAACTTTCTATTTGCGTTCAATTAACGACCAACTTATTTACGACGAATTACCAACGAGTGTTGTTCCTCGTTATATTTTACGATGAAGTTACATCGAATGTGTCATTACGATGACCTGTTTACGATGAATCGTTGTTCATCGTAAAGCCGTTGTAACACTACATTTACGACGAATTAACAACAGTTTCTTCCGTTGTTACACATGTGTTTTCTTGTAGTGCAAAGACGGTCAAGAAAGTTCAAGATAGTGTCCGGGAAGGGTATATCAAGTATCAGGATCAAGACTGTGGAAGACTATGGTCGGGAAATATTATTAGGTAAATCCAGTACATAGGTTTGGATCTAGTTGAGATTGCGATCGATAAATTGCATCATTGAAAAAGAAAACCTGGTTAAGGCATAAGCCAAAAAGGAAACAAAATGAGAATCCAAGGCAAGTAAATGCACGAATTACTGATAAAAGTGTAAGGAAAATAGAACAAGGTTCTGTCCACACCGTGAATTAATTCTAAGTGGGAACGAATTGTAACACCAGTGTTTCACAAATCTTACTTAGTGGGTGCGGTTCAAGGTTTGGGAAGATCCATAAGGATCTATTAAGATAGTATCCAAATGTGTTTGCTCAAGAAAAGTAAGAATTAAGCATATCGGGTAGTTGAGAGTGGTTATCGAGCTGCCAGGTAGTGTTTCGAGCTGCCGAGTAGCATTTTGGATGTACTAGGTAGTAGTTTGTGATTTTTAAAGGAGACTGACAGTTACTCGGACAACACGATTACTAGGCAAGATTTGGACAACGTTTATCAGATTCGGATAAGATGGTTATGGGATTCATATAAATTTGGTCGGATTCCGATGGGGTTGATGGAACGGTTAATCGAGTGTGCGAGAACCCATATGTGAGTTTAGGGAAGAATGGTTATTGCGAAGGAGTTAAAGAGATTAGGCAGGAACAGTTACTGTACTCAAAAAAGAGTGAGTATTCTCTCGGAAGCGGTTACTGCATAAAATTACCCGAGTAAAATAAGCGAGAATGGTTACTTGGCAGGGAAAACAAGTGGGTGCACGTGTAAATAGATGGTCTTTGCGGTTATTGAGCGGTTTCCAAGGACGTAAATGAATATAAATAACCAATGTGAGACTCAGGGAAGGGGGTTATGAGTTTTAAGAGAAAAACTCAGAGAATGCATGAGAGAAATGGTGAGGAGACGAGCAATATGGGATCATTGTCGATCTTCTATGAGGAAAACACGAGAGAACATTTGAGAGTATGAAAGGAAGATTTAAAAGTAGAATCAATGGAAAGAGACGGTATTTCTACGAAAATAAATACTAAAGAGCGTGAACATTCGTGAAGAATCACAATGAAGAAGACCAGGAATGAAAGGATAGAGAATTAGAAAGAGTTGGGATCATAGATGGCGGTGTTGAGATCGTACCCATTAGTTCTCCGATTGTACCTAGTGGTCCTGTGATCGTATCAGGTAACCGGAGCGGTTACAGAGTAGTTCAAAAACATACTTGGTAGATTTGGTAGTTATCTGGTTATGATGAGATGGTTATTGATCGTATCTTGTGGCGATTGGTCGGTGCCGATAGTAGATTATTGCACCATGATGACGTTTACCGATGGTGATAGGTGGAGAAGATGAGCGATGCTGGTTACTCGTTAGCGAGTCTAAGATGAGGATCATGCCGATAGAAGTTACTCAACAGTTGAGTCTGAGATAAGGATTGTGTCGGTAGCAATTACATGGCGGCATGTCCAAAATGATGGTAGATGATCGTTTACTGGTAGCAGTTACAAAATGGTAATCGAACCCAGTAACGGTTTCTTGAGCATGAACAGTCTAGATCGTACCAGGCAGAGTGCGATTAGCGAGTATCTGTACTGACTGCTGTCGCGTAGCGTGTTATAAAAATTGGTAATACCGAGATGGTGATCAAGTGATGTGATCAAGACGATGTGGCAAAAGGTTTAATAGAGTTAAATTGTGAGTCTGGAGATGAATGTTACCAAGTGGTGAACGAATGTACTCGGTATTTGGAAGATCGATCCTTTGTCGTGGTTAGGAAAACTGGGTTAGGGCGTTTCACAATGCCCGTCGTCAGGCTCGTGCAGCTCGAGTTTTACCGCTGCATACACTCATCCTCGAGTGTTTTTTTCCTCACAAGCTCCTCTACTTGATTTTAGTGAGACATAGTACCGCTGCATACACTCATCCACAACCACCAGAGGGTGAGTATGAGCGTGTGATGTAAACTCCTGCGCAGAAGAACAACAAGATGTTGCGTTTAGTTTTGGGGGTTTCATGAAGATTAGAAATACTACGTTTCAGCTCCACCAGTGGATGAGCCAGGGACCGTAGCGGACTCGGATGATCCCCTGCTAGTTTCAGAGAAGTCTCAGATTATACCAAGTACTTTTCCTATCAGGTAACCCCACCCCTTCCGAGAGCACATCAGTTAGCATAGAGCAGGACTTCAGACTTCGAAGGAACATTTTAGACCTGGGACAGCAGTCTGCGAGCTCAGACGACTGATTCGTCTACACGTCTACCGATCGGTATTGGGTTATTACCGATTGGTATGGAGCTTCATCAGGACTGATCGGTACCATGTTTATACCATTCGTTGATCATCTCATAAACCCTTGTATTTTATTTCTTTTAACTTTTTATTTTTCATTTTAGGATGAATATTTGAATATTTTATTATGAGTAATATTTTCTTTGATTTATTTTTTACACCAAAGTGGTGTAATAAAAGTTCGGGGGAGGATGTCTTAGTGTGACTAACATTCTTTTTTTTTTTTGATGATTTATTTATGTTTTTAGTAATTTTACAGTTTTTATTGAGTCAAACGGAGAGAACTATGAGCTTTTCTAAGAACTTATTGACTTGGGACGACTTTCTCACAGCTTACTCATGTTATCTGATGTGTCAAAACCGTATATTGGAATGACCACGGGCTGACTCAATAAACAAGAAAAAAGTCTCCATCACTTTGAAACTTGGATGATTGGACTTATAGCCTTATTATGTGGAACATTAAATTTGGACTTCATCTATCTCACTTAGGGGATTGGTAATGATGTCATGAAATGATACATTCGTTGTTTTCTTTTCACCATTTTACCACTCTTGCTAACTCTAAATGGCTAGAATCATCTTTAGTCTAGTATCTTACCCTCACCTAAACTATCTTTGAATACCTTATGCATTTTTGTGTTTTCATTGTCATATGCATTCATGTGCAAAAACAATTGAATATACAGCCCGACATAGCAAACATTTCATTAGGATTAGATATGGGGAATGTACAGAATGGTTAGAATGTTTGTGAGCCTAAGTATCCAATTTTTTCTTGGTATAGAAGCTAGTTTCGTCCTCATTACATTATTATGTATTTTTATCTAAAAAAAAAGAACCAAAAAAAAGAGAGAAAAAAGGGAAAACTAGTATGTATTTTAAGAAAACCCAAAGAAAATCGGGGCCTAAGTGTTAAAGTTTGATGGGTCCAATGATTGGAAGGCTATGTATGCATCAGTTGGTTTGTATCTCACAGTGATTTTGCATAATGATTTGCATCCTTAGTTTTTTAAGGATAGCCAAAACAGTTGAGCCACCATCAAAAGAGCTTTATTACCAAAACCTTTTGACATGTTCGATATTCCCTTTGTGAGAGTGCACACATTTTTAATGAATGTTAAATGGTTAGGTTCATTGATTCCGAGAGTTCTCTGTGATCGCGAGATTTAGAGTATTGACTATTGCTACACTCATGGTTTATTACATGCAGTAGGTCTGCTCTGGCACGGTTTTGAAAGGGGTCTGCAGAAAAGAAGCCCAAGGTAAGTTTGTTCCCAAGAATTTTTGAGTTCTCGCTTTTCAAACTATTTCATTGGATTTTGAAATTCTGATTGTTCTTACTTGAGGAAAACCAAGGATTCAAGTCTGGGTGAATTGTGTTAACCATTATTTGTTTCAGTTTTAGAGTCTTTAACACAAAGTCTTGAGTCTTTCTAGCGAATAACAAGATAGGTTTCGATGCTTTATGTTTTTTAACGTACTAAAACTTGCTGGAGTCAAGAGGAAAACTTTGGATTGGACTTAGAGCATTGCATCGTCAAGAGAAGAAATCAACAAAATCAGGCACCGATCAGTATGAAGTATGGCGGACACCGATCGGTAGGTATAGTTATCGATCGGTATGCGGAAGACGAAATTTTTCTTTTTCCATTTTTAGGATTTTTCCTTTATTTGTTTAAATAGTTGTTTTGGCCACATATATTCTAAGCACGAAAAATACTCAGAAAACTCTAGTTTTAAGGTCTTCCTCTTATATTTATTCTTTGAATATTTTTCTTCTTACTCTTTTGTTAATCTATTATGTGTTCTACATCTATTTCTCTCATGGATTCTTAGTGGATGTGTGAATAGATACATGTCATCTATTTCTCTCATGGATTATTTATGGATGTGTGAGTAGATGCATCATTAGGTTTTGAGTTTTCTAAGGGGATAATCATGTAGATGTTTGCTAGGTTGTTTGGAAATTATTCACATAGTTCTTCATCTAGGATTGTTCTTCATGCCTTGTCTAATTTGGCCAATTAAGCTATGCTCTCAATCGATCTTATCATGACAACAAAAGTGTTGTTCAATCGATGGATCTATCCTTTATAAGCAAAGTGTCCTTAGCCAACGATAATTGAAGTTACTGCATTTTATGAACATATCGAATTAGGGTTTCATTGCATGCATGGATTTCTATTGATAAACGACATTTTAGATGCTAGGGATTTTCATTGCATATATAGTTATTTCACACGAAAACGGGATAACTTTATATTCATAATTCGAGTTCTAGAACAGTTCTTAACGCATTCCTAATAATTGATGCACTCATTATCATGATTCTCCGGATGAATTCTCATTCCCTGATGCTTTTATATTATTGAATTTAATTAGTTTTGACAGATAGTGTGATATAACTCCTTTGGATATTAGCTTAGTTTAAACCATCATAGATTCATAATGTACTGTATTAGTCATTGTAGATTTAATCCCGATTATACTACTGCAATTACAAGTGTACACTTGGTTTATTATTCTAAGGTAAAACCTCTACATAACTGAAACAATCGCACTCGTTTTTTTTTTAACAGATAATAATATTCCCATAAATATTAAAATCTCGTAATTTTAATTAAATTAAATAATTCAAGAAAATCCATATTAATTTAATTAACTCAGCTTAACCAAATTAAACCATCAATAAAATCCCACAAAAATTCAACCATAATTAATTCACTGATTAAATATGATTTAATTCATCAATTCACCATAAAAATTATCAAATAAATTTTCAATGATTTCGAAATTACTAAAATAATTTAACCAAGAATTAAACATGACATTCATCAATCAAGAACCTCAAAATCAAGTCCTAAATCATCCTCCTCTCCTCGCCATGATTCCACGATCACACTTTTTATTTTCCTACATCATAATGAAGAGATGCATAAGTATTTCAATAAATACTTAGTGAGACAATCCTCCCATCTACGAGATATACACATACAGGAAAATGCAACGTAAAAACATATACTTCCAATACCAATCATCCAATCAAATAACATGCTATAGACTCTCATCCGATGGCCTCTAACAGGAAGACATGTTAATACATTCAAATTCCCACAGCTAATCTCATGGTCATGCACTCACCTTAGATTGGGGATAATTTTCTGACACAAGGAAATAACAAGACATAGCAGCAACTACTTCACTCCTCTTTCACGCCAGCAAAGCCCCAAAAAGAACACATCACAAAAAATCAGTAACAAGAAAACACTACAAAGTAGCAATACAAGAGCTAGATATATGCAGTTCCAAACGACTCTTAGTTCACTAAGATTCCAGTCTCATAATCCGATCTCCACCGTTCAAATGTTAGATACATGAGTCAAGAACACCTTTGAAAAATATTAGCTCAAACTAAGAAAAATCCACCGTCAGATTTCCCAAACACTCAAGACAGTACCTGCTGTAAACTGAAATTGCCACTGCAGCAAACAGCTACTCTAAAACTCCGATTCCTGACGAACCAACCGTTGGAACGCAAATCCCTCCGGTCAATATCAATATCAGTGAGTCACAAAGCTTCCCCAAAATTTTAGCAAGATCGGAACACGTTTGAGCCTCCAAACATTGTCTGAACAAACACAGGCGAAACTGATTTCCCCCCCTTCTTGCCTCCGATTTTTATCTTTTTTTTTCTCTCTTCTCACTTTGGAGGCCACGAAAATTAGAGAAGAAACTAGGACTATGCGATTTTAGGGTTTAAATAGAGAATAATTAGGGTTTTTGGTTAAATAAAACTAAACCGAGATTTAAACTAAACTAATAATTAATTAAAACCCCTTTGGTTTAATTAATAAATCGACCAGCCTAGTAAACCATTAAACCAACTGGAATTAACCGACTCCACTCCAATCCTGACATAAACTCCAATTTATTTATTGTTTCTATTTTTTTCTGGAACACGGGTGTTACAATTCTCCCCCACTAATATAGATTCGTCCTCGAATCTAACACCTCAATCTATCCGTATTGAACTCAACCCATAATCGTCACAACGATTCAACCAATCCTAGACCAACCTGTCCAACACAAACCGATCACGAGATCAAACACCATTGATCTCTGAGGTCTACATTCAGTCACTGGCTTAAGACTTTGGTCATAACTCATTTATTTTATACCGCTCTCATTTTTTATTTTTACCAAATAATTAATACTCCCATAAATATTAATTATTCCCAAGCCAAATTAATTAAAATTCAACGAACTCATGAATAATAATTAATTCAATAATAGAACCACTTTCTAAAATTAAACCGGAATTAAACAAATAAAATCACGAATTTATTCCACATTATTCTTCATCCTAAAAATCATAAACTAAATAAATTCAGCATTAAGACTAAAATACTCAAACAAACCAACGAGTCTAGATCATCCCCTCTTCCTTGCCATGATTCAACGATCACTTTTCTTCTTATCCTACATTAAATAAAGGAGATGCATAAGTATTTCGATAAATATTTAGTGAGACAATCCTCCCATCTACGAGATATACACACACAGGAAAATACAACTTAAAAACACTTAATCCAAATACCAATCATCCTGTCAAATAACATGCTATAGACTCTCATCCGATGGCCTCTACACAAGAAGACATGTTAATACATTCAAATTCCCACAGATAATCTCATGGTCATGCACTCACGTTAGCCTTTTCGTGGTAACAAACCAATCTCACAAGATCTAGACTTCCTGGAACTTCTAGGGTTTTTTAAAGGTCACAACAGCACAACCACAACCCCTCTTTCTCACCCTTCAGCCAATCACATCAACGAAACAACATTCTACCTAAATTGAAAAAATCTGGAAAATTACAGAAACGATGAGTCTCAAATATTGAGTCACGAATCAAAATCTAACCATCCAATTCTAATCTTCACCGTTGAAACTCAACCCCTAGATGTCCCGAAGCTGACCTCAAAGTTTTGTGATGATCCGACCATAGATGAACTCGCGATCTCTCTTTGAATCCACGTTGATCCAAATCGCGTCTAAAACAGAGCGCCTCATGAAAACGCGAATAACTTTTAGAATGTTAACTCAAATCCAAATCCGCAAAATGGTTCATCTAGGTATAAGGGTTAGATACAAGTCCATAAATTTTCGTTACCTTTGGAAACGATCTACTAGGTTGAACCTCGTTTCTATCATGCCCTATCAGTTCTGTCTCCATCTCCCTTCACCAAACTTCAGCCTCCTCCTTCCTCACAATAAAGGAAAAATCGCCCAGCCTCTCTTCTCTAGCTAGATGGCCACGAAATTTAGAGAGAAGAACGCTAGGGTTTCTTGCGATTTCAGCATTTAAATAGGCTTAGGTTTATTTCCAGTTTATTTAAATCAAATAAAAAAAAAGAATTAACCCAAAAATTAATTAAATCCCTTGGTTTAATATTAATCCAGAAATTAATAAAACTTCCTAGTTTTAATTAATAAATCGACCAACCTATTAAACTATTAAACCAACTGGAATTAAACTGACTACACTCCAATCCCGACATAAACTCCAATTTATTTAATTTTTTCAATTTTTTGGAACACGAGTGTTACAATAACATATACAATGTCATTTCAAAGATTCTCGCCAACCGTCTCAAGCACATCATTCCCGAAGTGATAGAAGTTCGTCTTAACCAAAGTGCTTTCATTAAGGGGACATTCCTTCTTGAAAATGTGATATTAATTAGCTACTGAGTTTGTCATGGATCATTACCTTAAGGACAACATAAGTAAATTTAGTAGCCTAGAGGGGAATATTCATACAAGCTACACATAAGAGGGCCTTATGCTACAAGTGCCAAGGATGTCAATTTATTTTTCTATGGATATGGTAGAGAAATAAAAAACCACCAAAAATAAAACTAACAGCAGAAAAGTTACGACCAATGGAATACACTAATTAAGAAGCTTGATGTAATAGTCAGTCCATGTAGGAATATATGCAATTTGTGACACATCTTGTGTATAGATTTTGATTCTTTCTTATCGAATCCCCTCGGTGTCAATACGCTAGAATCTTCCCTTTTCTCTAAAAAACTTTTATTACTTTCTTCTTTCTTTTGTATTTGTATAAGCTTAATATGGATGAAACCCCAAATTGTACTAGACCAAAACTTGAAACCCCAAATTGTACTAGACGAAACACACAAAGTTCATATCCACCATATTTTGTTCTAAAAAGGCCGTTAAAAATTAATTAGATTTTCATCAAAAATAACTGTTAACTAACTTAATAATTCTATTTTGCCAACTTATTTCAACACCCTCGTTATTGTGGATCCAACATTTAGATCTCGCTCGTGAAATAAAATATACATCAAAAACTATAATATAAACTTCCAAGAATCAAATCCTTTGTAGGCGGGGTCATACTCATGAGCTAAGGATTCCACTTGGTTTGTCATCTAAAGATAGATTGTCAACTTAGTATATAAAATGTAAGGTTGCTTCTTTTCCAAGAAACATATAGAATTTTTGACGAAGCGAACATCAAATGTAAAAAAGCAAATTAAGAACAACTGAGTGAAGCAGCACAGCGTCTTCTCGCCGCAACCCAATTTGCTTTAGTTACAACATTCTCTCCTCTTTAAAGTAACCTTGCTCGGTTTGATTATGAATGATATAATACTCTGCTTTTGAAAAAGTGATGAAAATAATTATTTTTAATTGATGTGACCATCGACGACACAAAGTGTTGTTATCGAACTCTTACAGCCAAATAGTTATATCCATATTAACTCTTAGAGTCTACAGAATGTTATCTCTGAAATTATCTGCAGTTCTTTAAAAAAACATTGAATAACATGCTATTTTAGTTATAACATCAGCCCCGTCTCTGCCTCATGGTAAATTCTTATTTGCTCATTTTAAAAATATTCTTAAACAAAAAGAACCCAAAAATAAAGATTTTTTTTTTAATGAAATGAGCCCTGCAAATTTAATTTGCCTAAGGCACAAAAATCTTTTGAAACGGACCTTTATAACATAATAGTATTCATAAAAAGTAGCGCAGTAAGTAGAATTTTAGACCAATATATTTACCTACTAAACATGCTATAGAATGTTAATTTAGAGACTGCAGTTAGTCCTGGGACCTATTATTCGAGTTCCGGAATTCGATCCGGGATTCGCTCTGATTCGGTCCGAAAAAGAATATTCGGGTGGGCCGGATTCGGATCCGGATAATCGAATAACGGATCCGGCCGGATCCGGATGCGGATCCAGATAATAGAAAAAAAGAAAACCAGATATCCGCATCCGAGATATATATATTATAATAATATTTTATTATTATATATATTATATTTTTCAGATTTTGTATTATTATAATAGTATTTTAATTATTTATATTATATTTTAATTATTTATTTTATTTTTGCTTTATATTTTATATAGTAATAATATATAATAATATTTTTTATTATTAAAAAAAAATAAAACCCAATATCCGTGGATATCCTAAATCCGAATATCTGGGATAACCGGATCCGGATCCGAATATCAAAACTACAAATCTGGCCGGATCCTGATCCAGATGCGGATATCCTCAAAAACCCAAGATATCCGCATCCGGCATAGCCCTAACCGCAGTATGACACTCTATTAGAATGCTTTTTAGTTAAATATATATTTTTAATATTATTATATTATTTGTTCTTAATAGGAAAACATGTTACTCCCTTAGATCACATATTTCTTTCTCTAGTAATTTATCTTTATTTCTTAATATTCATACCATTAGATGTAACTTATTTAAAATTTTCATTAAATATGATAATGTATATGTTTTTACGCAGAGTGGAAAAAAATTTGCAAACCTTTTATCAAAAAAAAAAGAAAGAGAGCAAAAAAAGGATATTAGAGGGGAAACAAGTTGAGCCGTTAAAGAAGATTCAAAGACATGTTCGTCATACTTCATATATATATATAAAGACATGTTCGTTATACTATTAACCCAAATAGTCATCACTTTATTTATCAAATACATGCAATTCAATGAATTATATAAATATGTTTGATCATTTGACCAGTTCAATCAACAATAAATTTGTTTAACACAAAGTAATATTTGGATAGATGCCATCCCAGCTGAATCGTTTTCAATAAAGTAGAAAAATACTCATGCGTTATGTAATAACACCCTAAAATCAAAATTTAATAAAAAGTTATGTAAAAAATATAAAAATATATACAATCAATTAATTCTTAAATTGATTGATTGACAACATATAGATATGTTTTATAGTTATAATATAAATAATAGTAATAATTTAAAATTATATTATTTATTTTAAATTATTTTTAAAATTAAATTATATTATAAGCATATATTATAACATACACAAATTAAATTATATTTCTCGTATTTGTTTTACTTTAATAATAATTTTCTTATGATCAAATAATCTAAATATATTGGAAAATTTTTAGTAGTGTTTATAAATCAATCACTATTATCTTAAAAAAATACGTGATATTTTAACACTCATAGAAAAATATATTTTAAAAATCTATTATATTTATTTTTCGTGAAACATGACTAATCTTCTTATTTTAACACGTGATGTGTTTGTTCTACTTTTTTTTATTTTTATTTTATTTTATTAAGTTTCGAACAATACATATCAAATTTTAAAAATTTATTATAAAATATTTTGTTTTGTTATTTTCAATAAGACTTTTTACAACTTTGTATTTTCTTTTACAAATAAATTATTTAATGTTTTCCTATCATATACTGTATTCAATTTTAATTTTATTTTCTTAGAATCCTTAGAAAATTATTGTTATTCCAATTCATTTAAATAATTTTTACTTCTACTTTTGTGATAAGTAATTTTCTGCTTTCAGTTATCTCAATTTACTATAATTATATCAAGGTTAATAATTACACATCACTATCTTTTTCCATTGATTTATTACTTTTATGGTTAGGCATATAATAGCCCACATTATTTCTATTGTTTCAAAAATTTATAAAAATATACATATATTATAAGTATGTTATATTTGTGTTATTATTATTTAATTACATTTTACTTTAAATGGTATATTAATTGAAAATAAATGTTTAGATTAATTTAATCTTGAAATTAATTACTTTAAAATAATTAAAGTATGATCTATAATATTATATTAGTGATGATGAGGACAGGAGAGAAAACTAGTCTTATTATATATATATATATATATATATATGATATCTGAATATTGGTTAAATAAAAGAAGAAAACTAAATAGTGATTTAATAGTTAAAAAAATTGTAAGAAGAAAATGATATTTATGAGCCAAAATTTACAAAAATATGTGGTTCATAAATACGTTAGATATGATATAAAATTAGTGTCTTCGTAAACATCACACATTCCCCATTAGTAGAAGTTTTTTTTTTTTGTTAAAACCCATTAGTAGAAGATGATGAACACAAATACAATAGTGGCATATAAAAATAATAATTGAGAATGTTGAAGTAGCCGACAACAAGAATTGAAAATCGGACAATTTAGGATAACGTAGAAAATATCATGTTAGAAGTGGTAAAAGTTACTTAAACTTAATTTGAACCGATTCATGTATAGGGGAAAAATGAACGTAGACATGCCTAAGTGAATCTTAGTATGATGGCTTTTGAATTATTGAAGAAAAAGAATAAAAGTGTTCGAAAGAATAAAATGGCATTATAATAAAGAATAAATTCTACGTGAATTTGTATTATATAGTTTTGTAACACTTTAATACTGTCTGCGTTATGGCTGCCCCATATTTAGAAGAGAGTACACCCGGGGGAGTTTCATCTAATATTTAGATAAGGGGCGAAATATTTATTTTTCTTATTTGTCTTTAAATGCTCCTCTATCTCTAATTTCTAGTAAACCAAATTCTATTTGGACACATAATTTTATGGTTAAAATTTAAGTATTACGGTTTTGCCCTATGACACTGTACTTTATATGTAATTAAAGGAAAATAACAGACTAAAATTCTACATAGTAAAACCTCTACAAATTAATATTTGATAAATTAATAAATATTATAAAATAATAAAAAATTTTGGTCACGAGTTGGACAATGTAAAAATCATTAAAATTCAATAAGATAATAAAATAATAAGTTTTTCTAAATCTTTATGAAAATATATGGTCTCAATAATATCAAAAAGCTAAAAATTATATAAATATAGCTAAAATAATTATGTTTTGTTTTCTTAGATTTGTAATTTCTTAGATTTTTCTTATATATTTTAAAAACTTTTCTTATGCATTACACATTTGCTCACGTAATTCTTTCGAACTGCAAACAAAATTGTAATAGTTTCATACGCTATAATTTATTGTTAGAAGCATTATCGGTCGTAAATCGACTTTAACTTTATAATTTAACATTATAGATAGTGAATTCATCTAAATTCATTAACACTGCATCACCAAAACGAATTTTGTAATGTCGAATTTAATTTATGACTATTTTTTAAAAAATATTATCTGTAACAAATGAGATTTCATGATTGTTTTTTTTTTACAAAATATTACTATTATTTGCTTTAGACTGTTTGCGAATTTTTAAAATTTTACGTTAAAATACTTTATAGAAAAAATATAGCTTTCAATTAATAAATATTAATTTATGGATAAATTAATAAAATATCAAAGTTCTGATATTATTAATTTATAAAGATTTTACTGTATAAGAAAAAGTCAAAAAACATTAAGAGGGTTACTATTTACAATATTTTTCTCCCTCTATTTTTGTTTCAAGACACCCTTTTTCTTATTTTTACTAGAAAATATCTTTGGAAAAAGACATCGTCTTAGTCTCGTCCATTTGACCCGACATCAGTAAACCAAGTTTTTCTTTCTTGTTTTCTGATTTTTCTAGTTTCTAAGGAAGTTTCATAGACAAAATTTAAAACTTTAGCATAATAGTTTTTGAAAAAATACCACACTGATTTTGCAAGGTTTTCGAAATTAATATCTTGATTTAAAATTTTGAGTTGTAAGAAATTTATCAGTTAAAATTTTCAATCCACATATGTTTCAAGTGGTTTTGACATTTTACCATATTCACAGTATTACTTGACTAAATATATATAGTGTACACATTGTATTCCATAACAAGATAATAGAAACGTAATGGATAATCTGAAGGATATCGAAATCCAATAAGGAGCTACGTATGAAGGAACACGAATGAAGGGCAGAATTGGAACAAATGGTTATTGGGGGGCAACAGAAAAGAATAATACCCTTCATCATCCTCTTCTCTTTTACCCACAATAATGCAATTGAGAATCACTTTAGCTCTCATGGACGCTCTCGTTATTTTCCCTCCTTATTATCCTTCACGACTTTTTTCTCCTTCACATGAAACAGTTTCAACTTTTACGTTAATTCGTATCAAATGTCAACTTCACCGTAATGCTTCAACGTAGATATTTAAACTCTCTTAAAATGATTTTCTTAACCATCTTAACCATAGTGTTACAAACACAAGTAATCCAACAATGCAAACATGTAGGGGACACGAATATGATTTCCCTCGAAAGGGATATTTTATTAAACCATAATTCTGGTTCTGGGAAATGTATGAGTTAGGCCCGAATTTACAGGTTAAGAAAAAAAAAAAAAACTGGTGTCACAAACTCAATATGATTAAATGATCCGAATAAATTCTTTGTACCAATCGAAAATTATATTGCACAGAATTCCAATTATTTTGCACAATAATATTGATCATTTTAGTCAAAATGTAAAAAAGTGCACACCATTAGGATTTATGACCATGTCCCAAATTCTTGCGACCACAAGGGTAGTTCGTCCAAATTATTATTCTTTAGTTTTATTTCTTATACTATATATATCTTCATGTTGCAAAGAAAGTTGATGGAATCAGCATCTATCTAAATATACATTCTCTCATTAATGCATATAAAAAGCCATGTTCCTCAAACTACAAAGTTCACCAATTCCTTTAGCTTACAAGTCATTTGTCTTCTCAGGTTCGATCACCCTTTTCCTTAAATTCAACCTCCTTCTTCATAACGCTTTTCGCACACCTAAATAATTTATTACTTTTGAGTACGTTGGCTAAAGGCAACTAGTAAACGTTTCAGGTGGTTAGCAACACATATTGATCAAAAAGATGAGCTGGAATGGAGGAGACTGGCTATGCGGGGCGTGTCAGCATGCAAACTTCAAGAAAAGAGAGTCATGCCAAAAATGCGGATATCCCAAGTTTGGAGGGGTAGATGTTTCACCATACTTGTACAACAGGACTGAAGTTTTGGCTGGTGATTGGTATTGTGGTGCATTGAATTGTGGGAGCCACAATTACGCGAGCCGTACAAGTTGTTACCGGTGTGGAATGATCAAAGTCGAGTATACGGAGCAGTACTATGGAGCACAAATGGTTGCGTATGGGAATGATGGCACAGCTTGTCCTCCTGGTTGGAAAAATGGCGATTGGGTTTGTCCTAGGGTCGGTTGTGGGGTTCACAACTACGCAAGCAGGGCTGAATGCTTTAAATGCAAGACAACAAGAGATTATGGTGAGTCAATATATATTCTCTTTTTTTTTTATCTTTTGGAATGTTAGTCATTATATTCTGAGCTTTTGGATTGATATATGTTCTTCTTTTTGATCTTTAGGTGGCGTCTAGATGAATGAGAAAGAGCTAATGAAGAATCAATTGTTTTAATTGTATCTTACAACAAGTGTTACTACTTTCTAACATTCATGACGCCTTTCTACGTTGACTCGAGCAAATTAACATAACTAACACATAATATAAACAATTAAGGCGTCAATGAGACTAGATTATAAAACTGCAGAAATAATCGAAAAACAGATTATTGACGAGATTTGTTTTTTTCAAACCTAGTTTTATAGACCAGCTCTATAAAAACGTATTCACTAGATTCAAGAAACAAATTTAACTTATTCGCAAATACGTAAATCAAAGAATGAGAGAGTTTGTAACAGATTACAAAAATAGAGATAAACTCGCCTTGAGACGTAACCTTGCCAAAAAGGATAAAAAGCAAGGTGAAGCCCAGAGAGAATAACATGGGGAATTTGAATCTTTTGAAGCCAATACTACATCAGGTTGATAAACAAATTTCTTTTCCTTTTTGCCAAGATGGTGTCAAGAATTGAGTGGTCGTTCTTTGACAAAAAATAAAATAAAAATAAAAAAATTGAGCGGTCGATTTTTGAAAGATGACTTCTGGTGGTGAGGAGACGCCATTAAAAAGTACAGTTTTTCTTTTACTATATGAGGTCTTCTTGATAAGAGTAAGAATACTCAGGTTAAGCCTCCTAAGCCTATACTTTAACTATATGGAGTTCGTGGAAACACTAGTGACTCCCGCAACTACTGTGTAGCACGTACAGTCAAACAAGCAAGAATACAACAATTATCAGATCACCACACAACCAAAGTTAAACCTGTATTCATCTCCATGTATTTTATTTTCTTTATATAATCTCATGTAATCTTTATATAACAAATACAAAGACAAAACTCTATAACTACTGGGACGAAATAGTAGATGTTAAAAAAAAAAAAAATGCAACCAAATTTTTTCTTTTTCTCTTATCTTATAATTGAAAGAAAAGAGAGACATGATACATAGAGTTTTTAGTGTCTTTTTTATTTGTTTTATCATCAATTTCTTGTGTTTGCATTGCATATTTAGGAGATTAGTTGCATCATTTGCATGTGCATTATTGTCTTACAGGTTTTGAAGTGAATTGGATCAAATGAAGTGAGAAAGGATATAAAGAAGAAACTTTGATGATGAATTGGAATGTCTAGCGGCAAGCTCTAGTGGCATGAAGACGTCAGAAAGCACTAGCGGGATCATTTAGCGGCTTTGTGACATTGCCCAGTCTCAGTGGCATCATGCCGCAGTTTGACAACACTGGTGGAAGCTTTGCATGGATGACGGGTAGATCTGGCAATGGACTTGTAGCGGGGTGAAGTCGTTGATTGAGCTAGCGGGATCACGTCGTTAATGAGACTCATAAACCATGTGAAGTTGGTTGGCAACATCCGTAGTGACCAATTCTATTTTGGTACCCAACTTGTTAACCAGATTTGACTCGGTTTACTATGAGTTGACCAAAATGTTTTGCTTCCTCCTATATTTATACACTTTGAACCTAATGAGGAAGAGATTATTCTTTGTTTTAGAGATCTCTCTTAGTCTCTTTGAAGGTTTTGAGCAAGAACTTGTATGAATCTTTCAATTTTAATCGATCAAAATGTATTTTTTTTCTTAAATCTTTCAACTATTCTCTTAAGAATCATGATTAACCAAAGATTAACTTTGTTGCGTTGTGTTAACATAAAGATTAGTGAGTAGTCTTTTTAAAGCTCTTGGGAATGGTGAATTTAAGGTGATTGATTGTAGATTAGTAGAGTTTAGAGTTGTAAAAACATCGATCCTTGATTGATAGGTGCATTAAATGCTAGATTAGACTTGTTCGTTGATATAGGCATAAAAACGTGATGATAGGAGATGGAGTCTAAGCAGCTGGCTGTACGGCACTTTCTACTTAAATAGTTGGATGAAATGAACAACGAACATGATGATGGATTGAGGAGCGCCACACAAGGGATGACAACCTTATAATATGTTCAAAACACTCTTGAATAGGAGACACACTCTGCTAGACAAAGAGAGATAAATAACAAAGCTTCAAAGAGAAACATAAGTTTCATTTCTATTCATTTTCAAGTCTGTCATTGACAATGACTATGAAGACTCTTTTATAGAACTCCAAAGATTGGTAATCAAGCAAAATAAATATAAATATATATACAAAATAAACTAAATAAAGAAATACTTAAATAAGGGAAATTAAAAAGATTGATTGGAATTTGAGGAGCTTAAGTCATGGGATCACATCCTTGATCTTATTTCAATGAGAATAATCCAAGGGTGGTCACATGCTCTCGGTGAATCCAAAGAGAGAATTTGGCCATTTATTTCCTAGGCTTGATTCCAAAGTAGTTACCATAACAAATGAGGATGATCATGTGAGGCTGATTGAGCTTATTTGATCTTTGAGTTATGGCATTGATTGTGATTGAAACATTGATGGGAGGTCTGGATTTTTGGAGTTGATCAAGTCTAAATTTAAACCTCAATCAACTCATATGATTCTTCTGGAGACCTTGTGTTGAAATTCCCGTTACTAGCAGCATCCAAAGCCATCTGATATATCCAATCAACACCTTTGAAGAAAATACCCAACATCTGAACTTCACAGAAACCATGATGCGGACAATCTCTCTGGTAAGCCCTGAATCTCACCCAAGCAGCCTTGAATGCTTCAGTAGCTCTCTGCGTGAACTGAGAGATGTTATTCCTCAAATCCTCAGACCCCGCATCATCATAGAAGTTTCACAGAAAAGCTCTCTTGGTATCTTCCCAATTGGTTAAAGATCCTGTAGGCAATTGCTTCAACCAATAAGCTGCTTCACCACTAAGAGAGTGTAGGAAAAGCTTACAAAAGAGGTAGTCATAGCTGACTCCGTTGTGCTTCATGCTAGTCACCAGATCTTCAAACCTCTCAATGTGATCCATGGGGTGATCATGAGAAAGCCCATGGAAAGGATGCTGTCTAACTAAGGTGTAGCAGGACGGCTTCAGCTCAAAATCAGCTCACTGGAAAGTGGGAAGTCAAATCACAGACCTGTTCGCATAAAACTCAACAGGTCTGTTGTAATCTCCAAGTGTTCTCCCTCTTCCCGCGCACGCTGGCGCATTCTCTTGCACATTTCCAGCGCCTGCAACAGCTACTGGCACAATGGGGTTACCATTATCATAAATATCTGCCCTTGGTTGTTGCACACATGACCCTCTTGGTCCCTAAGAATACCAGCTTCATCCTGAAGTATTACCACACGTTCAGCCATTTCCTTGCTTTTCTTCATGCTCGTTCTAACTTTGCATGCTCTTGATTCAGAAGAGACAAAAGCTGACTATCTTTGCTGCTCCTGGTAGGACGCTTAGGCATAAAGTTGAAACACACAAGGCAAGAAGAAAAGAAAATATGTAAGATAAACAGAAAAATAAAATAAACTTAGTCTAAATTCTACCCTTAAATCTATTGGAAACATGAGTCCCCGGCAACGGCGCCAAAAACTTAATATGCTCAAAGTTTAAACCCTAGAGCTACACCGCAAGTGCACAGATATGCAATTGTAGTATATAGGGATCGAATCCACAGAGACTCACAATATTTCACAATAGATTCTTTAGTTTCGAATTAAGCTAAGTAAGATAGGTGATAAATGAAAACAATGCAGAAAAGTAAATGAGAGTTGTTGTATTCAAATGGGAAAAACATCAAGCTCAGGGAACTTCTCAAGAATTCAAGAAATGTAAATCAAAGAATTGGCTAGGATCAAATTAAATTCCAGTTCTAGAACTCAAAACACTAACTTAGAACCAACTCCCGCTGTGAAAGTTCTCTATGCTTAAAACCTAGGAAACCAAATTCCTTTGTGAGACTTCAAGTTTTAAACAAGCATTAAGTTCTAGTTAGATTTGTTCATAGACTATCTAATCCAAATTCCTTTGTAATTATCTAATCTGCTCACTCTAGGTTCTGTCAAATTTCAAATCACACCGTTGTGCTAATTCAATAACCTAAGATCTAGATGCATAGGTGATTAGGCTAGATCAATCATTAAGAACAACCTAAGTGAAGAACTTATAAAGCTGTGAATCCTAACCAATCAATCAAAGTTACAAACCCATGAAAACACTAATGAGAATCCCTGAACCTAACAAGTGATCTTCTCAGACATAATCAATGAAAACATAAACATGAATAGAATATATATCATAAAATAAACTCAAAGGGAAATAGAAACAGGTGTTCAAGATCTTATCTCAGAAGTACAGAGTAAATCAGCCCCAAGCTCTCAATCTCTCTCAAAGTCTCCTTGCAAAAAGCTTTGATACATAGAGAAGAACTAAAAACCCTAATAAAGACTCAGAAACATGACTTGAGTCTTTTTGTAAATAATAAAAACTTCTGCCCAAAGTTGCAAATCTTCAAAACTTGTAAATTTCCGAGTGTGGCTCCATCAGGTGGCACGTGTCGATCGACATCCATGGTGGTTCGATCGACACCAGGGGTCTATGCGCACTCTAGCTTCAGCTTCTCAGTAACAATGCTCCAAAATGCTCCAAAAGATCCAAAAATCTCCAAATACGTGTAAACATGTAAAAGACTCTACTAGGACTCTAAAGACACATAAAAGACTCAATTAAGGACATATATCATGGCTTAAAAACCATAAAAACTATGATATATCACATGTATCCTCTTGGTTCTTCTCTCATCAATCCCCTCATCAAGCGGCGTGTAGCAACGAGGTGGACGTTCCAATGTATGTGCGCGAGAGCTTCATCTTGTTATTCTAGATTCCATTGATTTGGTACCTAAAATTGGATAAGAGGTTTAAATAAGTGAGCAAAGTGGCATAATTAGTAACAAATCAATCCTCCTCATAAGATGTAGGCATATAGGATTGATTTTGGCAAGTTAAGCCATGTTCAAAGTTTCAAATCAAGAAATCAAAACATAGGTTTCAATTTTCGGATTCAATGAGACCTTCACAAAAATTTGCAATCAAATTCATAGTTCATTGCTTGTTTATGTGAAAAATCAATCTAATTTCTCATAACTATGATGAATAGAGTCTAAGGAATCAATTTCTAGCAATTTTCATCATCAATTTCGTTTTCCAATTAGGGCCCAAAATTCTATCAACAATATAACACCAAAATCGATGGGTATATAACCTAGAAGCATATCTATAATTTCTCTATCAATTCCAAGTAACAAAAGCTACTGAATCAAGAGAATTTAGAAATACCTCTTTTGAAGTTCAAAGAGAAAATTATAAATTTAGAAACATATCTTGGCTGTGTGATGAATGTAATAAGAGATTTGAATTCTCCTAATGATTTGGATTTGAAAGCACCAATCAATTTAATAAAGCCCCTAATTTGAAAAATATGGATTCAAGGTGTTCTATCTCCCAATAGAGTTAGAGAGATGACAAAGGCTCCTTTGAATCTCATGAATCCACTTTTTAGTTTAAAAACTTGTTTTAACCTAAAAAGGGTGGGCTTTTTAAGAAGGGGTGAAAAAGGAAAACTTACCTGTGGGGACCACGTGTTTTTGGTTTTTCTGAAAACTCAAAGGGATTTCTTTCCGGGAAGAATTTGATCGGGCACGGTTGTGAATAACTGACGAAGGCAATGCTCTTTTTCATCGTTCATGGTTTGTGTCGATGGACAGAAAGGTTTTAAACAGCTCGGAATTGAAGAAATCAGACATCGGAAGTTGGCGTGATGACCTCGGTCACGGAACACATGACCGGGGTTGGCCTTCGTGATGACCTTGGTCACGGCTCGTGTGACCGAGGCTGGCTTCCTTCACGACCTCGGTCACGGGCCTTGTGACCGAGGTCGGCTGCTTCTTCTTCTTTCTTTCTTCAGGTAGCCTTGTTGTTTCTTCCATGTTTGTTTCATCAACCTAACCCAATGATAGCATAGTTTATAATGGCAATAAGATCTAGGAGAGACATTTACTTGGTAGATTTTGGAACTAAAATGGTTCCATGAAGCTCTTTAGTATCTTGGTACGAACATGGTTCCACGAGATGTCTTGTTGGGAATCTTGGAATATAGCCCGTTCATGGCTATTTTTCTTTCGATCATTGTCTCCAGAATACTCATATTACTCGTGGATATGGATACCTAAATCACTTCTGCAGAGAAAAACTTCCAATGCTATGGTGGTTCGAGTTACGTACCTTGATGTTGACGATCTCTTAAACTATTCCGATCATGGGCAGGTTTTCTTCGGGCATTGTCTTCAGAGCAATGACATTACCGGTAAATATTGAATCTTGGATGATTCTGATGACTTCGACTTTCGTCGTAATGTACGGCCTATTTGGTTGATGCTGAGAATTTTGGTATTCCAAACCTTTTTTATCATAACTTTCTCGATCATCACTCCTGAAATATCCTCATATCATTGGACATTCAATCTTAGATCATTTGATCGAGCCAATTCGATTTATGGCACATTTCCTTGGATTCTACGGTCGTGGAATGGCTGTGGAACGATGGATCTTCGTCTGTGGAACAGTCGATCTACGTCCGTGAAACAGTCGATCTTCGTGCGTGGAACGGTCGATCTTCATCTGTATACCTATCAATCTACGTCCATGGAACAGTCGATCTTCATCCATGGAACAGTCGATCTTCATTCTATGGAACGATCAATCTACGTCTGCGGAACGATCAATCTACGTCTGTGGAACGATCCGTGGAATGAAAGTTGCAAATGTTGTGATCCAGACTTCCTTTTCCAAAATTGCTATGAGGAAGACTCCCAATATGACTAACTTAATGGTGAATATCCAATCTCAGCTTGTTTGATCGAGCCGAATGGGTTTTTGGCACTCCTTCATGTGTTCCACGGTGATGGAACGGCGGTGGAACGATCTGTGGAACAAAGGTTGCCAAGTTTTTAATCCAAACCACTTTTGTCAATATTGTCTCGGTCATTACTCCCAATATACCTAACTTATCATTGAATAATTGATCATGGATTATTTGATCGGAAAATTTTGATTTGGGTCAACTAGATGCAAGAGATATTACTATGGCTTTGTGTTGTTGGCTATGGCTCTATCCTCGGTCTTGTTGTGGTTTGGTGAGGTTTGGGACGTATGTAGATAACTTAGGCGTGTTCCATGAGGTTAAGGGATGGCAGGAATGACCAAATCTCGATCATTGATGCTGACCTCGGTCATAGGCCACGTGACCGGGGTTGGCTCTCCTTGGGACCTCGGTCACGAACCTTGTGACCGAGCTGGCCCTTCTTCAAGACCTAGGTTCTGGCTCCTGTGACCTAGGTTAGTTCCTTCTTGCTTCTTTCTCTTTTTCTTCTTTTCTATTTTCTTCTTTTCTATTTTCTTCTTTTCTATTTTCTTTGTATATTTTATGAAAAACCTAAAACAAAACATGAAAACATCAAAAGCAAAAGGAAATTAAAACTTAGAAATGAAATGAAAACTTACAAGTGGGTTGGCTTCCACTAAGAGCACTTGTTTAATGTCGTTGGCTCGATCTTGGCAGACGGTTAGGCTTGAGAAGAAGTAGCCACGGGAATTGTTGTTCCTTTGGTTCCTTTGATATCTTGATAGTCCGCTCCAGCTTCTATCACAAGTTGTCCTTTAGCAGCTGTCTCAAAGACTTTTGCTTGAAGAAGAACTATTATCTTTATCTTCAAAATTTGAAGCTGCTCGGGTGGCTTGGATGGTAGCTTCCGAGTTTTCTTCCTAACACTCTTGTTACGAGCTCGGTTTTGTCGATATCGGGATCAATTGATTCTTCATCAAACGGTGGAGCTTGAGGTGTTGGCAGTGAAAGTGATGTGATCATGGATAGCTCACAGAAGCAGTTTGAAGCCGAGGATGCTTTGGCAGTACCAAGTGGACCGATGACAAGATCAAGAGTTAAGGAGTTTGGTAATGCAATCACCACATTACTCACTCGAGTTCAACCATCTACAATTCAGCTCGGAAACATGGAGAATAAAATTGTCTTGGTTGCTCGTGTGGACTAATAAACGGGTGATTCGTTTGTACTCTTTTTCCTAGCCTTTGGTTTTTTTCCCAATGGGTTTTCCTAAGGAAGGTTTTAATGAGGCAAATGGGTCACTCCAATCCACTTAGTCCACAAGAGTCAACAAGACAAGTGCAGGTCCAAGTCCAATAATTTTTGGAAATTTATTTTCATAAATTTTAAGCCCAAGGAAGACTAAATTTCGGACCAAGAAGTGGAAGAGTTGGCGAGGGAGAGTCCAAGAGATATTCAAAAATTATTTAATGTTTTTCTTAAATTTTTATGAATTAATTCTAGCTTTTTCTTTACTCCATCTTTCTTTAAAACTCTATTTTTGTACTCATTTTCGGATCCATCCAAGATTTTTTATTAAAATTTGAGAGTGATTTCTCTTGTGTTCTTTGAAGAACAAAGCCTGATAGTTGGTGAGTAATATCCTTCAATCAATCCGAATCAAGGTGTGTCATTTCCGCGATTCAAATCCGAATCTCTTGTGTGTCATATCTCGGAAGAGTCATTGAGAAAATATCAAAGGTCTTCCGCAACCTTTGTGTGATCCATTCACTTCATCACTATCCATCTATCTATTATTTCGTTCTACCCCTCGAAAGTGCCGATTCTAGGGAGGATCATATCAAGTGGTATCAGAGCACACTTTCGGGATTGGTATTTGTATCTATCATCTTTGATCTTAGATTTTTTTTTTATTTCTCTCTTTTCCTTTGTTCTTGTTGATCGGATCATATCTTTAGGGATTAGCCAAATTTTTTATCCAATTTTCTTTTTGATCTCTATTTAGTTCTAGTTTTAATTCTGAGTTGTTTAAAAAAAAATGAAGTTGATCGGACCAAAAGAAAAAAAAAAAAAAATTAATCAGTCCGAAATTAATTAGCTTAGAGGGTTTTATTTTCTAATTTTATCTCCTTAATTTTTTCTGATCCTTGATCTGTTCTTATTTAAAATAAAAATATTAAACCCTTTTCTCTTTTCTTTCTATCTCAAATCAATTGTTTCGAATTTGTGTTGTTGGAGTTGTTCATCCGATTTGATCAGTTTTGTTCCATACAAATCATTGAGGAAATCTCTGAGAGAGAACATTTTGAGTGCTGAGTGATTGAGTGAATAAAAAGGAGAGAAACACTTGTGAGGATCGACTTTTTATTACTAACGTTTGTTAAGTGTGCAGGGAAACAAAATCAATATGTCTAATCATTCCAGCGAAGAAGATGTGAACACCAACCGAGCTCGTAGAGGAAGAAATAACAATCTGGACATGCAAACTCTTATGGGAGAGATGAGGCGGATGATGAGGGAAGAGATGGGTGCAGTCAATGCAAGGATCGATACGATTCAAGAGTCCGTTAATCAAGGACTATTGCCGAATACTGTTGCTAGAAGAAGAAGAGCACGACCTCAAGATGAAACTGATGGGGATGACTTGAAGTATTACAGCAGAGGTAGCCAAGCTTCTAACCAAAGTGAAAGAAGGCCAAGATGAGTAAGAGAAGCTAGGGGTCGAAATGAAGACAATCTCAGTGGACTTAAGTTGAAGATTCCACCGTTTCATGGGAAGAGTGATCCGGACGCTTACTTGGAGTGGGAGAAGAAAATTGAGCTCGTATTTGATTGTCAAAACTATTCGGAGCAGAAAAAGGTTCAAGTAGTGGCCACAGAGATTTACGACTACGCTATTAATTGGTGGGATCAGATCGTGACAAGTAGAAGACGCAATCATGAGCCGCCCGTAGTCACTTGGGAAGTGTTGAAAAATCTGATGAGAAAAATATTTTTTCCAAGTCACTATCATTAGGAACTACATCAAAAACTTAGGCGTCTAACTCAAAGAAGTAAGAACGTGGAGGATTATTTCCAAGAGATGGAATATCTAATGATTAAGGCTGATATAGATGAAGATGCCGAGGCAACAATGGCAAGATTTTTGAGTGGTTTGGCGCGTGATATTCAAGATAGGATGGAGCTTCAAACTTATAATAATTTGGAAAAAATGCTTCATAAGGCTGTTTTGGTTGAGCAACAGATAAAGAGGAGGGATTCATCTAGACTTTCCTATGGAGCTGGAGCAGTTAACACTAAGACGAGTTACAGCTGAGAGGATAGGACTGTTGTCAAGCCAAAACCGGATCCAAAACCATTCGCCAATACTCAAGACACCAAGGGAAAAGCTGTGGCAACTCCGTCTAGAAATCGGGACGTTCAATGTTTCAAGTGTCAAGGGAGAGGACACTACGCCAACGAATGCACCAATAAGCAGACTATGATCCTTTTGGATAATGGCGAGATTGAAACTGGGGAGAAAAAGCTTGGAAATGAAAGTGGAACCGAGGAAGACATAGAGTTACCAGCCATCAGAGAATTATTGGTAACAAGACGTTCCTTGAGTATTCAAGTTAAAGATTCTGTCCAAGAGCAGCGGGAGAACTTGTTTCACACGAGATGTCTGGTAAAAGGTAAGGTTTGCAACCTTATTATTGATGGTGGGAGCTGTACTAATGTGGCTAGTGAAGCAATGGTGAAGAAGTTAGGGCTGGAAGTTAAGAAGCATCCGAAACCATTTAAGCTTCCATGGCTTAATGATGCTGGTGAGATGACCGTGAGCAGCCAAGTATTGGTTCCTTTAACCATAAGCAAGTATGAGGACAAAATTTTATGTGATATTTTACCTATGGAGGCCGGTCATATACTACTTGGAAGACCTTGGCAGTTCGATAGAAAGGTCTTACATGACGGTTTTACTAACCGGTACTCTTTCGAGTTCAATGGCCAAAAAATGATACTTGCTCCTTTGGCGCCACATGAGGTTCATCAAGACCAACTTCAGCTGCAACAACAAGGAAAAACCATTGTCAGTGAACCCCTAAACACACCACCTCAAAATAAAAACGAGAGTTTGAGAAAAACCAAGAAAAAGGCTTGTTAGAGTAAACCCGTGAGGCATTCAAATTTCTTCGTGAGGTCTAATGTGGTTAAGAGAGCTATGTTCTCTAAACAACCCATTCTGTTACTTGTTTACAAAGAAACCTTGCTGAACCTTACTAAACCCGTACCAGAATTGCTGACTAAAATGAATTATATTTTGCAGAATTTTGAAGATGTCTTTCCGGAGGAAACTCCTAGGGGATTGCCACCTATCCGTGGGATTGAACACCAGATCGATTTTTTGCCGGGAGCTTCACTTCCCAACAGGCCAGCTTACAGAACCAGTCCGGTGGAGTCTAACGAGCTTCAAAAGCAAGTGAGTGAGCTGAGCATGAGTCCTTGTGCTGTGCCGATGCTGCTTGTTCCGAAGAAGGATGGGACTTGGAGGATGTGCATTGATTGTCGAGCCATCAAAAATATCACTGTAAAGTATCACCACCCTATTCCGCATTTAGATGATATGTTAGATGAGCTGCATGGTTCTAGCATATTTTCGAAAATTGATCTTAAAAGCGGATACCATCAAATTAGGATGAAAGAGGGTGACGAATGGAAAACTGCATTTAAAACGAAACATGGCTTGTATGAATGGATAGTTATGCCACTTGGATTAACCAACGCACCTAGTACTTTCATCAGATTGATGAATCATGTTTTAAGGAGCTTCATTGGAATTTTTGTTGTTGTTTACTTTGATGATATCTTAGTTTACAACAAAAATTTAGAAGAGCATGTTAATCATCTAGAAGCGGTTTTGATGGTACTTAGGAAAGAGAAACTTTATGCTAATCTAAAGAAATGCACTTTTTGTACGGATAACCTTGTGTTTCTAGGATTTGTCATAAGTGCAGATGCTTATAATCGATCTATGCATTCCGCCACAAAGTTTTCTCGTTTTGAAATTGTTTACGGCTTTAATCCTTTATCTCCTTTGGATCTAACCCCATTGCGTTTGAGTGAAATAACAAACTTGGATGGGAAAAAGAAAGCTGAACTTGTTAAACAGATTCATGAGAAAGCAAAGCACAACATCGAGGAGAAGACAAAGTTGTATGCCAAACAAGCTAACAAGGGCAGGCGCAAGATGATTTTTGAGGAAGAAGACCTCGTTTGGATACATCTAAGGAAGGAAAGATTTCTGGCTGAGAGGAAGTCTAATTGATGCCAAGACTTGACGGTCCGTTCCGAGTTACAAAGAAGATTAACAATAATGCTTATCAACTCGATATCCAAGGTATGTACAATGAGAGTTCAAGCTTTAACGTTGCTGACTTAATCCTTTTTATTGCAGATGTTCCAGATTTGAGGACAAATCCTTTTCAAGAGGGAGGGGATGATGTGATCATGGATAGCTCACAGTACCAAGTGGACCGATGACAAGATCAAGAGTTAAGGAGTTTGGTAATGCAATCACCACATTACTCACTCGAGTTCAACCGTCTACAATTCAGCTCGGAAACATGGAGAATAAAATTGTCTTAGTTGCTCATGTGGACTAATAAACGGGTGATTCGTTTGTACTCTTTTTCCTAGCCTTTAGTTTATTCCCAATGGGTTTTCCAAAGGAAGCTTTTAATGAGGCAAATGGGTCACTCCAATCCACTTAGTCCACAAGAGTCAACAAGACAAGTGCAGGTCCAAGTCCAATAATTTTTGGAAATTTATTTTTGATATATCATGGTTTTTACCGATTTTAACCATGATATAGGAGTCTTTAATTGAGTCTTTTTAGTATTTTATATGTCTTTGGAGTCTTTTTACATTAGTTTACAGGTTTATACACGTTTGGGATCTTTTACGTGATTTGGAGCATTTATGGAGCTTTGTAGCATATGGAGATGCAAAATCATGCAAAGACGTCAGAAGTTTGGCATTCGTTGAAGAACTTCCCACCGGTGGATTGAGCTCATATTTGGATAAAAATTATATTAATGGATTAGCTTTCATTTGGAAGTGATTTGAGATCATTCCAACGGTGCGATCAAAAGTTATGCTAGTTTTCGTGGAAGCAGTCCAGTCTGTCACGCGAAGGAAGTAAGCCGAGCCATGGGTGTCGATCGACACCACTCAACAGTGTCAATCGACACTGTTACTCTGACACGAGAAAACACAGTTTTAAAGATTACAAAGTTTCCCTGAAGTTCTACTTAATTACAGAAGACCCCAAATCGTGATTATCATTATAATTACGTTTTTTAGCCACTTTGTTAGGCTAAGCTTTATTTTTACTCTTGATACTTGGAGAGATTTTGGGGGGAGATAACTCTGAACCCCTTTGTTTCTTATTTATTTCTTCTATGCAGTTCTATTCATCTATGATTTCTGTTCCATTAATCATGTCTGAGTAGTTTCGCAGTTAGGCTAAGGGTTTTCAAGGGTTTCTGATGGATTGTTGAATTGATTATATTATCGGGATTAATTGTTAGGGTTCTTCACCTAGGTTGTTCTCAATGCTAATTCTAGGAGGCACGACAGTGCAAGTGGAATTTAGATCTTAGGTTGTTGAAATAGCGCGAGAGTGTGATTGATAACCTGATCTACCTAGAGTGAGCAAAATTACTTTCTTACAACGACAGTTGGTTTAGGTATTTTGTGAACGTTACAAATCTGGGCTTTAAAGCTGATTTAGATTCGCAGGATTCGCAACGACAGTTGGTTTTCTGGAATTTATGTTTAGTTAGTTAGCGCAACGACAGTTGGTTAATTATTACATAGACATAGAAAACTGCGCAGCGACAGCTGGTAGGATTCATGTGATTTGCGTCTAGAACGGTTCTTTATTAAAATTCTGACAATATAGTTGATTCACAGTTCTGATGATTCCTGAGATTACCCTATGCCTAGCGTTTTTCATCTATTGACTTACATCTATTTTACTTTTTTGCATTGTTATTTCATTACAATCTTTCTAGTTTAGCTTAATACTTTTACTGATAATTTATTGCGTAACCTT
The DNA here is from genome assembly GCA_028015245.1 of Cardamine occulta. Taxonomy (NCBI): domain Eukaryota; kingdom Viridiplantae; phylum Streptophyta; class Magnoliopsida; order Brassicales; family Brassicaceae; genus Cardamine; species Cardamine occulta. The sequence goes on along the minus strand of CM051376.1, from coordinate 13,983,408 downwards.
AGTCCCTGTGGATTCGATCCCTAAATATTACAGTGATCTCTTAATTTGAGAGAGTAGCTCAGGGTAAATTTGAGCATATCAATTTTCATAAATTTTAAGCCCAAGGAAGACTAAATTTCGGACCAAGAAGTGGAAGAGTTGGCGAGGGAGAGTCCAAGAGATATTCAAAAATTATTTAATGTTTTTCTTAAATTTCTATGAATTAATTCTAGCTTTTTCTTTACTCCATCTTTCTTTAAAACTCTATTTTTGTACTCATTTTCGGATCCATCCAAGATTTTTTATTAAAATTTGAGAGTGATTTCTCTTGTGTTCTTTGAAGAACAAAGCCTGATTGTTGGTGAGTAATATCCTTCAATCAATCCGAATCAAGATGTGTCATATCCGCGATTCAAACCTTGACGATCTCGAGTGTGTCATATCTCGGAAGAGTCATTGAGGAAATATCAAAGGTCTTCCGCAACCTTTGTGTGATCCATTCACTTCATCACTATCCATCTATCTATTCTTTCGTTCTACCCCTCGAAAGTGCCGATTCTAGGGAGGATCATATCAGAAAGTGATGGATAGTAAATCTTCTTGTTGATGTTGGCAAATGTTGTTCTCTTGTTGTTGTGGTCAATGATAGCACCAACTGTTTCAAGGAACGGTCTTCCCAAAATCAAAGGTCTCTCGGTCCTTTCATCCATCTCTAGGATGTGAAAATCTGTAGGGACTATGCAGTCCTCTATGACTAGTTGCAAGTCACGAACTAATCCATCAGGGATCTTCTATGATGAATCTCCAAAGACAGGACTTAAGTTGGACAGAGACACGTCTCTAAGTCCAAGTCTTTTAGCAACATATCTCGACATAACATTAACATTAGCATCAAAATCACAAAGAGAGTTTGAGAATTCAATGCCTGTTATGGAGCAAGAGCAGACAAAGCATCCAGGGTCTTATACTTTCGGTAATCTCCTTAGAGGGTAGTGCTTTGGCTCATCTTCTTCAATGGTTTGTGTCATACGTATCATGTCTTCATGAGAATCAAAGAGTGGCACCAGTGGCACGGCTACACGTCTAGTGAGGTCTGGTACGGTTGAGATGACATTGCAATAAGCTTTAGGATTCTCTTCGGGCTTTATCGGAAGTACACCTGCTGGTCTAGCGACAGCATTCACAGTTTGAGCGACTTGAGTTTCCAGCTTCTTGTAAAATGTAGATTTGCTTTTGAACATTCCATTCAATTCACCATAGATATTGTCTATTTTCATGTTTATATCCCTTGTTGCTTGCTGACGAGAAGCAAGTATTTCCTGCATCAATTTCTCAATGTTGTTACCTTGAGGTTGAGGCACCTGAGCTGGTCCGGTTTGGACGTTCGGAAAGGGTATTTTGTTGTCGAAAGGAGGACGTGGTTCCTAGAAGTTGGCTCATCATGTTCTTAAGCTCGGTGATTTGCTTAGCTTCAAAATCACTAGAACGGATTGTTCTATCAAAGTCGGTGCAAGTGTTGCTACAACTAGCAGCAAGGTTGTCGATGAGAGCTCGTCCTTCCAGAACGGTCTTAAGAGTGAAGTCTCCTTTGCTGGCCGTGTCTAGTGAAAACTGAAACATAGGATGTAAACCTCTATAGAAAGTACTTAGAAGATTACCTTGACTGAAGCCATGGTGTGGATAATCACATTCATAGTCCTTAAATCGTTCCCATGCTTCATAGAAAGATTCGACCGGTCCTTGTTGAAAGCTTTGGAGCTTGTTCCTAAGAGAGTTGGTTCTTGACTTCGTGTAGAAGTAGTTAAGAAAGGCTATCTTGCATCCTTCCCAAGTAGTGATCGATTCAGGGGGTAGAGACCTTAACCATCTATGAGCCTTGTCGGCTAGAGAGAAAGGAAAAAGCTTATATTTCAAATAGCCTACGGGTACACCGTTTGTTCTTGTTATACTGCAAATTTCTTCAAAGAGATCGATGTGATCCATAGGGTGTTCCGTGCAGAGTCCATGGAACTAGTTTTGTTTCACCAAAGCAATGATTTGAGGTTTTATCTCGTAGTCACGTCTTGGTGGATTAGGCACTCTTATGGCAGCTTGGTCTTGAGGGTACTAAGGAGTATCAAAGTCGGCTATCGTATGGTGAGGATTGGCACATCTCAGAGGTTGCACATAAGCGGCTTGTCTAACACCAACATTAGCATGATGTTGTTCATTAGCAACATTAGGAGGCTGGTGAGGAGGATCATTGAGGTTGTCTCCCACGCCTAGAGGATTAGCTTCTCGAGCTTGGTTGCGGACCTCCAGAGCTATACCACTCAATGCCCTCACCACGGCTTCAGCACTGAATCTCTACTTAGTACTCTCTATCGTGGGGTGCTACCCAAGTTCAGAATGCTACTCGACACCGCCAGTAATGGGAACTTCTTGAACAAAGACGTGGAAGAAGGCTGGGAGTTAGTGGAAAATCTTGCACAATCTTATAGTATATACACCGAGGAGTATGATAGAACCGTAAGGGGAACCTCTGATTCAGATGATCGGTATAAGAAAGAGATAAAAGCTCTGAATGAGAAGCTTGACAAACTCCTTCTAACACAGCAGAAACATGTTCACTTTGTTTATGAGGAAGAGATGATTACAGTCCAAGATGGGGAGTGTGAGCAGCTAGAAGAAGTCAGCTATATCCAAAATAAAGAGGGGTTACACCAAAGGATTTATAATCTATAAGGCAAACCCCAATCTGTCTTATAAGAGCACCAATGTGGCTAATCCACAGGACCAGGTCTATCCACAACAGCAGCAGCTGCAGAAGAAGCCTATGATTCATTACAATCAGAATCAAGGGTTTGTTCCTCAACAGCAATATCAAAAAGGTTATCAGCAGCATCCAATCCTAAACTCACCACCTAGTTTTGCACCTCAACAACCCCATCTAAAAAATGCCCCAGATCTACACACAAAGAACATGCTACAACAACTTCTCTAGGGTCAAGGAGATGGTGCAATGGAGCTAGCAAAGAAGCTTGCTGAGATGAATAACAAGCTGGACTGCTCTTACAATGCTCTCAACAGCAAGATTGAGAACATCAACTCCAGACTCCAGTATTTAGAAAACAAGGGTGCTTCTACTTCCTCCGCACAGCCAACTGGATAACTTCCTGGAAAAGCTATCCAAAACCCAAAGGAGTATGCCCATGTCAATGCTATTACCTCGGGGAGTTGCAAAGAGCCATCGATACCACCAGGAAGCCTTACAATCACTGAGGACAGTGAAATTCAGGGTGAGGAGGATTTTGGTCAAAATGAAGATAAAGTTAAAAAATCCACACGGGGAGTTACACTCGATCTGAGCACTCAACCAAGTGATAGAGTCAAGTCCACCTTTGGTGAGAACCTATCTATTTCCAGAAAAACTAAAACACTCTATGTTCCTTCTCCATACGACCCACCACTTCCATTTCCCAGAAGATTCAAGAAGGAGCTAGTGGAGAAGTATAAAGCTCTCTTTGAGAAGCAGCTAAAGGAACTTGGGGCCGTTATGCCTCTATCATAAGCTATCAAGCTTATACCTCCAAATTAGAAATCCTTTAAGGATGCAGTACTGGAAAGGATTAAGGAATATCAGAGCTTAGAAGCAGTAAGCCATGAATGCAATGCTGTGATACATAAGAAGGTGGTCCAAGAAAAGCTTGTTGATCCCAGTTCATTCCCTCTGCCATGCTCATTAGGTCCGTTAGTTTTCAGAAGCTGTCTCTGTGACCTAGGAGCATCGGTAAGCCTCATGCTACTCTCAGTAGCTCAAAAGCTAGGTTTCAACAAGTACAAGCCTAGCAAAATCTCCTTAATGTTAGCTGATAGGTTTATTAGACTACCCCATGGTCTTTTAGAAGACTTACTTATCCAGAACGGACATGTGGAAGTACAACAGACTTTGTAGTTCTGGAAATGGATGAAGAGCCAAGTGATCCTTTGATCCGGGGAAGTGAACTAGGGTTCTTCAGGTTATATTATATTCGTGTAGGATTCTTGGTCTCCTTCGATATTTAAGCTTGTAACTGCATAGATCTTTTATGGATTAGGTGTCTGTAATGCTATTCCTTGCTAACCTCTTGGAATTAGATCTCGGGCATTTCACACCTGAAAGGTGTGATGAAATGCTTGATCAAACTAATGCCAAAGATTTATGACTCTAAACCAACAGATTGGTTGTTTTAGTTGTATTTTGACATTAATGAACTGATTCTTAATGCTTTCCTATGTTATGTTTCATTGATACTTGCTCTCTATCTCATTGAATGGGTATTAAGATTAGGAAGTGGTATAGGCTTGTTGGTGTTTATCACAAGAGTGTACTCACTTTGTTTTGATGTTCATTTTCTAGAGATAACTTCTGTGAAGTTTTGTTAAGCATCTAAGAGAGACCAGGGAGAATCACAGATCCAT